>OX940939.1:5238372-5856245 GCA_954870645.1 Agrotis clavis | reverse complement strand
CACAATTGCACTAACTACAAAATTTTCAATTTTCACTTTTTTAGTGCCAAATACACTAAATTTCATGCTCTTTCGTTTCCGCGTATCGAAATGGCGTTATTCCGTCTCTTTCTACCAAAAACGTGGTTCACAGTTGTATTAAATGAGATCGCATGAATGTTGTACTGTACTAATGACGTTTATTTTTGTAAAACCAATCAAGACATACTTTAACTGATTTTAAGTTTAACAACTGCAGAAAATTTCAAAACACAAACGTATTATTTAAAGGAGATGGTCCAAAAATGTATGGAGCCTGGGCCCACTCTATGTACACCATATGTAAAAATAGCTTCTTAGTACATAAACCGTTTTTAATTGTTAATTCTCTTTAATTTCACTTCGTTTAATTGCGCTTTTAAATTAACTTTGTCAAGGATAACAACACTCGACAAAAATCAAACATGGTGGATCTGACAGTAGTATGTTTATTTTGACAATGACACTTGATTGACGTGCACATACCGTGATATAATTTGGTGTAAAAATCGAAAAAAAGAATTTTTGATCTCAAGAATCTTGGGTTTCGATAAAAATAATAGTACCTACAGGATATTTTACTCGATTCCGGCAGAACTTATGTCTTTTATCTCTCAATGCCAAGAAACGAAACGCAGGCGTGGACGTTATGTTTATCAACTCTTGCTGCTTCATTCTTCGGTGCCTATTCAAAGTGCTCTTAACCACGATAATCCATTGGAGAGCAGTGACATGTGCAGTACTTACCTAACAACTCCCAAGTTATTGTTATAGTAGCTAGTAGAGAGAGAGCGGCAGCACATAATTATTGCATCACCTATCTTTTATTTCAGGGACAAGGGTCAATCGAAACGAAAGCTTGGACGTTATTTGTTTTTCAACACTGCCTTGCTGCTTCATTCTATAATGCCTATTCAGTATACTTTGGATGTATGTATCATTCTTAGGAAAGCAGTGACATTGCAGTATCTGATAACTACAGGTTATTGTTAAATGTTAACTATTCCTATTACACAGTAACAGCTCACAGCTAGGAAGACCAAACATTTTAATCCAATGAGCTGATAGACCCCCTTTCTGCGAGGGAATGCACATCATGTCAAACCATGCACTAACAATTTTTGAAACAAGTTATACATAATAACTATTATTAGTGATGTTAAAAGGATGTCAATTCAGCCATGAAGAATATTTTTAATAAAACAATTTGTTGAGACTTATGATTTATTTATTTTCTACATCATCTCTTGTATGTTCTCACGGTACCGAGCCCAACTGGAATACAACACAATCATCATAATGTGGGCACAGCAATTCATTGTACATCGTCCTTTTTGCTATGTGCTACTGTTTTCTTCTTTCTACATGCTGCCACCCAACAAGCATAGCAAACCATACCTCTTGGTGGAATCTGAATAAAAAAAAAGAATATGATATACATATTGGCTATTCACATAATTATTTCATTCCAAAAGTTGGTAATTAAGTTGCTAATATTACCTCTTTTTTTATAACACTGTTTGTGCTATTACGGTCTGTTTAGGACCTTTATTGATGGAGGGGCTGTGTGTTTCGACACAAAACTGTTGGCACTGTTGTGCTTGGGGCTGGCTGGGTTCTTGTAATAAGACAACTTCTTGAGATGAATTCGGATTATAATTTATTGAGAGCTTTACACGATGGCGTCCGTTACATCGTAGCTTAGGTGATCAAGGAAGACCATAGACAATATATTTTTTATTCTTAAAACTAATGTGCCATAGACTAAATATACAACATGCCCTTTTTTCTTTTAAAAGGTTTGATGTGACATTTATAAATTTATTATGACATTGACATTTATAAAATTATGACATTGACAATTTGACACTTATCAATAACCTTAAACTGATGAATAAAGCTAAGATAAATAAAATTATAATAATACAATATATTTTAACATTATACAATATTAATACACAATTTCAAATTTATAAATCTAATTTCTGTCTCTTTTTTATCAATCTACCTCTCGAGCTATACTCAGCTTGCGACATTTCTTTTTTAGCTTGTTTACAATCTTTCTTTTCTAAATTAACAGAGGTATGAGGTAAGTTTTCAAGCATAGGACTAGTAATAGGACTTTGAGAGTTACATGATGATTCATTTGTATCCAATAAAACCTGGTCGTCATATTCATTATAATCATGTATACTATCAGGTGACGTTATTTCTTCGACATTTACAAATACTGGAGATCTTGCCTCCGTAACTGACTGAGAAGAATGATCTGACTCTACTGACAAGAAGGAATCAGAATCATTATTTTCTTTGGTAATAGACTTTGACAAAGGATTTGACTCTGAATGAGTGAAAATAAATATACAATTATCATCCTCTTTTTCTTTTATTTTGGACTTTTGAAGAAATGTTTCTGACTTCGACTTGTCTGTTTTATTTGGAATTGGAAAATTATTTTGATTCATAGTCTGTCTAGTGTCCTTGAATTTGACTTTTTTATTATTTGACTTATTATTGCCTGATTTATAATCTATCCGAATATGTTGATTATTTCTTCTGTAATTTGTACCATAACAATCTTTAACAATAAATGATCTAGGAAAGTCTGTCTTTGAAACAATAGTACCTTTAGTCCATATGATATCTTTTGGATTTTTCTTAAAGTAAATTTGTTGGTTATTATAAAATGTTGGATATGTTTTACAATTTTTGTTATAATATAATTTTGTTTTATTTAAATTACTATGTTTCTTTACTTTGTGTTCTGAAAATTTTACAATTTTAGGTCTTAAATTACTTACTATATTAGGTAATTTAGTTCTTAAATTTCTTGACATTAGTAACTGAGCAGGTGAAGCAATATTTCCTCTAGGACTATTTCTATAATGTAGTAATCCTATGAAGGGATCAGACCCTGATTCATCACATTTTCTTAATATGTTTTTCACAATTTTTACAGAAACTTCAGCGAGTCCGTTTGACCTAGATAAATGTGGACTTGACACAATATGTTCAACATTCCAATCAAGAAGAAATTTTTTAAATTCCAACGAGTTGTAAGGGGGACCTCCATCACTTAGAAGTTGTAATGGGATACCATGTCTAGCAAAAATAGATTTTAAGTGTGTTATGACATTAAAAGTTCTACTGTCTTTGTTTAAATTTGCTATTTCTATGTAATTGGAATAAAAATCTACAACAAGTAAATATTTTTTGCCTTTATATTCAAACAAATCAGTGGCTAGTTTTTGCCAAGGAAATAGTGGTTGTTCATGAGATAACATTGACTCTTTAGTTTTATTTGAAGAATAAATACTGCAAGTTTCACATTGTCTTACTTTATTTTCTATGTCCTGGTTGATGTTAGGCCAATAAACTACTCCTCTAGCTAAACTTTTTGTTTTTTCTATACCTAAATGACCTTCATGAAGGATATTCAAAATTTCAGACCTCATAGACTTAGGTATTATGACAGAGTTGTTTTTGAAAAGTAAATTATTAATCATATGAATTTCTTCCTTAATATTCCAATAAGGTGATACTAAATTGTCACAATGTTCTTTGCATTTAGGCCATCCTATTTTATAATATTCTTTAAGTTTTTGTGATATTAAATCATGATTTGTGTGATGTAAAATTTTATCCAGTTTTTCTTTTGTGATAGCTAAGTTAGAAGTTAATAAGTTAATATGAATTTCGACTTCGTTGTCTAAATCGTCCAGGCTAACTAATTCTTGATTTTGGTTAGTGTCCTTGATGGGAGCACGTGACAAAGTATCTGAAATGTACATTTCTGTTCCTTTAGTATAAGAAACAATTAAGTGATAAGCTTGTAAGGCTATCATCATACGTTGTAATCTTGTAGGGACTTCTGACAAAGGTTTTTTGAATAAAGTGACCAAAGGTTTATGATCTGTTTCGACTTGAACAGGTTTACCATATATGTATTGGTGAAACTTATTGCAACCAAATACAATGGCATAAAGCTCTTTTTCTATTTGTGCATAGTTTATTTGACTTTTATTTAGTGATTTTGAGGCATATGCTATAGGATTTTTACCATGTAATATTACAGCGCCTACTGCATTTTTTGATGAATCAACAGACAATCTAATAGGTTTCTTGATGTCATAATGAACAAGAATGGGTGACTGACATATTAATGATTTTAATTTTTTAAATTGTTGTTCATGTTGATCTAACCATTGCCAAGTATTTTGCTTTTTTAGCAAGTCTCTCAAAATAGTGGTTTCTTCAGCTAAGTTATGAATGTAGGAACCTAAATAATTAATCATTCCAAGAAATCTTTGGAGTTCTTTAACATTTGTTGGACTAGACATATTAGAAATTGCTTCGACTTTAGATTGGTCGGGTGACACTCCATTTTTGTTAAAAATATGACCAACATAGCGTATTTCCTCCATACCAAATTGACATTTAGACTTATTAAATTTTAAATTTACTTCAGATGCACGTTTGAACAGTAATTCAAGCCTTTCGTTGTGCTCTTTTTCATTCGACCCATAGACAAGAATGTCATCGACAAATATTATTATTCCTGGTAAGTCTCCAAACAATTGATTCATGGTTCTGTGGAATATTTCTCCACTGGAATTAATGCCATACGGTAATCTAAGGAATTTATATCTACCGTAGGGTGTATTAAAAGTGCATAAGTCACTACTTTCTGAATCTAAACAAATAGTCCAATATCCTGAACTAGCATCCAGTTTTGAAAAAATAGAAGCTCCGGCTACTTTAGATCTAAGGTCATCAAATGTAGGATATGGATAGTAGGGTCTCTTTATAGCTTCATTTAAGTTTCTTGGATCCAGGCAAATCCTCAACTTACCATTAGGTTTTTCTACTAGGACTATAGAATTTACCCATTTTGTTGGCTTTTCAACCTTTTCAATGACTTTTTGTTGTTCCATACTCTTTAGTTCATCCTTCAGGCGATTTTCTAAAGAATAGGGAATTCTACGTACCGGACAAACTTTTGGTTTAACACTGAGATCAATGTCTAAATGAGCCTTGTAAGGTAAACAACCTAAACCTTCAAATGTACTAGCGTACTTTGACACAATATTTTGTACTGACCTGTTGCTATGTCTGTCTTCAATCTTGAATATTCTTTTTACAATACCAAGTTTTTCACATGTTTTCCACCCAATTATTGGAATGCATTCACAATCTACCACAGTAAAGTGTAGTTTTGCTGAAACTCCATTTTCAAATGAGCAATTTAATATGCAAGTACCTAAATTTGGCACTACTTCTCCTGAAAAAGTATATATTTTATTATTTGTTCTTATTAAATTAATATTTTCCTGAGTATTAGACCTAATTCTTTCAAGAGTATGCTTTGATATGACATTTGTGTCAGCTCCTGTATCTATTTGACATTTGACTTTGAAATTTTGAAAATAAACATTAATTTGCCAGTCTCCTGTACTGTTAAAATTTTTATTAATGGAACGTATGACAAATTGATTTTCTTGTGGATGTGATAATAACTGAATTGTACTTACTCTATGATTATTATTACCAGAATTATTATTGTTTCCTGAATTTTTGAAGAAACAAAATTTTGCAAAGTGGTTTTTCTTCTTACAATTGTTGCAAGTCTTGCCTTCTGCTGGACATTTGTATTTGTGTACTTGACCACACCTCCTGCATACATTGTTGTCTGGTGTTTTTAGTCTTTGGCTGAAGTTATTTTTGCTTGACGATGATGATCTGTTCCTGTAGTGATGATTATTTTTGTTGTACCTGGTCTGTGAACGGCTTCTGTTACTTGACTTGATTGCTTGCACTGTTTCTTTGTTTTCAGTTTTGCACATGAGTTTTGTTGACCTTTCTTGAGACAGTTCGAGACTTTTTGCAATTTTCATGGCATTTTCAATTGTCAAATTTTCTTCTTGAAGAAGTCTTTCCTTTATATGTGTATTTTGTATACCAATGACGAGCATATCCTTTATAAGAGAATCTTTTAGTGCTGCAAATTCACATGCGGTCGATAGGTTAGTGAGAACTGTGAGGTATTCTTCCAAAGTTTCGTCTTGCTTCTGTAGTCTCGTGAAGAAGTTATATCTTTCAACTGTTAAGTTGGTGTGTGGACTGAATTTGTCATCAAATTTTTTCAAAATTATTTCTACGCTCGTTTGTGTCCTGTCGATGTTGAAACTATTGAATATTTCAAGCGCGTCATCACCAATCGTATTCAGTAAAATTGCTGTCTGTTTAGCATTTGGACATTTGCTGATTTCGTTAGCATCCATGAATATTTCGAAACGTTGCTTCCATTGCCTCCATTTCTCGGCAGCATTGTCGCCATTTTCAATTTTTAACGGCCTTATGTTCGCAATGAAGATTTTGTCAGACATTTTGAATAATTATAAATTTCTCACCTTTTGAGACCAATTCTGACACCATGTTGTGCTTGGGGCTGGCTGGGTTCTTGTAATAAGACAACTTCTTGAGATGAATTCGGATTATAATTTATTGAGAGCTTTACACGATGGCGTCCGTTACATCGTAGCTTAGGTGATCAAGGAAGACCATAGACAATATATTTTTTATTCTTAAAACTAATGTGCCATAGACTAAATATACAACAGGCACTACACACATGCATTCATAATTTTATAATGTAACTGGAGCTGGCATGAGTCCTTGTTGTTGTATTGTACTCTGAATGCACCCAACAAGTAAAATATAGCAAGTAACCCTCGGGTACCTAAAACAAAAATAAATAAAGGTTTTGATATCATTTGTTTGGATATCAATCATAAATAAATAATATTAATCAAGATTGGTTATTTTTATATCATCTTTACAGATCTGACCAAGGAAATGATAGAAGTGTGAAATGTGTGTAGATATGAATCTGTTACACACATTTCAAAACATTGATTGTATCAGTTCTTTTCCTTTCCGCAACAATGTTGTCTTGAATCATAATAAAAAGAAACTTCTGCATTTGTGCTTGCTCTGTATGAATAAAAAAGTGTTTACCTGTCGTGGAACAACAAATTGTTTCAGCAATCACAATCATTGCCCTTCAGCTCCTTTGAAATAGAGTGAGTGCGCCTCACAAAACAATGATGTCCTACGCCCAACAGACACAAACATTGCTATCATGGCGATGCTGGTCAGTTCATGATCTCCTTGTGTACGAACATTTAGTTTTATGTTAGTTATTTAACATTTTGATGCCAAAGCATTGTGGGCACATTATTTCATTTACATTAACCTAAAACAAACAAAAAATGGTTAAGTATATAGTGTTAGACGACCCACTGACCTGTTTATCGATATAATGTGAATAAGACACAGGGGAAGAAAACAACACAGAAAAAATATTTGAACAAAAACATGGATATAAGACATACCTGAAACTGAACTTGTTATTGTAAAATAACACACGACGAAATCCGAATCACAGGCGATTTAAGGCCGTGGTCAAATAATAGTATTCTGAATTGTAAAAAAAAAAAAATACAATCATTACTAACTCCGAAAAATATGAATAATTCTAACTCAAGAAAATCTTTAAATTCTTCAAACGTCACTGCATGGGACTGTCAAAGTTGTCAAACGTCATGATAGTAAACGTCAAATAGTACTGTCATGGCCGCCCTGCAATAGGGTTATCGTGCTAAAAAACAGTCCTAATTATTATTTTTTAACAGCTTAACCCGTCTTCAAAGGATTTTTTCAGTATTTTCATGAAATTCTCCTATTTTTTTCCTATTTATTGATATGGTGTACATAGACTGGGCCCAAAATGAAACATCTCCTTTGTAATAACTGCGCATACGTTTTAGCAGTGCTATAAGTGTGTATTATGTGTTGTTAGTGCAAAAGGATCGAGAAAATGGGTGTACAAGTGTGCTAAGTATGTACTTAGCACACTTGTGCATGAAATTTCCACTCCCAGTAGATGTCTACTGGAAGTATTACAAAGGTATTCCATCCACTGCTTCCTCTTCCTTGTTAACAATAATTGTGACTGACAAGAACCAAGAAGCCTGACATTATGGTGATAGATCGATCGGAGCGTCGCGCAATGATTGTTGATATAACGTTCCCGCATGACGAGAACCTCGTGAAAGCAGAGAAGGCTCTCGCTTGGCAGCTGGCACAAACGCTTGATTCAGAAGGCTGTACTACTGGACACGGCGCGTATCCCGACCACCGGTATCCCGGACCCTGTTCCTGATGCTGGTAGACTGCTTTTTATATTTTTAAATATTTTTGTATTTCTTTATTGTTAAAATATTTAAAAATGTAATGAATAGCAGCGTTTTACCTGAAATAAAACGCATATTAAATACTTACCTCACTGGAAGCTTTATTATTTAGAGAGAGCATATCCGTTTCCGTCGATTTCTTATCTGTTTTAGTACTTGTGTTGACCTACCCAGTGGCGCCACCTAGTGGTTGCTTGTCATTTTAGTTTTGTAAAATGTAAAATGACAGAGCTAACTTTTTGTTCATTGGCTCAATAATAACCAGGCAGAAGTAAAAATAAAGCTTCCAGTGAGGTAAGTATTTAATATGCGTTTTATTTCAGGTAAAACGCTGCTATTAAATGACTTGACCGTCACTGGAAGCTTTATTATTGAGACCTGTTTGTTATCGCCTGGTGTCGCCACTAATAATGTGCTAACGCCAATGTGATAGTATTTAAAAACATAAATTTTATTAGAAAATTTATTTATTATTAAACATAAAAGGGTATATATTTATTTAATTGATCTGATGGTGATCTAATCACAAAAACTAAAATATAATAACACAAAAATTAATACAGTTAATTGACCGGATTAAACAATTCTGTCACATTTATATTTGAATCACCACTTCTTAACACTTCTCTTCTGTAGAATTTCTGGAATGTATTGGCCGATTGCCAATTTCCTCGAGATAGGATTTCGTCTAGGGGATGATTTTCCAGCCAACTTTTAGAGGCCACTGCAGATCGAATACTTCCTGGAGTTGCTGTGATGCCAGCTTCTTTGAAAAGGGTTTTTACCCAGCCTGCGATTACAGTGCGTGAAGCAGGCTTAGGCATACCCCTGACTGTAATAAACAAATTAAATGATTTAGCAGCATTACGTCTTTCATTTAATAATTGTATAGTTTTTTCTATCCAAAATATAGGATTTAAATTAACATCATTGGGATTTGTTAGTAGTTTCCAGCCGGATTGTCTGCGAGTACTGCAATCTGTTTTCGAACCAAATTGTGGCCATAATGTAACAACATCATCTGATCTAATATAATGGTCAGAATCAACTCTAAGCAGCGTCAAGTCATGGATGCGTCTCCCTGAGCAAAGCAGTAATATAGTAGCAGTATGACGTGATACTTGAAAGGGATTATTTATGTCTACAGTGTAATTGCTTAGATAGGTGATTAATTTACTAACATCCCAAATTGGTGGTTTAGAACACTTTGGATTTTCAAGAGCAATTGATTTTAAAATATGTTTTACAAGAACATGTGAACTTAATTGACTTGATCTTTCAACATTGCATAAGGTGGAAACGACAGATTTATGTAAAATAATTGTATTATATGACAATTTATGAATCAGATGCAAATCAGATAAAAATTGAGCTAATTGAGTACCTGTAGGATTATTCGTGTCAATGTTTTTAGACGTAGACCAGGAAGTCCAACGTTTCCAAGCTACCTCGTAAGTTTTCAAGGTGGATTTACGCCAGGAATTTTTGAGCAATAACTGTTGTTCAGGGGTCCATGTTTCTATCGCTTCGGACCACCCCCACATTTCCAAACTTCGAGGATGATTTTGTCCACTTTCGGTGGTGGAAGCCCTGTCGATGTGTCGATCAGGTGCGTCTGTAAGTTTTTCAGAGTTAGTGGTGGAGCTAGCGCTCGGACTTTGAGGTCTGCACGCCAAAAAACTTTCTCCCAACGAGGTACTATTATTAGGAATATTCCCGTCGATTGATTGAGGTGTGTTAGTACTTTTGGAATTAAGAACGGAGGTGGGAATACCCACGCTAGTGGATAGTTCCTGAATGCATCGT
Source organism: Agrotis clavis (assembly GCA_954870645.1). Taxonomy (NCBI): domain Eukaryota; kingdom Metazoa; phylum Arthropoda; class Insecta; order Lepidoptera; family Noctuidae; genus Agrotis; species Agrotis clavis. Next base: position 5,846,166 of record OX940939.1, on the reverse strand, counting down.
GAAATAGAGCTCGCCGGTCTTTCAGGTCTCGGGATACATAATTGTAAACTACGTGAGCTGTCTCCGAGGCAAATAAATCTATTATTGGGGTTCCCCACTTTGCAAACACTATTTCCGTACAAGCTGGCATTAGGTGCCATTCCGGAGGTCGGCGAAATCGGGACAAGTGGTCGGCGTGATTGTTGTACTTGCCTGGAAGATGGTGTATGCTGAAGTGTATTTGAAATTGGTCCAGTAAATTCAGAATTTGATATGTTAATTCTATTAGGGGTAATGATTTCGTACCTCCTTCGTTCCTTAGATAGCTGACAGCAGTCCTGTTGTCGCACTGTATCAGGATCGAGCTGTTGCACAGTAGATGAGCGTTGTCTCGAAGGGCGCGAAATATGGCCAACATTTCTTTTTGATTGCAGTGCAATGTCTGTTCCTCTTGCGACCAATTGCCCGATACAGCCAGATTGTTCAGTTGCGCTCCCCATCCCTGGTTTGATGCGTCTGTTGTCAGGAAGTTTACAGGCGGGGGATAATGTAGAGGTGTTGATGACTGACAATTCAGAGTCCACCATTCCAGTTCCTTTCGAACTTTTTGTGGGAGTGGGTAGGATATCGATAATTGGTCTGGTAGCGAGTTCATGAACATCAATAATTGCCGGTGATTTAGTCGACCTCGAGGAACAACGTAACTGGCAAAGTTCAGGAGTCCTATTATTTTCTGTAACTCTTTTAGAGTTACCATTCCTTGATCGAGAACAAAATTGACTTTTTTGATAAGCGATAAAGTCTTTTCTCTCGGCAGGGATTTTAAGTTGTCCCAGGGACTCCACAATATCCCTAAATATATCATAGTTTTTTGAGGACAAAGAACAGATTTCTCGAAATTTACTTGCCAGCCAAGATTTTGTAATGTGTCTAATGTGAGCTTCACATGATCTCGAAGAACGTGTACATTTTGATGTACTATTAAATAGTCGTCGAGATAGACTATGATTCGGATGTCCCAGCGTTCTCTTAATATTTGGGCAACCCAGTTCGTTAGTATTGAGAAGGTTTTGGGTGCAGTGCTTAAACCGAACGGGGGGCAGGTCATTTCTAACAGTTCTTGGTTGTAGACAAGGCGAAGGAAGCGCCTGTGTGATTTTGATATTTTCAAGTGAAAATATGCCTGTGATAGGTCCACTTTGCACATCCAGTCTTGTGGTTGCAGAAAGTCCGGGATGCGATACATGTTTATTAAATGAAATGGTTGGGCCTTTACAAATTCGTTTAATGCTTTCAGGTTGAATATGGGACGGGCTGATCCGTCGGGTTTTGGTATCAAAAATAGAGGGGAGATGAAACTCGGTGAGAGTTGAACCACTTTTAGAATGCCCTGAGATTTCATTTTGTTTATTATTGCAGACATTTCTTTTGAGACAGGTGTTTGAAAGGGCCCTTTGGTTACATTTGGGTATACCAGAGGAGGTTTGTGGATAAATGGTATACGATACCCTTGAATTAATTTTAGAACAATTTCTGGCGCCCCCATTTTCTTCCATTTCGAGTGGTAGAGCGCTAACTGGCCCGCTCGAAAACGCTTCGAGTCATTGTTTGTATCGTTTTTGGTTCGCTCGAGAACTTTTTGAGTGGTTTGAACGTCCTCGACTTCGGTTACCTCCACGATCGGGCCGCGAGCCACGGTTGTGAAATGAACCTCTGTTATTAGTGTACTGGTTGGATTGAAAGGATGACTGACCTTGACCTTTGTTTGTATGATTAGTGCGAAAATATCCACCCCGCGAGGGCGAGTTGTCATAGGCATGCATGTGCATCGGTATGCCTGGTTCATGGCTACAATGTTGAGCTTCACGCGATGAAGCTATTGGTTTATGTACGCCTAGCCCCCGCGAGGGGCGGCGATTAGATTGATTAGGTCTGGTATGAGATTCAGTTTTAGGAGGCCAAAAAGCTTTGCGTACACCGCCAGCTTTCTCTAATGCCGTTGTAAAAGCATCAGGACTAAACAAATAAACAGATGATGGGGGAATTCTATTTAAAGAAGCTTTAACTAATGGATCTCGAATTTGACTAGTAATTGTCTCTCGACGCATTTCTATGCTTTCGGCTCGATGGCCACAAACTATTTGTAACAAGTCTGAGGAGATTTTATGTAAATCACCTTTTTGAAATAATTCTTCAACCTTCCCGCTTAAATTATCATAATTGACTTCGGTACTTTTAGCCCACAAAAGGAGATTACGAATAGCTTCTTGTAAAGATTCCTTTTGTTTTAGGATGCAAAAAGTAATTGCTGCATACGATTTATCAGCATGTGCCAGGTGACGTAAGGTATCATACATTTTAATCTCTTCATTTGTGTCCAAGTCTACGAAACCTGGGCTATGGTTATAGAGCTTTTGAGTATCAGAATACCTTACCTCAGACCAAGCTGTGCTACCTAAGCGCTGGACATCATGTAGCATTTTTAAAAAGTTTTCAGGAGTTTTCGGAACGGATGGTTCCTTAAGCTTTGTCTCGATATCAAAGGTGAAGTCTAAATTTGAGTTTTGAGCTTCAAGATCAGGACATTCAGAGCAGTGTTCTTCAATATTATTTTGGTTATATAACTCCCCACTGACCTCGGAACAAACTGATACCCCCTCATGGTTATCGTTATGCATATTATTTGCAAAAACTTGTTCGCGTAGCTCATGAACTTCTTTTATAAGCTTGTCCAATGTCCGGTTAGACTGTTGGGCTCGCTTATTCTTTTTGCGACGTGAGCGGCGCGACCGCTTGCTACGTTTAGCAGAAGACGAGCTTGAAGAGCTACTACTTGTCGTGCTGCTACTAGAGCAGCTAACTTTTCTTTTTCGGGACATGCCACTCGGGCCGGCCACAACTAGAGATGTGCCGTTGCCGGCAATATTGCCCAAGGTGGGAATATAGGTGGAAATATTGCCGGCAATATTGCCGGGAGTGGAAATATTTGGGAATATTGCTTAATTTTAAGTCAAAGTGAGTGCGAAATCTATGTAACACACTTAAAATGAGCATTTACAGATCATGGTCTACATTATATACAAAAAAAAACATTGTTTTGGGTAAAATTGCCAAAATTGCCGGCAATTTTTGGCAATATTCCCGGTATTTTACCGGCAATATTGCCCATTGTTGCCGCACACGACTGTGAATATAAGAAATTACACATAAATTTTAAGATAAGAATTGAAGATCATTGTATATTGAATAAATATTGAATAAAAAGGCATAAATTCGAATAATTTCTTTTAATGTTGTAGTTTAATCTAGTCAACGAATGCTCAAAGCATAGAGGGAAATTCTAGAAACACATTTTTTACTACGTAACTTTGTTTGGAGTAGTTAGGAGATGAACATATCAAAACCATGAGCTCTAGGGGGGGGGGGGGGGTTGAAGGTACAATTTTTCGGTTTTCGCTTACATCTCGGAAAACCATGCGTTCTAGCAGCATAGCGTGTGTGAACAAAATAAAAAACTAAATCAATTTTCCGTAAGTTTTACTCAGTAAGCATTTCAATATCTTGTAAGTTTTCGAGTTTTCATAGTTTTCGAGGTATCCGCTTTTGAAAGTCTGTAATTTAGGGGAAACAACATTTTTAGTTTTTCGCATTTGGAAAGTTGTATTTGACATCGCCATAGATCCAGAAAGCAGTAGCAGTTGATTCAGACCCTCCCTTCAACACCTGCGATGAACAGAGCCACCATGCTGCATCTTGAGGTGATATGGGCCTTCAGATCTTTATCTGGAGGCCCATGGACATTGAGAGAGACCCCTTCGGTACTCTCTCAATGTCCACAGGTATAAGTAGTTCTTAAATTCGGTGACCACCATCAAGCTTGATATGTCTTGTCTTCCCCCTCCGAGGGAGCAGTAAAAATTAGCTTAGAAACTCATTTTAAATTATACTAGGTACTTACAGACTAGGTAGGACTGTACTATGTAGGACGAAATCCGCACCCATAAGAGATGCGGAAAACTATCTTTGGAAACTTTAGTTCTTTTTTGTTGTAAACAATTTTCGTATAGGTAGGTATTATTTTTGGTCAAGTGTGAGTTGCCCACAAAAATACAGGGAGGAGTAGGTACTACAGGGAGAGCCTGAAAAGACTGCTGCTGCTTTCTGGATTTATGGCAATATTAAATAAGACTTTACGAATGCAAAAAGGTAAATATGGTTTTTCGAAAACTATACAAGACATCGAAATGGTTACTACCTAAATAAAACTTATAGGAAATTTATTCAGCCTTTGTTTTATTCATACAAACCATGCCGCTAGGAGGCATGGTTTCCGAGTTATAAGTGAAAAACCAAAAAAAGGAACCTTTAAACCCCCCTCCCCACACAGCTCAAGGGCTAGTGGCGGGGACTTTTGATAATTATATTCACCTCCTAACTAGTTCAAACAAAGTAACGTACCTAGTCCAAAATCGTGTTCCAAGAATTTCCTTCTATAACTGTTCGTTGAGTGGGCTACTAGTTTTTCATGCAAAATCACATAGCAAAAACAATGAGTTTAAGTACCTACCTATACAATATGGAAATAAAAAAAGTATAAATCTCTGTCAAAACTACAATAATCAACAAAAATACACTTGTTTCGGTAATTCTTACATATTCAGTAAATCACCGTTTAGAGTAACAACTTAGTAGTTTTTATAAGGCGAACTTAATGCCGCAACGCATTATCTACAGTAATATAAACTGCACCTGCAGTAATAATAAATAAAATATACTGGTGTTATTTGACTGGCAACATTGGCAATATTGCCAAAGTTGCCGGCAATTTTGGTATTTTACCGGCAGTGGCAATATTGGGAATATTGCCGGCAGTGGGAATATTGCCATCAGGCACATCACTAGCCACAACTTCTGGCTCGGCAGCCGAAACATTAACGTGACCATCCATTGTCACAATACAACTTTTATATAAAGTCTCCTTGACACACACTAAAACTGTTAGCACACACACAATATTAAGAAACCAATAGCAAATAATAAATCTTAGTAGTGATCCGAACGGAAAAAACCGTTTAAAATAATGATCACTTACTTTTAAAAAAGTAGGGTACTTACAGTTTTCTTCTTCAAAATTAACTTACCATTAAATCAGCACTATATTTTTAAATTGATTATTGAATTTTTAAAATAATCGTACGGAAAAACCGTTACGAGTATGATCACTTTATTCTTAGACCAAAAAATATAGTGCAATTTTCTGGTATCGGTCGTGCACCGATGCGCACAAGTAGCTTCGACGGAGAACGAAACGCCAATGAACAAAAAGTTAGCTCTGTCATTTTACATTTTACAAAACTAAAATGACAAGCAACCACTAGGTGGCGCCACTGGGTAGGTCAACACAAGTACTAAAACAGATAAGAAATCGACGGAAACGGATATGCTCTCTCTAAATAATAAAGCTTCCAGTGACGGTCAAGTCATTTAATAAGTAAACATCAATGAAGATTGTGATGACACTGAATCGTCTGATAATGATCAAGATGAAGAGTCCATTGTTGAAGAAATTTAAGTTAATAAAGAATCATTGTTACCTTAAACTGAAGACTTATTTTAATAATTTTCTTATTGAAAATTCTTATTGGATTGATTCGGAAACGTTTAGATGGCACGGTTGGCGCAGTGGTTGAGAGATCGACAGCTGCGTATCGTGTCGCGAGTTCGATCCCTGCACGGAACATATATTTGTATGACCTACAAATAGTTGTTCCGGGTCTGGGTGTTCGTGTGTGTGAGTTTCTATGTTTGTGAACGCACCCACGACAACGGAAAATTCCTAGTGTATAACAAAGTTTTCTTTTTAATTAAAGAATATAACCAATTGGTTTGGGCAATACCTAAAGATTGGCCCATAATAATCGGGCTGCAACCTTTTTTTTTTGTTTTTATTGTGGGTGTGAAACATAATTAATTATTTATTTGATTGTGGATAAAACTGTGTTTTATAATAAAAATAAACATTATGAATATGGATCACTAGTTTATTACTTTATCTATTTAATGCAATATCCATAATTATTATTATCCTTTTTCTTGGTCCTTGAACCAGCCTGGTAATGCTGTTAAATATTTTTGAGTTTTTCACTTAGTACCGGTCAACATAATCAATCTTAGTGCACAAATGTTTTAACTGGGGGGTTTTATATTTATTTAGCTATTTTGAAAAGGTTACGTTTAAACTAATATTACAATATTGTGATATGATGGAGTTAAAGGACTAGTCTTATGAATAAATGCATATTTGTTTTATTATTTTACTTGGTTTTTGTACTATTCTTGTCTAAAGTTTAAAAAACTTTAAAGCTCTCTCCTCAAAAAAGTGATTTTTGTAGTTAGTGCAATTGTGAACTAAGGCGACGATATATTCACATTAGTAGGTTGTGTTGTGTTGTGGCGCGTTCTGTCGCAGTAAAATCGCTCGACGCCCGATCGCGCCAGAGAGGTGGTGGGGGATCTGTCGCGCCACACTAATGTGAATCTATCATTTACGATTTACGACGCGTTATTGCGTGGGAACACAGTTCATGCAATTATTATAATTCTGTTTTTCGTTCTTTAAAATGTCTGATGAACTTATTGAATTAGTACGGCAATACAAAGTTCTCTATGACACGAAATGTAAGGAATATAAGGATCACGGTATTTTTTGATGATTATCCTTGTGTACTTGCTCAAACTGTATTTTAGTAAATCTGAAATATCGTTGGAATCTTTCGACATCACTTTCTAATTCTCGAACAAGACAGTGAAATGCGGCCTCTAGTCTCTCTTAACCTATTTACGGGATGAACCCAATATCTCCTTTTCCTTTTCTTTTTTTTTTAGAAGAGTCATCAATAGAAAAAATTGAATATCTTCATCGAAGTCACTGTCAGATGATTCCATTTTAAAACACGTATTCACTCCACAACTCTTAAAATGAGAATGATCTAAAAATGCGACATATTGCGCCACAAGACAACACATTAGTATGAACACTCCGCAACACAACAGACGGCGACCCGACACACCCCGACACAGCAATATGAACCTAGCTTTAGTCATGATAATTTTCTCGAGTCGAGCAAAAATTAGCACTTTAAAGCTTAATATTTCACAAACGAATCTTTTTATCAAAAAATTGTTAACGGAAACTATCAATATTTTGTAAAAACCTATTTAATGATACCCCACACTAAGGGGTACGCGCGAAAAAAAATATTTTACCTACGTGATTTTATTTTACCACTTTTTCGGCACAACAAATCCGTATATTTACACCAAATTACAGCTTTCTAGTACTGGGCGTCTCTGAGCTAAGCTGCGGACAGACGGACGGACGGACATGTCGAAACTATAAGGGTTCCTTGTTGACTACGGAACCCTAAAAAATCTATGAGAATTACGAATCTTCGAACTTGTATAATAACTTGGCCAAGAGAAATCCTACAACTTTTGTGCCATAGTAACTATTGCTCCAAATGACTAGTACTACCTATAGGTACAATTTTTTTTCGTTGGCCGGCACTTTCAGAAAAGGCCCAAAAATGTATGTACAGTCGGCCAAGAAAGTGGTGTACCACCCTAAGGTTGAATATCGCTTGCAGATTCATAGGTGATAAAGATTAGTTTCGCTTGCAGATCGATCTGACAACTTCTATTGCTGTCTTTATCTGATTATTGATAACGACTATTACTGTTTGTAACGTGACAGCTGTTCTTAGTTTGAACTTGATGGAACCAATGACGTCGTAAAATCAACGGCGGGGGGCTGTAGATTTTGATGACAAAATTGTATCTACAAATTCAGAATTGTAATCAACAAGTTACATAAAATTGTAAAGGCACAAGGCGAATCCACAAACCTACAATTTCTGTAAACTTGTAATTACAATATCAATAAAAAACAAGCTAAAAATAGATTTATCCTTTTATTAAATTTCTACAATCAATTTTAAAATACTTATAACAAACAAAAACATAGCATATATAGTAATATTTAGAAGATATTGAAAATTTTTAAAAATTAGAAACGGGTGTAACCGCCGTTGGCCTCTATAACCTCTAAAAGACGAGACCTCATTGAACCAACAAGCCGTGAGCAAATATCGGTTCCCCGCATTTCCTCCCAAATATAATTACAGTGACTAATAAGAGCTTGTTTGGTTCTTTCATTTTGATGCGACCATCGTTGGACCATAAGGCCCCAAAGATTTTCTATCGGGTTGAGGTCCGGCGATCTTGAGGGCCACTGAATTACCCTTACGTCAGTGTGTGAACGAAACCAGGCTCTTACGATCCTCGCATTATGAATTGAACAATTATCTTGAACAAAATCAAATTGTGGCACTTCGTTCTCCGGGTAAACATTACGGACTGTCGGTAGCATTGCATTCTGAAGCACGTCGATATAATTTACAGCCGTCGCTCGAGGAGGTAGAGAACACAATTCTCCTACACCATCCGCACTCATCCAGCCCCAAATATTTACGGAAATTCGACCTGATTCTCTATTTGGAATTACATGATCATCTTTATACCGTGTTGAATTATATCGCCAAAGGTAAAGACGTCCATGCTGACTGGATTTAAACGTTTTTTCATCACAAAACACTGTATTAGACCAATCAAACTCTAAGTGCTCTCTGGCGAAGTTCAGACGAGCAAGTCTGTGAGCATCCGTCAAATATATTTTCTTGGCGTAATGCCTGTGGTGCAACCCCATGTAATGTAGATGATTCCTTATTGTTTGGGCACTCACATCGAACATCTCCGCAAAATGTTTTGTGGGCTTAAAACCATTGATTTCATATTCCCGTCTCATGAATTCTCTATCGTTATTGGAGAGTGCAGGCCGGCGACCACTTCTTCTGTGATCCAACAAACTTCCCTCCTCTCCTTCACGACGAATCCAAAAGCGGACAGAACGCCTCGATATATTCAAATTCCGGGATATCGCACTGATACTGCTTCCCTCATTAAATTGGGCAATTATTTGTGCTCTTTCGGCAATGGTCAAGTTGGCAGGCATTGAGATGATTTTATATGCAGTTGATTGAAAAATAACACGGAAAATATATCGATTTTTTGCATATATTTGACAAAATGTCAATTGTCAGTTTTCTTTTTCAAATGGAATTCGGTTGTCTATTTAAATAGTTTTTATTACTTTTGTTTGGAAACATTTCAATTGCTTTGTAGAAACTAATGTCCTTTTCATTTATACTAAAGGTTAAAATGTCATGTACTTATATGTGACATATGACGTATGAATACTAAATACATAGGTTTACGTCATGATAATGTTGTCTCTTTCAGTAATATCTTTTTATAACGAACCTTGTTGTAATTTTCGATGACCGGGAAACTAAATCAAAACTGGTACACCACTTTCTTGGCTGACCGTACCGTGAATGTTCTCCTTTATTCTTATCACTCGATTTATTGTGGGCAAACACTACAGCGCAGGCGCGCGGGCGGTGACCGCTCGAGGGGTGGTGGATATACGCACAGACTAGACATGGGTAGTTCGTGAACGATTGAAGTAAATGAACTAGTTCATTTCCCAAAATGAACTTTTCATTCATTCACTGGCCATTCAAATGTGTCTTTAGTTCATTTAGTTCAGTGTTTCTTTTCGCTCATGCATGGCTGATGGCTGAGTACACAATGGGCCATTGACGATAAGCCCGCTCTACTCACACACATTCAGCCAAGGCACTCTCTCACTCGTACATGTTCGTGTTACTTCGTCGGCTGATCGGATATCGTCGGGTGATAAAGTAACGAGCGAATACGGCGCTTCGCCACCACGTGACCACGGAAATATGTTATCAGAGTTACTCTATTCACCTTAAATAAGTATGAACTTTATTGTAATAGGACTAAAGGCTTTACAGGAAACGGACCTAATTAAATTATGAAGGTAAATCGACATTCATATAAAACTGAATTAGTGATTTCATTTCACTAAATCACTAGTTCATTGAACTAGTCCAGGGAACTAGTCCAGTGAACTAGTCTAGTGAACTAATTAAGTGAACTAGTCTAGTGAACTAATTCAGTGAACTAGTCCAGTGAACTAGTTCAGTGAATCATCTCATTCAGGAACTCGTTCTGATTTGCTGGACTAAATGAAGTACTGAACTGAATGAATGAACTACTTCATCAAGTGAAAAGATATACTTCATTCATTGCTTTTTACTGACACGTCATTTTGCGCATCTCTAGCACAGACTAAGTAGAGAGTATAATACACTGATATACGCCTATCCACAGACTAAGTAGAGAGCATACACTCGCTTATTATCCTGCCGCTCCCGCGCCGCCGCCGCCCCGCTGCCCGCAAGATTCCACAGACTACATAGACACTCAAGATTCGAGGCCGCTGCCTCGAATCTTGAGTGTCTATGTAGTCTGTCGGGCCGCTGCCCGTAGAAAGAGAAGAGTATAGAACGATTGATACTTCTTTCTCTTTCCCTCAAGAAATAAAAACAAATCGACAAATCGCATAAAGTGACAGATGGTGACAGAGCATACCTATCTCCATCCCTCAGCGCGTAGCCGGGGGCATATTTAGGGATACCAGATTCAGGCATTATATTTCCCGGACAATTTGGTCTGTACGACAATGTTTTATGAAAATTGATAATTATTTTCCAACAAACATTCTACATGTTATACTAAATTTATAGGAGATTGAATCCGTAAGAGATATAAATACATATAAATTGGTTGGAGACTTTAGCTCTTTCTTGATGTAATTTTCTTTTGTGTTTTTATTTGTTGGCCAAGTGTGAGTTGTCCGCGTAAATGAGTGAGATAGCCAAAATGGAAATGAAATATTAGTTCGAATTAAATAATGCCCTCCACTAAAAAGAACAAAAAAAAAACACTGTTTAAAATAATTTGAACGAATTGTTTTATAAAATTAGAAAAAAAAACTATTTTTTTTTCCAATCCTGATATATTCCTAACATTCAAAGGTCACGTCATACTCCGCCTTGCTTAATGCTGAATTAGTATGACTTTGCAGGTTTCACAAACTTACGCCATTAAATTCTTCTCTGTACTTAATTAGGCAGATTAAGGGAAAAAGTCACATGCAATGATGTTTTCCTTCACCGAAAGGCAATTTGTGTGATAAACTGGTTATCCTTTTGACATAATATTATTACCCATATCGACCATTAACGATCACGCGTGATAATAATTTACCCGCTAGTCGGGTAAAAGTTTGCAGTATGACAACACTCCCCATTTGTGACGTCAACATTTTCCATCTCATGTGGCTACACCAAACCAACATCTAGTGGATAATTCATCTATGTTCAAAGTGCTGGTAGCGAGAGCACAGTGGCGACTTCCGGTTTTTTACTGTTTTTTGCCAAGCTGTACACAAGTGGGGTGCTATGACTGGAAACCTCCACGTGCGCCCGTGGACTGGAGTTCCCTCTCGGATACGTCCGGGGGAAAACCAGTTTTTCGTGCCGGTGCACTCTGGGATGCGGGCAAAAACTCTTCCTTAGGCACTGTGTGCCTAAGTGGTCTCTTTGCCCGTATGCGAATAGCCTGTCGTGTGGATGCTCCAACGCGTGTCCCTCTGATTAGCAGAGGGCACAGCGGCGGAGTGGGCTTGCGGACGGTGAGTGATGGGTAGCTCGCCGTCCGACCAAGGACCAGGCCCGGGTCGGTGGCGCGTCGTGTTTCGCGCCAAATGCCTGCTGGGGTCGCGGGTTTTTTCTTAACCCAGGATACCGTTGCCCCGGAACGTAAAGGGTATAGGAAGGAACACGGGTGGATTTTAGTCAGTAAGAGTCTGACAGTCCCTTCCGCCCCAGCCAGGGCGGGAGGACTCATTTGATGATTTTACGACCTAAAATAAAAATAAAAAAGCTGTAGACGTCAGTATCTCTAAGTACAGCTTGGCTAGAACGGATTAAAAACGGAACTAAAATTTTTATTTCTGACAGCGTTTTAAAATCTTTGATATTTGATGTAAACAAAGACCGCAGGTTTATTAGATTTATTATTGTGCCATAAAACTAACTTAATAAGTGAAAAAAAAAAAAAAAAAAAAAAAAAAAAAAATCATTCAAAGTGCTGGTAGCGCGAAGACAGTGGCGACTTCCGGTTTTCTACATTTTTATCCACTCACACGTCCAGCTCCCGCGACCACATGGCGTCGTTACGTCCGAGCGCGCGCGGTCTCGATTCGAGCGCTACCGCGCTCGCCTGTTGTGTAAACAAACGCTTATAACTACTTATCTACAACAGCTAGAGTAAAGAGAAAAACTACGAAAAAATGACAGAAAAATGCAGAAATAAACCTATGTACATTTTAAGATCTAAAACTATAATTTAAGATATTAAAAACAGGTATGAACATGCAATTTGGAGTAAAATAAACATATACATTTTATTTATTCAAACCACAAAGAAAGAATGTTGTTTATTTTACAATTACAAAAATGCCACAACAAACTAGACTTTTATTCCTTTAATATTATGTATAGATGTTTATGTTTCTTCATCGCTATGTAGTGAAATAAATCAAAACAAAACACCTAGTCCTTATAATTTTATCACGATGGCGCGAGCGCTGTCGAAGTGCACTCAAGGACAAAATACAACCAAGATGGCCGCCTACCTAAGGTCTCATTCATACTTTTTTTAATTTACGCAAATTATAAAGAAAACAGTTTTTATTAATGGTTTTTTTTTATGAATAACAAATTATATTCTCGATGTTATAATGCATTGCATACAGGTATACTAAGGGTTTTTCTTTATTTTTATACAGGTGTATTTTTCAACTGGATATGGATGGCTATATCCGAAACTGAGAAATATTGAAAAACATTGAAAGGAGTCTCGAGGCTTATTTTGACGAATACTAAAACTGCGTCATTCGATTTGGAAAAACCGATAATCAATAAAACCAGCTGATTTTAGAAAAAAATCACAGCCTATATTATTACACCATTCGATAGTGTCCCTATTAAGAATCAAATTCTAGGGAGAAATGATATACGCCAAACATAGGAAAAATTTATAATATAAAAAAAAATTACACCAAAAATACAATAATAAAACAGACATAAACATACAATTTTATTGGGTTGTATGGTACTCCATAAAACAACCCTCAATGCACAGATTTTTGTTGCATTCGAGACATTTCCATATGGTTCTCGTTACCACCTTTTTCTTAGCGCAAAAGCAACAGCGACCACTTCAAAAGTATCTCCTTTCGAACAAAAAAGAGTTTTGAAAATCGGTCCACACTTAGAATAATCGCGTAACAAACACACAAAAAAATAATACCATCGAATTGATAACCTCCTCCTTTTTTGAAGTCGGTTAAAAATTTTGAGATAAGATTGCATGCTGAAACAACACAAACCAAGCAAAGAAAACAACACCAAAACCCAAAAAACATAAAAAAGCAAAAAATGCAAAGCTACATTTTGCCGTTTGTACCGACCCTTATTTCGAACCAATGTAGGTATGCGCGTGGATACCACGCTATCCGCAACAAAAAACCTGAGGAACACAATAACATTTTCAAGAAATCTTCTGTGAATACATTAAATTTCTGTTTGTAAAGTGCATAATTATGTTTATTACGAATTATTATTTGTTGTTTAAATAATATTTTACGGAAAAACAACGTAAACATAACTAAAATTAGGCAGAAAACTTTAAAGCCGCCATTTGTTCCGAACAGCTATACTTTGAATGCAAAATACGAGTTGATTTTAAACTTAAAGGTATGTTATGTGTACGTAGTTATAAAGCATTAATCGTGTAGTTTATTTTGACATATAATAATCTAAGAAACATTCAATAAAACTTAAGTACTTACGACATATCCACAAGCACAACAAAAACACTCGTTCACTAAACGCACACGCGAGTACACTGAAGTTTGACATTTTTTTATTTATTCGTCTGGGCTTTTAACAGCGCCATCTTGTCTTAGTTGTATAAACTTGTTCATCAGCTACTGACTTAACGAACAATAGTTCCAAATAGTACAGTACATTTTAGATAGATGTCGATTTTACAAAAAGTGACACCTTGGATAGTATACTATCCGGGACGTTACGAGCTACTTTTTTTTTAAGATACTATGGTATCCATGGACGTGTGAGTGGATAAGTCAAGCTGTAGTCTGTGCACAAGTCGACATAGCGTAATTTAATTGGTACGGCTCGGACTAAATGCTTAAAAATTATAATTTTATTGTTAAATCGACTAAAGCGCGTGGAAAAACTCTGATGCCTCCTCTTCAAAATCGGCCATGACGGATGACGGGCGATTATTACTCGCGAGCACGATCGTGTAGAAGGGTTACATGTAGCCCGCGAAATTCAAATTTTCTTAAGTTTTTTGCAATTTGCAGGCCAGTGACATGTTGTAACTTTATCAAAATATGAATTGCGGTAATAACACTGAATTTGATGCTGTAACCGTTTCAGGTATATAAAAGGCATTTGGAAAGTTTCCAAATGCTTTTTTTACGTCTAAAACTATGTATTCGGTGTTACGATATTAATTATTGCATTCCCTATTCAAGTTTTTTAGTGCACTACAGAGCCATATTTCTTATTTTCATATAGCAAAGTAAAATTAATCAAAACTTGTTTATATTTGACAACTATTTGCGACGTTGCCAACTTTCAGAATAAGCGCTCTTAAATATAAAAATGATGAAAACATTCGCTCCATCAGCTCTCACATAGAAAATACATTATTGTTAAAATCTCCGAAATCTAACTTCGATGCACTTTTTCTATGTGAGAGCTGATGGAGCGAATGTTTTGATATTTTTTTTATATTTAAAATTATTATACTTGTTATTACCGCAATTCATATTTTGATGAAGTTACAAAATGTCACTGGCCTGCATGCAAAAAACGTAAGAAAATTTGAATTTCGCGGGCTACATCGACGCAATCACCAAATCGTCGTCATGATCGAGTTATGGCTACTAGGCAAAAGAGGCATAAAAAACGTGACCATTGTCTATGGACTATGGATATGACCACAGAGTACTTTTAACAGAAACATAGACAGAAACATAAACATTATTTCAATGGGCAGAAAGGAAAAGCGCGGGAAACTCGGACTCGACGGACGCGTTCTTTTTGCTTCTCATTTTTAAACTTGAAATTAATTATTATATAGTATCAGTAATCGTAGTTTTAGTGTCGTAGTTTACCTCTTTTAATTTAGTTTTAGTGTTTTCTATCTTTCTTCTGTAGTGGTAAGTGTTTTTTATTGTATTTCTAGTGTAAGATGAATGATCCGCCTGATCCGGGGGACCTAGTTCCCCCGGCAGGCAGTTATGTTACGATTCAATCAAACGAATCAGGAATGGAAACTGATGGGTCGCGGTCATCAACATCCAAAGCTCTGAAACGGAGTCGTGTGCATGTGTGCAAACACTGCAATAAACGTCGTAGAACCCGGAAAGGCCATGGATCCGAAACTTCGGGTTGTGGTTGTACGGACACGGTGGACACGAGTGTCACTATTGTAAACGAATTAGATACCCGGAATGCCCCCCCTACTATCTCATTGCCAGTTTCTCAGACCCCCCCATCTCAGACTCCAGGTCCCGCACAAATCGGCCGAAACTTGTACAGCAAAACGGACAGTGCGCCTTTTGTTGTACATGTACAAAGAAAATTAACAAATTCTAATGATGGTTCTATGCTGCATCCCATCGCATTTGGGAGGTTTTTAAAACAGAATAATTTTCAAAACATAATTAATGGCAGTGTCAAGAAAATTGGTAGAAATAAAATAAGCATTTCCTTTTCTGATTTTGTGGATGCAAATTCTTTTATCAATCATGATAGCCTCGAAAAACACGATTTTAAAGCATTTATTCCCACGTTTAACGTTACCAGAATGGGCTTAGTGCGTGGGGTTCCTGCGGAATGGTCTCCGGAGGAAGTCATAGACAATATATCGGTACCAATTGGATGTGGTCCTATTTTAAAAATAAGGCGATTAAATTTTAAATCAATTGTAGATGGCACCACAACTTGGAAACCATCACAGTCCATCGTGGTAACTTTTGACGGACAGATCTTACCAAAGAGAATTTTTATTTGTTATAATGCTTTGCCTGTTGAATTATATATCTTTCCTACAGTACAATGTTTTAGTTGCTGCCGCTTTGGTCATACAAAACTGCAATGTAGGTCCAAACCCAGATGCTTCAAATGTGGCCAGGCACACACTGGGGATAGTTGTGAAACAGATGAAAGGAATGCTTCATGTTGCCTTTGTGATGGATATCATTTTGCCACCAATAAGTCTTGCCCTGAATTTTCAAGGCAAAAATTGATTAAAACATATATGGCTCATAATTCAGTTTCATATGCTGAAGCAGCAAAACTTCATCCTGCTGTTACTAAATCTTATGCTGACACTCTTTTATCTTCTCCTGTGAAAAACATTCCTACCACTTCTTCATCTAACAACAAAATACCTACTACTGCAAGCTACAAAAAAACTGTATTTCTTAAACCACGTTCCCCTCCCAAATTCGAACAAGGTTACAATAAACAAGCACACAATTCCATAATTCAGGATTTTAATTCTCACCAAACTTCAAATGGTTGTGCCTTAAATAATGAAAATATTGAAAAAAATTCAAATTTTTCTCTTAATGATTTTCTTTCAGCATTAAACAGTCTCCTTTCTCAGTTCAACATTTCACCGTCCAACGCTGCTTCTTCTTTTAACATACCCCAGTTTATTTATAATGGACAACACATCCAAAATAATCCAGTGGAACTGTCGCAGTCTAATAAACAAAAAAAGTGATGTCATATATTTATTAAACAAATATGAACCTTTTGTCTTTGCTCTAGCAGAGACATGGCTCAAATCCTATCACATTTTTAAAATTAATGGTTATTTAACCATTAGAGAAGATAGAGCTGATGGGTATGGCGGTGTAGCCATACTTATCAAGAATTCTATCCCTTTTTCATTAGTTACACTACCTCTTCATAGTGAGGAAATATCTATTGTAGCAATACAAGTATATAATACTTGCCTTGTATCTATATACATTCCTCACCCCTCTTCTTCTGTACTACAAGAGATGAACAATCTCTTTTCTTTTCTTCCAAAGCCATTCTTAATACTGGGGGATTTTAATTGTCATCACCAATCATGGGGTTGTTCAATATCTAATTCTTATGGGGATGAATTACTAGATATTATAGATATTCATAACTTATGTATCTTGAATTCAGGAGCACCCACTCGTCGATCAGATCCTAACCAGAACCAAAGCGCGATTGATCTTTCTATCTGTTCTCCAAACCTGGCTTCTTCGTTAACTTGGCATACCCTGGACTCTACTTTTGGTAGTGACCATTTTCCAATAGTAATTTCTTATCCTCTTTCTAAATCAAATGCATCAAAACGGAAATCAAGTCTCAAACATAAAGTACCCAATAGTAAGAGTAATGACTGGGAGAAATATAGGGATATTGTTGACAGAAAGGCTGCTTCATTGCCTGTTATTTCTAATGACAACCAAAATAGTTGTGCTGAAGCCTTAGCATGCATATTGATCGAAGCGGCGAATGAACTGTTTCCTGTAAAAAATAACAATGCTAGATTAATTCCATCACCTCCTTGGTGGGACTCAGAATGCAGCGAAGCTATTAAAAAACGTAAAAGGGCTGAATATAATTATAACCATAATATGTCAGATATTAACTTTGAAATTCTTACGAACATAATATCAGAAACCCGCAAACTAATTAAAAAGAAAAAATTTGAATCTTGGCGTAACTTTTGTTTAACTATCTCACCGAATACTCACCCCACAATAGTCTGGCAATATATTCGTAGATTTAGATCCATTTACAACAACCACTCTCCTATCCCTGATTCTTTAGCCAGCAACTTTTTAGATAAGTTAGCTCCTCCTTGGGTTCCTGAGAATAACCTACCTCTCATAACCAATAACCAAAATATTAATTCAACGCTAGACTCTTCATTTACACTGACTGAATTAAAAGCTGTTATCAACAAAACTAAGGATTCAGCCCCAGGTATTGATGGCATACCATATTCCTTTTTTTCTCATTTAAATGATAACGTGCTTAGTTATTATTTACAACTCATTAATTCTGTGATGGAAACAGGAAATGTCCCTGCTGAATGGAAACGTCAAATAGTGTTGCCATTCCTTAAACCAAATAAAATGCCTTCTGATGTTTCATCATATCGTCCCATAGTTTTGTCTTCAATCCTCATAAAATTAGCTGAACATTTAATTAAAAATCGCCTGGAATGGTTTGTGGAAAGTAAGGGCCTTCTGGCAGAATCACAGTATGGGTTTAGGAAAGGAAAAAGTACCACTGACTGTATAAGTATATTAACATCTGATATTAGAATATCATTTTCTAATAATCAAGATACCGTCGCGGTTTTTCTCGACATAAATGCAGCTTACGATAATGTTATTTTATCAGTCTTACAACATAAATTAAAGGCCTTGCAGGTTCCAGTTAACTTGGTGAATTTTATCATTAATATTCTGGCTGAACGGTCGGTCAACATGTCAGTAGGGAACCGCGAGATATCTCAAATTGTATGGAGAGGTCTCCCACAGGGTTCTGTACTCAGTCCGCTTTTATATAACATTTACACATTTGATTTAGATTCAGCATTATCTAATTATGTTAGGGTACTTCAATATGCCGATGATCTGTTGTTATATACTACAAACTATTCTATTGAACAAGCTAGTTTTGATATGAATTCCGCACTATCCGAATTGGGTTCTTGGTTGCATCTAAATGGTTTGGAGCTATCAACATCTAAAAGCGCAGCTGTGTTATTCACCCGAAAACGAAACACTCCCCATATTAATATCCACTTTAACAATACTCCCATTCCATTCACAGACAATTTCAGATATTTGGGTGTCATTTTAGATTCAAAACTAAGTAGTGTTCCCCATTGCGAGTTTATTAGTAATAAATGCGAAAAGCACCTAAACATGCTGAGATGCCTATCTGGAGTGTGGTGGGGTGCACATCCTTTTTCTCTCAAATTAATTTATAATGCAATAATTAGAAGTTCATTAGATTATGCGTCATTTGCTCTTGAACCAGGTAGCGTTATGGCTTTTAAAAAATGGGACCGCATCCAATATAAAGCATTAAGAATAATTTCTGGTGCCATGAAATCTAGTCCTACAAATGCATTGCAAGTTGAATGTGGAGAAGCTCCTTTATATATTAGAAGACAGTATCTCTCTGATAAGTATTTATTCCGGATTATACAGTTCTCTGCTCACCCTCTACTTCCTAAACTGCAGCTTTTAGTTACACTGATAGATTCTTCAAATTACTGGTCTCATAAACGTGCTCCTTGTTTAGTTGTAAGTTACAAAAAGTAGCTTTCTCTATCTTCTCCACTTCATCGCTCTAATAAACTCCCCATATTCAGCTGTAGTTACGATAGTTTACTATTTAGGCCCAATATTAAATTCAACAGCTTCAGTAAATCCGACCCCAACGTTTGTATACATTTTAATAATTTTCTCACTGAATATGCGGACTTCCATCATATTTTTACTGATGCTTCAAAGCTTTCTCCAACGAGTTGTGTTGGGGTAAGTACTTTTCATCCCCAATTCAACATCGTGCAAAAAATAAAACTCCCTCCGGAGACATCCGTTTTTACGGGAGAATGTTTTGGTATTCTAAAGGCTTTGGAATACATTCAAGTTCTTCAACTTAAAAAGGCTATCATTTTTACAGACTCTAAAAGTGCTCTTCAAGCCATTGATAAATGCCTGTTGGGAGATAAGTCCCATTTTCCTATAATTTTTTCGATAAAGGAATTAGCGTACAGAATCTTTTCCAAGGAAAAACACTTACTTTTTGCGTGGGTTCCAGCCCACACTGGCATTGAGGGAAACGAAGTGGCGAACGTTCTCGCAGGTGATGCGGTGCAATGTGGTGACATAGTACCAAATAAAATTTTTTGTGAAGATATTTTAGAACTACCCAAAACTTTTCTTCGGGACACCTGGAAGGTGGCTTGGGAAACGAGCAGTGCATTGAAGGGGCAATATTTTCACACGATTCAACCCGATGTTTCGGATAAACCGTGGTTTGGCAGGGCTAAGTTTGGCAAGATGGAGACTTCCACCCTCATACGTATGAGGCTGGGTCATGTTTGCTCTCCAGCACATCTTGCCAGACTTAAAATTAAAGACGATCCCACCTGTTCTTGTGGTCTGGATGTGGGTGATTTAAACCACATTTTTTTCTCCTGTCCTCTTTATGACCGTTCTTCCTTTCTTAATGACCTTGTATCTCTCCGTATTCCTTTTCCTACTTCAATATTTTCTCTACTGTGTACAAATAGTTTTCCTGTATATAAATGTATAGTATCATTCATTATCGTCAATAACATTAAATTGTAATTTTAGTTGTATTGTAAATATGTTTTTGTCTTTCATCACTCATTACTGTCATTTTTTTATTGTATACTGATCCTATATCCTAAATTCCGTAAATTCCGCTTTTAATATAATCCCGTTTCCCTACCTTTAATGAATAAAAATTAAATAAAACATGACATTGGTTCAATGCACAAACCGTGCGGGCCAAAGAGGAAAAAAAAAAAAAAAAAAAAAAAAAAAAAAAAAAAAAAATGGGCAGAAATGACAAGACAAGACAACAATACGTTTATACGTCAAACAAAAATTATGGCTGAAAAATATGGCAAACAGAAACATTGTTTAAAACTGGGAATTTATTAAATAATCATCCATATATACTTGTTTACTCCATCAATCACATGAATATCGAAAATGGATTCGAATTTACCATTTTTTAGTCTCCCGGTAAGTCTAATTTATTTTTATGACTTTACAACAGCTGTTTTAAAAAAATTCGATAGCCAAAATTGAGTTGTTTTTATTTAAATCTTTTATTTTCAGTTCGTGGATTCGGAGACTTCAGACTTTTTGTCGAAGATCAAGCCGCAAGAGTGTGTATACGATGAGTTGCACGCGACATTACCATCACATGGCGCTTTGTTGGGCCCTGACGATGTCCTGGCCCAGTTTTTATCCGGAGATGAACCATTGGAGGAGCCCGACTTAAACGGCCCGACTACACTGCACTGTGAGATCTGCAAGAAGCGGTTTGATAATGCTAAGAAGTACTATGGACATTTGAGAGTCCATTCCAAGGACAATCTTTGGGTTTGTGGTAAGTTGTTTTTCATTATAAATGTTGTATGCAGACACATCCCAAAATAACAACACTAAAAAACTGTTTAAAACTTGCTGTTTGCATACCTGTTTTGCTGACTGTACCTCCATACCTTAAATATCTTTAATTGACTCAATCTAATAGACTTAAAGTGGCCGGAAGAAACTGGATAGCTGTAACACACAATTGCTAGAAGTAGAAAGATTTAGAAGAGACCTACACTCAGTAATGGGTGACTAAAGGTTGAAGAAGAAGAAGAATCTAATACAAAATACCACCTCACTTAAATACACAATAAAAAAAAAGAAAACCATAGAGATTATATTGGGCCTATCAATACATGTTAAGTTTCATTTAACTAAGAACAATGTTTGATTCAGTTTAGTATCATTTTGCAACTTCAGATCAATGTCCGGACCAGAAGTTCTCAACGAAGCAGCAGCTGATGAGACATGGCCTGACGCACAAGCCTCTGGGGAGGGAGTGGAAGTGCCTGCAGTGCACTATGGCTTTTGAGGCTCTCTGGAAACTACAGCAGCATCTGTTTGCGAAGCATTTGAACTACAAGTATGAGATTTATTTATTTAATTAAAAAATAAATGCTTACACTTCTTACACTTCATAATTATTATTTGCCCTGTGTTTCGCATGGGTTTACAAACATTTAAATTCACAAACAGAAAGACGCAAATTGACAAATGATAATGTTAAAACTGACATAAATGCTGTTGAAATTTGTGTCAGTTTGCCATTTGCACCTGTCAATTCAGTCTCAGAGATTAAAAAAAATGAGAAAAATATAAATGAAACACAGAACATAATTATTTAAAGTTGTTTATTTATGACAAAATAACATTTTACATCATAAATGGCATAAAATACAGGTATTATCAGATGTAAGAATTGCTAGCTTATACAAAACAATATTTAAATTATATAAACATATACAATAATTTAACAAGGTATTAATTACATTTTTAACGTATATTTTAACTCTCGGAGGAAATTTGCAATAATGTGCGTAAGCTAAATTAAATAAGGACCTCATTTCATGTTGCTTGATAAAGTTATAAAAAATAAATGCACCATGCAAAAATTCCTGTTCATCTGCCAGTTAAATAGATTATAGCTAAATTATTTTCATGAGTTCTCTAATATTTCTAGGTAATTTATTAACAATAGTACAGTAATAGTTAACATTTAGTAAAAATTGCCACATTATTAGTCCCATAGATTTAAAAGATGAACTGCGCCTTATCTAGCCAACTGACAGATAAAATTGTCCCGTCTAGAAGGAGAGGTAAACAATTAAACATAAACATCATAAACATCATCAGCCTAAATTGTTCCCACTGCTGGGACACAGGCCTCCTCTCTATGAGAGGGAGTGGGCCATAATCCACCACGCGGGCCCAGTGCGGATTGGTAGATGTCACATGTCTTTGAATTTTTGGTTCTAGGACATGCCGGTTTCCTCACGATGTTTTCCTTCACCGTTTTGAGAGCAGTGGTGATGAAATAAATTACACAAAGTAATGCGCCTGGCGGGGTTCGAACCCACGACCTACAACTCATAAGTCGGGACCGATACCACTGGGCTACCACTGCTCTCTCTCTGCTTAGGTAAACAATTACATAGACTTAAAAGTAATCATTTTCTTGTCTTTCTAGAGAGTATGGTCAACGTAAGGCAGCTATTGCTCAGTCCATCCTTTAAGTCTATGATTGGTTGATAGTCCATACATTAAAATTGATCTAAATATTCACAAAAAAAAAACAGCTCATCAGTCACCTATAAAGACAGTCTTTTCTGATACAACACAAAATATTTAAATGTATTTTCTTTTAATTTATAATTAGTTCCTTACCAAAATCATTGATGGTGACTTTTGAATTCTTAATATTATAACTCACACAAGCTCCATTAACCGAGTTGAATATATTATAAGTAGTACCTTTGAGGGTGTGGCTAAAACTTCTCCCATCAGGATATTGAACTGAAACAAATGAAACTTGCATTAAACTTGGTTGATTGCAATGAAGTAAGGTTAATGACGGCTGGTCCGAAGTTGTATTTGAAGACCACTTGGAAAAATGTGGGGAGCCTTTGTCCAGTAATAGAGGAACATTATTAAGGGCTATTAAAAAATATATATAGAGATCAGATTCAGGAAACTATGCTTATTCACAATGATAAGATTAATAACTGGTATTAATATAAACTTCTTTGATTTGATTACATCACATGTCATTATTACAAAAAATTGGTCAAATGCTTGTGAGTGATAAAATTATCATTTCTATTTGATGTAAACAGAGAATAAGAAAAAAATATCTGAAAATTAATAAAATACTTACAAAATTATCGTTTCTTAAATAGAGTACATGCAAATGCTTAGCTGAAACTGGACCACAAATTCTTCACCTGAAAAGAAATAATACAATTTATTTTAATAAGTATGATGTACCATTGACCAACTGAAAGATAAAATTGGCCATACTCTAGAATGAGAGCCACTGTAACAGAAAAGATAGGACCCGCTCTACTATTCCTCTTTCTAGTTGAGTGGGATCAATTTTATGTAGCTATTGCGCAGTCCATACTTTAAGTGTATGGTATTTAACATTTTAAATTCTAATGAACAATGTCATCATAATTTTAATTCAAACTGTGGGAGATTGGTGCTTATTTGAAATGATAAGATAAGCAAATATTTATGATTTACATACTAACCTTCGTCAACTTTACAAGATTTTTTTAGGGTAATTTCATCAGCTGAAAACAATGATAATTTGAGCCGATTCTTCCTCTTTTCAAACCTTTTCTGGCACACATATACATTTTTTGATATCTTGTAGTCAACTAGCGCACATATTCACTGAATATAGTACAATAATCCCAGTTTATAAGCGAATTTCAAGTTTTATCTCATTAACACGAAACGAACTCATTTTAACGTCCTTTCGTTTATCATTGTAATGAACCACATAATTCTTGATGCACATGTTGCACTGGAAGGCTAAATATTACCGTATAAACTAGTGAAACTGTTAAATAAGTAAGAAAATATAAAATAGAAACTTTTCGAAGTTTTGTTCAGTCAGCTGTCAGACATATTGACATAGACTTTTGTAAATTGTCTTTGGTTTTGGCACCAGGCGAAAGAGGGGGCAGGGAATGAACGAGGGACGCAGGGTACTACCCCCGTTACCCCGCGTCCCTCACTTTAGCGAAGTTTCTGGCCATAGAGCATATGGTTGAAATTTTTTGTTCTAAGTTTGCCTGCCGTGTTCTAGTCAAGTCACGTAACTTCATAATGTCACTGCGAATTAGGCAATGGCGTTCGCCATACAGCCAGAAAAGTAAATTTTTATCTTTTTATTATTTATCTAATATTTTAAAAGGTGCAGACCCTACTAGTTCCACATAAACTGTGTGAAATTACGTGTTATATCTTGTTTCTTAAGCTAAATATCAATAAAATCGTTTACTCGAATAGTTTATCGATAAGCGTTTCCGCAGTACCTCCGCACTATACCTCACCTAACTAGGGGACTCTTACATAAGTAGCCCTTAGGATGGTGAAACAGAATTTAGGTAAGGGGATGATTTGAAGGGTCCCCTAAGATAAGGGAACCTTACTTATGTGACTGATTAGGGGCTACTGGTGAAAACGGGCATAGGACAACTACTTGTAGGTTATGCAAATATTGAAACAAATATTTGTGGGTGACAAACCAGTGACATACATCTCAGCAGTCATTGCCCCAACCATGCAGTTAATAAACTCCTCCCGAAAAATGACAAAAAAAAAAACTAAATACCGTTTCTTGAAAACGTGGGAAGAGGCCTCTTGCCAGTAACGGAAAGTGGGTGGTGACAAGAAATGAGTCTACCTGTGGCTGCAACAAAAGGGATCTTCTCTAGAATACTTCTAACTCTGATCTTAAGTTGCCCTCAGTATTTCAGGGCCACTGTATCCTGCAGTTCTGTGTTCATATAGAAACAGCTGTAGCTTGGTATTAAAATCTATTCAATTTACTCTTGCATATTATCATTGATAACATCAATAAAGTCTTTCTCATTTGCAGGCCTCACAAGTGTGATCAATGTGAGAAGTCCTTCACGAAGGCCTCGGACTTGGATAAACATAAAGCTATACATAGTGGTAAGTTTACTGTTGAAATACACTAAAATCCTAGGCTTTTACCAGCAGTTTTGTCTGCAAGTAACTCAAAAATTATCCCATGGGAACCCAGTTTGGTCACGGAACTTTTTATCAAGCAAGCATGACCCTGGAACGTCTTTACGTTTAGTTCTTTGGCTATTGGGATTAACCTGGATTTTAGTCAGTGCAAGTATGACAGTCCCTCCCATCCAGATTCAGCGCCAAGCACGGGGAATGGCGTGTGAGAAAGGACTTCCTCTGTTTCACGCCCCAGTCACCGCCGAAGACACCTAGGGCAATGGACATCGCGGGCGACGAGTAATGGCTAGCTTGCCGCTCGACCAAATATAAGGCTCGATTCAACGACGGCGTGTCGTGTTCCACGTGGTTCCCAAGGAACCTGACGGGGCCTCCATAAGGCCAAATTTCTAACGCGTGTGAAACCGCGGGCAGAAGTTAGAGAGTTTGTTTGATTAAACACGCTAATCTCAGGAACTACTAGTTCGAAGTAAAAAAAAATATTTAAATATTCTTTTTAACGTGGAAGCCAAGCAGTGGGGATGAAGCCATGTGGAACATCTAGTAACTTATGTTTCTCTCCAGATGTGAAAAGGCACGCATGTCCTGAATGCGAGATGCGGTTTAAGGATAAGTCGAATCTGAAGCGGCACATGCTGAGACACAGTGGAATCAAACCTTACTGTTGTTCCGGATGTGGGAGTCGGTTCAAACAGGTACTTGAACAACTACTTAAATCTTTGCAGTAAAAGGTGATTTTTTATTGATTCTTTGGCTGGCGCAGTGGCGATCGAGAGTTGCAACATGTCGTGGGTCGATTCCCTTACGGAACAAAGATTTGTTTTATTTTTTACTAGCTGTGCCCGCGACTTCGTTCGCGTGGATGTCGGAATTTAACAATGTATTTTTTAGTGCGAAGCGCTTAATTCTCGCAACGTTTTTTATAAATCATATCGTTTTCATATAATCCCTGTATTTAGAATTTATTTTTCAAGAATATTTGAGGTGATTATAATAAACGCCCTCTGTCGTTCAGATTCAGAAAAGTTGCTACTGGATTAGAGCACCCATTCTATCTCATTCCATCCCACTCCATCCCCCGCCATCTCACTCCATCCTACTCCATCCCACTCCATCCCACTCCATCCGACTCCATCCCATTCCATCCCACTCAGTCCCACTCCATCCCACTCAATCCCACTCCATCCCACTCCAGCCCATTTCATCCTACTCCATCCCACTACATCCCACTCCATCCCACTGCATCCCACTCATTCCCACTCCATCCTAATCCATCCCACTCCATCCCACTCAGTCCCACTCCATCCCACTACAACCCACTCCAACCCACTCCATCCCACTCCAACCCACTCCAACCCACTCCATCCCACTCCAACCCACTCCATCCCACTCCATCCCACTCAATCCCACTCCATCCCACTCCATCCCATTTCATCCTACTCCATCCCACTCCATCCTAATCCATCCCACTGCATCCCACTCCATCTCACTCCATCCCACTCAGTCCCACTCCATCCCACTCAGTCCCACTCCATCCCACTGAATCCCACTCCAACCCATTCCATCCCACTCCAACCCACTCCAACCCACTCCATCCCACTCCAACCCACTCCATCCCACTACATCCCACTCCATCCCACTCCATCCCACTCCATCCCACAACATCCCACTCCATCCCACTCCATCCCACTCCATCCCACTCCATCCCACTCCATCCCTCTCCATCCCACTCCATCCCACTGCATCCCACACCGTCCCACTCCATCCCACTCCATCCCACTCCAACCCACTCCATCCCACTCTATACTACTCCATCCCACTCCATCCGATTCCATCCCACTCCATCCTACTCCATCCCACTCCATCCCACTCCATCCCACTCCATCCCACTCCATCCCACTCCATCCCACTCCATCTCACTACATCGCACTCCATTCTAATCCATCCCACTCCATCCCACTCCATCCCACACCCTCCCACTCCATCCCACTCCATCCCACTCCATCCCACTCCATCCCACTCATTCCCATTCTAGTGTGAGTCTAATAAAAACCTTTTCTTTCTTTCCATTCCATCCCAAACCATCCCATTCTATTCCATTACACTCTACTCTACTCTACTCTACTCCACTCCAAACCACTCCACTCCAGTCCACACCATATTTGAATAGGTATGTAGTTTTTCTATTCCAAGCTAGATCGCGCTACTGAACTGCGCGTCTCGGTGTAAACTGACCGTAATTTTACTTCTGGGTCTGGAACACTTTAAATTCAAATATCTTTTGATAGACCTAACCGATTGCAATGAAACAAAAACTAAATTAGTCCTCAAGTTACGCTCGATCGTTGTGTATAAAGGTTATCTACATTGCCTTCGTACATTTTACGTGATGGAGCCACAAATAAACAGACAAACCGACAAACAGACAAACAGACAAAAATTCTAAAAATGCTGGAAATGGGTTCTTTTGGTTGTCCTTCAACACCCTAGCTATTTTTTTTGGATTTTATTTTGATGTACAAAAACGATTTTTCTACAGTTTTATTATATGTATATAGATTAGACGATAGGTTTGCGTTTGATCAAAATCTCGCCTGATAGTAAGGGGAGATGTGGTCGACGATGAAGCACGCTTGCCTAGAAGTAACCTGTTCACTCTTGACTTGAAGACCTCAAGGTTATAGCTGTCTGTAGTATGACCTACAGTTGTGTGTACCTAGCAGTTGTTCCGGGTCTGGGTGTTTGTGTATGTCAGTTTCTATGTTTGTAAATTCAGGTTTATTAAAAAAAATGAATGATTTAAAATTCATCGGTTAGAATTTGAATTGATGAAAAATTCATCATCGGTTGAATAAACATAGGCATAAAATGTTAAAGACATTTTATGCCTATGTTTATTTAACCGATGAATATCCCTAACATAACTGGCAAAATTAAGTTGTAAAGACGTCTGCATGTCTCCTCCCACGCATTCGTACTAAGCGATTCCAAACGTCTTTTATAATGCGAACAGCAAAAGAGTGGAACTCTCTGCCTGCGTCTGTGTTTCCGAACGCATACAACGCTCATCTCTTCAAAGTTAGAGTGAATAGGCAGGCAAGCTCGCTCCATCGTCGACCTTGTTTTTAGTCACTCCTAACCTAGACCAAGGAGGTCAAGAGCAAAACCTTTGCACATTAAAAAAAAAATAAGCAAATAATATAATGAGAGCAGTGGTGGCCCAGTGGTATCGGTCCCGACTTACGAGTTGTAGGTCGTGGGTTCGAATCCCGCCAGGCGCATTACTTTGTGTAATTTGTTTCATCACCGTGAGGAAACCGGCATGTCCTAGAACCAAAAATTCGAAGACATGTGACATCTGCCAACCCGCACTGGGCCCGCGTGGTGGATTATGGCCCACTCCCTCTCACAAGAGAGGAGGCCTGTGTCCCAGCAGTGGGAACATTATAGGCTGATGATGATGATGATGAATATAATGAAATCCTCCTCTTTCAGCTGGCATCCATGAAGCGTCACGCACAGAACTGCTCGCTGAAGAAGGACTCGGGCGACACGGACAAGAGCTCTCGTAAGAACTACTGCCGCGCCTGTGGTATGAGCTTCCAGTACAAGAGCGCTTTGTTGGAGCACTGCGTCAGGTGAGGCTTAAAACTCCTACAAACTATGCTGGTGGCATCGCGGGCAGACATTATGAGCATTGCAAAATATTATGTAAATCGAAAAAGTATTAGCGGGTATTCTATCCTATTTAAAAAAAAGATGTGTTCAAAACAGTGTCTTCTCAAAATTATCATTTTTCTTGAGGGCTCTATTACAGTATAAAATTGTAATTCCTGTTCTCAAGAGCTTATAAATCCCACTCCCAGCTGAATTTTTCTTTCCTCAAAAATTTTTAGCCTCTAATGTCTGTGAAAAATAGTTTTTTTTTTATCTCGGGGGCACACTAGTTATGTCTCTTGTATCGTGGGTGCGTTTACAAACAATCTCTTATGCTGCTAATTTTTCCATTGTCTACCAGGCAACACACTACCACAGAAAGTGTTGCGCAACCCACAAAACCGCCGGAACCCGACAAAGAAGATAAGAGCCATCTGAACGACACCAACCGCATCGTAGACAACATAGTGGACGATATTCTATCAGCTGAAGATGACTACATGACCATGCCGAGACAAAACGAGATCCTCAATGTTTACAACACAAATGATATCGACAATAACCCAGAAAATTTAATGCAAATCGAATTACTAAAAGAAATGAACCAGCTACACATTCTAGATGGAGAACTCTTCTACAATGATATAGATTTTGACAGCATACAACCTAGTCACATGTTTAATACTAACACAAACGATATGGATTACAGTATACAGGATAAGAACGCTGAAATTTTATTCGATTTTACTGAAGGAAGTAAAAGTATGGACCAAGATATCATGAACACTCTATTTCATGTGAAAGCCGAGTACTTACCTGATGAACTGCTAAACCCACCGGAAATATTAAATCCTCCTGAAAAAAATAATGAATTAGATAGTCATGTGTCTGTCAATGAATGCGCCACTATATTTGAAAGTGATGTGGATTTAGATGCTAGCACAAATTTAGCTGCAAATCTAAACCAGTTGATTGGTGAAAATAGCGTCCAATACATTTCAACAGAAGACGATGATACATTCATAATAAGTCTGAATAGCGAAATTGATGCTGAACAATTAACTGATATGTTGAATATTGGAGTAGAATTAGTTAATGATAAGACTAAAGAGCCAAGTATACCTGAAGTAAAGGAAGAGCCAAGTATACCTGTGATTAAGGAAGAGCCAATTGTACCTGAAATTAAACAAGAACCTGTAAGTTTAGCTAATATAGTGCTACATGTGAAGATTGAAAAGCCTCTACAAGCCAAAGAGCCCCAAAATGAGCAGTTAGAGGAACGCTTAATACACAGGCCTATGGTCATCAAAATTGAAGAGCCTATGAGTGAGCCCCCAATGAATGTGATGGCCACGGAAGAGAAGAAAGTAATAAAGCGGACGCCCAAAAAGAGGGCACTGTATGTTTGTAAAATATGTAATAAGGTGTTCAAGAAGAATGATAATTACAGATCTCATATAGGTAAGACATTTTTTTAGTTTATTTATTCTAGCATAACAGTTTTTAGAATTAGTGATTTCGGATAATCTTAAATCCTAGTAATCAATGATATTTTAGTAAACAGATATGTTATGAGCGCGCAAAACGTGAAGACCAGAAAATGTCCTACGTCGGACAATTGCTTTTAGTCTGTGTCTCGCACGACTACGAGTAACACGTTGCGCGCTGCTACGTAATTGTCATCAAAAATGCCATCGTGTGTATTTATGAAGTGTACCAATCATGATAAAAAAAATAATAAAACACACGGGATCTCATACCACACGTAAGTAAGCAATATACTTCGATTTATTAATATATTTCAATTATTTTCGTAATATTCTGATGTCGTAAGAACGACAAGGTGATGTCGACGTGCGGGGCGGTGCGGGGGATTGATGACGCGTGGGTGGCGTGGCGCTGTTTGTTTATCTAGCTGTCACTTTTTTTCTTATTGCGTTTTATCAAGCTATCCTTTTTACTTGTAGTGAAATGTAATGTTTGAATAAAAAAGTCCGCGCTCGGCGCGGAACAGTTTTTGCTGTTGTTTTGTAAGCGTATAACATATCTGTATATTAGAATATCATTGCTAGTAATATTATTAACCTGAAAGTTTGTTTGTTTGGATGGATGGATGTTTGTTACTCCATGCAAAAACCACAGAACGGATTTGGTTGAAATTCGGTACACAAATAGTTTATAACCTGGATAAACACATAGGATAATTTTTATCCCGATTTTATGTTCCCACGGGATGATTTCCGCTGGCAACAGCTAGTATGGAAATATAATTGTGTTGAGATAAAGATGTCTCATATCTCTATAGCCCGCGCAATGTTGAACCGACCATTTGGGCGTTTATAACCGGTTTTTTGAACCAATCCCAAATGGTCAACATAACATAATAAACATGGATATTAGAATTTGAAAGAAACAATCTTTCCTTTCTTCACTCCCTCAAAAAGGGCATGAAAAAGCTGCAGAGTGGGCTATAGAAAGAGGTATCGGCTACCTCTGGTGTTGAGTCTATTGCCAGTCTCAGCTATGAATTATATCTTCGTACCGTGTCGATGGCAATCTAAATTGTGTCGGCCCAGAACAGCCAGAATTGGTCTACGTGTTTTGGCACCGTCAGAAACGTCAATCATTCCTATTCAAATATTTGTAATGTCCAGCTACCCACGAGCCGTCTCTCCGTCGTCACAAGTGCAGGGTGTGCGGCGAACGCTTCAGCTACCGCTCGACCCTCAACAAGCACACGAGGAGCCTCCACACGCCGTACGTACAGAAACAGAACTGCTGCCAGATCTGTGAGCGGAACTTCCAGTTCGCGTGGATGGTGAGACTTTATTTTGTTTACTATTGCAATCTTGTTCAAAGTGCTGTCAGCAATCTGACCGGCCCCCTTAGAGGGCCAAAGCCTACCGGGGTCGCGGGACTGTCTCATGAGGTAACCGTGACCCCGGAACGTTAAGGGCTATTGAAAGACATCGTGGAGTTTAGTCAGTACAAGTCTGACAGTCCCACCCCACCCTAGGTAGAAGGACTCATTTGATGATTTTACCACGATAAAAAAAAATCTAAAAACCCACGTTTTTAAAAGTCCTAAAAATAAGAAAATAACCCTACGGGGCTGAGAGCGGGGCCACTCAAAACGTGCGGCGTATATAATTTAAGGGATTATTTATGGGATATATTTACATGACGTGTGTAGATCGTGGTTGTAACTTGCAAAGATACGCCCCCACGTTTTGAGTGGCCCCTCTCTCAGCCCCGGTAGGGTTATTTTCTTATTTTTAGGACAATTAAAAAAATGGGTTTTTATATATTTTTAAATCTATTAATTATTTTATTATTTTTATCTTTGTTCATCAGGTTTAAAGCTACCCTGAAAATTGTAGCCTACTAGCTTATCGGGAAGTGCCTCAAAGCCTGTCCGCCATCCTGGACGTCCGCCATATTGGATTTAAGTCACATGACTATTTTTTTCGTATTCCTGACAGCAAACCCTTGCATTTGATACCCATATCATGGGGGTAGATTTCAAATAGCCTGTCTGCCAATTTGGACGTCCGCCATATTGGATTTAAGTCACATGACTATGTTTTTCGTATTCCTGACAGCAAACCCTTTCATTTGATACCCATATCATGGGGGTGGATTTCAAATAGCCTGTCTGCCATCTTGGACGTCCGCCATATTGGATTTAAGTCACGTGACTATTTTTTTTCGTATTCCTGACAGCAAACCCTTTTATTTGATGCCCATATCATGAGGGTGGATTTCAAACAGCCAGTCCGCCATCTTGGGAAGGCCGCCATATTGGATTTGTTATGATGTTTCTTAGCTAGTCTTGTATTGTCATCAGAACTCAGAGCGTGTGCAAAATTTCAGCCTGCTAGCTTATCGGGAAGTGCCTCAAAATTGAGTTGCAAAAGTCCAACCGGAACGACAAACAAACAAGAAAACTGAGTGTATAAAAACGTGGGAAAAAAAGAAGGTAGCCGTGGTAGTGTGGGGCTGTTGCTTGGGTTGGACAGCAACGAGGTGGATCTTACCCACCCCAAAACTACTGTAATATTAGAGACTTTATCCATGGCGCGATGCTACGTGGCTCGACCGATTCTAACTACAAGTGAAAATCAACCTTGCTACAATAAAATAATGATGCAATTCGATTGAGATGACGTGGTCGTGGCGATCGTGTTTTTTTTTTCATTTATCCGTAGATAACAACGTGTTTTATGTCGTAGTGGTAAGGTTGATTTTCACTTGTAGTTGGAAGTGGTCGAATGGGGATGGCAACTGGGTGAACTAATGGCGCTAGAATAGTATAGCTTGTTCCAAGCATCATCATTGGTTCCAATCTTATAGGTACTTCAAAATAGTACTACCTCATTGGTCGGTTTAGGACTTAGCTATGGTGGCGCCATCTACAATATCTTTGCGTTACCAACCCCATTGCAATCGAGTCGGGCCATGGCTCCAAGTCCCTTACTCAAAAGAGTATTGTATTTGTTACTGTATTTCTTTCTTCATCCTTGACATCCTCATCCATGACTGGCCTGTTGGTCTAGTGGTTAGTGACCCTGACTGCTATGCCGGAGGTCGTGGTTTCGATTCCCACTCAGGACAAATGTTTGTGTGTTAAGCACGATCATATGTTCTGTGTCTGGGTGTAATTTATCTATAATATGTATGTATTTAGAAATATATAAGTATGTTTATCAGTTGTGTAGTACCCATAACACAAGCTCTGCTTAGCTTGGGACTAGATGGCGTTGTGTAATAGTTGTAGAATATTATTATTATATTATGTGTTCCGTTTGACGTCCGAAGTCCATTATGAGAGTACACCGTTTCGTTCCGCGAACAGCCGCTAGATGTCGTCACTTTCCGCCTCGTAATCGCGCCACTAGCGACCCCAAACGTCAAACCTGTGAACTACCTTCAAAAACCGCATACAAGCCGCCATGATGAAGTTTTAGATCATTGTTGCGTCGTTTTTCGAACTGTGCGCAGCTCCGCTAGATTGTTAAATCGTATCGAATTAACGATATTTTTTAGTTTTAGAACTTTTGAGATTAAAGTAAAAAGTTCATTATATTAGTGTTTTAGATTTTAATAAAATTTAAAATAACGTTCCGTCTCGTGAGTTGGGTTTATTTTTAAAACAAAATGGACGGTGAAACTATCGTGCCGGAGGAAACTTCGAGGAAAAGGACGTGGAGTTCGAGTTCTTCATCGTCATCAAAAGGAAGTGACACGGTGTCATCGGAGAGCGAGCCGGGTGGTTCAGCACCGCGCAAACAGCCCCCGCGGTCACGTGGGCGCCCCTTCTCGCTAGACTCCGAACTGGATCGCAGGTTTGATCTACTACCCCAACAATTGGTGAGTCATGTCAATAATGTTTTATCGAATTGCATCATGGCAAATAGTGCTCTATTAGCACAAAACCTACCCGCCACGCAAATTATTTTGGCACCGCGCTACCCTCAACATCGACAGCTACCCAAATGCATTTTTAACGCAAAATGAGGATGTGAACTCGGCATTACAAAACCTTGTTGATTAGTCTGCTAGTTCCAACGCTTAATTATCTTACTCGCAGCGGGCAGTTGGACCCTAAAGCAGGCGCAATGCCTCTTAGGGCTTCTCAACCTTGTGTCCTTCATCACCCACCGGGGAAGGATGCATTGCCGTGCGCTGCAGTGTCACATAAAAGTATTGCGTCAAATTCCTCCCGGAGCAGTACAACTGACACAAGATTCGGGGTGTACAAAACAACTACCCTCTTTAATAAACTCAAAGAATTGTTTGGTGCTGATTCATAGAACGGTATCACATGACATTCTTCAAATGATTGGCGGTAAACGAGCTGAAGTTATAGAGACACGCCGCCGATCGTTATTAAAAAACGTAAAAAGCAAATACATACGCGAACATAGAAAAAATTCCACCCTCGATCGAATATGTATTCAATCCTCAAAATTTTATCCAACTACCTACTAAAAATTGGGGGTGTAGATTCTGTAGTTAAATTAGAAACAAATTAATAGTGCGGGACCAAGTCGCCCGATATCTTAGATCCTTCGACCTTTTTTCAAGAGAACACTTCGTTCGCGACAAAACAAATCGAAGCGTACCTAATAATAAAAAAGACAAACAAATTGACGATTTCTCTTCAAAAAAGAGGGGAGAGGGGAGAAAAGATAACATCAGGAGGCGACCCAGTTTTTGGGGCGGCTGTCTTCAGCATAACATAGAAATTTGGAATAGTTTCAACCCTACAAAGACTATTGTAAAAATGATATCGGGAGCTCGTATCCCCTTCAATCAGGCACCGCCCTTAATTCTACCTTTAGGCAACCTGCCAAAATTTCAAACCCTTGTTTCGGAAGAAATGACATTAGGAATTCGGAAAATGGTTCAAGAACGAGTGTTAGAGCCTGCTCCTTTGACCACATATTTCATTTGCCCTCTTTTTATAATTACAAAGGAGCCTGGAGCAATGGCAAAAATTCAGTAATTTTCAACTTAAATGCACTAAATTTGTACATCGAGCCAAAACATTTCCATCTTTTCCACCATCAACAAATGCCTTCGTTTCTTCAACAAGGTGATTGGATGGTGAAGTTAGACCTCAGCCAGGCCTATAATCACCTCATAGTACGCACAGAACACAGACGCTTCTTGCGTATCAGTTACGGGGGTCAACTTCTGCAGATGACATGTCTACCATTTGGCTTGGCTGCCGCTCCCAGAATTCTTGCGACTATAACAAACTGGACGGCAGAATACCTTCGCAAGAAAGGTCTGCGCTTTGGCGTTTTTCTCGACGTTTATTTACTAGTTATCAGTTGTCTAGTACCCATAACACAAGCTCTGCTTAGCTTGGGACTAGATGGCGTAGTGTGATAGTTGTGGAATATTATTATTATTACTAGTCCATCAGAACAAGGAAGTACTCAGCACGCATCTAAACATAGCTGTACGCTTCCTGACGAGTCTGGGCTGGTGTGTAAATTACGAGAAATCGATCACCAGACCAACGAGGTCGATCGAATATCTCGGTATCGATTGGGACACACAAACAAA
Organism: Agrotis clavis; assembly: GCA_954870645.1. NCBI lineage: Eukaryota > Metazoa > Arthropoda > Insecta > Lepidoptera > Noctuidae > Agrotis > Agrotis clavis. The sequence continues at coordinate 5,809,928 of OX940939.1, read as the reverse complement.
CCGCAAGTCCCTGCCACCAGACAAGGTGAGAAAGATTCAACAGAACCTCTCGACCAGACTCGCAGCGGGCAGTTGGACCCTGAAGCAGGCGCAACGCCTCTTAGGGCTTCTCAACCTTGTGTCCTTCATCACCCACCGGGGAAGGATGCATTGCCGTGCGCTGCAGTGTCACATAAAAGTACTGCGTCAAAATCCTCTCGGAGCAGTACAATTGACACAAGACATTCGCAAGGAATTAGTGGTGGATGGAAAATGTAAGTCAAAAGACAGCGATTCACACAAATGTGCTATACACACTATGTCATCACGGACGCTTCCGACGTTTCATGGGGTGCACTAGTCAACAACAACAAGATACAAGGTGCCCACCAGAAAAAATGGCATTGCAATCTCATGAAGATGTATGCTGTGATTGCTCTGTTGTCCCAGAAATCCAGAGCCCTCCGAGACTCCAGCATAACTCTCCAGACCGACAACAAAACAGTGGTCTCGTACAGTCTCGTACAAGAAAGGCGGCACAAGATCACGCCGATTGATGGAGTTGACACGGAATTGCTGATTCTGAAGGACGACCTTGGTGTTGTACTGATCCCGCACCACCTACCAGGGGTGTACAACATCGAAGCCGACCACCTGTCGCGAAATCACGTCGGCAGCGAGTGGCACCTACGGGTGGCAGCAACTTCGAAAATATTTCAGACTTGGGGAAAACCGGACATAGATTTGTTGGCATCCCAAACCACACACGTGGTGACAACTAACGTTTCTCTAGATTCCTCAGACTCCAACGCCTGCTATCACGACGCGTTCAGCAGATACTGGCAATACGACCTAGCATTGGTGTTCCCACCACCGGCGCTGCTTCCACGAGTTCTGTACCACTTAAACTCAGTATTAGGGTGGTACATTATAGTAGCACCCAAGTGGAATAAACCGTTTTTGGTGACCAGACCTGAGGAGTCGAACCATGCCACGGCCCAAGAAGATCAGAGACCTAAAGACCTTGATAGCCACGGTGACCGGCTTACCACAAGCTCATGTCAACGATCTGAAATTGGAAGCCTGGCTCATTTCGGCTGGGACGCCATGACTAGAAATGGGTCTCCACAAGAGAAAGATCTTTTATCTTGCTGGCGAACTTCGACCCTTAAACTTACACGCCTATTTGGGGTAAGTGGTCTTTGTGGTGTTGCAAAATTAATGTACATTTTCGTACGCCAAATCCAGCAGATATTGCAAAATATCTAGCATATCTATATAGATCTAGATCAAAAGTTAGCTTACAGAACCATTCTCGTGCACGAGTCCGTTATTGCATCTATTTGTGAAACTACTTCAAATATTAAACTTCTTCTTCGTCGGTTCACTCTTGACAGAGTGGTCGGGGTCAGCATGTTGCAGCGAGACATCGACCGTGCTGCCATAATGCGCCTCAAAATGAGACGCCATCCTTAGAATTTCTTCTAGTCACACTGTAAATCACATTTTGAAAGCAATTTCAATTGCCAAGCCTTTGCCTAAGGTACCCACATGGTACACCAGGGTATTGATAACTTGTTTACAGGATAATACCCTTTGCATTAATAGTTTATAATGAAGTGTCTAAGCGAACGGCGACTATTTTATTATTTTGGCTCCGCACGGTTAAAAATCTATCAATGGACAGGCGGGGCTCATTAATAAATTTGTTCATAATAACTATTAGAGTTCCTGTTAGAGCAGCAACTCCAACTATAATCGGTGGTTGCATAAAACGTATATTCTATCTGGTGTTGAAATACAGGTCCCTCCAGGTAGTTTAGATCGGCTGTCTCATCATTAAATTGATTAGAAAATTATCCTTTAAATGATATTTTATCTAAAGTAAACTGGAGGCATAAATCAACTTTCAGAAAATGTTATCATAAAGAAATCAGATCAAGTAACGAAATGTCCTCGGTGCTTTCGTTATCTTTATTTCAAGTCCCCAATTGATTAACCAATCAATGTTTTCATGACATGATTCAAATTACTATTAAAGATATTGCACAGATTGCAAGTGTTCTTATGTTTTTATTTAATAATTCTATATACTGCCAACAATTTGATAGCTAGAATTTGTTTCATATAAAACCTGTTTATATGAATATTATTAAAAATAATATTGGGTTATAATTCACATTGTTGCTTTTCATTCATACAATCCACCAGGAGATAACAAACACGTCTCTCATAATGGACTTCGGACGTCAAACGGAACACATAATATAAAAATTTTACCTTCGAATAAAATTTGTATTATGTTTCCTAAGACGTCCGAAGTCCAGGTAAGGTCTTCCTGGTGCATACCTACCTTTGCATCATTATGAGCCGAACAATGATCTAAAACTTCATCATGGCGGCTTGTATGCGGTTTTTGAAGGTAGTTCACAGGTTTGACGTTTGGGGTCGCTAGTGGCGCGATTACGAGGCGGAAAGTGACGACATCTAGCGGCTGTTCGCGGAACGAAACGGTGTACTCTCATAATGGACTTCGGACGTCTTAGGAAACATAATACAAATTTTATTCGAAGGTAAAATTTTTATATTATATTATTAAAAACATGTGTCTCCTGGAAAGGACTGCTTCTCTACGTACGATCTTTTCTCTGTAGCACAAAGCATGACGTTGATATTATTTAGTATGATTGCAGTTGAAGGAGCATTTGGAGCGCGACCACGACGGACGGACGCCCCACACGTGCGACTTCAAAGACTGTCGCAAGAGCTTCTTCAAGAAGTCAGACCTCGCTGTGCATAAAAGGTAATGTTATTAAAATTAAGAGGTAATTATTATTATTTTGTAACTAGTATTCGTATATTTGGATGCATGTTTTTTATATGAAGTCCTACTTTTCAAAGATAGTATTTTTTTTTAATTGTACCTTATCCAGAAAGGTATGAATACAATATTTCTGAAGATGAAAAAAAAACGCGAATATAGAAAGAGGAGCAATTTTCGATACTGCGCGGCTACCCTTCCGAATGTGTGTTGAATCGATATATTCCCTTTATGTCGAGTCCCGTTACGTCGAGTCTGGAAGTCTATTGTTCTCCAAAGTATTGATATTTTACGCTTTCTATTACCTTTATGTCGAGTTTGGTGAACAAGTACAGTCAGGAATGTAAATTAAAAGCCAATGGCATAAAAACATAATAATATTAATACAAGTATAGGTGAAGATTACCTAAAAAAGGAAGCTCAACGGAGCCCCGCTCCGCGGGGCTCCTATTTCTGCGTCCATGGTTTAAAGTAACCTAACACGAAGGGGATGGCGGGGTCTTTCAGACCCCGCCATCCCCTTCGAACCTAACCTATCCGTGTCGGGGTGCCCACAAGTCCCGAGCTCGCTTCGCTCGCTCTTGGATCCCAAGTTCTCCTAATAACAATTCCAATCATTAATAATTCTAAATTATGTGCATGTATTCATTTCATTGGACGTGACTGTACTTCTAAAATATGATATAATTAAACTCGACATAAAGGTAATAGAAGCGTGGTAAATAAACTCGGCATAAAGGGAATAGAAACGGGACAGAAAACTAAACTCGACATACCCCGTAATAGAAGCGAGACAAGGTTTTCGGCTCGACGTAACGGGACTCGACATAAAGGGAATGAACCGTTGAATCAATCCCGTCCCATATTTTTTAATTTTAATATTCGTTGTTCATATTATGTGCCTCTTCGATGGCCTTATTAAAATAAATAACTTTGACTTTATAAATAAGCTTAACATGGGTGTATACTTTAACAAAAGTCGGTACCACTCAAAGGTTTCCAAACTGGAACTGGGAACCATCGATACTTACACCCATAACTACATTGAAATAGTGCTTTAGATTATATTATCATGAAAAACTGTTCAACCTTAATAGTAAAACTAGTTAAATTTATTTTTATATTTTACCTATTTCTATCTGTGGGAACCTGTTATTGGCTTTGCATAATACCACTGTTATCCATTTGTTAGCTGTTGGTTCTCCTTAGATAAACGTTTTTCTCATCGTCAGGTACCATACAGGAGAGCGTCCGTACTCGTGTGACGTGTGCAAGAAAGCGTTCCTCCACGGGAGCCATCTCCGGAGACACGAGCGTGCTGTCGACTGTACCAAGCAGTAAGTACCTACTCGTTATGAACTACCCGCCGCCTGCGGTTCTGTTTGCGTTATGATAGGAGTAACACAGTACAATTTGCCTCTGGACAAACCACCGTCCCCTCGGGGTCGCGGGACTAACGGGTTACCGTGATCCCGGAACATAAAAGGCTATTCTGCCCTACTAAGCGCAACAGCATTTAAAAATCATCCACACGATTTTTTTGAGATACCGCTTTTGCGCTTGGTAGGGAAGATTGAAGGACACCGCTCTCGACCTGCCCTGGGTGGGAGGAATCATTCGATGATTTTACCACGTAAAAAAAAGCTACCGTCCCCACGAAAAGCCTGCTCTATGTTAAGATTCAGTCTCGGAAAAATCTAGTTTGTGTATCTATTAAAGTGTCTGCTAAAATCCGTAGCGGGTGCCACTTGTCAATATGGCACCCTCTACCAACGACGTTATAAAACTAGACTCCTAATAACAGGCGACCGATGTCTGCCAACACATTAGGCAAAAAAGTCTTATATCCGTCTCATTTCGACCAATCCTGTGAGCCGTAAACATACGTTGAGACTGAACAGACCTTGAGTTAGCCAATCACAACGCAGTACCCCGTCCCCCTCGCTTACGTAGTACCTCAGCGAGTTGACAGAATAGTTTTGTTCCTTAGATCGTGCAATGCGTAGTCTAGTAATATATAGTCGTTGCCCTCTACTAATGGCATTTCTCGTCGATTTTCCCGATAATAGTCTTACAATGTTCGTATTGACGGTCATTCACGCGATAATCAACGGAATTTTACGTTAGTGTGACCCTGTGTACGTTTGTGTGTGATGATGATGATGATGTGACCCTAGTGTTAGAACACATGCAACAAACCACGTTTTCATGAATCTTTTATTGTTTCAGCTTAACTAAAGCGGACGTGCGTTCTTCACTACCTCAAATAGAAAAAGAGCTCCCGAAGAGCAACTGTGATATTAAAAATAAACGTTAAATTATTTAAATGTATACACTTATCAATATAGGGAGAGAATGGACTAGGAAACTGAAAACTGCCACAATAGGGGGTTTCACTGCGAGTTTTAGTCGTCAGTGGCGTCACAAGCGCATAACGTAAACTTCAAGTGTAGCTTCGAGTGTGTTGTTATATTATCTGTGGTGTAGTGTATGTCAAGTTAATCATACAGTAAAGGCCTATCCGCACACAACAGTGCCGATACGTTCCGTACCGTACCGTGACATGCTATTTATATAATTATAGGAGTGAACGAACATCACTGAACGGCACTGACACTGATGAGTACGGATAGCGTCGTACAAAATGTATGGTACAATATCATATTTCACTGACTCTGATCACGTCATGGAACGGAACGGTACGGTACGGAACGTGTCGGCACTGTTGTGTGCGGATAGGCTTTAAATGACATCATGCGCTGGTAGCGCCATCTGAGCCGAGCTTTGCGTGAAACCTCCCATTGCCAAGATCTGGAAGAGACCTACACACTCGGAATTTTATGGCTAAAAGTTATGGGAAAGTAAAATAAAGGTTTGTTTATAAAACAATATGTTTTTTATTTATTTATATGTAACAAAAAAATTACATGATAATATGAGTTATAATCATAGATCGGAATTAGTTAGAGTTATTCATGTACTTACACTGATTTCATACGGCGAAAGAATAAGGTGGATATTCCCCAAATCCCGGAATTACATAAAGCAGAAAAAACCCGTGATTATTAATATCAAAAACTTATTTACTTTTACACAATTTAGTAGTCTCATCAATAATAAATTCTCTGATGTTTTTATTATTATTATTTATTTGTATTACTGTTTTCCACACAAGATTGTTTATTAGTATCTTCGATGCAAGTAGTAAAATAACTCTACTTAATTCCGACCTCTGGTTATAATGCAGTATCCCGTCTTTGAAATAAAGAGATTAAGGCCCAGCGCACACCGGTGGAGGCGCGGCGGAGCGCATATTATTATCCTTGATGCGCGCGGGCGGATTCGCGCGCATCGAGCGGCGTTGAGAGCATTCGAGCGCGGCGCGGCGCGGCGCAGCTACTCCATACAACATATATATGTTTGCACTAAGTTAATTAACTTTTCTTCATCGTCCATAATCTCGCTCAACACACGAGCGAACTAGTTAAAACTCTCGAGGCATTTGACCGAGCCAGCCGCGCGCGGCGCAGCGGAGCGCAGAGCATCATGGCGCGTTCAAGCGCATGCTCTTGTGGTAGCTTGGAGGCGCTCCGAACGCCGCATGCGATTTATTCATTTGCGACCGTATGCCAAGGTAGTCAAGGTTTATATTAAATTGTTGTCTTCAAATGCGCTCCGCCGCGCCTCCACCGGTGTGCGCTGGGCCTAAGATTTACTGTTTTTAATCCAATTCTGGATAATATTATGTTATAGACAGATCCAAAATAACGATAACGTATAATTTAAGCGATATTAAAAAAAAACTGAGGTGGATCGGATAGATTTGGAATAGTATGACAATGACTTCGTAAAAAAAAGAATAATATTGAAAACCAACTATAACAAAAATGGCCAGTAATAAAAATATAAACAATTAATTTTGTATCAGTTAGTTTTATACACATCACAACTAAATATTTACTTACAGATACGTACGATTCCAGTTTTACTAAAAAAATTGTTGCAGTATCTATCAAGAATCGATTGACACCTCTTTTATCAAAATCAGTTCAATAGTTCAATAGTCGGGTAAAAAGGTACTGTTTTTATTGAATAAAAAATAAAGTCCTTTAATACCAAAAGAACACGTTACCAAGGTTTATCCCAATTAAACCTAAGCTGAAATAAAATAAAGGCTAAAATTAAAATGCGCATCAATAATTCTTTTTGTACACCAAAATGGATAAATGGTCACCAAATCTAAAACTCGCTTTAGCAAGATTTCAGGGACACCCCGAAGTTCGGTTTGGTTAGGTTCCTTTACACCTTGTACACAGAAATAGAAGCCCCGCGAAGCGGGGCTTCGTCGACCCTGCTTAGGTAGATTTTTTTTTATTATACATAATAGGTTTGTTTCTTTATTACTTAGGAAACGTTATTTGGTGACCATTTATCCATTTTGGTAACCGTTTAGAATTTTTTTGGTACCTAGTAAAATAGGTACTTTTTTGGGTGGTGTTTAAACACAAGCCTAAAATAAATGTAAAGTTTACAACAAAGCTTTAAATAACTAATTAGTAATAACACATTATCTTATTGTCTAATATCAAGATAATCGTACCTACAAAAGAGCATTAATTTCAGATTATCGCATATCAGGCGCGATATGCTCGGTTTTGACAGCGCATATAGGCGGTGAAATGCGCCTATATGCTCTGCTACACGCGCAAGCAGTACGAGTAGACGCGTTTTAAATTTATTTATGCAATGTTTCTTTGGCCGTATCCATTTTGTTATTGACTGAACCTAGTGGTCTAGTTGTCGCAAACGTTATTGTTGAGCATAAGTTCGCGGGTTCAATTCCAAAAAAAAGTGTTAGTTTGGCTAATATGCATGGTATTAAAGTAATTTATAGCTTATAGCACACAGGAATAATGTAATTTCCTACTAGAAAAAAAATATTTTTCGAATTTGATCATTAGTTCCAGAGATTAACCCAACACATTCAGAAAAACATTAAGTATATAGATTCTACCTCACATAGAGCTCTCATTGCGGAATGCAGGATTTGTTGTCACTTACCTCGAAACAAAGATGTCGTAAGCGATTTTTTAAATTCATTTCTTTAAGCTTCAACATTAACAAATTTTCAACCAATCACAATTCTTGGAACTAGCTACACTAGCGCCAGCAGCTATCTACCCATGGAGCGACGCGATTGCAATATAACCGATTCCAACTTAAACTGAAAATCAACACTACCACTACGACTTCAGGTCAAACAAGTCAACATTTTTTCCATAGAAACTTCGTTGGGGTTTTACTCCACTATTTGACAAGGTACATCCAAAATTAAACATGGTATCGTTGTGTCTCATTATCAATTTTGTCTGTACGGAAGTAGAATTGTAAAATATGAAGCTATTAAAAAGTTACGAGCTTCTAAAGATTCGTTTTTTTGCTAATTTTAACACAACTTTAGGTGTAAATTAGAAGCTAAAGAAGCATCAAATTTCCAAAACGAAGTCCGTACCGACACAGCAAATTTATCGAAGAATTTAATAAATTTTATTTGAAATTAATTGGTGCAGTGGTTTTTCCATAAAACCCCAACTTCCAAAGGCTTTTTCGTATTTTTTTACGCGCGCCTTTTACTCTGAATGATCGTGCATATCACTGAATAAGTTTTCCCCTGTTTTCTCCACGGGGGGATGACGCTCGCGCACACATGAACAATATGGCTCGATTTCCGGTGAAATATCATGGTTTTTGACCATGCCTGCCAGTGAGTTCGAGCTCGCGACTAGCGCCGCCTTAAGACACAAAACACGTTGTTATCGATGGGTAGATGAAAAAACAAAACACGATCGCCACGACGACGTCAAGTCGATAGAATGGGGAAGGCCGGTCAAAGTTAATTGTAGATGGCGCCACCATAGTTAAGTCCTAATCCGACCAATGACGTAGTACTATTTTGAAGTACCTATAAGATTTGAACCAATGACGATGATGGGAACTAGCTATGCTAGCGCCATTATTTCCCCAGTTGCCAACCCCATTGCATCATTATTTCTTAGTAGCAAGGTTGATTTTCACTTTTAGCTGGAATCGATTTAATTGTAATCGGGTCGCGCCAAGGGTAGTCCCTTACTTTCCTAATTTTGATTTGTGATGAATATATTTACATCAGTCTTAATTTTAAGTCAATGCTAGGCATTCTTCAAGCCTTCTTCTTCTTCGACAATTTTCATTCTCTGCATAAACGCTGCCAACCCGTTTGGTGAGGTCGCTAGACTCTCGTATGTGTGGTGATTGTTGCCCAGCTGTGGGATACAAAATAATTCATGTTAAAAAATAATGTTTTTGTAGGGAAAGCGTACCCGAAAGGACTGGGGATGTCTTTGCCCAGCTCATTTAGTCCTTTTATTTGAATAAGCCGTTGCTATTGTGTTGGTATCTCAGAAAGCACGTAAAGTCGTTGGTTCCGGCTGTCATTTGTAAATCTTAGACCGTCGTTACTATTAGTCAAAAGCTCTAAAAGTCTGACAACCAGTCTTACCATGGGGTATCGTATTACCCAGTTACTGGGTTGTGGAGGTCCGATAGACAGTCGCTCCATGTAAAATACTGATATTCAGCTGCATCTGGTTCGACTGGAAGCCGACCCCAATAGTTGGGAAAAGGCTAGGCAGATGATGATGACAAACCTTGTCGTAGCAAACATACCAAAAGTATTAATTACTTAATTTGATTCGATTGTTCGAAAGCCGATGATTTCTTGTAAAAAAAATGTATCTTATTATGCCGTATGCAATTTTTGGGCGCATGCTACATGTCACCAAAGAGTTTTGCATGCAGACACATTGAAACTTATAAAACATTGGAAAATGTTTAAAATTAGCTGTCTGTATACTTAATTCTCTTGCTGACTGTACACACATTTATGTGAAGAAAGCAGTAAATACTCACAAATCGTTTGACCCAGTTGGACAGATGTTCAGTGAAGTACTCCTGCCGGTAGCGCGCGTCCACCAGCAACACGGCGCCCCAGTCGCCGCGGTGACGGACGCAGCGACCTACTGCCTGGTTCAGGGCTCTAACAGGACATGGATTTCTTTAAATTTTAGACTAGATTTCACTCGCAGCTTAATTATTTTACAGAAACGTCGTAAATCGTACTATAGCCTATGTTAATATGAATTCCCTTTGCACAAGCTTGCTTCATTAGCAATGCTTCAAGTTTTCATATATTATTTTAAGTTATAGTCGTGTAAAATAAGAAAAAGTTTCTAAGATGAAATGGGATTGGGTAAGGCTACATAGTACATAATTATGTCGATTGACAGTGGGCAAAACAAATATCGGAATAGCTAAAAGGAAGAATTCGACGTCGTGGCAGATCTAAGGGAAAATGGCGTCATGACTTGGACGGCTTTATGAAGGACTGGACCACTACGCGGTTGCCGAAAAGTGGAAGGATTGGAGTGAGGCCTTTTCCCAACAGTGGGACGCTATTGGCTGGACTATTATGAAATAGTTAAGTAAGAACAAAATTTAGTAGATTTATTATTATTATCTTGGAAAATTTGTAACTGCCACGGCCAAGCAAATTATGTACTGAAACATCAAAAAACTCAAATCTCTTTAGAAGGCTATCCATAATTTTTGGGCAAATCAAATGACCATGCAGCTATCAGAGATTTGAAGTATAATAATAATATAATAATATTCCACGACTATCACACAACGCCATCTAGTCCCAAGCTAAGCAGAGCTTATGTTATGGGTACTAGACAACTGATAAACATTCTTATATATTTCTAAATACATAATATAGATAAATCACACCCAGACACAGAACAAATGATCGTGCCCATCACACAAACATTTGTCCTGGGTAGGAATCGAACCCACGACCTCCGGCATAGCGGTCAGGGTCACTAACCACTAGACCAACAGGCCAGAACACAGACACACAGACGGACAGTATGAGCGGAATTTAAGTGGAGCTGTAAAAAAAATAAGATTGCGAACAGGATTTGAACTATACGATTCAGTAGGACATCAGACGCTCTTTCGAAACTAAGGCATCAAATCTCAGTCACCCTTTAGAAGGCCACAAAGCCTGCCGGGGTCGCGGGACTCACGAATTATCGTGACCCCGGAAAGTAAAGGGCTATTGAAGGACACCGTGGATTTTAGTCAGTACGAGTCTGACAGTCCCTCCCGCCCTGCCATGGGTGGAAGGTATCATTTGATGATTTGCCACGCTAAAAAAAAGCTATAGCAGTCATGGTCACAGGGTCCAATTCTTCATTCCATAATGATGTGTTAGTACTTGTTAACGTTGGAAAGCGCGGGCGCGGGCGCTGAGACGTGGCGGGTTCGTGTTCACATTGGCCGTCAGGCGTTTGCGCGAGTGTGACGTGTTGTCAGAGATTGTAAACATTGCCAGATGATAGAAATATAGCCCTAAAAAAGAACACAAATGTACTCTGCGAAGAGACCCTGGGTTGAACGTACCTGCCGTCGCGCTCCGCCGCTAGTTCGACGTGAACACACACAAACAGTTTCATGCGTTTGATACTGCCGCTAGAGCACCGCGCGCGTTAGTCGCTAGGTTGCCCGCTACCGTTTCGTACGTGAACACTTGGATATTACGCCATTTATGTTTGATATTTCGTGACCGCGCCCGCGAGTCCACGTGTTTGAGCACTTACAGTGACGTTGGTGTTTTCTTTGTAGGTACTAACCTGTAAGCCTGCACCCTTAGCCACTCCCTACCGTTGAGTAAGCTCCTGTTCTTCGTGTACTTGTTGTTGTACTCCATCTTAGCGGTCACCGCCGTGTCGAATGTGTTCGGGTATGGGATACCCACCTGGAGGTAAAGATATACAGGGTGATTTTAAATTAACGAGGGAAACTTTTTTCATCAAGATTATTTGTTACGCATTTTAGGGGGAGAAGGGTTTTTTCATCTGGATTATTTGATAGGAATTTTAACCTAGTTGAAGATACAGGCTCGGTTTAAATTATATGAGACTAACCTTTAATCCAGCCATGATTTGTTTGGTTGAACTACTTGTTCGAATTGAAAAATTCTATTTGTCCTCACAAATGATCCATTTATCGAAGAAGACTATAAACATCACGTTACGGCCAATAGGAGCCGAGTAGCGGGGGTGAAACCATGGGCTAGTTTACCATAAACGCCTCTAAGTAACACGCCATCATTATCTAGGGCTCCCTTGCTCAAATTCTGGCATCCACTGCGTGAAGACTTTGATCCGCATAAAGTTTATTTATTTATTTATTTATTTAGGATCTCCAACAAAGAATACACAGACAATATACACAACAATGACACAGAGGGTTCTTTTATGTGTGCTCCTTCACTTATAGGAGACCACAGCATGCACATTATCTAGGTATAAACAAAGTTTAAATACAAAAATAAATATTAAAAAAAACAAAAAACCCGACTGCGTAAAAATACTAAAAAGAAAGAAACAAGCCCAGTAGTTTAGAATTCACTCATTCACACTCACAGTCGGGGCCCATTCAAATTATACCAATCAAATCTTCCCAAGGGGCCCCGACTGTGAGTGTGAATGAGTGAATTCTAAACTACTGGGCTTGTTTCTTTCTTTTTAGTATTTTTATGCAGTCGGGTTTTTTGTTTTTTTAAATATTTATTTTATTTTACTATTTTTGGTTTTTGTTAGCATTTATCAGTCCAAATTAAATTGAAACATATAAGTTTTATATATTTTGGTAAACCATTTTTAAAATCCTTTAATTTGATACCCCACTTGATAGAATGTGAGAGATTTAAAAAAAATATTTTTAGTTCGGAACCCTTTGCACACGAGTTCGACTCGCACTTGGCCAGTTTTATGTACCCAGTGACACTCTCACGTTTATGACGAATCTAACGACACCTCTCAAGTTAAAATCCATCAAGCCGTTTAGGCTGCAGAGCAACACACAGAAACATACATACATACATACATACATACACTCGAAAAACATAACCCTCCTGGCGCAGTCGGGTAAAAAAAGACAGATGAAATTTAAAACAGAGAAGAAAGAAAAAAAAGTACACAATCTAAACATTTTCAAGAAACTTTAAATTAAAATTATGGACGAAGAAGTTACTTACACATATCACAGCTCTCGCCTGATGGTCTTTGAAGTCCATTCCCTCGGACACCTTGCCGCGGTAGATCGCGAACAGTAACGCACCCTTCTCAGTACCCACGGTTTGATAGAAATCCTGCAAGAAATTATGTGAGTCATAGAATATAATCAGCCTAATATTCCCAGAGCTGGGCACCGGCTTCCTCTCTGTAAGGGGTCATCTTCAAAGCGAATTCAGTGCGAGTTAGCATTGTATTTCAGTAATCTATGTAAAATGGTATTTTATGGAAATTATGGATACAAATCGAATGATGATAGTGACATTTATGGATACAGTCCTGCACCGTATGCTCCACCGTGTCCTCCGGGCGATCCTCGCCGAGGTGACACTCCGGTGTTTCTTACTTTCCAATCAGACACAGGAACCTTCCGAAACTTCCGTGTCCGGGGAGGACATGCGTCAGGAGGAAGGTGAGGAAGCCCCATTAACTCGAAACAAGAACATGAAGTGTTCCTTTTGGAACAAAAGCCACAGATTGATTGAATATTAAGTTGAAGTAGCAAGTACTCACATCCATGGTTTCCTCATGATCTCCACCGTGTCTCTGCTCACAGAATACATTCTTGAGTTGGTTCATCTCCTTCCACACGCCCGTTTCTTGCCAACTGCAACATTAATCACATTACTCAATATTATAGGTGATAATGTTATGTGTAGTGTAGTGGTACTCACTCCTTCACCAGACGGTCTAGCAGCGAGTAGGAGGGCAGGAAGCACAGCACGCCGTGCGGCGCGAGGCGGCACACACGCAGGATGGCGGCGCCTAGTGCCAGCCGCGCGCGAGGAGAGTCCACTCCCGCCGCGCTGTACTTCAACTCGCCTGTTGCATCGCCTATTAGCGTGCCTATCCATACCTACGGATAATTTTCAACTTGTAGAGATATAGCCAAGACCTAACACTCCTTTTTTGGACTGTCATGTGAAAAGATCTTGATCTATGGCTCAAGATTCCGCACAGCACCGCTAGTCCTTGAGCGCTCATGTACTCGATTCGCTTGTGTTTGATTTTCTGCGACGGCGGCGCGGTAGCGGCGCGGTGGCGGCACAGTCACGAAGGTATACACAGCTAAGCGGCGCGACGGCGGCAAGGTGTACATGAGCCCTTACCACGCATACACAGTTAACACAACAATAAATAAAAATAGTGGTAGCTACCATTCAGTGGGGGTTGGGTTCCGACCCAATGTTTGTTTGTTGCTAGAATTGACTGTGCATGTAAGTTAGATTTCTGAGATTTTACCAATTTACACCAAATCTATGTGAGAGCTAATGAAGCGAATGTTTTGATCATTCTTATATTTAAAATTATACTTGTTATTGCCGCGAATGCTATTTTGATAAAGTTACAACATTTTACTGATATGCAAAATTTCAAAAACCACAAGAAAAAAATTTCGCGGACTACATCGACGCAATCACCTTAACAACTTAACACTCTTGACTGGCCTGTTGGTCTAGTGGTTAGTGACCCTGACTGCTATACCGGAGGTCGTGGGTTCGATTCCCACCCAGGACAAATGTTTGTGTGATGAGCACGATCATTTGTTCTGTGTCTGGGTGTAATTTATCTATAATATGTATGTATTTAGAAATATATAAGTATGTTTATCAGTTGTCTAGTACCCATAACACAAGCTCTGCTTAGCTTGAGACTAGATGGCGTTGTGTGATAGTTGTGGAATATTATTATTATTATTATTACTTACCCTATCTTCAGGGATCACATGGTTAGGCGACACCCGGTGCGGGAAGGGCGTGTCGAGCTCGGAGTGCAGGCTCACGAGCGGGGTGAGTGTGCCGGACGACAGCGCGATACACCGCGCGGGGTGCAGCCCGGACATCACGATGGCTGGGTTCATGCATATCAGGGAGAGGGTCAGCGTCTCTTTTGATACCCACTGCAATGAAACATGATAAAATGAAATTATGAAACGATGTTTATTTATGCAAGTAGGTTATATCAACACTTTTACACGTCGAAGAAGATAGCCGAGAAGAAGGGGCCGGTGTTTCGTACCTGACTACTCTGAGAAGAAACAGCCGAAACAAACTCAGAGACCACTGTCTCTTTTAAAAGTCCAGACATTATATTATTTTGATCATGTCATACGAGAACCATGTAGGTTAGTATCTGAAATGGTCTTTTGAAGAAAGAACCACACAGATTTGAGTGGACCTATCCAGTCAATGCAAGCATTTGTCAGTTATCGTGTAGCTCGACTGATAACTCAAGCAGCTCATGGTGTAGTAAAGATAGAGTTAAGGAAGAATTGATATGACGATACTATTAACGCAGTAACTGAGCGATTGGACTGCTGCGGTACGTGTCGCGGTTTCGATTTTCATACGGAGCAAAAATATTTGCATGATCTACAAGTAATTGTTCCGGGTCTGGGCGTTTGTGTATGTGATTTTATGTGTTAGTAAACGGACCACCATGCAGGAGAAATTAAATAGTAATTATAGTGTGGGGCGTTTTTTTAAATTAATATTATTTCCCCGAGTACATCTCCACAGGAGGGGACAGGAAGCTTTAAGGCGCGTTTCAATCATGCAAGTCTTGCATACAAGCACGACGTCACATTGATATAGGTACAAGTTCCATCAAATTTCGTATTTGTATGCAGGTTTCTTACAATTGCATATAAATTTGTAATTGTGTAAGGCCGCGTTTCCACAATACAAGATACTTGGTATATAAACGCGGCCTAACTCGCGTAGGCCAAAATGATACAATCCGTCCGATTTACGTCGTCGAAGTGTCGTTAGTCTACTAACTACTAAAAACAACCGCACATCAAGAAATCATTTTATATTGGCAGCGTCTTTATGTCGTCGTAGTAAGGTTGGTTTTCTCTTTTAGCTGATCAGCGAGGCAAAAAAGTCGAATTGTATCACATCACTTCATGAGTAATTCTAGAATGTTACTCCCAAACAAAATCTATGAATCTACTGCCCAATAACTCCCTGATGGTTACTCCTTCAAAGTTTATGAAGAAAATAATCATCATCATCAGCCTATAATGTTCCCACTGCTGGGACACAGGCCTCCTCTCTGTGAGAGGGAGTGGGCCATAATCCACCACGCGGGCCCAGTGCGGGTTGGCAGATGTCACATGTCTTCGAATTTTTGATTCTAGTACATGCCGGTTTCCTCACGATGTTTTCCTTCACCGTTTTGAGAGCAGTGGTGATGAAATAAATTACACAAAGTAATGCGCCTGGCGGGGTTCGAACCCACGACCTACAACTCGTAAGTCGGGACCGATACCACTGGGCCACCACTGCTCTAAGAAAATAATAAATTTCAAGTAATACTTACTGATTGGCTGAATTTCTCTTTATCCTGAGCAGCAAAGACAAGTAGTAATTTTTGTTATTTATTTTATTATTATGTTGTTCATAAAATATTTAAGAGCGCTTATTCTGAAAGTTGGCAACGTCACAAATTTACTGTAACTTTAGATGAAAATAAAAAATATGGCTCTGTAGTGCACTAAAAAATTGATTAGGGAATGCAATAATTAATATCGTAACACCGAATATATAGTTTTAGACGTAAAAAAAGCATTTGGAAACATTCTAAATGCCTTTTATACACCTGAAATGGTTACAAAATCAAATTCAGCGTTTTATTTGCATTCTTTTATCAGTTTTCTAGTTTACTACAGAGCCATATTTCTTGTTTCCTTACAGTAACATTGCCAAATTAATTAGAACTTGTAAATATTTGACAGCTATAAGCGACGTTGCCAACTTTCTGGTTATGGGTAATTTCTTTAATTCCCTTAAGGGGAATGCTCCAACCAGCCCGCGAAATTCAAATTTTCTTACGTTTTTTGCAATTTGCAGGCCAGTGACATGTTGTAACTTTATCAAAATATGAATTGCGGTAATAACAAGTAGAATTTTAAATATAAAAATTATCAAAACATTCGCTCCATCAGCTCTCACATAGAAAAGCTGCATCTAAGTTAGATTTCGGAGATTTTGACAAGATGCAGCTTTTCTATGTGAGAGCTGGTGGAGCGAATGTTTAAGAAAATTTGAATTTCGCGGGCAACATCGACGCAATCGCCTTAATACAGAATGTTAAGACTGGTAGTGAGGTAGACTTTCGAGCCTACAGTTATTTTTTATTTAAAAATGAGTAAGTAAAATTGTGTTTTACGTACATCGTTGAACTGCGAGTTCCTCCATCCCGTGTTGTTACTGAGTGTGCTCGTCTTGCCCGTGATGTGTCGTATCAGCGCCGGCTTGTAGTCATCTATAAACTTGCACTCACAGCGGAAGAGGTAACCTGGTAGTTAGAATAAAAGTAAAGTACATTGTTATCCAAGGGGTGAAAGTTATTTATTTAAGACCCGAGACCCGTAACGTAATGAGGGCGCTAATAGTTCGAGTATTTGGGTCTTAAACAAAGTGTCATCATCATCTGCCTAGCCTTTTCCCAACTATATTGGGGTCGGCTTCCAGGCGAACCAGATGCAGCTGAATATCAGTATTTTACATAGAGCAACTGCCTATCAAACCTCCACAACCCAGTAACTGGGTAATACGATACCCCATGGTAAAACGACTAACAGTAACGACGGTCAAAGATCTACAAATGACAGCCGGGACCAACGGCTTTACGTGCTTTCCGAGGCACGGAGGAAACTCGCTATGATAGTTGGTCACCCATCCACAGACCAACCTCGGCAAGCGCGGCTTAACATGGAAGATCGGCCTGTGCGGCTGTAATTATTAAGCCACGAGCTCCTCTGTCTACAACAAAGAATATGTGTATTTTTATAGAGATTGTGCTTTGGTATTTTTTTTATTCAGCCATTCTTATCAACGAATATATAGGGTGACTGGCACTTGGTGTAAAAAAAAATCAGCTGTTCAGTACATTAGACAAACATAAATGTACTGAACAGCTGATTTTTTTTTCACAATTTCTGCTTTGCTCCCATAATAAAAATTGTTTGTTATCATGAGCACAATCACGTGTTTAAGTATCGTACACTAATTGCCAGTCACCCTATATATCGTCAAAATTAACTCAGTCTCAGTCACTCATAACTAGTGATGTGCCGGATGGCAATATTCCCACTGCCGGCAATATTCCCAATATTGCCACTGCCGGTAAAATACCAAAATTGCCGGCAACTTTGGCAATATTGCCAATGTTGCCAGTCAAATAACACCAGATTATTTTATTATTTCTGCAGGTGCAGTTTATATTACTGTAGATAATGCGTTGCGACATTAAGTCCGCCTTATATAAACTACTAAGTTCTAACTCTAAACGGTGATTTACTGATTATGTAAGAATTACCGAAACAAGTGCATTCAAATAATGTTATTTTTGTTGGTTATTTGTAGTTTTGATAGAGATTTATACTTTTTTTATTTCCATATTGTAAAGGTAGTAGGTACTGTTTATACTCGATGTTTTTGCTATGTGATTTTGTACGAAAAACTAGTAGCCCACTCAGAAAATTGTTATAAGGGAAATTGTTGGAACACGATTTTGGACTACGTTACTTTGTTTGAACTAGTTAGGAGGTGAATATAATTATCAAAAGTCCCCGCCATTAGCCCTTGCCCCTTGAGCTGTGGGGAGGTTGTTTCATTTTTTGGTTTTTCTCTTATAACTTGGAAACCATGCCTCCTAGCGGCATGGTTTGTATGAACAAAACAAAGGCTGAATTAATTTCCTATAAGTTTTATTTAGTAACCATTTCGCTATCTTGTATAGTTTTCGAAAAACCATTTTTACCTTTTTGCATTCGGAAAGTCTTATTTAATATTGCCATAAATCCAGAAAGCAGCAGCAGTCTTTTCAGGCTCTCCCCTGTAGTACCTACTCCTCCCTGAATTTTTGTGGGCAACTCACACTTGGCCAAAAATCCTACCTATACGAAAATTGTTTACATAAAAAAAGAACTCAAGTTTCTAAAGATAGTTTTTCCGCATCTCTTATGGTTGCGGATTTCCTCCTACATAGTACAGTCCTACCCCGTCTGTAAGTACCTTGTATAATTTAAAATGAGTTTCTAAGCTAATTTTTACTCCTCACTCACTGGAGGAAGACAAGAGATATCAAGCTTGATGGTAGTCACCGAATTTAAGAACTACTTATCCACATTCAGACACTCAATGTCACCTCAAGATGCAGCTGTTCATCGCAGGTGGTGAAGGGAGGGTCTGAATCAACTGCTACTGCTTTCTGGATCTATGGCGATATCAAATACAACTTTCCAAATGCGAAAACTAAAAATGTTTTTTCCCCTAAATTACAGACTTTCAAAAGCGGATACCTCGAAAACTATGAAAACTCGAAAACTAACAAGATATTGAAATGCTTACTGAGTAAAACTTACGGAAAATTTATTTAGGTTTTCATTTTGTTCACACACGACTAGCTGCTAGAACGCATGGTTTTCCGAGATATAAGCAAAAACCAAAAAATGATACCTTCAGCCCCCCCCCCCCCCCCCTTCCAGAGCTCATGGTCGAGAGACGGGGGACTTTTGATATGTTCACCCCTAACTAGTCCAAACAAAGTTACGTAGTAAAAAAATGTGTTTCTAGAATTTCCCTCTATGCTTTGAGCGTTCGTTGACTAGATTAAACTACAACATTTAAAGAAATTATTCGAATTTATGCCTTTTTATCCAATATTTATTCAATACTCAATACTCAATTCTTTATTGCATTCCATATGTCACATAATTAGATGGTAAAAAATAAAAATGGTACTTTTCAATATACAATGATCGTCAATTCTAATCTTAAAATGTATGTGTAATTTCTTACATTCACTGTCGTGTTCGGCAACAATGGGCAATATTGCCGGTAAAATACCGGGAATATTGCCAAAAATTGCCGGCAATTTTGGAAATTTTACCCAAAACAATGTTTTTTTTGTATATAATGTAGATCATGGTCTGTAAATGCTAATTTTAAGTGTGTTACATAGTTTTCGCACTCACTTTGACTTAAAATTAAGCAATATTCCCAAATATTTCCGCTCCCGGCAATATTGCCGGCAATATTTCCACCTAAATTCCCACCTTGGGCAATATTGCCGGCAACGGCACATCTCTACTCATAACCAGCTTAATGTTGACGGCATGGTTGATGCAGTGGTTAAACGATTGACTGTCGCGGGCTCGATTCCAGCACAGATCTACAAGTAATAGTATGGCGTTTGGGTGTACTTATAACCACGTTTTTTTTTTAAAGATAAGTTCGCATTTGACCATCACTATCTCGCCTGATGGTAAGCGAAGATGTGGTCGACGGTGAAGCACGCTTCATCATCATCAGCCTATAATGTTCCCACTGCTGGGACACAGGCCTCCTCTCTGTGAGAGGGAGTGGGCCATAATCCACCACGCGGGCCCAGTGCGGGTTGGTAGATGTCACATGTCTTCGAATGTGTGGTTCTAGGACATGCCGGTTTCCCCACCGTCGTATCTCCACGTTGTCGTCGTGGTGGGGCTTGTGGTTTCAATGATCTCTGGGCCTCTGCGCTCAGAGGGAGAAACCAAACCAAGAGGGATACACCGCTTCACCACGTGTCCCTCTGCTTATCAGAGGGCACAGTGGTTGGAGTAAGAGCGGGCCCGGTGTGCACTAACCCTGCCACTGGGCAGGCAAGAGGAGGTCTTGCACTCCCGCCTCCTCTTGCCACCGCTATTCTCGTAGCCCCGAAGATTGTCATGATCACGTCTATGACTTTCGACGGGGGTCGAGGGCCTTGGCTTAACCGCCCGGGCCGCGAGGAAGAAAACCTCTATAAAAAATTACCCCGAACCTCCAAGCGGCGGCGCACCGCGAGGGAGGTTGACAGCTTGGTTGACGGGTAGCTGTGGGTAAAATCAGCCGTTAGTGCGAACCCTGTATATTGGTTGGATGGTTGGAACTTTTTAATTACTCGTGGGAACAAAAATGGAATCTTTTAATAAAAACCCCGATACACCGGCAGTCGCCGCAGAGAGCCAGGGTGGCTCACGTGCCTGTGGGGAGGAGTCGCTGGATTTATCCAGCACGTCCTCCTCACCGGCACCGAACAACAACGAGCGGGCACAGAGTGCCGCTCCTAACGAGGAGGCGACGATGATGCTAGAGTCGGAGTCCGACTCTGCATCGGACGCCGCCAGCTCCCGGAGCTCGGCTTCTAGCGCCGAGAGGAGCCAGAGAGAGTCGGACCGTAGGTCCGAGTTCCTAAAGCGCCGACGGTCAAAGGGCGTCCAATCGTCGTCGGAGGAAGGGCTTGTCTCGGCCCCTAAGATCCCCACGAGCGTGCGGGGTAAGGGCCGTGGCAAGACTTCGGGGAGGGGGCCCTCCCTTGGAGAGCCCAGCACAAGTCTGGCCTCGAACGAGGCCAAACTGAAGGAGGTCGTGGCGGCTGCGATGCGCGCGGTCGCTATGAAAAGGAGAAAAAAGACGCGCGAGGACGCGATCGCCGAAGCCATGACCTCCATCGTGGCGGCGGCGCGCATATATGGCGAGACTCCGTCCGCAAGGGACGATTTGTCCGACCTGCGGACGGAGGTCACCCGCCTGACCGCCGCCATGGGGGCTCTCCAGAAGGAGAACGCCGCCCTGAGGGCCGAATTGGCCGGATTGCAGGCGGCCGGACGTCGGGAGGCACCACCGGGGAGCCAAGAGAAAGGCCGGCCAGCGCCGGAGGAGAACCCCATTATCACCCTGGTGCGGCAGGAGCTGGCCGCCTTTGAGCGGCGGTTCTCCGTGCTGGAGAGCCGCGTGCTGCGGCCCCCGCTGGCGTCTTCGTACGCGGCCGCGGCCGCGGCCGCGTCGAACCCCCCCCCGACGGCGAGACCGCCTCAGGCGAGGACGGCCCCGGTGCGGACCGCCCCTGCGCAGACGGGCCCGGTGCGGACGGCCCCTGCGGGGGCGAGGACGGCTCCAGCCGGGCCCAGCCAGGCGAGGCCGGGCCCTTCGGGGTCATCGCGGCCGACCCCGAACTCGACGCCTGCGAGGCCAGCGAGGCCAACACTGGCGGCCAAACGAAGGGCCCAGGCAGATCACCGGCCGCCCCAACAGCAGCAGCAGCCTCCTCCAGATTCTCCTCCGGCCAGCGCCGATTGGCAAGTGGCCGGAGAGAAGAGGAAGGCTGCCAAGGCGGCCAGGTCTAAAAAGCGGAGGGAGAGGCGGCGACAGCGCAAGGAGCGCGACGTCGCGGCGCGATTGCGCGCCCCTAAGACCGCGGCTGTGGTGATAACACTGCAGCCGGACGCGGTCAAGAAGGGCGTGTCGTACCGCGACGTGCTCGCGAAGGCGCGGGAGGCGGTAAACCTCGGGGAGCTCGGCATCACCGGCGGCCTCCGTTTGCGGGTCACTGCAACGGGGGCTCGCATGTTGGAGCTCCCCGGCGCGGCCAGTGGCCCCACCGCTGACGCTCTGGCCGAACGGCTCAGAGCGTCCTTAAATGCGGAAGAGGCCCGCGTCTCCAGACCCACCAAGCGCGCAGACATGCGCATTCTGGGTCTGGACGACTCCGTGACGGCGGAGGAAGTGGTAGCCGCCGTTGCCAGGACTGGGGGGTGCTCTCCCGAGGAGGTGAGGGCGGGCGCTCTGCGTCCTGGATTTGCGGGGCTGCAAACCATAACGGTTAGCTGCCCCGTTACGGCGGCCAAAAAGATCCAGGAGGGCCGAAGGCTCCTGGTGGGATGGGTGTCGGCGCAGGTAAAAATCCTGGAACCCCGACCCCTGAGGTGTTACCGCTGCCAAGTGGGTAACCACGCGGCATGCGTCTGCACCTCGGAGGTGGACCGCAGCGATAGGTGCTTCCGCTGCGGTCAGCCCGGTCACAAGGCCAGCTCGTGCTCCGCCCCGCCTCACTGCTTCGCATGTGAGGCGGCTGGCAAGCCGGCCGATCACCGGGCTGGGGGCAAGTCCTGCGCTCCACCCACCGAAGCCAGGCGCAGAGGTAGGCCCTCTGCCGCCGCCGTCACCGCCGCCACCGCCACCGCCGCCGCCGCCGCTCCCGCTGCCGCTGCCGCCGCTGTGGCTGCGCCCTCGCAGGGGGCCCTGGAGGAGGCTGCAATGGATTCAGAATAATGTCTCCATTGCGCTTCCTCCAGGCGAACATCAACCACTGCGCCGCTGCTCAGGATCTTTTGCTCCAGAGCATGGCGCAGTGGTTGATAAATGTCGCCGTGGTCGCCGAGCCGTATTTTGTCCCGCCCAGGAACGACTGGGTAGCGGACCTGGACGGCTCGGTGACCATTATTTCGTCGGCCGCCGCCGGTACCCCGCCCCTCGATCGTGTCGAGAGAGGGCGCGGGATCGTCGCAGCCCGGTTCGGGGAGATCGTCGTGGTAGGCACATATTTCTCCCCGAGCCGAACTCTCGCCGAGTTCCAGGACTCCCTTGTGGAGCTGGGAGACGTCGTCGTCGCATTCGGTTCCCTCCCCGTGCTCGTCCTCGGGGACTTCAACGCCAAGAACGTGGCTTGGGGTTCCCGGTACACGGACGTTGCGCGGGGCAGGTTGCTCGAGCACTGGGCCCTGGCGCAGGGCCTGGTCATTGAGAACCGGGGTTCTGTCCCCACGTGCGTGCGGTGGACGGGCGAATCGGTGGTAGACGTCACGTTTGCCAGCGCCGCCCTGTCGCCGCGCGTCACCGACTGGCGCGTTGTGGAGGAGGCGGAGACTTACTCCGATCACCGGTATATCCGGTTTGACGTCTCCGCCCAGACCCCAGACGCGCCGGTCCGACGGAACCCAAGTGGTCCGCGATGGGCGCTGAAACAGCTGGACCGGGAGCTATTCCTGGAAGCCTCGATCGTGCAGGCCTGGGTGTCACCACCGGACAGGCCTGCTGACATAAACGACGAGGCCGAGTGGTTCCGGGAGGCCATGTCGGAGATCTGCGACGTGGCCATGCCCCGGGTCCGGCAAGGACGCGCCCGGCGTCAGCTTTACTGGTGGTCGCGCGAGCTAGCATCGCTGCGCGAGGCGTGCGTTGCCGCGCGACGCCGGTACTCCAGGCTCCGCAGGCGCCGCACCCGACCTCCGGATGCGGCCGCCGTGGAGGCGGAGCTGCACGAGGGCTACAGGGCAGCGAAGGCCGCCCTCCGCGACGCAATCTTGCGGGCCAAGGAACAGGCCCGCAAGGAGTTGCTGGAGACTCTGGACAGGGACCCATGGGGCTGGCCGTACAGGTGGGTGCGCGGAAAGCTCCGCCCCTGGGCCCCCCCGTTGACGCAGAGTCTCCAGCCTCAGTTCGTGGAGGACGTGGTGAGCGCCCTGTTCCCATCGCGAGGGGAGCATGCTCCCCCGCCCATGGCAGCTCCGCCTCGGACGGAGTCTGATGGTGAGGGCGAAGCTGACGCGAACGCGGACCACAGCGACGACGACGTCTACGATGCTCCAGAGGTGACCGAGGTAGACCTGAGAGTGGCGGTACAACGGCTCAAAGCCAAAAATACCGCCCCAGGACCCGACGGCCTGCCAGGAAAAGCCTGGGTCCTGGCCTTCGGGACTCTCGGGCCTCGACTGGGGGGGCTCTTTAGCGCGTGTTTGGCGAGGGGCCAGTTCCCGCTTCGTTGGAAGACGGGGAAACTGGTCCTCATCCAGAAGCCCGGGCGCCCTGCGGACTCTCCGTCCGCATTCCGGCCCATCGTGCTGTTCGACGAGGTGGGCAAGCTCTTTGAGAGAGTAATTGCAGACCGCCTCGTCGGGCACCTAAATCGGGTGGGCCCGAACCTGTCGGAGAGCCAGTTTGGCTTCCGCAGGGGGCGCTCGACGGTGGACGCCATCATGCGCGTTAGAGCCCTCACGACGGGGGATGCAGTGGCCCGGGGCAGGGTCGTCGTGGCGGTGTCCTTGGACATCTCCAACGCCTTCAACACCCTGCCCTGGAGTTGCATCAGGGAGGCACTCCGGTATCACCGGGTGCCGACCTACCTCCGTCGCACAGTCGAGGACTACCTGACGGACAGAGCCGTCATCTACCCCGGTCACCGGGGAGAGTGGAACCGGCGAGAGATGTCGTGCGGTGTCCCACAGGGATCGGTCTTGGGACCGCACCTGTGGGACATCGGTTTCGACTGGGTGCTGCGCGGCGACCTCCCTCTAGACGTCAGCGTAATATGTTACGCTGACGACACGCTCGTCCTGGCGGAGGGAGTGTCGCACCAGGCGGCGGCCGACCTGGCGACGCGGGCGGTTGCGATAGTCGTCGAAAGGATCCGGCAGTTGGGACTCGAAGTGGCGCTGCACAAGACAGAGGCCATGTGCTTTCATGGCCATCTGAATGCGCCACTGACTGAGTCCCACATAACGGTGGGGGGGGTTCGCAACGGCGTCGGGGGAACGATGAAGTACCTGGGACTCGTCCTCGACAGCCGATGGAACTTCGGGGAGCATTTCTCGCGTTTGGTCCCAAGGCTGAACCGGGCATCAGCCGCACTCAAGCGGCTCCTGCCCAATATCGGCGGGCCAAACGCCCCCTGCCGGACGTTGCACGCCGGCGTCGTGCGGTCCATGGCCCTCTACGGGGCCCCCGTGTGGGCCCTGAGCATTCGGACGCGGCCGGCAAAGCTGGTCGCATGCCAGAGGGTCATGGCAATCCGAATGATCCGAGGATACCGCACGATCGCCGGCGAATCGGCCAACCTTCTTGCCGGATCACTGCCCTGGGATCTGGAGGCGACTGCCCTCCTGCGCGTCTATGAGTGGCGCGTGGAGGCGCAGCGTCGGGGTGTATCCCCGCTGCCTCGAGAGGTCGAGGCGCGGCGGGAAGAGCTCCGGCGCGATCTCAGGGCAGTTTGGAGAGAACGACTATCGCAACCGAGGTACGGGCTAGCCGCAATCGCGGCTGTAAGACCCCTCTTTGAGGAGTGGCTGGATAGGTCCCACGGCGTCCTCACCTACCGCATGACACAGGTCCTCACCGGACATGGCAGCTTCGGGAGGTACCTGTGCATGATAAAAAAGGAGGAAACGCCCGGGTGTCACCACTGCGAGGATCGCCCGGAGCACACGGTGGAGCATACGGTGCAGGACTGCCCAGCTTGGGCGGAGCACCGCCGTGTCCTCACTGCGGCGATAGGCGGAGACCTCTCGCGCCCGGCATTGGTTGCGGCCATGCTGCGGGGCGAGACGGAGTGGGAGGCGGTCGCCTCCTTCTGCGAAGCAGTCATGCTCGCGAAGGAGGAGGCGGGCCGCTTGAGGGAGAGGATACCGTCCTCCCTCCGCCCGAGACGCAGTGGTAGACGCCCACGGCGACGGATGTCGCGGGACGATCTCCGGCCACCGTAGGCGCGGGCATGCGGGCGGCGAGTAAAGGGCAACTCGCTGTCCGACCATGGACCATGCCCGGGTCGACGGCGCGTTGTGTCCCACGCGCGCCTCAAGGAGCGTCAGCATGATGACGGGGCCCCCCTATAGAGGGCCACAGTCCTGCCGGGGTTGCGGGACATACGTATACCGCGACTCCGGCACACAAAGGGCTAACGAAGGACACCGTGGATTTTAGTCAGTAAAAGTCTGACAGTCCCTCCCGCCCTGCCCGGGGTGGGAGGACTCATTTGATGATTTTGCCACGTAAAAAAAAAAAAAAAAAAGGACATGCCGGTTTCCTCACAATGTTTTCCTTCACCGTTTTGAGAGCAGTGGTGATGAAATAAATTACACAAAGTAATGCGCCTGGCGGGGTTCGAACCCACGACCTACAAATCGTAAGTCGGGACCGATACCACTGGGCCACCACTGCTGAAGCACGTTTGCCTAGAAGTAACCTGTTCACTCTTGACTTGAAGACTCCAAGGTTATAGCTGTCGGGAAATACAGATGCCGCCAGGGAATTCCACTCCTTAGCTGTGCGCATAATAAAAGTATCATGGCAAAACGCTTTGTACGTACCAGAGGGATGTCCATCTTATATCGATGGCGCATTACCGTACGTCTTGTAGTCCGAAGATGGAAAGGGCCAGAAGGACCCACGATACAGGAGAAATTCCAAGAGTGGGGGCAAAGAAAAATAATGTTTCCAATGTTGGGATACTGTCCTCACTTGAGGCTACTTACCGAACACCATGTCCATTTCCTCGAGCAGTGTGCCGGTAGACTGTGTGATCCCATACAAAGTGCTTGCGTCTTCTCGGAGTCGTTGGCAGAAGTTCCTGGAGTTTCGGCTAAAGTCTGAATAGAAAGAACAGGCATTTTCGAGTTCGTGACTTCAGAAGCAATTAAAACTGTACTTGCTTGTGATGTATTGGCAATTTTAAAAGTATCGTATCTTCGTCAATGTGTTTTTATGTAACAATGGAAAAAAATCGTATCAAATAGTTTTTGAAAATCTAACTGATGTAGATGATGATGATCGACTCAGAAATGAGGAGATTCGTAGACGAGCCAAAGTAACCGACATAGCCCAACGAATTAGCAAGTTGAAATGGCAGTGGGCAGGCCATATAGCACGCAGAACTGATGGCCGATGGGGCTGTAAGGTTCTCGAATGGAGACCACGCACCGGCAAGCGCAGCGTAGGACGTCCACCTACAAGGTGGGCAGACGATCTTATGAAGGTCACAGGATCACGCTGGATGCAGGCCGCTTACAACCGGTCCTACTGGAAGTCTAAAGGGGAGGCCTATGTTCAACAGTGGACGTCTTACGGCTGATATGATGATGATGATGAACTGATGTAGGTACCTACTAATTTTTTCAGTCAAATACTATGAGATATATTTACTAGTCATTATTTATTTATGTGGAAACGTCAGAGTAGTCCGTGAAAGTCTTCGTCAAGCTACTAGTCGTCAAGCTACCTCAATCTGTCAGATATTGCCAATCGATCATGAACCGTCTTCTTTTGTGATAAAATTGAAAATCTACTGAAGAAGGCACATGCAATAAAAGAGAAGTTTTTTTACGTCATAGTCTTCAATAGCTTTTCAACTTTATGCTCTAGATCTAGGACATAAAGTTAAAAATCTATTAAAGACTGTGGAGCGTTTCTCGGGAGGCTAATGTACCAAGTTATATTGGTCAAGTAACGCCTCGTACTAACCTTCGTACTGCTGGTAGCCAATATTATGGTTGTTGAGGGTTGCTACGAACTGCTCGGCCTGCCACTTGTACACCGCCTCGTTGTTGTTCACTGGTTGCTGGTTCACGAGCGGAGTTTGGTTTTCAAACCTGGTCGAATAACGGAAAAGTTTTTATAACATAATGCTTTTAATCACCATAAAAATCGTCCAATAAAGGGTTGAATAAAAATAAAGGTGGTACGGAACCCACGTTTGACTCAATATTATAATTATATTTTAACCAGCTGTTCGTGCGCTACAACTCGCAAAATTATCTTACGGGAAGGTTAAATCAGGATAAAAACTATTCTTAATGATAATCCTGGGTAAACTATTCGTCCAAAACCCGTATCATCATCATCCAAACCAAATAGTTTTTGCGTAAAAAAGAAACATCCATACATCTATCCATCCTCATAAAAAAACTTGAGAGGTGTCAAGGGACACCCGGATGGAACGAAGTTACTGTATACACTCAACAAAAATAATCGTCGCGACTCTACTCCAGTCCAGTCCGGTCCGGTCCGGTCCGGTCCAGTCTAGTCCAGTCCGGTCCGGTCCGGTCCAGTCCGGTCCGGTCCGGTCCGGTCCGGTCCGGTCCGGTCCGGTCCGGTCCAGTCCAGTCCAGTCCAGTCCACTCCAGTCCAGTCCATTCCATGGTAATAAACACATTACCCTCCTTTGCGTCGCGCAGTCGGGCAAAAGTGTCGTGACAACTTTTCGTAAGAATTTCCGTCCAGCCCCCTTTCACAACGCGCGATAAGGAACTTCGTTCCAAAAGTAACTATGATTAAAGGAATAGTAAAAACATTACCAGTACTCCCAATTCTTGAGCGTCTTCAACAAGGCTTCGATGTAGAACTCTACCTCTTGATTGGCAACGCGGTATTGCATCACAGTTTCAAGTTCCTGTTGATCAATGAGGATAAATTAGACCTGGAATTATTTTCTATAATAAAAGGGTAATTGACTGCATAAATAAATTGAAAATCTGTTTAGTCCGTAAAAAATAATGAATACGTATTTTTTGTGACCCTGACTGCTATGCCGGAGGTCGTGGGTTCGATTCCCACCCAGGACAAATGTTTGTGTGATGAGCACGATCAATTGTTCTGTGTCTGGGTGTAATTTATCTATATTATGTATGTATTTAGAAATAGATAAGTAGGTTTATCAGTTGTCTAGTACCCATAACACAAGCTCTGCTTAGCTTGGGATTAGATGGCGTTGTGTGATAATTGTGGAATGTTATTATTATTGTTTGTTTCTTTTTTTTTAAATCAATTACTATTGACAAAGATTAAACGCTTCAACATTCGGGAGTAGGGGCTTGTGACGTCATAACGCCTGTAAAATTATACCGACCGAGTGACGTTTTGTGATTTTTAGAAACGTTGTATCTTCGTTGTTTTTCATTTACGTTACAAAAAGAAAAATACGGATCAAATATTTTTTGACAACTTTCGGACTGATTTCATTTTTGAGTAGAATAGCCTATTGAGTTCTACTACCCTGGGTGGAGTGGAAGGGATTGTCAGACTTTTACTAACATCCAACCTGTTCCTTTATGTGCCTTTTCCAGGACCGCGGTGTGCCAGATAGTCTCGAAACCTCCTCTTTGGCGATCCTTGAGTGAATGCTTACCTTAATAGAGCTTTGTATCTGGTGTTTGGTAAAGCTGACGGAGGCAGCATCTCGACAGATGCCCTCGATGTTGTGAGCTTCATCAACTATCACCACCGCGCCTTGCAGCTCGATCGATAGCTGTGGATGGAAAGGATTTGTAGATTATTATATTTTCAGTTATACAAGTTCAGGAAGAATTAGCTAGTGAAACTTAACAACTTATTTTTAAAAACAGATTTTAATTTTTAATTTAACAGATTTAAAACTTCTTGCACATGTTAGTATAAAAGCGGAATGCCTTGGAATTTTTTTTCCCGTCTACCTTAGTAGACCTAGCTAGCACTAGCCTAGTTACCTATCACTTTTTTTTTCAATTAGCTTTTCCCAGTTGAAAAGTTATGGGTCGCGGAATTTATTCCATTACCGTGACCTTGAAGTAATACCGGGCTAATGAAGGACACCGTGGATTTTAGTCAGTACAAGTCTGCCAGTCCCTCCCGCCCTGCCCTGGGTGGGAGGACTTATTTGATGATTTTACCACGATAAAAAAAACTGAAAAGTTATGGCACTGTTATGTAATGATCCTCATTACCAGGATTAACCTTTAAACAGATTAAGCTATTAGGGCATCACGTCTCAGGGGGCAGCATAAACCATACCGAAAAATTATTAAGTTTTGGGGCACAAACTCTCCCAAAAATCTCTAACACTTATGTACTTATAAATACTTGTATCGTAAATGCACACAGAAAGAATAATATGGATAAGCCATTTGGCTTATCCATATTATTCTTATAGGCTTATTCCGGAAAGTAATTCTGGTATTTCCGGATTCAATAAAAACATTGTTAATATTGGTAGTGCTATTAATACGACTCAATTAAAAATTGAAAGGAAGGTATTAAAACTAAATTAATTCATTACTTATCTGTTGAATATCAAAAACAATTGAATATTAGTAGCTTTAATATTTAACGTCTTTGCGTTCCAGGGCCGTGGTAACTCTTTCGAACAATTTCCGCAACTCTGGCACACTACAATTCCTACCTAAGTTCCGGTTTTTTTATAAAATCAAATAAATTCCGGTGGAATGTCCGTATTAATGTATACGTATCGGATCAATGACCTACCTATTCCGATCACTGCTAATCACCAATGAGTTCGTTAAAAAATAACGTACGTCAGCATAGTAAGAAAATATACTCACATTACTTCTAATGCTCGGATCAATCAAATAGTTGTAAGGACAGAACACGATATGCGCAGTCTTAGCCATGAGCCTGGCGCCGTAGTACGGACAGGCGCGCTTCTCCTTGCCGACATCCACCAGCTCCTCGAGGTCAAAGGCAGCGGGCATGCAGCCGTGGTTCAGCGCTGCGCGGTTGTCGTAGAACTCGCAGTTGGTATTCTCTTTGTTGCTACCGACTTTTCTTATAGGCTGGAAGGATTTGACAATGATTATTTTTTTCACTTGTCATTTTACATGATTAAATATTTATATATATATTCAATATAGCATTAAAAAACAGCTTTGATCTACTAAATATTGATAATGAAGATAAAAGTGTAGATGAACAGTATACAGTAATTTTAAATAGTATATCAGAAGCCAGTAAAGTAGTAAAACAGAATAATCGTAGAACTGAAAAACTTTCAGGGGAAACTAAAAAACTAATAGAGGAGAGACAGGCTTTAATGATAACAAAAAGAGATTTATTATATAGGCTAAAAGATAAAGAAGTAAAACGCAGCATCAGAAAAGACTTAAGAGACCACAATAAGAAACTAATACGAAATGCACTACAAAAGAACCGATCACTGAAAATTGCTAAGCAGGGAATAACCAACCATAAATCATGGATCACGTGTCTGAGAGACAGCAGAGACATTAAACAATTTAACAGAGAAAATGTTATGGATGTTTGCACCACATTCTATAAAAACCTATATTTTGACTCAAATCCTACACAACAGATAGCCAGTTATGCATGTTCCCAAAATATACCACCCATATCAGAAGTAGAGGTCCGAGTTGCACTAAGCACACTGAAGTACAACCGATCCTGCGGTGAAGATGGTGTCAGCACTGAAGCCTTAAGAATGGGTGAACCATCACTTCTCTATCCCCTTACAAGATTGTTCAACGACATTCTTCGAACAGGCAGTCTCCCATCAAAGGGAATTGTCCAATTTCTATGGGACTTTGGCCACTCTTAAACAATCAGCTCAGTTAATAATATGTGATTGATTTATTAGCTCAAATCAGTAAGAATGAGGATCTACAGCTAGTTTTGTATCAACATTTTTATTTAGCTATTTTTTTAACATTTAATTGAAAGAGGTTATCTATGAAATAAAACTTGTTTTTTTATATAATTATATTTATTAGTCAGATTCATAAGTTATGAGAACATTGTCAAGGAACTTAGCAGGTGGATTAATTATGTTCCTGATATATTTCCTAACTTAAAAACCAAATAATTGTCATAATTATGTGCACAGCAACCTACTGTTCTATGGCCCACCATACAGTTGCAGCAATATTGTTTTATTGCTGACCTGACCTCCCTTCAATGATATTTTCCAAAGAAGTGCCGTGGTCGCCAAGAAAGGAAGAATCGGAATCCATTACAAAAAAAAAACTAGTGTTCCATATAAAACTCACAAAATCAACACGCACGATGCAAATTCAAAATGACAACTGTCATTTTGAATTCAACACAACATTTTTTAAGCATCGCGTAAAAAAAAACAATTTTATATCGATTCATATGAAATCGATTATACTGCTATGATTTCTCCAGAAATAATGCATAAAACCTCAGTCTTATCATTTTTGAAGTCCTATTAATTATATAATTTATTAGAATGTTATTTATATATTATGAGGAAACTATATTTCAATATAGTGGAGATATTGCATTGTATTTTAAATCGATTTGAATTTGTTGGTTTATGGAGTTTTGATTTGGCAACACTTGAAACCAAATCCGCCGGGTTCATGTGTAGCATCAAATCAAATAGGTACTTAAAAAAAGGTTATTTTTTATAATGCCAATTGATACAAAGTTATTTGCACCAGATGTTTACTAAAATAGAATTTAAAATATTGGTAAATTACTTTTTTGTATAGCATCGCGTACAAAAATGGCCAAGTTCAGACAATGCCCTTTTTGCCATTCCATCATCATATTACTTCACAAAAAAGGCGATAAGTCCGATATAAATAACTATCGGCCAATTAGCTTAATATCTCATATCTACAAAACCTTTATTAAAGTAATTGAAAAACGCATTGCAAACCAATTAGACCTTAAACAACCTCCAGAACAAGCAGGCTTTCGTCGGGGGCTCTCTACCACCGACCACTTACACACCATCAACCAAATAGTCGAGAAATGCCAAGAATATAAGACCCCTTTGTATTTGGCATTTGTCGACTATTCAAAAGCCTTCGACAGCATCACGCATTCCGCAATATTTAATGCCCTCACAAAACAAGAAATAGAACCTACCTATATAAAACTGCTGCAAAATATATACACTTTTAGTACTGCTGCCATCAAACTAGAAAGATTAGGTCCAAAATTTGACATCCACAAGGGAGTCAAACAGGGCGACCCGCTATCTCCAAAGCTGTTCACCAGTACCCTAGAAGAAGTCTTTCAGACACTGAAAGCCAAATGGGAAGATAAGGGAATTTTCATCGGTGAAACCAGATTAACTAATCTACGTTTCGCTGATGATATTGTACTGTTCTCTCCCACAGCCACAGGACTCGAAGAAATGCTACAAGACCTTAGCAATGCAAGCCTTGAGGTTGGACTCAAGATGAACATGTCAAAGACCAAGCTCATGACCAACAGCTCCAAAAGGAACATATTTGTAGGCGGGGAGAATATACAATATGTCGAAGATTACATCTACTTGGGCCAAGTAATCTCTTTCCAGGCAAGACAAGATAAAGAGATCGCACGACGAACAGAAAATGCCTGGAAGAGTTACTGGTCCATGAAGGAGCTTTTCAAGGGCACTCTGCCCCTGTCTCTGAAGCAGAAGTTGATGGACATGTGTATTCTCCCCATCCTGACCTACGGTGCACAGACTTGGTCTTTGACAAACATCCAAAAGTCCAAACTCAAGGTTTGCCAACGTGGAATGGAGCGCAGTATCCTAGGTGTTAAATTAACAGATCACGTTCGAAACACTACACTGCGCTCCAAAACACAAATCATTGACGTGGCTCAAAAGGCTGCCCAACTTAAATGGGACTGGGCAGGACATGTCTGCCGCATGCCGAGCGAGATGTGGGCACACAAAGCTCAAGACTGGTGCCCTGAAACAGCGACGCGAGGCCGCGGTAGACCGCGAAGGAGATGGCGGGACGAGCTGGATGTCTTCCTTGTGAATTGGAAAGAGGTGGCGCAAAGTCGCGAACGTTGGAAGGAATGGAGGGAGGCCTTTGCCCAGCAGTGGGACAGTTCAGGCTGAAAATGATGAAATATTTATAAAAAAAAAAAGAAAAATGTAGTCCATCAGTATCAGAAATAGGGCTACCGGTGGTTAGAGCTCATAATTATTATTATTTACTAGCATAAATGCCATCGGCTTCTGCATTTGTTCCAAATAAAATGTATCCTACTATACGTGTTATTCTACGTTATGAATTATTAAGTTTTTCTGTGTACCATTATTATGTATTCTTCAACACAAAATTTTGTGTTGAACAGTGGCTATAACAATACAAAAAAAAGTTTAGATTGTATTCATTGTACCGAGGCAGAATATTCTTTATAAATGACACCATCCAAAGCGTTCTGCACGTAAAACGTCCTTTGGTGAAGTAAGAAGTACAATCGACTGTTATGTAGAGGTGGTATTCTAAGTGTGTTAAAGAGGAATGGATATAAGAAAATCTAAATTGTGATTTCAACCTTACCTACTTATAAATACAGTCTCCTTTCCCAACTCACCTTAACACAAGCCCTGCACATATCATTCCTGGTCGGCCACTGGTTCTTATCAAAATCTCTGATGCAGCTCTTATCCCTGCTCGAAAGTATGGTCATCTTGACCTTCCCGCAATATGAAGTCCTCTTGAACTCCTTTATGACCTGTTTGAGCTGCGTATGGGTTCTAGCTCCGTAGTATATGGTGGGGAGGCTGCAATCAACAAGCATTGATGTGCAGACTCGGAGGTTTTCCACCAGGTTGTAAAGGTTTCTGGAACCACCACAATCACCCACCAGTCATGCGGTCAAACGGTATAGAGTACTTACTTAAATATAATGAATACATACATAAATAATAAAATAAATACTAAGGGTAAAGTTAGGGTTTATTTATCTATAATATGTATGTATTTAGAAATATATAAGTATGTTTATCAGTTGTCTAGTACCCATAACACAAGCTCTGCTTAGCTTGGGACTAGATGGAGTTGTGTGATAGTTAAAAAAAAAAAAGTCTGTTGTGTTCTCTCTGGATATACAGATTATGTTTTTCAGTTAGTGTAGAGATAAAAGTAATAATATCTAAGTGTATGTCAATCGGTTAAAAAAAAACTACAACACTCGCCAGCAAGAGTATGTAATCAATCACCATAGGTCGGAATTAGGTACCTAGAGTTATTTTGGTACTAGCATCGAAATGTTGATATTAATTTGAATCTTCCCGGGACTTCTAACAGACAATCTCGTGTGGAAAACAGTATTACAAATAAATAATAATAATAAAAACATCAGACATAGATTAGACAAATAAATAGTTTCAAATTAAACAACTTTTTATATAAAAAAACCGAAACCGAAATTTCGGTCGGTCACTAATTAAACATTACGGGATTTTTCTGCTCCTTAAAAGTAATTCTGGGATTTCGGGCATATCCACTTTATTCTTTCGCAGCGTAAGTACATGAATACCTCTACATAATTCCGACCTATGGTAATCACTTACCTGGAATTTATCTGGGATTAGTTCCTTATAATTGTAATGGCGTGATTTGAATGAATTTGGTGTCCATTTAAAGGTAACAGCTAAATCTTTGAAATGGTATCATTTTTCTTATTCTTAATTAGTTATTAAGTACTCAAAATCGTATGGAATCGGAGTTTGTGATTCCACACTTTTGCTAGCGAGTTTAATTTGGCCGGAAAAAGCTACAAATAAGAAGGAATGGAAGGTTATGGGAGGCCTTTGCCCAGCAAGACAATAGAGGTTTAAAACAAGAGTTTCGACAGAAGTCTTACCACCACAAAACTAAGTACAGTATGTATTTTCTTAGATTATAAAAAATGTTCAGATTCCAAGTTCAAAAAGAAACGTAAAATTTTTAAGTGAAGCGACTTTTTAAAAAATGTGTAATCAACGACGATATAATACTAGACTCCGCATGCACGATCTAAGGAACAAAAATTATTCTGTCAACTCGCTGAGGTACTACGTAAGCGAGGGGGGCGGGGTACTGCAATGTGATTGGCTAACTCAAGGTCTGTTCTGTCTCAACGTATGTTTACGGCTCACGGGATTGGTCGAAATGAGACGAATATAGGACTTTTTTGCCTAATGTGTTGACAGACATCGGTAGCCTGTTATTAGGAGTCTAGTATTATATCGTCGTTGTGTGTAAGTGAGCGCCACGTACACATTTAACTGTTTTCCTGAATTTTGGGCCAATCATAATTTATTACATAACGACACAAACACAATATTTGCCATCGACACGCTAAGAAGAAGAATGTTTTCCTTGGAGATGTTCACTTGTTTTACGTAGAAATTGAGGGATTTTCTTTCGTTTTTTTAGCATCAAATCTCAGTGGTCTACTGTCTACGTATCTGAACAATCTATAATCTGAGAAATTATGTAAATAGAAAAAGTATGTATTTATGTTAGGTCAGAGAAATTAACAGTTAAAAAGTAATTACGTATCTGTGAGAAAATTAAGTGAAAAGATATTGAAAATGTGAAATTAAGTGTTGCGCATCATATTACGGGACTAGATGCTCCATTGTGTATTCGGTTAACACTACAAATTAAAAATAACAAATAAAATGACCACATCATACCAGCTGTAACACAAACATGCGACCCAGCACCAGAGCATTAATTCTCCATGAAGTATACGAAAATCACACAAACAATGAAACAAATCTGATTAGTAGTTTAAGAGGAATATAGTTAATAACACACGTAGGTACACCGCAATTTAATATTGGTAATGTATGATGAAAAATGTACTAAGCGTTTCAACTATGAATAGGACGGCCTTGGCGCCATATTTTGACGACAATTTATTAGTATTATTATATTATTTAACTAAATTAAAAACATTGTGTGCAAAATTTTCATTAACATTTATACTATCGCTAATGTTTTTTCGTAAGATTATTGTTTAATAAGATATCGTGCATAGACTCAATATGGCGCCAAGGCCGTCCTATTCATAATTGAAACCTATAGTATATCATTTTAAATGTGGATGTGGCGAAATTAATATAAAGAGTCAATTCACACCGAGACGATAGTCGAGGACACGATTAGCGCAGTGGCTGAGATTGGACTGCAGAGCAGCGTATCGCGGGTTCGATTCCCGCACGGAAGAAATATTTGTATGACCTAAAAATATTTGTTCTGAGTCTGGGTGTTTGTGTATGTGAGTTTCATGTTTGTAAATGCACCCACGAACCCACGATACAGGAGAAATTCCTTGTATGGAGAAATGTATCTTTTTTTTTAAACTATCGTAACGTCGTCGTATCGGTCGCGTCGCGTCCCGGTGTAAACTGACGCTAAGGATTACAAGTGACGTTCTGCAGTTTCAGCCTGCCCATATGCAAAAAGACAAAGTTTAAAAAAAAGACAAGTTATAAAAATATGCTTCCATACCTGACACTTTCAGGTGTTTCTGGTTGTTCAACCTTGATATTCTTTTCAGGAGTGTGAGGGAGCGACACTTTGCTACCGTCTTCAGTTTCTACGGAACCCAGTCGAGGTCGCTTGTGGATCGTCACCTGGTTCTTACATGGAGATTCTGTGGAGACAAGAAAAGGTAATATTATTGGAGTGAAAATAATGCTGTTGCTGATAGCTGGTGGACTACTATTATAATGTTTTTGTAAAACATAAAAAAAATGAAAAAAAAAATAAGTGCTTAAAACAATTAAAACGTTTACAATACACATTTATAAAATTGTTTGTAAAACTTTTAAACGATTAGGTGTGATATGCCCATGATAAGGTAACAAATAAAATAACTTTCAGGTTGATGGCTCGTAGTGTTCCAAGCGCGCCTCAAGGAGCTCTCAGCAAACTGACCCCTATTCTACGGGGGTCGTGTGACCACCTTAAAACTACACCGTGGTCCTGGAATAAAAAGGCGAACTAAAGGAATAACTGTAACCGCTCCTCACAGGACGGGAGGACTCATTTGATGATTTCAGCTTAAAAAATATGTAGGTAAATTAAGAGAAGAAAAATGGGAGTCGTTCATAAAATACTGTTTAGTAAAAATGCTAGCAGTTTAGTATTGATTAACGTCTGCTTCACCATACGTTTTTGTCGTTTAAACTCCATACTTTAATAGACCACAATAATTTATAATTAACTCTATTTATTTACCCTATAAAGGCAAGATAAGTATTTCTCATGGTGTCTCTACGTGTAGGAACGTTTGTACGTTTATATCAGCGTTCATTAGTCATCTTCCAGACGACGCACATTGTTTCAACGGAATTAAATCATGATACGCTTAGTATACGCTGTGCCACGGGGAGACGTCAATGACTGATATATTTGTTTAAGAAAGAATGAAATTTCACATTTATAAGAAACTCCAACTTCGAATTTACTTCTTATTAAATAATTTTAATATTAGTTACCTAAAGTTTATCATAGGACGGTTTAATTATAGGTTGCTTCCGTCTTATGTCCGATTTACATTGTCAAGGGCTAGGGTGGGTAGGGATTACAAAGTAAATTGGCAAGTGGTGAAAATTGAGACAGTGTCTCGACTGTCTCGATGTTATTTGATCGGGTCTATCTACCGTACTTATCTATTTTACGAAACACGACAAGTCCATTTATTAATTCTTGCATGCACTGGTCCACAAAAAGTAACTGATGTATGGATACACTAATATAAACTCTTTACAAAGCCGAAGCTCGCGCTCACATAAAAATCTTAAGCTCTGTCGTGACGTAACGTGGAGTAACGTAACCTCAACATGTTAATACATACATTTACAATACAGTACAATACAAAGGCAAGCAGATCGTGGAGCTATGTCATAGCTACATTTCCTGAATAGTATTACAGATGCCGAGACAGGCAAATGGGTTCAGTTAATAGCTAATACTGTCTGGATAATCAACCTGTAATGTAGTGGATTGGATTCTACGCTACGTTAGTTATGAATGAGTTTTGTGATAATTACACTAGGAGACATTAGTGAGATTAATTGGAATATTCATTGGTGCATGCAGCAATTAATATTAATTAATAGTCGTATGCATTAGAGCAGTGGTGGCCCTGTGCTTCCAGCCCCGACTTACAAGTTGTAGGTCGTGGGTTCGAACTCAACCTGGCGCATTACTTGTGTAATTTATTTCATCGCTACTGCTCTCAAAACGGTGAAGGAAAACATCGTAAGGAAACCGGCAAATTCGAAGACATGGGACATCTACCAACCCGCACTGGGCCCGCGTGGTGCATTATGGCCAACTCTCTCTCAGAGAGAGGAGGTCTGTGTCCCAGCAGTGGGAGCAGTAGGCTCATAATGATTGCATTAGGACAGTCGAAGCAGGATATCGTCGTGGCTCTAAACGCACAGGGTAAACAAACAGGCTGAACTTTTAGTCAATGCGACTCTGATAGTCACTTTCGCGCCACTTAGGGTGTCGCTTGGGTGGGAGGACTCATTTGATGCTTTTGATTTTAGCACCCAAAAAAAATTTAAGGTAGGGTCTTTTGTAATGGAGTTATTTTCACTATAGGCTAATTAACTAAAAAAAAAAATAAGACCGATAGATATTTATCAAAAAATATTTGACACACATATTTTTTCTTTTATTACTTAAACCAGAATTTACGAAGATGAAACGCTTCTAAAAATCACAAAACATCACTCGTTATAATTATGACGTCACAAGCCCCCGCTCCCGAATTTCGAAGCGTTTTATCTTTGCTAATATTCATTGATTTAAAAAAAAACATAAAAAAATCAAAGTTCATGTTTTCAAGGGAAAGGAATTTAATATTTTAAGGTTCTCTATAATACCTGTAAACCTAATCGAGGAATGTATGTAGAAAACGTAACATTAAAAATATCACCCATAAAAGTACAACGTTTAATTTGTAATCTATTTTCATTTCAAGATGGCGCGTCCATCACGGCGTCGCGACGCCATTACCTTTATTACTATTCTCTCTGTGGACATGACAGATGAAAACATCGACATTTGAGCCCCTCAACACTGACGACGTCAGGAGACCACTCAAATATAAAAAGGGGTGATTAACAATAATTTAAATCGTAAGATTACCCTTGCTGTAATGCGAAAAAAATGTCATCAATTTTGTTATTACTTTATTTTGTCTTTCTCACACGTACTGAAAATCGTATCCTTGTTCTTATACGCACTCTTTTGTGTGAATGCTTGTCCTCGCGGTAAGGGCACATCTAAATATGTAAATCTTTGGTGATAAAGCTTCCGTGATTGTTGCATCTGTTACAATTTGCTGAGTAATTGTTATACAACGGGACTATTTTTCAAAGAAGGGGTTTTATTGGTATGAGTAGACAAATGCTATGGGAAAAATTAGAGAGGCAGTGGTCTTAAAAGGTTTCTTTATTAATGAATATTAACCCTGCATAGTAGAGTGAATGAGAGAGACAATGGTCTTAAATGGTTCCTCATTGAATAATTAATATGAACCATAGAGTGGGGCCCAGACACTACTTATTTTCACAGTAACGAAATTTTAAGTAATGGATACTCCTACTGTACAGGCGTGACAAGTTATTGGTTTTATATCATCATCAGACCATAA
This sequence comes from Agrotis clavis, assembly GCA_954870645.1. NCBI lineage: Eukaryota > Metazoa > Arthropoda > Insecta > Lepidoptera > Noctuidae > Agrotis > Agrotis clavis. The sequence goes on along the minus strand of OX940939.1, from coordinate 5,769,216 downwards.
ATGTTGCCACTGCTGGGACATAGGCCTCCTTTCTGTGAGAGGGGGTGGGCCATAAATTCACCACCCTGTGCGGATTGGTAGATGTCACATGTCTTCGAATTTTTGGTTCTAAGACATGCCGGTTTCCTCACGATGTTTTCCGTCACCGTTTTGAGAGCAATGGCGATGAAATAAATTACACAAAGTAATGCGCCTGACTGGATTCGAATCCATGACCTACAACTCAAGTCGGGGCCGATACCGTTGGGTCACCACTGCTCTCATTAGTTTTATATAAGGTGTTAAAATTACTTCATTATTTTTGGGTCTGGCAGAGGTTATAGCCAGGGGCAGTCAATCAATCAACTCAGCCTATCGCAGTCCACTGTTGGACATAGGCCTCACCCAGGCTGCACCACATTCGTGATAATAGAAAAAACGTAATTATATGCCGGTTTCTTCATAATTTCTTTATATGATTGGTTAAATTTTGTACAAACCCTCTTCAGAATCTTCCACTCTATATGGAGTCTTTTCCTGACGCGCGCTCGTTGAACTGCATCCGCCATTATGTTCTGGCTTCTGGTAGATGCTTCTCTCCCCTGTAAAAAAATTTGATAAGGAGTTGTATGTGGAATAGTTAAGGTGCCATTACCTCAGATGCCATTTCAGTGGCTGCCCAATGTGGAATACCTCCGCAATTTAGTCCAACTTGCGTACAACTCGCATGTCATTTATTGTAAATGTCGGATGCAAGCCAGTTCCAAGCGGTCCTATTAGAAATCTATAGGGGGGCCTATGTTCAGCAGTGAATGTCCTACGGTTGAAATGATGATAATGACGATTAAATGATAATGGGTGAGAAAACACTGCTTAGTTTTTTCCGCTGCTGACTACCTTTAAAGACTGTTACAGCCAATTTTTACCCGACTGCATCAGGAGGGTTATGTTTTTCGAAGGTATGTATGTATATTTCTTTGTGTTGCTCTGCAGCTTAAACGGCTTGATGGATTTTAACTTGAGAGGTGTCGTTAGATTCGTCTTAAACGTGAGAGTGTCACTGGGTACATAAAACTGGCCAAGTGCGAGTCGAACTCGCGTGCATAGGGTTCCGAACTAAAAATATTTTTTTTAAATCTCTCACATTCTATCAAGTGGGGTATCAAATTAAAGGATTTTAAAAATGGTTTACCAAAATATATATAACTTATATGTTTCAATTTAATTTGGACTGATAAATGCTAACAAAAACTAAAAATAGTAAAATAAAATAAATATTTAAAAAAACAAAAAACCCGACTGCGTAAAAAAACTAAAAAGAAAGAAACAAGCCCAGTAGTTTAGAATTCACTCATTCACACTCACAGTCGGGGCCCCTTGGGAAGATTTGATTAGTATCTTTTGAATGGTTTTAGTTTTTTTACGCAGTCGGGTTTTTTGTTTTTTTTTTTATATTTATTTTTTTAAATGTGTTCTCGCATGTCAAACAAACTTCTCTGCGGATGCCTTAAATGACTCTAAGGCCTCCAGCCAGGGGAATGAAAGCCAAAGGGATACCATGCTTTTTAAGGCATCGATAAACAGGATGACCTTGAAATTGTCACTTTTTGAACTCCTCTGATAATGTCTTTGTTTCAGAGGTACCCGTATATTACGCGATTGGCGATTATTTAGATATGCAAAATACCTACTTAAGATAGTAAACGAAGTCATAATTAATCAACCTACTTAGAGTCAGCTGAGTGCTTTAGGTACAAATGTAATGATTTTGTTTTTTAAAGCGTATTGTTGGCGTCTCATATACGCGTGGACGACCATGGGGAATCTACGGAGTGCCGGAAAATGGAACCTGCGCAAGCGCTGGTGCTGGCCCATTCACTACGCTTCCAAATTCAGATCATTCTGGTTTTTATTTGTTACCACTAATGGTAAATTGTAGTATTAAACCTGTCGTCATACAGTCCACTATTTAAGTATAAAGTCCCAATCGAGTCCATTGATCCGGCTCGAAGGACCAAATGAATAGGCTTGATTGGGGCTGTCCCACTGTTGGGCAAAGGCTTCTTCTCTTTCTTGCAAAATACGTAGTATTCCTAATATTTATGTATGAGGTTATTTCATGAGCACACTCGATTATACAGCGTGTATCAGAAAAATGTGCTTACATTTAAAGGCGTAACATCAAAATATAAAACTATCTGTACGATATCAAATTAATACGAGTATCAGCGATATTATTTAACAGTTGCGAAACAATTTCGGTATACAATAAAGTATACGAGTATTCTATCTATTTATCGATCAACAATTAGTGATTATTCTATTGGAAGTTGTTCAGATTTATGAGTATTGGTGACGCAAAGTGATATAAGATAGTGAAAAGTGTCTAATAATGGTAGATAATTAAAATATCTTTTGTACACACGACTACACATCAAGCTATACAAAACCAGTTTATCGTGGTCTCGCTTTGTATGATCATTCCACGAATACTACGATCAGCTTATACTGGTTTTGTATAGCTTCATGTGTAGCCGTGTGTACAGAAGTACTTTGTCAGCATTTAAATTAAAGCTGTGCTAAACTAGCTCTAATTGATGCAAGCTGTTGTTTAAAAAAAAGTGACAAACGTGGCCGCCATAATAGAAAAAAAAATTGCGGCATTGTAGCAGGCCATAACTTTTTGAAAAAAGAGAAAAAAGAAACGTGTTCTAATTTCGAATATTCAACATTTTTGTTTTCGGCTCAAGTGCATTAGTACCAGAATGTCGTGCACCGATCAAACATAATCTTATTTAGTACTTTGACGTGCCAACAGAAAATGATAAGTTATCAGCGACTGATAACGAGGTTCGAAATTCAAACGTGTTCGTATCGCGTCCGAAATGGACGAGTTTTTAGGGAAACGATATGTTTTGGTTGGCTCCGAAAACTTTGAAGACTATTTGGTTTTCATCGGTAAGTTTTGTTTGATAGTTATAAGAATCTTTGTTGTCCTCAGGTGCATTTCTAATTGCCACTTAATATCACCAACTAGCGGCTTGCCAATAAATGTAAGTATTTAGTTACCGTCAATATAAATCTTTTGATGTCTGTATAGTTTTATCCGTCAACTGCTACCGCAGTATTGGTTCCATCGTAACATCGACACCTTTTATTTAGGTCATCGACCGACCACGGACAACTTTTGTTACCATAAACGCGTTCACCAGGATTCGTTTTATCCATTTTTTATTCATTTTCTTTATGGACAATTAGTCCTTTGATAGACGTGGTCATCATATTGCCAGTTTTCCTTGTTTTCTTTTTTTAGTTGACAACAAGGAAAAAGACAAATGATTTGTTTGCATCTTCCGATAGGCAGTCGCTCCATGTAAAATACTGATATTCATCTGAATCAGGTTCGACTGGAAGCCGACCCCAATATTGTTGGGAAAAGGATAGACAGATGATGGCAAAGAATGCAATTTGCATAAGTATTTTATATTGTGTTTAGACTAATCAAATTCTAGGCATCAGGCTCAATGTTTGTTACTCTAAAAAAAAGCAGCAATATTTAACAAAAAACATATCAATCTGTTCAAGTAGAGTAATATTTTCTGTTTTTTTCGTTACGTTGGGTTTCTGTTGATCAGACAGATAAAGATATCTGAATATCAGATCAACGTAAAACCCAACGCGTTACTTATCTTTAAATTGTTCAAGTTACAATATCATATTATTGTTTCTCTGTCTCACGATGCTACAGCAGTATAAATGCTATTTATCTTTGCAGGAGTAACAAAGGGTAGTATGTTTATGACGATTGTGATTGTAATGTTTCTATTGACTTTCTAATAATAAATCATTAATTAAAAGATATTGCAGCATTATAACTTCTAACTCTTGACTGGCCTGTTAGTCTAGTGGTTAGTGACCCTGACTGCTATGCCGGAGGTCGTGGGTTCGATTCCCACCCAGGACAAATGTTTGTGTGATGAGCACGATCATTTGTTCTGTGTCTGGGTGTAATTTATCTATTATATTTATGTATTCAGAAATATAAAAGTATGTTTATCAGTTGTCTAGTACCCATAACACAAACTGCTTAGCTTGGGACTAGATGGCGTGTGATAGTTGTGGAATATTATTATTATTATAACTATATTAAACTAGCAGTTTTCGCTAAAAGGCACATACTTAAGTGGTCACACTTCCTGTAAAACCAAATATTTGTTAAAAGAGTAACCGTGGATTTTCTAAGCCCCTAAGAAACAACCTGATCATGACAATTATCAAAAAAAAACAAAATACCTAACTAAAAAAACCACGCTACTTTTCCAGGAGTGGGGTATCTGCCTCGTAAAGTGGCCATGAAGCTGAACCAGACGCAGATCCTGACCCGCAACGATGATGGAACCTATACGTACCAGTTTATATCACCGATGGCCAACACCAGCATCACCTTTACTTCTGGAGAGGAGTTTGAGGAAGTGAAAGCTGATGGGACTAAGGTAGGGTTACTGGAGTAATCATAAATTTGACATGGAAGAACACTATGCAACAAAAGAGTTCATATGAAAATTATCGCGACAACGACATTAGAAATTTTTGCGAAATAGATAAAAGATGTTTGTTGACTTCCCAGAATTTGATATTTACTTGTTAGCGACACTATCAAATGGTTTAATACAGCGTCTGTTTTTTTCTTCTAAAATCAATGGGTTTGATTGCTGATCAAGAAAATTGATTTATCAAAAATCCAATGATGTAGTTTTAGTTTTCGTTAAAATCGGCTTCGAGACTCCTTTTAGTATTTTCGAATATTCATCATGGTTTCGGATAATTATATCCATCCACAGCCAGTAGGAAAATACATCCTGTATAAACAATCTGAAAACTATTGGGCAGTAAGTAGGTCACCAGACACATCAGCCGTCTGGTGAAGTGGTGGAGAGGGTGGTTTGAGGAACTTTTAAACTCACACACTCTCACTCTCAAACTTTTTTTAAATACGCGTATATTTATGTGTCAAAGACAATATCTCTTAACAAGATAATAAATGGCTCAGTAGGAATGGCATCGGCCAAGAGTTTTAGGTCGTGGCGCTTCAACACATCTAGCTGTACAAAACCAGTATAAGCTGATCGGTGAATGTACGGGAAGATCTTAGAAAGCGAGACCAAGACAAAGTTCGTGGTAATATGCTGGCACATAGATTCGCCAGGTGTACGGCGCCTGTCAAAATTACGCTGTTCAAAGCGTGTTTGTCAGGCGTTTTACTGCACCTGCGGCTTGTGGGCCAGTTTTACATAAAGGACCTATAACGCCTTGCGTGTCCTTTATAACAACATTTTCAGTTCGCTGTTCCGCCTCCCTCGATATTGTAGTGCATCAGCAGTATATGTTTGCAGATGCGAGTGTTGAAGGCTTTCACGCGTTGATGAGAAAGAAAGTGGCGTCTGTTGTAAGGCGGGTTCGAGGGAGTCGAAATAGTGCCCTTAAGTGGATAGGAGAGAGAACTGACACTGTTCTTCTTAAAAGGTTCACCGAACTTCATGTTCGGGGAGTTAGATAAGTCATTGTTCACATTTAGTTAATTAATTAAATTATGGACTTGTTTGTCTGAAAATAAACGATTTTTATTTATTATTTAAAGTGGTTTTGTATAGCTTGATGTGTAGCCGTGTGTACCTACCTAATTTATTTCATCACCGTCCTTTACATCTCCGATTACTTATCCGGCGAAATAGTGACAAAACGCGAGCTTATCGCTAAATAAAAAAGACTGAGAGGAAATTGCAATCGCATCGTATCTTGGTTATACAAATGTAAATGTTTATAAAGGAACATTTGTTTTACAGGTGAAGGCGGTCATATCAATAGTAGACAACATAATGATACACATACAGACAGATGATAACGGGAAGATATCTCAACATATTCGCGAGTTTTATCCGGACAAGATGACTGTGGTAAGAAACTGTGACAATACTACCTACTATTTTCGATAAGATAAATTAAAAACATAACACGATAACATTACGCTCGTAATTCTCCAAGAAGGTATACGTAGAGGTGTCCCTACCACCTACCACTGCGCTATGTTTAAGGAGACGAGTCTATTGCTAAATCGGACACAATAACAGACCGGGTATTGAGACAATGTTGACAAAAAAATCAAATAACACTGCCCGACAAGAGGGTCGAATCAGAAGACTTTCAAAAGAAACACTAATTAACAACTACAATTATTTCACTCTAGAACTAATAAAAACTTTTTCGAAAAAAAAAAAAATGTAACCGCCTTCAAAAACAACCACAAAAAAGGGTAAAATAACCTTTAAAACTTTTCTTTCGGAAGTGGGAGACTTATTATTTTTATTACTACTTTTTAGTTTAAATATTCAACCAGAATTCTTGTCAAATACGAGTACATCATTTTCTTACATGAGCACTAGAATTTTGTAATCCGTAACACCGGTAATAACATCGTTAAAATCTTTTACATTCATAATTCCCTATCTCAAAAACTACTGACTACTACTACTACTGCAGTATTCCCTAAGTTGAACGATACCTAGTACAACAAAAAAAGAATTACTTAAATCGGACTTGTAGTTCCGGAGATTGCGAACACAAACATAATTTTTATAAATCAGTCGATGCCAAGTCCTTACTAGAGGAGTTGTACCTTCCATCATCAGCTCAGCTACATGAGATGATGATTACCATACGCAAATACTTAAATTACTTCATAAAATTTGCGCAAAACGATGTGTAGGCCTATAAAATTTGAGGGTTGCCCTCGATTTCTCCAGGATCCAATCATCAGATCCTGACATGGTGACAATGAGACCACTCCTGAAGTATTTCCTTTCGAACAAAAAAAGAATTTTGAAAATCGGTCCACAATTGGCGGAGTAATCGCGTAACAACACACAAAAAAAAAGACAAAAAAAACATACCGTCGAATTGATAACCTCCTTCTTTTTGAAGTCGGTTAAAAATAAATTAACAGATCATAGACTGGACTTAATAGAAAAACGGACAAATAAAGAATTAGGAACAGCAACTGCTCCTGCTGGTGACCATGTTCAAGGTGGAACAGATACTTATAAATAAAGACGTGTTAATTATTTTGAACAGCAATAATAAATCAGTATTTTTTTCTATGTTTCAGACGACAACAGTTGAAGGATTGAACAAAATAGTGAAAAGGCATTACGTTGTAGAACAGTTGCCAACTGAAGGTACTCTCAAACCCTCTATGAATGGCGATTCATTGGCTTCCATGACAGCCTGAGTTAAACATTCTCAAACAGCTCCTACAATATTTTTTAAATATTATACTTCTATCATTTAAGTATTTAATATTTAGTATAGAGACGTCATCTGCTACATTATTGTAGCGTCACCGTAACATGTTACGAATGGATTAATGAATTTGATGCTGTAGATACGAAACACGGTTGCTTTGTTGGTAAAGCCTGCTCTACACTACTCGCGAAGTTGCCTCGACGAAATACTCGTCGAAGTTGATCGAAGTCCCGAAGTATGTGACTACACACTCGTGCAACTTCGCGAAGAGCTCATTGTGCCCTTTGTCTCGGTCGCAAAAACCTACAACAAATGGAAGTCGCCCGAAGTGAGCCGAAGTTGCACGAAGCGAAGCGAGGTGCCCTTCTACACTATCGTATTCGGTCAACTTCGACCAACTTCGCGAGTAGTGTAGAGCAGGCTTAAGAGCATCGGACTGAATGCGAAGATCGCAGGTTTAAAACCCGCTCGCGGTTCAAATTTTTCTTTCCATAAAAAAGCTCCTTCAATTACCAAAAATGGTGCCTTTTTATTTAGATTTTTATTTATACAATGCTAGCCTTTGCAATGCTCCATTTAAATTTTAAGTCAGCAAAAGTATGCCAGTTCCTTCCGCTCCACTCAGGACGGTAGGACTCGATTAATGATTTTACAATCTCAAAAATAAAAAAGGACCATGTTATGGTGTAACAAGGAAGGAACTTAGCAACATTACAGGGTGCAGTTTTTGTAAAAATAACAGGCTGGTTTTGGTTTGGCTCCTATCGAAAATCTTAATTGAAATTAAGATCACGCTTGCTTTGACCATTTTGTTATACTATGTATAGTTTCGGATTAAGACTTCATGAGCAAACGTAAAAATCACCCTGTCTCAATTGATGTCCTTGCTGACTGAGTTTTGAACACTTTTCTTTTATCGTTTTAAAATCATCAAATGAGTCCTCCCCACCCAGGGCAGAGCGGGAGGGACTGTCAGAATCGTACTGACTATCAGTACATAGTTTTATTAGAAGACGCCGAATAATGAAATCGCATCATTGCTTTATTTTTTGAATATATTATGTATAGGTTTTTATTAGGAAATGTTATTATTAAGTACCTATTTATTGCAATTAAAATAGTTAAGTAAGAAAGAAAATGCTTTTATTTTACACAAATTAGGGCACCAAAACACCAACCAGACTCTGAAACATCTCGATTGCGTACCACACGTATTAAGAGGTTGTTGTAAGTTCGCTACAAAAATAAATCCCCACGAATAAAAGTATGTTTATATAATTAACCAAAGGTTTAATTCGTTGCGATATACACTGTATTGTATAAATACAAGATTATTTTTTCCACGCTAATACAGCAAAATGCGAAAATTAAGAAGAAACTAAATAAAATTGTCTGTTTTTATAATAATTTACAGATAAATGATACGGAATACCGTCGTGTGCCAGTCCGACTCACACTTGGCTGGTTTTTGTTTATCGTTCACGTGCAAGTTATTACTTACTCATACAAGGAAATATAAAAACAAAAAGTTTGAAAGATCAATACAACCGCGAAGTTATAAACGAAGTTTACTTAACATCTAGAAGCGGAATTTTCTTCTACGAAAATGTATGTTGTACTTGATCGCGTTCAATTTTTATGGTGAAATAAATAAGACATATACTTTTGCATTTTAAACGTTAAGAGCGCGCATATTCTGAAAGTTCGCAACAACGCATAACGTTGCAAATGTTGTCAAAAAATAACAAGTTTTAATTAATTTAGCAATGTTACTTTGGCTCTGTAGTGCACTAAAAAATTGCTAAGTAACACCGATTATGTAGTTTTAGATGTAAAAAAAAGTATTTGGAAACTTGCCAAATGCCTTTTTTGCACCTAAAATGGTTACAACATCAAATTCAGCGTTTTAATTGCATTTGTATATCATTTTTGTAGTGCACATTTCTTATTTTAGAGACACATTTCTATACAGAGCCATATTTCTTATTTTCATACAGTAAAGCTAAATTAATTAAAACTTGTAAATATTTGACATCTATTTGCGACGTTGCTACTTTCAGAAAAAGCGCTTTTAAAATATCCCTATGATGAGCATGTTCAAATTAAATAACCTTTGCATTTTCCAGCCGGTTGCAAACCATCGTCCCAACCAAGGTGAATTTGGAGGATCTTGGTTTGCAACCAAGATCCTCCAAAAGCAGTTCTTATAGAGCGTTACCAGAACTTATTCCGAATTTCATGTAACCATTTTAAACCTACCACACTTTCCAAAAACCTCTTTCCCCAAGAGTAGACACGATACGATCTATTAAACCTTCCATTAACCAATATCAAATAAAGCCGACGAACTAAATATTTAAAGCGAGGCCCCGTCAACTCATCAACTACAAACCGAAACGTCTGTGTAATCAAATTTGGCCAAGTTAATCCCATATCGACTTTCACTTAACATGGACGGCAGCCCTTATCGTGAGTTAACAACCCAGAACATTCTCTCCGGGGCACTTTCCAAAACACGATTCCCTATTCCATTAGACCTCTCGAAGTTATCTCGCGTTATTTACATCGCCTGACCGTGCCTTCTTATGTACCTATTCCACCCGCTTTATATGTCTGTGGTATATAAGTGAGCAATGGTTCGTATGTTGTTGTGTTAGGGGTTATTTTGGCGTGGCTGGGGGTGGGCGAGGGTGGGTGTGGTGTCGCGGTGTCGTTGCCATGGCGACGGCGCCCGGACGCGGGATCCCGACGCCCGCAGTGTCGGCGGCCGCGCCCGACCCTCCGAAGTGACACGCGCCGCGAAAAAGCACAACCACCCCGGACGTAGGGACCACATGCGATCGGGTTTTGTGGGTTTGAGTTTTTTTTTTTGCATTTCGGTGACTATCAATACTAATGACATACTTACATTCACATTGTGGAATAGGTCATAGATCAGACGTATTTTATTTGCCTAGTTGGTAAACCGTTCTGCAGTACTTATCCAGAAGGACATAGGTTCAAGTCCTGCTCGCAGTTTTTTTTTTCGCAACTAACTTTAACGATTCTCAACTCAAGCGTATAAAATATTTGAGTATAATACTTAGCCTCGACTTGACGTTCAAGTTAGTGATGTCATAAAACACTCACATTGACTACTGAAATGCTTTTCCCCCAAGTTTTTTTCGATATTTGAACAATAAATGCAATTTTTAAGCGGTTGAGCAAGAAAAAGAATGTTCGTTCTTTTAATTAGGAATAAGATTTGCTGTATGTTAGAGATCAAAATAGGTTTTCATGACATTTTCCGTGTAAAAGTAACTGAGGTTACATAAACCATGACAGTATGATTATGGATATGAAAGTTTCGTGTACCTATTTAATTATATCCGTGGATTAAAAATCCGGGCTCAATATGCCCTAGGAAGTGTATTTTCAAAGCCGTACTTGTCAAGGTTGGTCAGTGGATGGGTGACCATCTGTCAAAGCGAGTTTCCTCCGTGCAGCGGAAAGCACGTAAAGTCCTTGGTCCCGGCTGACATTTTTGGATCTTTGACAGTCGCTACTGTTCAACGACGATACATTACTAGACTCCTAATAACAGGCGACCGATGTCTGTCAACACATTAGGCAAAAAAGTCTTATATCCGTCTCATTTCGAACACTCCTGTGAGCCGTAAACATACGTTGAGACAGAACAGACCTTGAGTTAGCCAATCACAACGCAGTACCCCGTCCCCCTCACTTACGTAGTACCTCAGCGAGTTGACAGAATAGTTTTTGTTCCTTAGATCGTGCATGCGGAGTCTAGTATTATATCGTCGTTGCTACTGTCAGTCAGAAGCTGTAAAGTCTGACAACCAGTCTTACCATGGGGTATCGTATTGCCCAATTACCGGGTTGTGGAGGTGCGACAGGCAGTCGCTCCATGTAAAATACTCACATCCAGCTGCATCTCGTTCGATTGGAAGCCGACCCCATATTATGTAGTTGGGAAAAAGCTAGGCAGATGAGACGTGTTTTCATAGCAAAACTCATGCTTTAAAACTGTTTATAAAATGGCTTGTATCCATAAAAAAGATTTTTTTTAAGGTAAGACGTTCTCTGAAAACTTATAATACAAAAAGTTATATGCGCCCATGAAGGAAAGAACAGATGGACACAGTATTTTGAGTCCCAGATATAATATGGCATCAACAACATCTTAGGTAACTGCAGAATTCAAACGGTTTTTAACCGACTTCCAAAAAGAGGAGGTTCTCAATTTTTTTTTGAAGTGAAAACTTCTTTAGCGGCGTTGTACACTTTTTCTGTAATGGGTAAAAAATTTAAAACTCGCGTCAGGGTCACGTGACCCTGATCGAAAATGAGTAAGACGTCATTCAAATTAGTTAATTTCATATCTGTACTACTCCAGTTTTAAAATAAAACATAGTAACAAAAAAGTTTTCACTTCTACCGGCACTCCTGGAGTGCAACCTTTTTTTTTTTTTATGTTTGTTCGGGCATAACTCCGTCGTTTAACAACCGATTTGAAAAATTCTTCTTGTTGGTATTCTTTTTGTTGGATAGGGTATACTTCCGGAATGGTCCCATTAAAATTTTATCGAAATCGGACTAGCACTTTTTGAAAAATCAACATACTTAAATCAACAAAAACCTAAAAAGTTTTCAACTTTGTCTACACCGATAACTCCGAGGTTTCTGGTCCGATTTCGATGATTCTTTTTTTGTTCGATACAGTATATCTGCCATTTGGTCCCATAAAATTTTAATTTAGTTTGGTGCAGTAGTTTTTATTTTTAGTTTTACACATGGGCGTTGTTATTACCAGTGCTACGGATTACAAAATTTTAGTGCACATGTGAGAAAATTATGTATTTGACAATAACTTGGGTTGAATAGTGAAACTAAAAAGGATAAAATAAAAAACTTTTTCAAAAAAAAATGTAACCGACTTCAAAACAACCACAAAAAAGTTCAAAATAACCTACAAAAAAACTTTTCTTTCGAAAGTCGGTGACAAAAAGTCAATGAAATAAAAAATAAAGTCACCGACTTTCGAAAGAAAAGTTTTTTTTTTTTTTTTAAGTTTTTTATTACCTATGGAGATGACAATGTTTTGTATTCTTTATTGTCAGGATATTACTCGTATTTATATGTAAGAAATTTTTCTGAAAATCCAGTAGGTAGGTCGAATTAGAACCCGCACAAAGCCGGTGCGATCCGCTAGTCAAAAGAAAAAGTAAGCAATATTCAGGGGTAAAAATCACAAAATCCCAGTATCCTTCCAATAAAATCTCCTCCGTGGTCACCGTACACACCACCCCTCGACCCGGGTCGATGGTGGCGGTGGGCAGGGGGCTCGCACCTTTTGTTTAGGACCCCCCCCTTAGCCGACCCCTCGTTCATTTACTCGCGCCCCGTTCTCAATGCTGTTTGCAAACGGTTTAGGTGCCTAAATGTAGAAGGAAATGTCACGATTTCACTTTTTTTTTGTTTTCCTACCCTTAAGGGGTAATATGGAGTTATGCTGACGGTAGATATGGAGTTTCGAGGTTTTATTGATGGTGTAAGTGGCTGCTGAGTTGGTTCGATCTGGTCTGTTATTGGGGATTAGACCTTTTTTTGTTGACCCTGCTTTTGGAAGACTAAGACCCGTATTACAGAACGCACATCTAAACTCAAGTGTTACATAAAACTAGTTTCATCCAATGAAATGCCTTGAATCTAGTTTTAAGTAATGCTTGAGTATTGAGTGACGTTTTGTAATACGGGTAGGGGGCAAATGTTGGACACTTTTGTGTCTTGTGTCAGATAGAAACTACCGATGAATATTTGATTTCTATAGAACCAGTATGAAATCATCCACTCGTTGCGCATACGTTAACCTTTTTTGTGACCAGTTGCTTCCACTTAACACTATACTCATGAACTATGGTTCCCTATGATGGTGTGCTGTCTCAGCAACAAAGTGTCTACGTTTGCGTATCTAAAGGCTGTCTAAGCCTTGATATGAGTTGAAATAGAGAGGGAAGCAAATGATTACCGCTCGTTCCATTTCTTGGGGTTTTAAAATCTATGTGTCCACGCTGGATTCTCCTGGATGGAGCGGATGGGACTGTCAGACTTTTACCAACATAAACAACCCAGTTCCTCCACATAATATCACAGCTTGCCGTTCCGTGACTCCGGCAGATACAACTGGCCCTAAAGTACAAAGAGAGAAAGTTTCTTTTAGACTCAACAAAGTCGGGAGATTGCATTGGTATTCGTACATCGTTATGCTGCAAATGAAAACATGAATAAGGGGTTTCAGTAAGTTCGTTATTTTTTAAATCATTATGCTAGATTTGGATGGGTAAAAGGCTAAATAAAAACTCCAGGTGGTCGTTAGCGACACTGCTGAGTTTGAAACTTGGGTCCGATTTTCAGGTTTCAGGGTATCAGTTTTATTGGGTTTCTCCAGGAATTTCTGAGTACTTAAAGAATAAGTACTGATGGCAACAGGCTCAGCCTTTTTCATATTACAAACGAATTGTCATTTTACAAACATTGAATTTAATTATTAAGTTACTAGCTTCCGCCCGCGGCTTCGCCCGCGTGGTGTTTTGTTAAAAAGTAGCTTATGTTGTTTTTCAGATTTCAGACTATCCATATTCAATTTTGTAACAAACGGCTCAGCAAATTAGCCGTGAAACAAACATTTACACAGTTATAGTAAATTAATTTGAATATTAAGGATTATATTAATGGAACGGTATAGATTTGGGTATAGCATTTGGGTAAAAGAGAGTAGGTATGTTTAAAAAAATTATAAAATATCTGTTTACAGTAGGTATAAGGTACCTATGTATTCCATTAAGTGGCAGAAAGTACCCAGGAAAATTTATTGGTCCCTTATGTCCAAGAGACACTTCCAGGGGCCAGCATCACGTTGTGTACAAAAATATTTTAAAATGACCTAATTTAAAACATTTTTGTACACAACGTTTGCTGTTTTGTTATTATTTGTTAAAATGTGGAGATTGTTTGGACTCGACACTCGCGAGCAGGCCACGTACAGTTGGCCATGCGAAAAACAGTTTTTCTCTAAATGGACACCTGCTACTTTAAATGTTTGCCCTTGCGCTTTGTTAATGGTCTTTGCGAAGGCTGGTTTGAGGGGAAACTGGATTCTTTTAAACTGAAAAGGTAAATCTGTAGGGATCATGGGTATACGGGGAATTAAAACTTCTTCATCTTTAGCTATTCCTGTCATTATAACTGCTCTAATAATATTGCGTCCTAGCTGCGTAATTTGCAATCGGGTCCCGTTGCATAGTCTCGGCGCTTCGAGATTTCTCATTAACAAAACTGGAACCCCAACTTTGAGTCTCAGCTTATGAGACGACACTCCTGACAGACCGACGACCGACGGCAGCGGCGGCGATGCAGAGTACCTATTCGTTAAAAGGAACTTGAACTTCAAAAGCCAATTTTTTTTAACTTGATACACCCAAAACTTCTAAATATGATGTTCCTAGGTTCAGTGGTTAAAATTTTGTATACAAAAAGTTTGGCTTCGTAGTTCCCGTTCCGAATCCGTTCCGTTCCGTCCGAATTTCGGGAATTCCGTTTGTAGAATTTCACCCCCACGGTGGTAAAAATTTCAAAATGCTAGAACAAACGATTTTAAATTTCAAAAACGCTAGAACAAATTGTTATTTATTTCTTATCAAGTTCCTAAATATAAAGTTTCATGGTTTTATCCCCAGAAATGACAAAATCCCATACAAACTTTCAACCCTTATTTCACCCCCTCACTGGTCGAAATTTCAAAAACGCTAGAACAAATGTTTAAATATATCTTATCAAGTGCTTAAATATAAAGTTTCATGGTTTTATCTTTTAAAATTAAGAAATCCCATACAAACTTTCAACCCCTATTTCAACCTCTTCATCCCCTTTTTCGCAATAAAAGGTAGCCTATGTTCTTTCTCAGGGTCTAAAGATTGTCTGTGCCAAATTTCATCAAAATCGGTTGAGAGGTTTAAGCGGGAAAGCGTAACAGACAGACAGACAGACAGAGTTACTTTCGCATTTATAATATTAGTTTGGATGATAAAATATTATTAAAAAAATAATAAAAAACTAAAACATAGTGCGCTTTTTTATTGTTTGTTGTGGTATACAAAACTTGTGTAGAATAGAATAGAATAGTTTATTTGCCTGAAATATGGTATTTTACAGATTTTATAAAACTGGGAACAAATCATTAATAAATAAATTAATGACTAATGAAAAGTACCCACGACTCAGGAGAAAATAGTGATAAAAAAAGATTGTTCAGAAAAACACATCGACTCCAAAGCTATTTATTCAATTAAATTATTATTATATTATTATAAAAATATAAATCTTGTGTCCCCATGGAAATAGATAAAACTACAGAAAACGATATGCCACACCCTTTCATACTCCTTTAGCCACATCCACGTCCATCCAAACTTTCCAATTTAATCCCAAACCACTGCAACTCCTGAAAATAAGAATCAACAATGACGACAACCAAAAATTCGTAAACGTCACCATGAGACGTTAGAAATGGAAGGAAGAATTCGCCGTGGCAGGTAAGATCCTCGGTGGCTGGGTTGGAAATGAGCGTCGGATGTACTGAATCCGAAGGCCGCAGGTTCGAATCCTGTCCGCGGATTGAATTTTTCTTTCCTAAGAAAAACCAAAAATTCGTCGACGCAATGATAGTAATCAAGAATAAATTTCGCCAAGCAAGCACTGCTGTAGTACGAGTACTACTCACGTCCTGACCTTTCCGAAGAACCTTACCAATATACGTATTATTCAATTCATTCACAGTATGGTGAACAACACAAACAAACACATCGATACACATACAAATCCTAGTCGTGTCTCAAATGAAAACGATCGCATGGTGTCTCAAGCCAATTTGTATTAATGAATTACGGATTTACTAAAACAACCTAAAAAATATCAGTTTATTTATTTGAAACATCAATTATAAAGATTCATTTCTTTTTTTTTTTGTGAGAGAATCGTCAAATGAGTTCTCAGACCCAGCAGGACGGGAGAGGCTATCAGATTTGTACTGACTAAAAGCCATGGTGTCCTTCAATAGCCCTTTACGTTCCGGGGCCACTTTACTTGATAGTCCCGCGACCTCGGCAGGCTTAGGCCCACTAATGTCCCGTACTGTCAGACTCATAATATGGAATACAAGTATTCCAAAAATCATGAAAGTTCAGAAAAGCATCCACATATTCCATACAGACTCAATTTCATCCCGTCCCGAAGAAGTACACACACACACACATACACAAAAACACAGACATTTTTTCCCAGTCATGTCTCAAACAAAATCGATCGCATGGAGACTCGAACCGGGTGTGAAGCCACGCCTACTATTCACGCGCTAGGTGACGATTGGACGACGCTTTACACGCACACATATAAACTCCGTCGTTTTACTGAACACACAGATGTGCACTGATTTAAAATTAACGGGAACATAAATTGATTATTTATTTTGCGTTGTTTGTATGGCAGATGCGAAGTAGTCAAGTTATTTGGGGATGTAAAGATAATTAATGACTATAAAAGAGTTTGAAAACAATAACACTAAAATCAACAAAGGGGAATGCCCAATTTCGGCCACGAAACGCCCAACAATTTGCTATTATCAAAAAAAAACATCTTCTTTTATGTTTATTAATCGCGGTATTCATTTATCTAAATAAGACCGCAACATGTTGGCACAAAAAAAAAGTATCGAAACGATAAAGATGAAACTAGGTAAATCCGTACTCCATTAGTATTATAGATAATATGAAAAGTGTTGCCAATTACTAATTTCATTATATAAAATATCGATACTTTTATTTTTCAATCGATTACAATTACTTACCATGTCATTTTAACCCGCGCAATGTTGAACCGACCATTTGGGCGTTTATAACCGGTTTTTTGAACCAATTCCAAAAAATGCTAATATTATTCATTTTTTTCCTAATGATGTTATGATAATAATTAAATAAGCGAATTTCTAGTTGATTTATCATGAATTCTTTAGATCATAACAAAAACGCCACTGCACAATTAAATATTTTTATCTATTTTTAAAAATATATTTACAGTAGATTTTTAAAAATAAATTAAAAGAAAATACTTTCTAAAAAAAATGCAGAACTTAGAGCGCTTCAATGTTTTTTTCCGACTATAATTCCAACAAAAAATCGATATCGATTCTTCTACTTTTAGTCTGTTAAGTGGCAACATCGAATCCTCTATGACAGCTAGGGCCACTGTCATGTGGAATCATAATAACTGACGGAACACAAGTCGATTTCGTTCGCGTTTGTATTTGTTTGTTTGTTTTCTTGCGGATTTGTTATCAATGTTTCTGGTCGAAGTGCAATTAAAAAAAATTCGGTGTTAAAAAGTGTCGGCCGCCGAACGGTAGGATGCTGTGCCCATGTAATGATAGTAATATGGTATTTGGGTTGGGCACGCCATCAAAGTAATATTTTCCCTCCAGCTCAATTCGTGGATGATGTACTGATTGTGTATGATACTAATGATGTATAATATCATAAAATACCTTAAAAAACTTAATGTCTTACAGTAAAATGATGATTAAAAAACTGTGTTTTTGAAAAAGGAAAACCATTTAATATCTTAAAAATCCGGACTTTTTTGTAAACCAATTACTTACCCATTTCTTTCTCTAAATTACATATTATCATTTCCCTATACTATTATATGTGTGCAGTTAGGGCCAAAATGTCTATGGTCGGTGGGCAATCCCCTTTTGAACTAATAAGAGCAGTGGCGGCCCAGTAAGTAGTATTGGCCCAGACTTACCAGTTGTAGGTAATGGATTCAAACCCAGCCGGCTTCATTACTTTGTGTAATCTGTTTCAGCGCCACTGCGCTCAAAACAGTAACACCCAAATAATCAAGCCGGATAAATAAGTGTGAAAGCAAATTTTCAAGCCGTGTTTTCTTAAGCTTTCATGAAGAAAGGTGTGACAGCGACGCTTATAGGATTTTTCTTTTTTCTCGCTGGTTTTGCATAGTCACAAGCGCTATTGCAGAGCTTGAAGGTTCGATTTCGATTCCCAGGTAGATAGAAGTTTGTAGTTTCAATTTAGCAGGGTCCTTTATTAGCGAATGGTATTTAAGTACACATATTACAGTGTGAGTTTTTTTTTTCGTAAATCGGCGGGTTCGATTCCTGTCCAGGATGACTGATTTTGCTAAAATCCAATGATGCAGTTTTAGTTTTCGTCAAAATCGGCCTCGAGACTCCTTTCAACATTTTTTACCCGACTGCGCCAGGAGGGTTATGTTTTTCGAGTGTATGTATGTATGTTTCGTCGTGTTGCTCTGCAGCCTAAAAGGCTTGATGGATTTTAACTTGAGAGGTGTCGTTAGATTCGTCTTAAACGTGAGAGTGTCACTGGGTACATAAAACTGGCCAAGTGCGAGTCGAACTCGCGTGCAAAGGGTTCCGAACTAAAAATGTATTTTTAAAATCTCTCACATTCTATCAAGTGGGGTATCAAATTAAAGGATTTTAAAAATGGTTTACCAAAATATATTTAACTTATATGTTTCAATTTAATTTGGACTGATAAATGCTAACAAAAACTAAAAATAGTAAAACAAAATAAATATTTAAAAGAACAAAAAACCCGACTGCGTAATAAAACTAAAAAGAAAGAAACAAGCCCAGTAGTTTAGAATTCACTCATTCACACTCACAGTCGGGGCCCCTTGGGAAGATTTGATTGCTATAATTTGAATGGGCCCCGACTGTGAGTGTGAATGAGTGAATTCTAAACTACTGGGCTTGTTTCTTTCTTTTTATTAGTTTTATTATGCAGTCGGGTTTGTTGTTTTTTTTTTAATATTTATTTTTTGATATTCCTCTTAGTTTCGGATATAGCCATACACGCTCGGTTGAAAAATTCACCCTGTACCTATTCAGAACAAAAAATCTTTTCTCTATGAAACTTAAGTTTAACTTAAGTTGTTATAAACAAAAGAAGTACACGAATATTAACCTTACCTTCATCAGAATTAGAACACTTTTCAAAGTTTAATGAATGGCCGCGACTTCGGTCTTTGGAGACGGCAACTTGTAAAGTTTTTATTATTGCGCATTACTTTCAACAGTTACTTACTTGACCTAATTTTGTAAGGTATTTATTTCAGGGCTTAATTAGCACCATCTAGGCAGAGGATATAAAATATTGTAGAGTGGTATGATAGGAAAATCATAGAAAATACGGTTTAATCGCAAAAAAAATAAATGGGCTACCGAGTCGCAATAGGACAAAATGGCAAATTATGAAAATTGTTTTTTTTTGACATTTGGGAGTTATAATTCTTGTAAATGTAAGATTACATGAAACAACTTAGTTAAATCGAAGTGTAGAAATCTTTTCTTACTAAGAGTTATTAATAATTTTCGAGAATTTGCCAGTATCAGAATATAAGGCTTTTAAAATTTTTTTTAGAAAATTTTACTTATATATTATTTTTTTACCGACTTCATAACAAAAAATAAAACACTCAAAAGTGTTGAATAAGTTTTCATTAGGAAGTCGGAGGCAAAAATCAATGTGTCGAGTATAAGTTTCGTTGCATGGCATGTTAATTTTTCTTCTTGCATGCATATGCATGATTGCGGGAGGGTGTGACTGCATGCTGCATCCAAGCAAAATTTCTAATATTTTAATATCTTTACCTTCACAGTAACTTCACTTTTCTAACTAGTATTTTATTACAATTTTGTTTCCGCTTTCCTTCACTAACCGATACAACTAAGCTATGACTAAGGAACACGAAAGTTATAAAATCAGTGTTTGAGTTTTCAGCAACAAATTGCATTACTTTTCTGAAATGTACAGACATTTTGCAAATTCCTCTGAGTAATGTCTTAAGATTTTGAACTGTGCTTAAGTTTTAAAGTATGAGCAATGGCCTGAAATTAATGTTTTTTAAAGGAATACGAAAGATTAGGTATTTTTTTTACGTCAGGTCGTGTTTAAGTTGAAGAGTACAGCCTGCATAATAAGATTTTTTTTTAAACGCTGCCCCGCACTGGAATTTCTCCTGTGACGTGGGTGCGTTTACAAACATATAAACTCACTTATACGCCCAGACCCGGAACAACTATAATAGTGACTGTTGACACTGAAGATCAATTACAATCACCAAGAAATCTAAAAGAAGTTTGCAAAAGCAATTTCATCCGCGTTCCAACATTACGGTATTAGTTTGATCAACTGAATTCATTGTCTTAATATTCTGCATGTAGACAAACTTGCATGCAAGTTGCATGACTTGCATGCTAATTGCTTGACTCGTATGCTAGTTGCATGACCTGCATGCTAGTTGCATGACTTGCATGCAACATGCATGTCTTGCATGCAGGTTTGAATACACTTTTTGCATCGACTAAATGAGGCTTTGTTATGGAATATTCAATACTAACAGTTCCTGAAAGCGCTGGTCTAAAGGCACAGTTTTATGTGCAACGCTGCCCCAGTGTCGAATCTACAGTTTGATATTCACTAAGCGACGACGTCGGCGTCTCCCGAAACTATTCCAGGCTCTAATTCTACGACCAGCTCGTCGTAATATAGATACAGCCCAGAAATTGTGTATTAGGAAAAAGCAGTTGCTTTTACTTTTACGAATAAGTGGTTAATCCAACCTTGCTTATGAATCGACACTCAAAGGGTGAGAAAACTGCATGTAACACGAAATAAATTTCAATCAATGTAACAAAAACAATTTTGGAAGTCAGATTATATTTCCCATCATCTTTCCATTGACAATAAATACCCAAAGCAGCTACCGTTACCCGCGGTATCTAGATAACATCTCACAAAGAGCCAGCTCACGAAACACAACCCCTCTTCTACACAATCGACCAACAGACAAACAGACAGACAGATGCACACTTCAACAAAAGCCGAGCATTTGTAATAAGTATTAATACGTTTAATTTTACAAGCAAAAAGCCGTTTTGTTCACGCCCTGATCGACAGATCTGATAATTTGAATATGGAAAGGCATTTGAGCGGAATGACGATACTCTTGCGCATACGATTGCGTTGGTTTTTTTTCTTTTTGGGAATTTCTTTGCACGTGTATACGGGCTGGTCATGCGTGTTAAGGTATAAAGTTGCA
This sequence comes from Agrotis clavis, assembly GCA_954870645.1. Classification (NCBI taxonomy): domain Eukaryota; kingdom Metazoa; phylum Arthropoda; class Insecta; order Lepidoptera; family Noctuidae; genus Agrotis; species Agrotis clavis. The sequence goes on along the minus strand of OX940939.1, from coordinate 5,747,739 downwards.
ATTTATATTCGGAATTTCAAAATGATTACCCATTAATGCTACAATTTCTATCCTATGAACACAGCAGCGATTTTGTTCAAAGGATCTACGTAGGATAACAATTTAGGAGGAGGTGGAACACGTGGGGAGAATCTAACCTCCTTCTCAAAACCAGCCGCCGCTGTAGATGCCTATCCGAGCCTATTTTGTATTTCCATGGATGTTACTGTCATACATCCTGCTTACAGTACCCTTTAAGGCGTGAAAAACTAAGGGTTAAAACTACCGATTCTCAGATTTTGAGTTATGAGGACCAGGGTGTAAAGTCCTAAGGTTGTAAGGCCTCCTGTCAGAGGGCCATTGGATGCGGTTTACTGCCCAATAGATACTTTTATTTATTTGCTGTCTTAGCTCTTGGCCTCAATCTAGCCCAAAGGCAAAGAGATCTAAGATGAAGGAACCTCACACAGAAGGAACTGGAACTCCTGTGCACCGAAGGAACACAGTAAAAACTGGCGCCGGATTCTAACAGGATGGCGGTCGCGAACCAGACTCTGATGAGGCCTACTACCATCAGGAGCACTCAGCCGTCACCGCAAATTATAGGTGGCCTTTGTGGCCGAGGTGGACCGCTAGATCCCACTCATTATGTCCACTACACCAATCTCACTTATTCATTAGCAGCATTATCTTGTCAATACGTGAGACTATGTCCTCAAGCGTGCGTGCGCGTGAGTCGTGCATTAGCGGATGCGTTCGTACGTGCATGCGTGTTAGAAGTCATTCTTCAATGAATTCTCTGCGATATTGATCTTTTGATACGGAGAATGGAAATGAATGTAAGTAGTTAAGTTCTCTATGTGAGTCATGCAAACAAACTTGAATATATACTCGTAAGTACATACATACCATTACGTGTATTTTCCGTAGGGCTAGATAGTGGTGTGCCTAGATACGTAAGTACTTTTCGCTAGAAGGCCGCTTTTTTTTATCGAATTGTTTTTTCGGTTGTGGCTACGTTTTTGGAAGGCCTCTCCAGCAGGGAGAGAACATAAGGTTACAAAACTGTGATCAGGGATATAGTTGGGCAGATGTGCCCTAGCTATATTGTGCCCTTAAACTGACACTTAGCGCAGTGGCTGAACGATGGGCTACGTTGCGTGTTTTATACGAGCACAATAAATCCATCTGCATATTATTACTAAGAAATTCCTTAACCGATTACTTACCGAAGTCTTTCTTGGTGAACAGTTTCTCAGGAGTAACATCAGTCTTCTGATGGATAGGACTGCCGATGTACTCTGCAACTCCTTCCTGCTTGATGTCGGGAAATTGTGTGAAGTACTGCTGTGCTTGGATTTGTCCTAGACGATCTGCAACAAATGATATAAAGTTAGTAACGTATTATATAAGGTTTTCACGGCTGTTTTCCCAGAAATTTTTGAAGACAGAAGGATCTAAGGAATAAGAAAATGATAAGTCATTTAATATAGCATAATCAGAATATGTTGGTACCAATATTAAGCTTAGAAAAGAGGGGACATCTGCACCTAAAGCATGGGACCAGGTAGGTAAGCAAGAAGATTCATAAAAAGTTAATGCGCTAACGAGTCTCGGATAAATTGATACTAATTTTTGGGGTAACCAACGCCACGATGTTTTCTTTTATTGTTTCGAGAGTAGTGTTGATGAGCTTTACAAAAGAAAGAGTCTGCTTGAGTTTTTAATCTGTGATTACTAATTCCTAAGACTCAGACGTTTGCTGAATTACCGCCACTGTTACTTTGGAGTTTGGACATACTTCCTATTATACTTCCTGATTGTAGTTTTCTGAGCTTGGGTCAAATTCAACAGCATTGCAGTTGTGTTTTATTGGTGTTTTTTTTGTCTAATGAGTTAGATCCAAATGTATTGCATATTGGAATATTATGGGGCATCTTAAGTTAGTTTTTCTTTATTGTCAGATATTTGCTCTCAACAGCGTAGCTGCCGCTACAAATTCCGTCAACAAAAATGTAGGTATCCAAAATATGTAAAGCAAAAAGGGATAAGGGTCCTCTACAGTCATTCAAACGAAAACGTCGTATGAGAGTTAAAGCCGAAAATTTCATATTTCCTAAAACATCGGACGGAAACCACTAAACACCCCTCCCCTGGCGTGTCAACACAAAGAACTGTAAAATCCGTGCAATTTGTACCCTCTGTCGTTGGCGTGTAGCGTATATACTTATCGATTTATCGCAAACACGGCTCGTGTTTTAAAAAGTCAAGTAGCACGCCAACGAGCTGTTTTAAGGTCTCGCTCTACGTGTCACGGTTCAATTTCTGTTGATCCCAAATCGGTGTATACGATCTGCCGGTTCGGCGGCGGTGTGTAAAAATGCCGTCTTGTCGTAGGCACGCCGCCCCTCCCTCGGCGACATTTTTACAAGAGGGGGGAGGGGGCCACCCGCGGACGCTCCCGTCATTTCGTTGTCATCCAGGGCTCCTTTTTGCGCGATCACGGCGCGAGCCTACGCCGCGACAATACTGTTCACAATTTTTATTCTTTTCGAAAAGAAAATACGAAAAAAAATATAGGCCCGTAGAGAAAATGACGAACAATGCCGCCCTTCGGCGAGATTACCGCCATCAGAAAATGAATGCTTTGTTACATCCGTCCGACGGGATGTTTTCAGTTGTTACTTGTTACATTAGACTTGTCATTTCCATTAGGGTCTGACTAGGCATGAAAAGTTGCCGAACACAACGGTCCGCTACGTCGTTTCAATTTCAGAAAGTACATTGCGATCCTTTTTTTGCTGCCATTACAAAGACTTTTCAACGAAACATTTGGAAATACAGCTATTTTGCTACAAGCAATCTTTTTAGGTATCGTCTTACCGTTTTATGCTAATGACAATGCTTAGAAATGTTTCCAAAAGCACCACTGAAATACGTCTGCTCGTAAATTAGAAGCATTATAATTCTAGTACAAGGAAACGAAAGCAAAATATTATTTTCGAAAGTAGAAATTACTTTGCTGAAATAATTTTTATACGTCGGGCTGAAAGAGTGCCTTAAGGCATTCCACCTTATGGCTGGTCATAAATAGACTGCTTGAGCAGACACAGGATATTTTTTATCCCGGTATGATGCAACGCCGCGATGATACAGGCAAGGTTGTCATACATAAAACCTACAATAACCCACATGTATTTTGGACAACCAGATATATTTTCGGTTGTTTTTAGACCAACACGGAAATCAGAGATCATAAAACTTTTTTACGATAAGTCACATGAAATGAATGATTCGCTGTTTCCACGATATAATCATACATAAGGAGGCCACATATATGAAACTACCTTCGAAGAATGTAGGAGTTCCTCATATATGAGGAACTCCTACATTCTTCGATTTATAAATCAACGAAAATAATGAAATGCCATGCTTGACAATGTTTTGAGATATAAAAGTAGGGATTCGTACGTAGCTTTTTTTTCATAGTTAATAGTTGTTGACCTCTTTTTTTTTTAGCGGTAAAATCATCAAATGAGTCCTCCCACCCCGGGCATGGCGGGAGGGACTGTCAGACTCGTACTGACTAAAATCCACGGTGTCCTTCAATAACTCTTTACGAGTATGTTCCGGGGTCACGGTAATGAGATAAGTCCCGAGACCCCGGCAGGCTTTGGCCCTCTAGAGGGGGGCCCCGTCATTAGTTGTTGATCTCTGCATTTAAATTAATGCAAAATTGATGAACTTTGGTACATAAATAGATAAAACTTTAGTGTCGGTGATAGACTAGGGGCGACGGTAAACAGCTTGTCATAAAAAATAAATAAAGTACATTTGGCTACATTAACTTAAATTCTGTTGGCTTCAAAACCAAAACTCATCAAAGTCGGTTCAACGGTTTGGGCTTAAGGTAACAAATCAATAAACAAACTCACTTTCGCATTTAAAATATTCATAAAATTAGGATGTAATGCCATTTCTGCTATGAATCGAAAGTAAAAAAAACTATCCAGATTCTATAAATCTATAGACAAAACAAGCGGTATATTTACAAACCTTTTAAATTCTGTCGGCCGCAGCTAGGATGGTGTGAATATTTTCAAAGCAAAAACATTGAAAGCGGTTAAACAACGAACAGTTTAAAATGTTTAAATGAAGCCGTGTAGGCCGAGACTCCACCAAAGCTGTGTCGAGTTGTGCGGAGTCGAGACGTGTTTTGAACAACCAATAGAATTGCGTTATTGACACAACTCCACTCCGCAACGCAATTCTATTGGTTGTTCAAAACACGTCTCGACTAGCACAGCTTTGGTGGAGTCTCGGCTTTACTGATGAGAGTTTGAAACTATTACTGGAACGGTATTTCTAGGAATGTATGTATCAATAGGTTTTGCTGTGAAATTTCGGTTTGGGAGAAAGCTTGGAATTGGTTGGTTTGATTTCAATTTGTTGAGAATGTTAACATACATTATCATCACATCGTCATCATCAGACGGAAGACGTCGACTGGTGAACATAGGCTCCTATCCTTAGACCGCCACACCGAACGACAATGTATCTTCTGCTCGATTCCCAAAATTAATGTTGAATCTCCATCAAAATCTCGATCCGTTCTCTTTGGCGGCTGCTTCTGATTGGACATCTTTAAGACTCGGATTAGCAATTCTGGTCGTTGATTGTTATTAATAATAATATTATAATAATATTCCACAATTATCACACAACGCCATCTAGTCCCAAGCTAAGCAGAGCTTGTGTTATGGGTACTAGACAACTGATAAACATACTTATATATTTCTAAATACATACATATTAAGATAAATTACACCCAGACACAGAACAAATTAATGATCATGCTCATCACACAAACATTTGTCCTGGGTGGGAATCGAACCCACGACCTCTGGCATAGCAGTCAGGGTCTAAACCAACAGGCCTGTCAAATGTTATTGGATTGGTTATAGATACTAAAGATCGGGATTTGACAAAGATTGCGACCCATTAATTATATCCATCTCAAGTCATTGTTAGGTTGATGCTGTCAAATCTAGACGACTCTATCTCTCTCTGCAAGGCCTTTCCATATCTTGTACTCAGATTATCACGGAATAACATTATCAAAATTTCCTTCATTTCGATACCAGAATCCCATAACCAAATCACAATCATCTCCAATACTATCATATAAGCTCTTACTTAACCTTTGTCCAATTCCAAATTCGCCGACTTAAAGGACGAGAAAAAAGAAGATTCAAGTATTCAACAGTTCAATAAGTAAGTGGTGATATGATTGGCGGCGATGTGCGGCAAAGACAAAGCTTTGCGGCTGGCGGTGCCGATTTGTTAAAGGAGATCGCGTTACGCCGCCGCTGCTACCTCGCACGCTTTCAAGTTAGTGAAAAGACCTCAATCCTTTAGACGTCCTTTGAGCTCGCCGCTGAGGATTTAAGCTGTTTATCTTTACGCTTGTTTTGTTAGTTCAAGTTGTAGATGAAATGGTTTTTTTAGGAAGTAGAAAAGATGTTTGGTTTGGGCTTGCTGCGAGTTGTGCCTTCGGAATTACATAGCAGATTTCGTCAAGTCATCAGCATGTGTTTCTGGTACATCTGTATCTACATCTACTACTGTATTTGTATAGACAGCATCAGGATGTGGTTCTCTCTAAGGATGATGATCATTGTTACGCTGTCTGTTACACAGATTACTTAATAGTTACTTCAATTTATCCGTGAGCGCAGTTCTTTGGAAATTAACTGAAATAATGTTTTGTTCAAAATTTTAAGTATTCTATATCCTGTCACTTAGACCAAATCAATGCACTCCCCATTTCAAAAGATATGATAAGCACTCATAAGTAGCCCTAATCTGTATTCGATCACTATTAAAATTCAAATTTATTTACGCATTCAAAATCTATAGAACTCATCGTAAAAATAAAGCACGTCACGCTTACGACTTTACAAGCTTTAAAAATGCGTGTACAGCCCATCGATTTGTAACGCTACTCTTTAAAAACCCATAAAATACGTATATTTGAACCGATTTTTATTTGGTGGTGGAATTTTTTAAGAGGCCACGCTTCCGTGCTTAGTTCACGTTATCGGAAACCGATCGTATCCGTTACTTTCGTGTCGAGCGTGATTCAACCCTTTATCTAGATCGGGGGTAGGTAGTGACGTCGCCGGTAAGCGCCGCTCTGTATTTCATTACCACAAAAATTATTCAATATTCAATTATTCATCGCCCGGTGGCAGGCTGATTAAAAGTTGGTTGAGCTTTTTTGGTCCTTCGGGGCGAAAGTATTTCGGTAAATTCTTTTAGATATTATCGTTCTTATGGAGTTTAAAAATGTCATATAATAAATGTAATATTCTGCATGTATTTCTCGAAGGGTTACTAATATTGCTCCAGGTATGAAATCGGGGGCAAACACCATTGCTATTACAAGCACACGTCTTGGGGTACAACTATCTAACCACGAAACCCGTAGTTTCGGCCGAAGTATCAAGCGTTTTCTACTATATGTCAGTGACGGAGGATTAATAATATAATGAGCACGAACTAAAAGACAGACAACACGATTGGACAGTTTTCCTACTCCCGAAGTTCCGATCACTTGAGATGTTTCACAGTTTGGTCTTTTGCCTCGAAAAAACGGCTCTTTCTTCTCATCGAACTACATAAACTGTTGCTAAAATACAGGATGGAAAGCTGAAGCTGAAGAAAGAATTTGAATCAAAAAGAGAGAATGAGCTTATTTTGCTAAAACAAGATAATAAGAACTATTAATACGAGAAGCGATTGGTTCCATCTTGGATATTAAAAAACAATACTACTGGGACCATGTTCCGTCTTCACTTCAAATAGTTTATCTTTACGATTTTGTAGGAGTATGTTGAATAGCTTTGTTTGTGCAAACAGTAATTTTGTTTCGTCTGTATGAACAAATCATGTGCGTGGTACTAACAAATATGACTTATTGGGAAGTATTTTTGGCGGAACTCGGCACGAGGAACATCAACTATGTTTATTGTACTTTGGCTTTTTCGCTTGTTTTGTGCTATCGCAAGTATATGAAAATTCTGCCAGATTGAATGTTAGTTAGTTTATTAATTTGTATTTTTCATTAACGTTTTTTCTTCTAAAAACAACTATTGTTTATTTCGTCGCATCAAAATCACCAACAATCATATTTCACATCCTGACATTTACAATTTCCGTCAATCAACTTTGATCACAAAACAAATACCAAACCGAATATTAATCTATTCTCAAATAAACCTCAAACAGCCATATTAGAAGCCCTTCAACGTCCAATACAGTTCAACCAGCACTCCCCAAGAAAATTGATAACCAGTCATTTTAGAACAATAATTCGGTACGAACAAAAGGGCACGTCTCGCCCAAAACGAAACACGGTACAAAGGTAAGGAAATAGCCAGTTTCAGTACCCTGCTACACAAAAGGAATAATATTAGGCGGCCACAATGGCGCTTTGATCCCGGGGAGCCGAATAAAAAACGGATGTGTCAATAATTAACTGTGTGATCCGTATTCGCCGGAGGCCATCGATTCAGTGCTTTACCGAGCCGGTTTATTAAAAAAAATATAACGTATAAACGTACGCACATTGTGATCGGACAAAGGGGCGAAACTTTCGCTGGGAGCTAAAACCGTGGCGTGTTTTTGTTGGGGTGAAAAATATTACACCCTCGGGCTTGTATGTGTCGGGCGGGCGCGTTTATATACTGCCCTATGTACTGAGGGCGGGTTGACAACCCTAATGGGAATCTGAATTGGCCATTAGTATTAACATTTTGATTAGCATCGCAAATTGAGATGTCATGTTCAAAGGAACACTACATATGGCAGATCGTTTGGCTTTTGTGTTGTTTTGAGCGTGCTTTATTTGATTTCGGTAGCCATTTTTATGTTAATCGGTCAACTCGACTGTTACGGAAAAACTGAATGACCAAGTTAGTACAAGAGGATTGGTGACTTATTTATGAGTGCTAGACTTAACAACCTTATAAATAGTGACTTAGAGGTGATAAATATCTGGTTGACCGAGCTTCGCTCGGTTTTTAAAATGTTTATATCTTGGGAACCGAGCTTTTCTCGAACCTGGGACCTTGATAAATCGATTCCTTGAGCCGAAAAACCCCTAATCCGTAACTTTCATGAAAATCCTTGGAGCCGTTTCCGAGATCCTGATTATATATAAATATACAAGAATTGCTCGTTTAAAGATATTAGATTAGATTAGATAAAGCTCAAGTTTTCTCGAAACGGTACAGAAAAACAACATCGGTGTATCTTAGGTCGAAAATTCGAAGACATGATTGTGACATCTATCACTCCGCATGAGCCTGCGAGGTGGATCCTTCATAAGGTCAGAAAAACAGGAGCTTCTTTTTTTATGACCTATGACTAGTCTGCTTCAGAATAAAGTAAATGATATCATTATAATGTCAAAGGGAGTTACTAAAGCTAAAAGCTTATCGTACGTACTTTTTTTTTTTTTTTTAGCGTGGTAAAATCATCAAATGAGTCCTCCAACCCCGGGCAGGGCGGGAGGGACTGTCAGACTTCTACTGACTAAAATCCACGGTGTCCTTCATAGCCTGTTAGGTTCCGGGGTTACGGTAAGGGAATAATCCCGCGACCCCGGCAGGCTTTGGCCCTCTGAGAGGGGGGCCCCGTCATTATGCTGACGCTCTTTGAGGCGCGCGTGGGACACAACGCGCCGTCGACCCGGGCATGGTCCTTGGTCGGGCAGCGAGTTGCCCTTTACTCGCTGCCCGCATGCCCGCGCCTACGGTGGCCGGAGATCATCTAGCGACGTCCGTCGCCGTGGGCGCCTACCACTGCGGCTGGGGCGGAGGGAGGACGCTGTCCTCTCTCGCTCGCGGCCTGCCTCCTCCTTTACGAGCATTACTGCCTCGCAGAAGGAGCTGACCGCTTCCCACTCCGTCTCGCCCCGCAGCATGGCCGCAACCAATGCCGGGCGCGAGAGGTCTCCGCCTATCGCAGCCGTGAGGACACGTCGGTGCTCCGCCCAAGCTGGGCAGTCTTGCACCGTATGCTCCACCGTGTCCTCCGGGCGATCTTCGCAGTGGTGACACCCAGGCGTCTCCTCCTTTCGCATCAGACACAGGTACCTCCCGAAACTTCCGTGTCCGGTGAGGACCTGCGTCAAGCGGTAGGTCAGGACGCCATGACTTCTCTCCAGCCACTCCTCAAAGAGGGGTCTTACCGCCGCAATTTCGGCGTGCCCGTATCGTACGTACTAGCACTTCAACTACAGCTAGAGTTCAAGTTATCTTAAACTAAATATGTACTAGAAATATAGTTATCACTTTCTTAAATGAACTATCCAATCATTATACGAGTATTACAGGACTGACATAAAGCTTGAAGTGTTCACTAAAATATATTGCATTATTCACGAGAAAATGCTTACGCTGCAAAGTAATGGTTAATTCAATTACGACGCGCTGGATTAAACGCGGGACATTGTGCACTAACTTTTACTCATTGAAAAACAGAAAAAATAATAATTGATGATCATTGATCAGCCTATAACCTGTGTCCCACTGATGGGACATAGGTTTCCTCTCTGTGAAACGCAATAAGCCGTAAATATTATGCGAGTCTAGTGCGGGTTGAAAATGTCACATTTTATGGTTGGTGGGATCCACCTACCAGCGATCTATCCATGGCAACAGCACCATAGGCTACCTGTAACCTGTGGTGACGGCTGAGCGATCCCAATGGCGGTGATAGGCCTCACGAAGGCTGCCTGGTTTGCGACTACCATCTTGTCAGAGCGACCTATGTTCCGAGTTCCAATTTCTTTTGGATGAGCTCGTCTCATCTTTGCTTTTGGGCTAGATTGACGCTAAGAGCAGACCCATTTCTTAATTTTTTTCTGCTCCGTTTCCTCATGAAGTTTTCCTTCACAGTTTTGAGACTAGTGGAATACTAGATTAAAACATACACCCATTTACTGAAGAATTCGGGTAATAAAGTCCACAACATGAAATCATATTTAATTACGAAATATCAAGCTTAACAAAAAAGATCTCAAGCCCAACAATCGCTGAATAATCACGACGCAATCTGTGGTGACGGCTGAGCGATCCCAATGGCGGTGATAGGCCTCACGAAGGCTGCCTGGTTTGCGACTACCATCTTGTCAGAGCGACCTATGTTCCGAGTTCCAATTTCTTTTGGATGAGCTCGTCTCATCTTTGCTTTTGGGCTAGATTGACGCTAAGAGCAGACCCATTTCTTAATTTTTTTCTGCTCCGTTTCCTCATGAAGTTTTCCTTCACAGTTTTGAGACTAGTGGAATACTAGATTAAAACATACACCCATTTACTGAAGAATTCGGGTAATAAAGTCCACAACATGAAATCATATTTAATTACGAAATATCAAGCTTAACAAAAAAGATCTCAAGCCCAACAATCGCTGAATAATCACGACGCAATCGACACAAATCCGCATCAATAGCAGAAGAGGGTAGACAGATACTACGCACAATTCGTGCCACCCCCACGAGAATCAGGAAATTCATCTCGCTAATCCACCGTCCTCTGTGAATAGTAAAAGTGATGGGTCTATTCATTGCGAGGGGGTGTAAGGCAGGGGTGGTTGGGGGGTGCAAAGCGCTAAAATTTAATAAAGCAGTCTCGTCATGACCAGCCTCGCGATTAATTACGCACAAGAGGCTAGTGATGATACCTACGTCCCCTGCGTAGGGCCACGTAGGGGAGGTCGTCGCTTCATCTATTATTCATGAATGATTCTGTATAATATTGTTTTTGTTTATGGTTTTGATTTGTTGTGTGCTGTTTAAATTTGTTGGAGCGTCGAACGGTGTTGTGTTATGAATTTCGACTGTTTTGTCAGATGTGTGTGTGGATTTTGTGGTCATTGAGCAAGATTTAATTCAGCTGTGTTTCCATTTTACAGTCATTGAGTGGAAGGTTGCTATGGTTTTATAATTTTCCATTTCGGCGTGTCGTAGTTTCACCAGTGTTCTTTATTTGGTTGAAAGGTCATACGATCTTTACTTTTTTCACAGTAGGTACTCGATTGTCTGTCGTTTTGAAAGTAGTGATTAATTACGAAGTTCAGCATATTATGTTTCCTTTAGTTTTTTAACACAACATAATTACTGTACCTACTTAAATGTTTTTTCTTAATATACGAAGATTTAAAGAAGACTGGGTGTAGTCGCGCATTTTAGAAAAGAAATAGTTGACTGCGATAGGCCGAAGACTTTCTAAAATCTATAAATATCAAAAAGCCGTCTTCTAGCATGTTTTTAAAACATAAAAGTTACAGTTTACAAAGGTCTATAAAGGAGCAGTTCATCAATGCAATAATATCTAATGAAAGTCTTGACATTGGCGCTGAACGCGCTTCAGCTATCGCGTGAGGCGTCGTAATGTTATGCAAAATCGCAATAAATTAAAATAAAATCGATTTTACTGATAAAGGTTATCGCAGTATCGATTTACACTAATGAAGGATGGCTATCTTCTTTATGGCGAATTTCTACAGAGATATTATTGAATATATATATTTCTATTGAACCTGGTTTTAGAGTGAGCGCTAGGACTGACTGCGGTTAGCGTTAAATTCTTATAACTACATTATTCTAGTGTAATTTTATGTAATGACATGAGTGAACATAACTCACAGACATTTAACTTCAAAAGAGATCATTATTTAAGACGAAATTCTTAAACTATCGCGGACCGTTGCAAAGTGTGAAGTATAACGACAAGAAAGTGCGCGATTTTTCCTTCCAAACGCTTCAGAAATAAAAAAAAATACTACTAGTTTTTCATGAAAACACAAAACAGGTACCAAGCAAACAAAACAATTCAGTAGTTAATGCGTACATAAAAGAATGCCTCAGTACATACATGTTCTGAGCATACAAATACCTATTTACCTAAGCATGTGAAGCGGCAATCTAGGGGAGGCAAGTGCGTACTTTTGTACCTGCGAAGATTCTTATGTTTATAGTTTTATTTCACGATAGCGGGTAGTTATGTATTGTGAGGTCTGGAAAAAAGAAAAAGGTTATAGCAAAGTGTAGTGTTGCCCGTGTGTATTGTATAATGCCAGGGCCTCACTAACGGGATATGCTGTCAAGTATTGATGATAATATAATGATACAGATGCCAGCAGGTCAGCCTACCTAAATCTGAAAAAAAAAAACAGATTTTCAATCATAACAGAATAGTAGAAGGTTCATGTTGGATTGGTAAAATTTGACAGATTGCGGTGGGTTGACCTGCTGGCGTCTATATGTATAAACGACCATTTTAAAGACTAATATCGTGGAAATTAACGGTATTTCTCGCATAAGAAGAAAAGGTATATGGAAATAAAAGAATGTAGGCGAAAAGTAAAAACCCAGTTTCAAGAGCGTCGGTGTCAATATTCAGACATTGATGGCTTTATATAATTTAAATGTGCTAATCGCGTTTACAATTTTATAGTGGAATTAGTTTTCAAAATGAGATGTGTGAGGGATGGTGGAACCCCAATAGAGAGCCAAATGCCTGACCGAGTAGCGGGACTGTCAAAATAGGTAACCGTAACCCTGGAACGTAAAGGGCAGTTGAAGAAAAATTTGTATTTTAGTCGGTACGAGTCTTGAAAGTCCGTTCTGTTCCACCCAGGGTGAGAGGGCTCATATGATGATTTTACCAAGCAAAAAAAGTGCTAAGGACGGTGAAATCTTTAGATATTTTTGCTTGGTTTAAAAACAATTGGTAGTGTTATCATAATGAATAACTACTTTTAATGTATCAAAAAGATTTTTCCAGGTTGTAGAATTAGATTCTTATTACAAAACAGGAAGACGCTACATGATACCTGTTATCCCAAAGGAGTATCAAATTATAATTATGGTTACTAAGGATACCAAATGCAAGGGGTCGAGGCGCCCGTATCTCTCTATCAACGTGTAAACGAAAAAGTAATGAACATCTATGTAGTTTTAAATCGAAGTCAGTGTTGGCTCGCGGGCATGCGGACAGCGAGTAAAGGGCAACTCGCTGTCCGACCATGGACCATGCCTGGGTCGACGGCGCGTCGTGTTCCACGCGCGCCTCAAAGAGCGTCAGCGAAATGACGGGGCCCCCTCACAGAGGGACAAAGCCTGCCGGGGTCCGCGGGACTTATCTCCATCACCGTGACCCCGGAACATAAAGGGCTATTGAAGGACACCGTGGATTTTAGTCAGTACAAGTCTGACAGTCCCTCCCGCCCTGCCCGGGGTGGGAGGCCTCATTTTGATGATTTTACCACGCTAAAAAAAAAAGTCAATATGGCTTGAAAAAACACTAAATTTTTTAGTGTAATCCCTTTTTCGGCTCATTCCTACATAATTCTTCACAGCAGTACCAACAATTTAAACGAGTAAACATTGCGCCTGAAAACTCGACGACACTCCAACCAACTGCACATAAGTCTACAACGTAAAAAATAAAAGAAAATTACACACATACAAAACGCTGTATTAGACGCGTATACGCCAAGTTTTTAAGAGGAAACTCGAGAGGCTAGGCTGCGTGCACACCGCACGAACGCTCGACGTAACGACATCTTTTGTCGAGTCGTAGTACGGTGGAAAGTGGCTCGTTCCACGCTCGCTCGGTAATCCGCGCCAGGCTGAGTGTTTCACAACGCTCGCTCTTCATTCGTGACCCTTCAACTTAGATGCGGGACTTAGTACAAGAATTATGCGTGCCTTGTTTACTAGGGTTGCTTATGTGATGTATTTTTTTTTTTGTTTTTGGTTGATTTTTGGTTATTTTTGCGTCGTGTTGCTTTAAGTCCTTTGCTTGCAGCGGGATGAGGCTGGCTAGCCGCAATCCCGCTTTCGTGGGATAGATGAGCCAATTACATTATTGGCAATACTCGCAAGACTCTTGAGCTACGCTGTAATTATAACTTTAATAACCTCTTTATAGAGCTTAACTTTCAACCATAGAACACATAAATAAACTATTGCCGAACACAGCTTGAAACTTTCGAACATTTCAGGGAAAACCCAACAATGAATCGATAAACAACAAGTTAAACAATAAAATCAGTACCTACTAAACAGAATATTTCCCAACACACCTCACGTTTACCTTCATTATTTTCTACAGGCAACTCAAAACCCAAGACCTCACCGCATCGTCGGCGTATCGTCCCGTAATTGGCGCTCAAGTGGCAATTAGCGTGCTCGACTCTGTCGCTCGCCGTTCTGTACCCTGCCTTACTTCTCTTGTTATTTGCGAACTAGTGTTTCATAATATAACTGGGGAGAATTTTACCTAGATACTTGATGAGTGTCCGATTTTACGGAATTTTGTTATCCGTTTAATGGGCGTTGAGTTTCGGATTCGTTGATTTTAAACTGTTTTTGATGATCGTCAACTCAAATAATGTATAGTTGAAAAAGGAAAAAAAACTACTACTCTATGTAATAACGTCGCAAAAAAGCCGATTTTATCCTAATTTTCAAGGCATTCGTTTTTAAAGTTAGTTTTCCATCCGAAGTTAGGAATCATTATCCTAACCCAAAATATCTATCGGTAGGTTACTTACAAAACTATGCAGATTGGGATTGGGAGAGTATTAATACAAAGTTCCCGTTAAACCGTCAGTAATCTCAACAAGATAAAATCTAAATTATATCAATTTTCATTTGACATTACATGAAATTTTCTTTCATGTAACATTACCAATTTTGATATAAATAGCAGTGTTATTTAAACGTTTTTGGATTTTATTCTAGTCAAAAAGGTAGATGTAATAAGGTTACAGTCAATCTGATTATTAAGTTATCACTTCATTTCTAGTTACTAAAGCTTGGCTATCAACTATACATAATTATTTCTCCTTCTACGAAACAGGAACATGGCCCCAAAACCTTCCACTTTAGCAGAATTATTTTACAATTCGAAAAATATCTCAAAGAACATTGGCAAGCGCCCATAGTAAGATATAGTAGATTGACAAAAAGATTATTATATTTATAAAAAAAACTTACGGGCTAGATTTATAACGACATTACAGTACCTCGTTAAAAACTTCCATTTAATTTTTCAGATGTGAGTACGTGTTGCGGAATTAATTAGCTTCGCGCCATGTCAGTCGCGGCTCAGCTAATCATCAAGGGTAGAAAAAAAAATGGGATAGGGGATGTAAAGCACATAGGTATATTATGTGTAGGTTCCAGTACAGTCTCCTGTATTCTTTATGTGGTCTTTGAGTACGAGTTTTTTTGCGGGGAGTAATTTCAACCTAATTGGTTTAGGAATTTTGCTTTTACAATATCAACCTATTTCTACTAATATTATAAACGTGAAAGTTTGCTTGGATAGATGAATGATTGTTACTCTTTCCCACAAAACGGATTTATATGAGGTACGGATAGTTTATAAGTAACCTGGATCAACACATCGATGGAGTAGTAAGTTCATTTGAAAACCAGCTTTGGGCACCAGTTGTCCGACATTATGCTGAAATGGGCCTATTTGGCACAGCCGTGAGTCACACAGTATACGCCTTCATTCTTGTTTGGCTTAGATATAATAATTATTACTTTTAAAAATTGTTTATCTTTAAGTTCTTTTTCTTTGTTTCTCTGTATTAACGGCGTATGGCAAAGCGAAAGCATCGTTTGATGAGTCGGAAAAGTTGCCACGCACCGCCACCAGTAGGCGCCAGTATCTCGAAATTAACGCAATCCAAAGTTTTATGTATTTCATTTCGTCAACTTCGACATTTCATAAATCAGTGTTCCCTTTACGCAAAATACATGTATTACTATAACAAAAATATTTTAATATAAGGATATCGAAACATTTACTAAAACAAAATGATAGAAATACTTATTGATGTGGATAAATATATTGTAAATATTTTTATCATTCACAGTCTAAAATTTATTTTATAACACTTTGACACAGATTTTGACGTCCCGAGATAACGAAAAAAACTTCTATTTGGTAGAAAATTAATAAAATTGGCATACCTTGCGAAAGTGACAATACCCAATTATCTATTAAGCCCCAAACACACGCGCGCACGGGCATAGGCATGTGAGTTGTGTTGTTTTCAGTATTCTTTAGAATACCGTGACCCCAGAACGTAAAGGGCTATTGAACGACATCGTAGATTTTAGTAAGTATTACGAGTCTGACAGTCCCTCCCGCCCTACCCTGGGTAGGAGGACTCATTTGATTATTTTACCACGCTAGAAAAAGCCCCAAACACACGCTCCTTTTATTAACGTCCTTTCACAAAGCTGGTTGCGTGATATCTTTATATCTTTATTATGAGAGTGGAAAGCTAAGGGTGCTTAACACCCTGTCCTCCACCACCTGGTGTTGGTACTAATTTTTGATGCATTTTGATGTAATGACAGACACTAGCGCCGCGTAAAATAGACATTAGTCGAGTCGCGGCGTGGATTTAGTGGTTTTTTACTAGAGATGGGTAACTAGCCGGATGCTTTGAGTTATTATCAATTATAATCCATTAACAGCCATTAATAGCCATCCAATGGCTAATAACCCTGCTATTAATGTATTGTCAAAGAAACAATTTTTTTTTTGTTTTATTGTAAATCTGTGGGTGTGAATATAAATTGGGTCCGTGTACGCAATGTGATTCAATGTATTGTTATTCTTTTTATTTATTTTCACCTTTTTGTAAGTGAAAAAGTGTTAATAATAAAATGAATAAATACACATTTTTCGGGAAATCTAAGAAAATATAAAGCAATGCAATATATTTGTGAACTGGGCCAATATTTAAAATAAACATCCCATTCTAAAAGTCAGTAAGGACACTCCCTCACCGCGAGCATTCACCTGTAATGTAACGTTACAGATTCGAATATTCGAAGACAATAGAGCATCAAATTGCGCATTTTCATGTCACACTAGCTTTTGCCCGCAACTTCGTACGCGCATAACGTTCTTTTCATACCACTTGCTCGTAAATGTCAAAATTATAATTATGTCATGCAAACAAGGAATAAAGCAGGCATTGCTGTCCCAAATTCGAGCCGGGCAATAATATTGTACTGAATTTCATTATGCCCGTGGGAATAATGTGATTTGAATTTGGAGCCTCAAGTAAAACAGTATAAAAACTTTCACCAAGGAGTTGTAGCAGTAATGGCGGCCGCTGGCTGCCACAGATGATCGCTTGCTGTGGTGCCCACTTCACGTTCGAAAGTTGTCGTACGGCGTACCACATCAAATTTCAAAAATCGAATTCATTTCCTCGCAGTAGGTGTGAAAAGCAGAGTACGCTCCTCGTGAGTAAAGCTGCCTTGTCTTGGGCTAACTTGAATACCTCGCTCACTAAGGATTCTTTATAATATTAAGTAGGAATTACAGGTGAATGCTCGCGGTGAGGGATAGCGCTTTAACAGAAACGAATCGCTGCAAACGTAATCAACAACTTGACTGAGGATGTAAGAGCGAGCGAAGTGAGCTCAGGACTTGGGGCACCCGGACTTGGAACCTTGCAGGAGCCACGCGAAGCGGGGCTCCGTCGAGCCACCTTGGTAGGTGGTAATCAGCAACTTGACTAAGGATGCAAGAGCGAGCGAAGTGAGCTCAGGACTTGGGGCACCCGGACTCGGAACCTTGCAAACAGAAATAGGAGCCACGCGAAGTGGGGCTCCGTCGAGCCACCTTGGTAGGTGGTAATCAGCAACTTGACTAAGAATGCAAGAGCGAGCGAAGTGAGCTCAGGACTTGGAGCACCTGGACTCGGAACCTTGCAAACAGAAATACGAGCCACGCGAAGCGGGCCACCTTGGTAGGTGGTAATCAGCAACTTGACTAAGGATGCAAGAGCGAGCGAAGTGAGCTCAGGACTTGGAGCACCTTTTCTCGGAACCTGGCAAACAGAAATACGAGCCACGCGAAGCGGGGCTCCGTCGAGCCACCTTGGTAGGTGATAATCAGCAACTGACTATAAGGATGCAAGAGCGAACGAAGTGAGCTCAGGACTTGGGGCACCCGGACTCGGAACCTTGCAAACAGAAATACGAGCCACGCGAAGCGGGGCTCCGTCGAGCCACCTTGGTAGGTGGTAATCAGCAACTTGACTAAGGATGCAAGAGCGAGCGAAGTGAGCTTAGGATTTGGGGCCCCTGGACTCGGAACCATGCAAACAGAAATACGAGGCACGCGAAGCGGGCCACCTTGGTAGGTGGTAATCAGCAACTTGACTAAGGATGCAAGGAGTTCGGGACTTGGGGCACCCGGACTCGGACAGGTTAGGTTCGAAGTGTTAGGTTACATTAAACTTTGCAAACAGAAATAAGAGCCCCACGAAGCTGGGCTCCGTCGAGATTCCTTGATAGGAGGTAATCAGCAACTATACTAAGGATCCAAGAACGAACGTAATTAAATTTTCGGAATTCTAATTAATCGGTATTTTAATAATCGGTTTTCATGTTTTTGATGTTTTGAAAAATTTAAGTCGGTCTTTTTGTTATTCGATCTATTCAAACATGGTATTTTGAGAAGTTTACGTTAGCAATATTGTTTTTTTTTTATCAAAACACGAATACTGATCATTTAGAGTTGGTAGGTATATTAAGATTTTTGAACCATTCGAAATTATGAAAATCGGTATTTTGAAATTCATGTTATCGTAGTGTACCCGTAAATAGCTGATTAATTTTTTTAAAAGGGCCATATTATTTTTAAATTGCACATTTATTTACTACAAAGAAAGATGATGAAAATGAAGTCTAATCTGACAGGCCTAAGCCTGAAAACCATGGATTCAATCACTAAAAATATTAAATAACATTAACAGCAGGGTTATCATCCATAATGGCTATTAACTGGCTACTAACTGCTATTAACTGCTATTAATCGATTATTAGCCAAATGATATTAACCGGATTATTATCATTGCCCATCACTATTTTTTACTCATATGAGATACAGGTACAGTCGGCCAAGAAAGTGGTGTACCACCCTAAGGTTGAATATCGCTTGCAGATTCATAGGTGATAAAGATTAGTTTCGCTTGCAGATCGATCTGACAACTTCTATTGCTGTCTTTATCTGATTATTGATAACGACTATTACTGTTTGTAACGTGACAGCTGTTCTTAGTTTGAACTTGATGGAACCAATGACGTCGTAAAATTAACGGCGGGGGGCTGTAGATTTTGATGACAAAATTGTATCTACAAATTCAGAATTGTAATCAACAAGTTACATAAAATTGTAAAGGCACAAGGCGAATCCACAAACCTACAATTTCTGTAAACTTGTAATTACAATATCAATAAAAAACAAGCTAAAAATAGATTTATCCTTTTATTAAATTTCTACAATCAATTTTAAAATACTTATAACAAACAAAAACATAGCATTTATAGTAATATTTAGAAGATATTGAAAATTTTTAAAAATTAGAAACGGGTGTAACCGCCGTTGGCCTCTATAACCTCTAAAAGACGAGACCTCATTGAACCAACAAGCCGTGAGCAAATATCGGTTCCCCGCATTTCCTCCCAAATATAATTACAGTGACTAATAAGAGCTTGTTTGGTTCTTTCATTTTGATGCGACCATCGTTGGACCATAAGGCCCCAAAGATTTTCTATCGGGTTGAGGTCCGGCGATCTTGAGGGCCACTGAATTACCCTTACGTCAGTGTGTGAACGAAACCAGGCTCTTACGATCCTCGCATTATGAATTGAACAATTATTTTGAACAAAATCAAATTGTGGCACTTCGTTCTCCGGGTAAACATTACGGACTGTCGGTAGCATTGCATTCTGAAGCACGTCGATATAATTTACAGCCGTCGCTCGAGGAGGTAGAGAACACAATTCTCCTACACCATCCGCACTCATCCAGCCCCAAATATTTACGGAAATTCGACCTGATTCTCTATTTGGAATTACATGATCATCTTTATACCGTGTTGAATTATATCGCCAAAGGTGAAGCCGTCCATGCTGACTGGATTTAAATATTTTTTCATCACAAAACACTGTATTAGACCAATCAAACTCTAAGTGCTCTCTGGCGAAGTTCAGACGAGCAAGTCTGTGAGCATCCGTCAAATATATTTTCTTGGCGTAATGCCTGTGGTGCAACCCCATGTAATGTAGATGATTCCTTATTGTTTGGGCACTCACATCGAACATCTCCGCAAAATGTTTTGTGGGCTTAAAACCATTGATTTCATATTCCCGTCTCATGAATTCTCTATCGTTATTGGAGAGTGCAGGCCGGCGACCACTTCTTCTGTGATCCAACAAACTTCCCCCCTCTCCTTCACGACGAATCCAAAAGCGGACAGAACGCCTCGATATATTCAAATTCCGGGATATCGCACTGATACTGCTTCCCTCATTAAATTGGGCAATTATTTGTGCTCTTTCGGCAATGGTCAAGTTGGCAGGCATTGAGATGATTTTATATGCAGTTGATTGAAAAATAACACGGAAAATATATCGATTTTTTGCATATATTTGACAAAATGTCAATTGTCAGTTTTCTTTTTCAAATGGAATTCGGTTGTCTATTTAAATAGTTTTTATTACTTTTGTTTGGAAACATTTCAATTGCTTTGTAGAAACTAATGTCCTTTTCATTTATACTAAAGGTTAAAATGTCATGTACTTATATGTGACATATGACGTATGAATACTAAATACATAGGTTTACGTCATGATAATGTTGTCTCTTTCAGTAATATCTTTTTATAACGAACCTTGTTGTAATTTTCGATGACCGGGAAACTAAATCAAAACTGGTACACCACTTTCTTGGCTGACCGTACAGTACAACAATGCTAAAAACTAAAAAATGTCAGTAACCTCTTTATAATTAAAGTAATCTTCATTCTATAATATCTTATCCACAGTTTTTTTTTTGGGACAAGGTTGTAATATTATCACTTTTCTGATAAATGAAACCCTTAGATATATTATCTATCGACTCCAAAAGCATGAGCCCAGTACTGATCTTTTTTGACTCCAAAGCAATAAATAGAGCGAGAAGCAACTTGTACCGAACACGCGGTAAGACAGCAATGACCACCGATTTTTCATCGTAGTCGCAGCATTATACTATAGGCGATATTTAACAGGGTGGTGGGTGCTATGCCTTATTTCTAGTTGACAAGTAATTTTGAAGTATTCAAAATGACAACAGCAGTTTTCATTTAATTTATTTTAATCCTGTTTCTTCGAAATTGTTATAAATCTGTGACGAAACTAAATAAATAATAATAAAAGTGAAGTGCTTCTTATCCTATATCGCAGTTTGATACGATTAGAAGTTGTTTTCAGTTACATAAATTATCTCAAACTGTTGACTGCAAATCAGTGCATTTATCATTAGTTCATGTGAAATGGTATTTAGATGCATAAAGATTAGATGAGAGGAGGATGGACACAGAGGAACCATCCGACAACAATAGTACGATATCACGATAGCATTCATATAATATCACTGTGAGTAATTTATTATATTGATAGGAACAATTCGTAATGTATAGAATCATACGTATTCTAACAGTTCCCTTGTTTTCTCTGTAGGGGTCGTCAGGAATTTCCTGCGATGATTTTCAGTAAGTTTGGTTTATTTTATTCATGATTTATTAATGAAAATAATGTGTTATTTAAAATACAAAATTTACGTGACTTATTTACAGTCATGTCCATTTAATCACGTCCCATTGAACACAGCGAAATATAGTTTTGAATAATCTATAAGCCTACGTATCATTCGTTTTTATTTTCTCGATCTTTTATAATCCATTTCCAATTTTATTATTACGAAAATCTGACAGCCGCGATCTGAAAAAAAGTGTCGCAGGTCTAGCCTGTAAGAGCCACGCTGGCTGACTGATTCGTCAAGGAACGAAAGTGATGACACTACTTTTAAAAGGCAAAAGATGAGAGGACGATAGTGAATGTGTGCTCAGAATAAAACGGCGTATGTGCCCAAACATATTGACGTCTTTTTATGAATTAAAATTGATATTAATTGAAAAAATGTCTTTACAGAATGTAGATACTAGTATTTTCTACAATTTAAAACAACATCCTTTCAATAACTCATAGTAGTTATTCCATAAAGTTCAAAAAATAAAAAACATAGACCGAACTTTGCATTTTTTTTGTATCGAGAAAATTTCATTGAATCGTGTTTTCAACTTTCTGAGAATTTAGATCATATAGTCAACAACTATATTCCAAGTTGTAAGATCTGTAGTCCAGATATGTACGAAGAAAAGTTAAAAATAAAAACCGTATTTTTACTGACCAATCCCCTTAATGTGTGCACCTGTGGCGTGTAAACGTTTGTTCTTTTCTTACATAGGTTTTTTTTTCCCGATTTTATGTTCCCGTGGGTGAAGCCGCTACAGCTAGTATTATATAAAAGTAGCAGTAGTAGTAAGTTAAAACGTAGGAGGAAAGTTCTGAACTTACCATATTTCGCAATTGTTCTTTTACTGAGAAAAAAGTACTGTTGGTGTTTGTTAATAAGAAACTTTATTCAAGTAAAGTTAGTGGTAAAGCGAGTTTTAAAGAAATGTTATTTGTTTATCATTACAACATATTTTTTTCGAATATCGGATGTCCCTGCATGTGCGATTAGCGAAAGAAGTACTCAATAGATTTTCCATCTGACACGTTTTTTCTGACATAAATATGATAATAACATTGTCACTAAAATAAAATTTATATGGTTAATTCCTGTACTTAAATAATAAATACAAATTAATTAAGAATATAGGTAGTATTCCCCTGACACCATTTACTTTGCCCCTTAAACTACAAGATTTTGTCCGATCAGCTATATTTTAACTTTGCCTTATTCTAGCACCCCCGCAGAGACGGAGGCATCAATAATTGAATTTTGCGAACAGGGGAGGATCACTTCGACCCTAAGCCCTCCATTAATTGCTGGAATTAATTCGTCCTCTCAAAGTAAGGGCAGGCGGACAGGTGGACGGTGAAACGCTGACCGCTTCGCCGCGATCTACAATATTTAGGCTGGCCACATACACACGTTTTCCGTATTCGTTTTCATAATGTGGAATTCCGATTCGAAATTTCGTGAGACTAGAGCAGACGTTAGATTTATATTAGTGCCGCTGAGTTTCGAAACGAACGTTAAATTTTTTTCATTTAGAAAATCCTGAACGTGTGAGCCACGTAGCCATCGGCCGGAAGACGTCCAGCGCTGAATGATCGCCACTTGCATCCATCGGTTGCCTGCGACTCTCACTATGACGTCGGTCCACCTAGTGGTAGGCCGGCTACGCTGCGTCTTCCGGTCCGTGGTCGCCACTCGAGAACTTTTCTTCCCCATCGGTTATCAGTTCTACGAGCGATGTGGCCTGCCCTTTACCATTTCAACTTGCAATAGGACATCATTCACGCTCCATACATTTTTGGGCCTTTTCTGAAAGTAAATCGGCATCCTTGTTCCGGATTTTTATCTCACAAAGAAACAGTTTATATAGGTATAGTCCGGTCAATTTAGACCAAAAAATGAGAGTGAAGTTACATAAAGTCCCAACAAGCTGAATTTCAGTTCAAAATATAATTATAACCAATGTCTAGAAGTTCCCCATCATTCCCCTGTAAGGAAAAAAATTAATTCAAGGTCAAAGGTTAAAAAATGAGTTTTTCGCGATTTTCAGCAAAACGGTAAGTACATATTATCATAAAAGTACCTCAGACAAAAATTGTAGATCATAAAATTATCTATAAAAAATGTATCAATACTTTTTTTCATACGAGCCACCGTTTCTGAGATATAACGATTCAAAAAGTTATAAAAGTTGTTATCGTCATAATATGCATGAGTACGCCACGTATATACATCTAGAGTTGTAATATTTTATATAACATATATATATATGTATGTATATATATAGAAAAGCATATATAAGCATCGATATGCATGTTTCGTTAAAAATACTAAAACTACAAAGAAGTTCAATTAGCTTGTCTTCCTCCAACCTCAGTTGCTGCTCACCAACATCTTTTTCGAGTATATTACCAAGTTCAAGTGTGGCTTGGTTATCAGCTAGACCCTACAGACTGGGGTTGGAAGTTGGTCAACAATATATTAGAGCCAGTTCAAACTTTACTTCCACCTGCGCCGGAAAAACTACTGAACACTATTTTTTGCAACTGCAAAAAGGGATGCAGTGCTAAATGTGGTTGCAAAAAAGTCGGACTGTCTTGTTCTTTGGCATGCACAAATTGTCAAGGCCGGTCGTGCTCTAATATTGAATCACAAACAATGGAGGATTCGTTTGACTCCGACGAAGTATCATGCGATACATCGCTTTTGACGCAATTTACTTGCATCCAAAATGAAGATGAAGAAGAAGCAGGAGAAGAAGAACAAGAAGAAGATCAAGAAGAAGAACAAGAATTTGAAACTTACGAATAAGACGAATAAACTTCAACACTTTTTTTCATTTACATCGCTTTTATAAAGATAAAACTATTGCAAAATAACGGAAATTTTCAAAGATTGGGAAAGCCCAATCTTTGAAAATTTCCGTTATTTTGCAATAGTTTTACATTAAACAGGATCACAACTGACCCGTGGAGTAGGCCTACTGGGGAAACCACGTTAAAAAAAACGCGCTAAGTACACTTCCTCATAGGTGGCGTGGAAACGTGTGCATATTATGACGATAATAACTTTTATAACTTTTTGAATCGCTATATCTCAGAAACGGTGGCTCGTAAGAAAAAAAGTATTGATACATTTTTATAGATAATTTTATGATATACAATTTTTGTCTGAGGTACTTTTATGATAAAACTTACCGTTTTGCTGAAAATCGCGAAAAACTCATTTTTTTGACCTTTCACCTTGAATTAATTTTTTTCCTTACAGGGGAATGATGGGGAACTTCTAGACATTGTTTATAATTATGTTTTGAACAACTTCACAGAAATTCAGCTTGTTGGGACTTTATGTAACTTCGAATGTTTAAATTGACCGGACTAGTAGTTTATATCTACTACGCAATACTGCAAGTGCTATCCTATCTGAGTGTGCGACGGCCCTACAAAGTGAGGGGTGGCAGAGGGTCTCTTCGCAATCGATACGAGCCTTGATGATGACTACAGCCGCCCAACGCAAGTATTTCATTCTTTTCGAGAATTTCTCGTTATTGCAAGCATGCACGTTGTTTTTTGTGGCCATTACATATTGGAATACCTTTCGTTTGCCAACACTCAACAGAACTAAGTTTTATAGATTTTAGACAAAAAAAGATTTCTAGCAATCTTATGTCTTGGATTTCGAAATTGTAGGTGATCTCGTCGATCACCTACAATTTCTCTTGGGAAATTTCTTAGCTGTCTCGATGGCAATTTATAAGTACCGTCACTAGTGGTTATCAATTACTGAGATCTGTAAGACTATTGTGCGTTCGAAAAGTATTTCAATGCAGCTACACTCGTATCTAACGTTGGAAATTATCATTAGTGGATTCTGAACGATATTGAAAGCGCAAAACTGCAAGTCAAGCTCTAGGGACACTCATTTAAGGTTGTTACCGATAATAGTGAAAAAGGGAATAAGAAAGAGCCAGTGTTACTGGATATCAAAATTGTTTTTAAAACTACAATCGCCAAGAAATCTACTACTGAAGAAGTTGTTGGTGTATAAGTAGAATAGATAAATGTGAGTATTTGTCTACTATAACATGCAAATTGAGTTATAGAAAGATATGGAGATGACTATAATATTCATAACTAGTTACACCAAACTGCCTGAGGGTGATGTTTGATGTATTATTCCTATTAATTATTTGTTTGCTGTTTTTTTACGGATAGTGTCTTTGAAGTTCCATTTTGGTTTAGAGAAATTGTGTTTAGATTTTTGTAATTTCTTTAGGAAAATTTCATATTCAACACCCAGATAATTCGTAGAGTTAGTTTATTGTTAAGACGATATGCAGAACATCTATCTTCTACTTGTCATATTTTCGATCTATCAATTGGTCATAATTTTAAAAAGTTGTTGAGGATAAACGCTTGAATAAAAGGAAAATTGCACGCTACGATTCGTAGATTGATCAATGCCTTCCTCGTCGAAAATAACATATGTTTTTAAGACCAACTAGGACCAAAAAATATTTCGTCCTCTCGCATCACCTCCACTGAATATCACTTTCAGTATCGCATTGCATATCCATTTCACATACGAGCTATTCCGTCGCACGACACGACAAGGGTGTTACCCACACCCTGGCCCGTCACATACACCCTTAGCCACAGCTACTTGCGTTTAGATCAAAGACCCCACACAATTCTGAGCTTTACGTACCTGTGATAAAGGTTGGTTTAGCGTCTGTACTTTGGTTTACAGGACAGTGTCGTGTGGTGATTGTGTACATAGAGGGTGCGCCCCTTACTGTCGCCGAACAAACATGGCCGCTCTAACGAGGTTTTTGCGAGCCCTCGTGAGCGATTTCGCGCCTAATTTGGACGTTGTACGCCGATGTACTTTATTTAGGTTTTATGTACGGCGATGACGAGCGAGACTCGATCAAATCGTTTCGGTTTACGTGGTTTTGTATTTTTTGTTTTGTCATGTCAGTTAACAGAACGTTTGTAGATACGTAAAATAGTTGCTGGGTTTGGAACTTGCTTTCTTCATGCAAAAATACAAAATAAAGCGTGACTTTCCTGAAGAAATCAGGAAAACGTCTTGAAGAAAGTTTTGAGCATGAATATAGAGTAGAGAAATATTAAAGAACTGAAGATTGTACTGTTTTAAAGATAATTTGGCTGGATTCGATCTGAAGAGAGTGACTGATAAAGTGAAAATTATAAGAAAAGTATGGAAGAAGATTCCGTGCTGTGTTGGACTCAAATCGAGATAAGTTCCACAAATACTGCAGACTCGAACGGACTAGCCGATCGGCACAAGCTGATCAAAACCGAAGAAGTGCAGTACCTACTTATTGCTTTGGGCTTTGTTGTTCGATAAATACTGCCAAACGGACAATGTTGGCCCTTATTTGTGTAGCATCTCATATTGAGTAAAATGCTCAGGAAATTCTTAAGAAAGATCTAGAATTTGACCTTATCACTAACAACTATTCAGGAATAAAGGTATACAAAACAACACTTAACATTAATCTGGCATTAGACCCACAGGTCTACAGTACTTGAGAACGTAGTTTTCAGGACTTTGTAAACTTTGAAGATCTTGTTAAACTTTCAAGAGAGCTTACCTTTATAATTGAGACCAGTATTGCAGACTTGGAGATTAAGCAAAAAATGCGTGCCTACTTACCTACAGATTGAGCATGTCATACATACCACGCTTACGCACAAGCGGTTAAAGAATAGCTGAAAACGCAAAACAGCTTTAAACACGCATTGATTAACGTTTTGGTGAAAACCGAGAGCAATATGTTTCAGGAAAATAAAGGGCTGAAATCTGCACGTAAAGGGTTATTGAAGGAAAACCGGGGATTAAGAGTCTGACAGTCCCTTCTCCTTCACCCCAGGGTATTTCATGGCATGATTTGATGACTTCACACCCTGTACTTACATGACGTTTAGCTACCGTCACAGATATCCATACAGACGAATCCAATCAAAATTTCATGCGATTCCGGGACACAGGAAATATGCACCCCCTTCGATCGGGGACCCAGGTAACGAGGTAGGACTAAATTTAGTTCCAACTTAGTCTGCCTAACCACATTTGCCCGGAAGTGCACGGCAGCAAAGCATGGAATCCTAAAGAGGAAGAGGGGAAGAGTTGTGTGATTCTACCGGTGGTCTAGAGTAAACTTCCGGTGTGTTGGTCAGAGAAGCAAAGTTACTCTGGAAACGTTTAAGCGATCAATTGGGAGGAAATTGTAAATAATTGTTCCGAGCATGTTTTTGTAACAGATACAGGTACCTACAGTGTAGAACTTGCAACCAGCAAAAACCATTATAAAAAATACGGTTACCTATCATAAGATCGAAAAACGTTTGACCGAATTTCATTTGACCGAAAACTTTTCAACTATTTTCATTTGGTTTTTTTTTACTTCATCGAAGTCACGTTTGCCACTGTTTCAGTTAACCAATTATCTATTCGTTTTTTTTCGTTACTCCAACACTTCGTTTGGCCGAAAAACTTTTAACCGATGTTACACTTACTCGAAACGACGGTTGCTCGAAGTATTATGTTTCCAAACATTCAGTATACCACTGTTTTAATTGCCATATTTTCATTTCACCAAATGCCTAGAAATTTGTAGGCGCCATCGAAATGTAGGTAGACAATACAAAATAATGGTGCAAATGTCATATACTATAATATAACTCTGACGGGTATTGTATTATCATTAATGACATTTGCTGTTAATTACATAGTTGGACTATTAAGCGTGTTCTGGCTAGCGTGTGTTCGAATCTTTTTGCGCATTTTGTGTGATTCTTGATACTCTTTTGTGACTTTTTATTTCATATTGTGTTGTTCTTGTGATTGTAAAAAGGTTTATATTGTGATATACTTGCATACAGCATACAAACAGACATGCAACATGCAAACAAGCACCACAAAATCATGCAAGCAAGCATGCAGCATGCAAGCAAACATGCAGCATGCAAGCAAGCAAGCAGCATGCAACAAGCAGCAAGCAGCAAGCAGCATGCAACATGCAGCAAACACGCAGCATTCAAGCAAGCATGCAACATGCAACAAGCATTGTTTCTGTCATGGCTCCGGCGCTGCGGGGTTTTGGGTGGCTCCACGCGAGCTTATCGTCGCAGATGATTTGAAAGCTCACCACCGCAGCTTCGGCTTACTGGCCGGCTCCGCCGGCCAGCCTCAGCCGCGGCGGCGGCCGTTCTAACCACCTGCTCCTCAGCTCGCGGGCCACCCCACCCCTCCGCGCCTACGCGATTTTAAATTACACTCTAGGGGTAGGGCAGACAAGACTACGTAAAGTCGGCTTTGCAGCATTTCGTTTCCGCCACAAAGTTTTGCAGCACAATATAATGATTTTTTATAACAGTTATTAAATTTTCGGTGAAATGTTGTTTCGGTATGGTGAAAATATGGCAAATTAATCATTTGGCAACTGAAAAAAGTTTAAAAGAGGCTTCAGTCAATAGTAAAAAGTTATTTTGTTAATCGGCGGAAAATACTTCGGTAAAATAATACTTATGGCTAATGATACTTCGATGATCTGAAAATATGTCAAATAATGCATATAGCAAAAGAGATGTCGGTCAATAGTTTTCGGTATAATGAAATTCGAACAAACAAAATTCGGTAAATTGATCGGTTCCCAAAAAATACACGCATGTTTGCAAAAAAAAACAATTGATTACTATTCACAACTATTAAAAAAAACTCAGAGGGTGATAAAAAGTATAGTGTCCATCGCGGGAGCAAACAAAACTATTTTAAGCTCACGTAGGTACATTAGAATTCCCTCGCTGCGCTCCGGATTTAATTAAAACTCTCCTTAAAATTTATTTATTTACATACATTTACATTACATAAAATATTTGTCTGTTCATTTGGTAAACAATCTACTAGCGATTTAACAGACTAAACAAGCACCAATTCGTTTTCCTAGACAAGTACTTATCATTTCTATTTAAATATCTATCCTACAAACTAATTCAATCTTAGTAGCTTCGTATAAGTACAGAGCTGAAGCATTAACAAGACAAAAAACAATTCCTCCGTACTATCCAACATTCACATGTTCCACAAGGGTTGATACAGACTCTCCGCCTACAGGGTGGCGGCACGTTTAAGCTTAGGGACAATATTGATGCCTTGGGCCATCTGACCCGACCGCAAACCCCGGCCACCCTGAATAAATACCAGTAATGGCAAAACTAGTTATGTGGCTATTGATGTTCAAGACTTATAGGAATACGGCTTTTGAGGGTAGTATTAGTTTATGTAACTAGAATAGAAGGTCTTCAAAACAAATGATTATTAGATATAAATCGTACATTGTATTCAGAAGTTATACAATCAATCTTGGTTATTCAGGAGCTGTTATTAACAACTATTTTAATAATGTAACAGGAAAATTTTGGATGTCTTCGAAAATACATATTACAGGACTTCGGAAAATCTGTTTTACTGATGTGAGGGTATACCTACACCGTGACTGAGTGTTATATAAAACGTTTATTAACTAAACGATATACTTGTTTAAAATTAGCAGGTCAAAACGGATAATACAAGAGCTTTCCATAAAGACTAATTTCACCATCGAAATCGGGCAGTTCAAAGAAGTAAATACACGAATGATGTTGCTAATAGTACAAAAACAGAACGTATATAATCAAGAACTGTTGAAACATACCCCTATAATAAGAAGAAAAGCCGGTAAAGCTCAACCCGTCTGTGATTATAAGTTTTTGCGCCCCAACGAGCAATAACAAACAAAACAGATCAGTGGTACCAACGCAACAATAAAATCGACAGCACGTCCCGAATCCAACGCAATTGTGTTCAAAGATTTTTAATAACAAAAAACAACTTATCAAACGGAAGATGCTGTTGAACTACCACCAATACAACTTGAACTCTTAAACAATACCACTACACCTCTGTAAACGCCAATTCTCAAGCATACACGAGAATCGAAGGAGATCAGGATTAACTGGATGCTGGTACAAAATAGGTTTCGACAAAGAGGTTTGTTAAAAGAGCATTGGGTTCCAACAAAACGTTATTAAATCTTATTTTAGGGATAAGGATATTTTGAACGGAGTCCATTGTTGGCTTTGGCGCCTTTTCATTGGTTATTGCTATAATTATTTGCTGTACAAGCGTTTTGTTTGCTGTTTTGGTTCGGGGTTCGTAGTTGCACCTGGATGGATTTAGACTACATTTAGGTAGTAATATTTTATTGATATTGCAACATGCTTCTGTTGTAAGTTTACGAGCTCATGTAATAATAAGTTGGATGGAAAGTGGCAAAAAAATATTGAGCACGTTGATTTTTTTTGCACCATCAACCCGGGTCGACGGCGCGTTGTGTCCCACGCGCGCCTCAAAGAGCGTCAGCATAATGACGGGGCCCCCTCTCAGAGGGCCAAAGCCTGCCGGGGTCGCGGGATTATTTCCTTACCGTGACCCCGGAACATAACAGGCTACTGAAGGACACCGTGGATTTTAGTCAGTAGAAGTCTGACAGTCCCTCCTGCCCTGCCCGGGGTAGGAGGACTCATTTGATGATTTTACCACGCTAAAAAAAAAAAAAAAAAAACCATCAAGGAGAACGAGAAAAGTTACTTTGCAGTTTTAGTTATATTTCAAAACTTATACTTAAGTATTCAAAACTTTAGTAGTTTTTTGGAGAAAAAAAATCTTTACTTTTTTAAATACCACAGCTTTAATGGCGAAATAAGAAAAAAAATTGAACTATTCTTATTTTCACGGTGGGTGAAATTAAATTCAAGGCAGATAGAATTTTATTGAAGTATCCAAAACCTCAAAAAGTATTCATACAATGAATGGAAAAAACACCTCATTTATGGAACTGATACGTTCTAAACGCATTATCCAACAAAAACATTGACAATCGACAATGAAACGCATTGTCGCATCGTTCCGGGCGATTAGCCTGCAGCGGTGACAATGCAGCAAAATGGGATGAAAATGTCAAAATACTATCTGTAACAACGATCACAGACGCAACACAATAATCTAATACATCCACACCAAACAAAAAGAAACTTTAAGGCGAAGAGATACAAGTGGAACAGACTGCAGAAAAACATTTATCTTGTAATCCAACTGTGATTGCCACAATAAGATTTATCTCAAGTAACACTAGAACTTGTGCGGATATCATTTGCGATTTTTTTGTCGTACCGCGTTTAATCGTGCAGTCGCGATAACAATGAATGAGCTATTGAACGAAGGAATTGTTGAGAAAGCAGGAAGACATTTTTGTTGTTTCGCGAGTTGGACTACTAAAATGAATGGAGTCGACATCTTTAAATATAATTTAGTTACACATTATAGGGCCTGGAAGTTTGTTCGGCTTTGACCTAAATTCCTTTGGGTAACTAAGATTATTACATAAGTACTCGTGTAAGGTAACCTAAGCTTAGCAGCTTACTGACTCTCCATTGTCTACTACAATTCTAGTCATGATGAACAAAGACCAGACGATTTGTTTTTACCTGCTACAGTTTAACATGTTCTAAGTACAAAATAATATGAAAAATATTTTAACTTAAACTAATATACTAGTGAGGGCATAAGCCATACAGGGGATAAATCTCTTTTAAAGCTATAACCGGACGTAAGTTTTTGCGGTGATAACAAAATAAATATTAGGTACTACTAAGATAAGTCTTACCAAAGCTAATACTAAAAAGTTGTAACCACAACAGCCTCTCTATGCCTCCCAATACAACGGCACTGTTGAAGGAGCGTCTTACCCACAAATAATTGGCCTACAACATCCACTTGCCTGCGGGGATTTTCGGATTAAACTTTATTACATCTGAAAAAAAAAAACTACAAGTCGAACAAGCATTGTTGGCGACGGCTTTTGTGACAATACTGACAATTCTCTATTTGTTGTGAGGGCAATCCTTCTAATGTGAGAGACATGCGAGTATGTAGCTTATGTTGGTTTAGTAAAGCTTTGTGTCATTTTTTTCTTTATATTCGTGAGTTGGATACGGATGATGAGTTTCACCAGATGCTCATGTCAAGTGTGTAGTAGTTTGATATGTTTTGTAAAAGGCTTAGGTTTTGCTGAAGAACGGTATTATGCTTTCGTATTAATTAATGTGCATATACGAATCAGAGTTTGAGACAAATCAGGATTGGAGCAGTTTCTAAATACATATTAATTATATGGATGACATAGTTGTAGTACTACTGAGAAATATCTTATTTTATGAACACGTTCTATGATCTGTACAATCTAGCCAGAGGGAGGATTACTGGGAACTATAAGCTTTAATTCTGTGAATTCTGTAACAGCCGCAAATCTCATATGACCATACTACCTGAACATTTGACATACCATCTATCGTATCTACATTTCTATGTTCAAATATTTCAATTTTAACTTCAAAACCGTTGTTAATTAAGAGATCATGTGGGTTATTTTGACTATATCTTCTTGTTGTATATTTATGTTAATCATAATAATAAAAAGTTGCAGTTGCAGTAGTCGAGTTGCATCTCGCTGGTCAACCTAGAGGAGGTTGTGAGCTGCTTAACCGGACTTTTCTGTAGATGCCTTAAATGACTCTAAGGCCTCCAGCCAGGGGCTAACAACTAAATTACTAAAACTAAGTGACCACACGCTAAGGGCAGCCCTGTGGGGTACGGACTCCGGCTTAAGGCGTCACTGAGGGAGGATGGCAAGGGAAAGGCTGGATCTGAATGGGAAAACTACGATGAGCATACACTACTATTTACCTATAGTTAAAGGCAAACAAAAATCACCAAATCTTAGCAACCATTATATTCTTCGGCCCTTACATAACAAAGTATATAAGCTCCAAGTGCCTCACTTCACTCAACGTCACTGCAAGTCCTCTGTCCCCCCGGAGAGTGACGTGTAGAGCGAATCAATTTCCTGTGCCCGTACTCTGAACACTTCACTGCCACTTGTATTTATAAAAGCGGGTATGTAAGGAGCCGGGTTTGTTGTGTTTTTGTGCTTTCAGTATACCTTTCTAAATATAGCCTAAAAATAGGCTGAATTTTTGCATCGATTACGCTACTGCTACTTTCATATTATGTTAAAAAAATCTTCCAGTTCGTAATTAGCAGTAAATTGGAAAGGCTTTTTAATTCGTCAAAGTCTCAGTTATTCTTGAAGTTTTTGTTTATTATTATTTTCAACCTGTAACGTAACACGACTGTATCTGTTCTAAATTTCTGTTTTATTTACACTGAACTCATCTTCAAATCTTTAAGGGAATTTGAAACGCTGCAATTAAGAACACATTTTTTATTAAGTTTGGCATGAAATACAACTGGCAAGAAATATTTATATTATTGCCCATTCTTTATCTGAGACTAGTTTTGATATTATGAAGCTGAAGATGTAAGTTGAACGCGCTAAACTCAGGAACTACTGTTTCGAAGTGAAAAAAATACTTTGTTGGATAGCCCATTTATCGTGGAAGGCTACAGGCTATACAAAATCACGCTGCGACCAAAAGGAGCCAAGCAGCAGGGGTGAAGTCGCGGGGAACAGCTAGTCCTTTAAACGGCGCTTTATAGAGTCTGTGGGTACTCCAATATATTTCACCAACGATATTCCGAGATATACCACAGAAAAATCCGTCGAGCCCAAATTCCATAAAACAAATCCATCGGTTTAATCAAAGTGACGATGGGTTGCAAGGTTTGCAACGGCTTACGGATTCAGATTGTAATCCTTCTGACACGTGTGTGGGTAGACTCGATCGGAGATATCAATGTGATTTGAGGAAAGTTGCAGGTTAAAACAATAATTTCGCATATGGACGTTTCGAGATAATCTTGAATTCATAATTAGAAGTTCGAGTTTCCTCTCCTACCCCATTATTAATAAAAAAAATAAAATAAAATATTGTCAGGCAACGTGGCCCATAGGGTGTTAGTAATTGTTTTAAAAACTATTTTAGTGTAATTCACGAAAATCAAAATTTACATCAAAATGAACTATCAAAAATCAAACTTTAAATTAATATAAAAAGAATTAATAAACGTGGACTAAAGTTACAACCTTGGCGTAACTTTACTTCTCGTTTCATTAATAAGGGGGCTAGAGTTCGTATTAAAAATTACATGAAATGTATTATTCAAGAAAATTAAGGTATTACGCTAATAATATATTATGATCTATAATTTAATAAATACTAGATCCAGGCTTGGATGCAGAATGTTGCACCACATTTATTATCTTATATTTATTGTAATAGATTTGGTAACGTCAGGTTCTATGTATAAGTAAAATCAATTCAGTTGTAAGCTGTACACGCTGTGGAAACTCTCAATATACACGCACCCGCCCTATCAGGGTTAAAGCTGTGTGTCGTTCAAAACACACTCACTATTCGAGTGCTGGTAAGCCCTCTACAAATTGAAAACATGTCAATCTTTCTATACTTTAATCCCCAGCAATTTAAGAAAAATGCCCTACAATTTCATATACGCCCATCTTTCCCAGTATTACAAAGGGATTTATTTATTCAATTCCACAGTAAAATCATTGTGCCCGTGTCACGTGACGTCACTACATGCGACAACGCCCCATCGTTTGTACTAAATAAATAGCCCACACGCTACCCACTCTATTTTACATGAAACTTCAAAGACATATGAGGTTGACACTAAGCGCTTTTCGTGTCACATTCCCCCCTTTTGTCCCTTTTATAATATCTTAATTCACACCCCTAGCGATTTAGAGTGGTCAACCCAAAATGAGTTCTAACAACGGGGGATAGGATGGCAAATTGAACTTAGATAAACGGCCTTTTACATGGTAATTCATTTACGGATGAATATTTCAAAATTTACTTTAGTGGAACAGTATAAGGTTGATATTCAAATGGCGGATTCATTCATTTGCCAGGGGTGTACGGTACTTGAAAGCGACGCTAAGCAGGGTTGTCGGTGTGCTTTGTAATTAATACATAGGATGACGCCATTGATATGCCAAATTGCCAATTGTGTGCCAACAAAGGATTTTTTTGTCCGAAGGGGTGCGCGTTATTATTGAAACCGACGTAGAAATGAAATAGAAGTAATAATTTGAGTTGTTATTTGTGTAAGTGACGATAAAAAAAAATAGATTAAAATGTTATACAATAGAACGCACGAAACAATGCTACATATTGCTAATATGGAGGTGGTAATCCATAGAAATGCAACGGTAGCCACAAATACAAATATTAAATTCAAAATAAACATTTATAACAACTTGCCAATCTGCAGCCTGCACCTCATGAGTTTCTATCACAAATCGAAAGAATTTGAAAGAAATATGCCTTGCTTCTTAGATTTGAAGAATTCATTTGCTTGACATCTTAAAATAGCAATGATTGTTTTTGAATTATCAAAGTATTTGGGTATTTAAGTGTCTTGGCTTCGCAATTACTTCGCTGGTTTAGAAATTTTACTTTCACAGGCTGAATAAAGAACAAATCTACCTATTAATATTTATTTATTAAAATTAATTTCATCCAAGGGAAAGAGAAACACTTGACTTGTTTTCGAAATCAGTGCCGATCGTTACTAAAAATTCCATTACAGTTTATTCACAACATCGTTTTACAACGGTCATTATTTTTACTTACCAAATAACTAAGCTTTCCCGGCTATCTCGTAGGGCTTTCAAGGGCAGCTAAGGGTAGCGCGAGATAGTTAACCCAAGGTTGTATAGATGGCTCTGTTTACAAGGATGGGGGAACACGTGAGTTAGTTTGGGGTGGTGGCGATAGATGGCAGTGAACAATATTTGTGAGATCGTGCCTGGTTACATGCGACGAAACTATGGTTATGCAAATTAGAAAAAGGTGAATTTCTTTACCCCTCGTGTGATTTTTTCTTTTTTAGAAAACTTGCGCAAAAAAATCCTTACTCATGCATGATGCGATGTGATGCAACTTCGACTTATTTGCGTGGTAACTTTTGAAATACGAAAATCATCCTCACTACCACGACATAGTGAAAATTCACAAATTTTAGTGGCATTTGCTTTATACAAATAGCGTATCAATTCATATTATTATTTAATTTAAAGCTGAATTCTGTAACTTTTTAATAGATTTCCCTTCAAAGAAAATATTTCATACTAGCTTCCGCCCGCGGCTTCGCCCGCGTGGTGTTTTGATAGCCTATGTTCTTTCTCAGGGTCTAAAGATTGTCTGTGCCAAATTTCATCAAAATCGGTTGAGAGGTTTAAGCGGGAAAGCGTAACAGACCGACAGACAGACAGACAGACAGAGTTACTTTCGCATTTATAATATTAGTTTGGATTCTTGATCCAATGCTATTTTACACGATGTTTGTAAAATTAATTCGTACTTAATTAAACAACACCTTTTTCCCGTGGGGTTATTGCATCGTCTACGTTATGTTTTATATGTTTTTTAAATCAAATCCTTGGACTACGTAGTTCATAAAATATTCTGTTATTTAGGTTATTTTTAAAAGTATGCTATTTTAATTATCTATAGGTAGGTACCATAAGGTGTTAAGGATGAGAGACGCGCTTGAGTTATTACAGCTAATAAACAGTTGACTTTGACAGTTGACTGTTTGAAATAACAATATACATTTATTTAAAAGAAAATATTTTGGGATTGTCTTAACAAAACAAGGTTATTGATAGAAAGTCATCTTCCAACTATGGTGAACCATAGTTGGAAGATGATTTCAACTTTAACTCCTGTTTTAGAACACAGTGTTCAGATTAATGTACAACCGACCAAGTTGAATCATGACCCATCATAAGCTTATTTTCTTACAGACTTTAAATACAATTAGGTCCACATTCGCGTAAAAATACATATCCATGGTAACGACTTTGATCTTTGTCAATTTGACGGAATCAAACGATTTTTTGTCAAAATGGGTCATGATTCAACTTTGTCGATTGTACATGCGACATTTTAAAAGCAGCTTAGTCAAATATCGTTAACATTACAGGACCATTGAGTAAGTTCCGCAATAAGACATGGAGTGTTTCAACTCAAATTCACTTGATATTGTTGTTGAAAAAGGGAAGAAAGAAGAAATAAACCAATTTATCATAAAAATAAAAACACGAGCAGAAGAAGAAGTCGATAAGTCTAATGTCTTGAGATATTTATTGATAATCAGTTGAATAAAAGTGATGAAGACGAACACATGGATGGTTAGTTCGTAAGGTCCAAAAAAATACTTGCACCACCAATTAAATCCGTAAAATAAAGTGATGGGACAGTAACTATAAAAATTATATGCACAGTTAAACGCATACGCGCCTTTAAATTATGATAAGTACGATTTTTTATTTTAAGCAGATAAAGCTCCAAAAGATCTACATTTAACTCATTTAACATTTGAACTATTACCGGATTTTCAAGACACAATTGACACAAAATAGGAAGCGTGTTTACGTTCAAAACAACGGTCGTTCAGTCTGTTGTGGACAAATCCGTCGGCAACGCACTGAGCGTCAAACATCGTTTAGTTCCGCTACTACTCACTAGATGGCGTTAGCAGTTTCACGAAACGAAACAATATTTTAAATGAGGCTATTTGTAAATATTTACTTGTGATCTCAATATAGACTGGATTTAAAAGCTAACACCAATTTAATAAAATAAAAACTGTTGTTTAGCCAGTACAATCTAAGAAAACAAGACAGCACTTATGTTTATTGCGAAGATTTTCATAAAGCTCCTTGACAATAACAAAGAAACAATGGATGGAGTTTGCGAAAGATGAATTGGCTGAAAAGAAGATAGAGTAAGATGGCGAGTATTAGAGAAGAATGACTAAGAAGACAAGCTTCGTTATGTGGTGCGTATTCAAATAAATTGGAAAAATGGCAAAAGAGTAATGAATGACAATGTTATATAGTTATATCACGTCTCATAAGAAACAACCTCAATATTTACCAATATAACAGTCTCCAAACCAATAACAATAATCAAAACCACATCAACTCAACAGAAACTTGTAAAAAGCACCATGAAATAACTTCAAATCACGTTATGAAATACCTATTTTAAATATAGCAAAAGTAGTTACCCCGATGTTATCAAACGCTAAAAACTATAAAAGTCTCCCCTGAAATAAATCACCTATCAGTAATGATACCGCAGAACAACCTGAATTTACATTAACTAGCTGTGGGAGGACGATTTAAAAAAAAGGGGAAATATTGTAAAGTTGGGTGTTCACTTGGCAATTTTGGGCAACTTTGTTGAGACATGGGCAACTTAGTCATGCTAACAGGTTTTCCGACAGCATTTGCAATAAGATTTTTTAATATGTGGTAATATCAGAAACTCTCCAGTCAGTATACATATATTATGTCGCAGAATCGAGCGGATTCCATCGTCGGCTGCTGCTCATGGAACTATTTTATCAATCAGTGTGCACGACTTGGCACAGACGTCGTCTTTCTACCACTAGAACGAACGCACTACTGACAGACACATAGACTGACATAGACAAGTCCAACGTTAAGGCATGGCCTCTAGCCTTTTTAACATTTCTTAAAGGCATAATATCTCCGACATATATAAAAATATATGTCGGAGATATTATACTATACTGATAGAAGAAAGTCTATTTTCCGAGTGCCGTACGACATGTTTCATCGACACAAACAAAGGCATCATCATTAGCAGTAGGATGTCCACTGCTGAACATAGGCGTCCCCATAGATTTCTAATTTGACCGGCTCCAACCGGTCAAATTAGAAATCTATGGGGACGCCTGCGGCTTGCATCCAGCGCGATCCTGTGATCTTCATCGTAGACTATGTTCGGCATGTTTTGAGAGTTTCTGTCGCCCATAAAATTCGGAATTTTAAGTAGAATGCGACGTAAGCAATTAGAAAAAAAACCCTGACTTTTCTGTCAGTAATTGCAAAGAAATATAGCAGTTGACGCTGTGCTAGCAAATTGTGCCTGCACTAGACTTAGTAATGATTGGTTCGATCCGTCAAACGCCTGGAGCACTGAGCTGTCTGGCTTGACGGATATATTAGCTGTAATAAGCAGGTCTACCTCGTCAGGTATTATCATAGTTGACACAACACTAGGCTTGAAGGTAAAGTTATAAGTAATGTTGACACTGAGACTTAGGGCACAATTTGCTAATGAAATTGATCATCTAAATCGCGTTCAGGAGCTGTTGGGGTCTTAATTGCTGTGGAATATTTATCCGTTAAAGCTCACTGCTCGAATCTCAGAAATAAGAATGCTGTTTGCATATTGTTCCTCTTATTGTTACAACTGTCAATTTTAAAGCGTTTTAGAGATACTATGGAAAATCGGCTCTTCACTTGTAATCGCGACAAAAGTTGGACACATTTGTAGCTTAGTGTACATTCACCTTAATTCCTTAACGAAACGTTTAACCTGAAGTCACGAAAGGAATAATGCCAAGCGGCCATCACATTAATAGATTGACGTGCTCAAAACTGTAAAATTACCATTCCAAATGCTATTCGAGAAAGAAAAACCTTAAAAAATGAAATGACAACGGGTGTCCTTTTAACTGTGGTTGGGTTCCGTGAGGTATATTCAAAGGTATGAATCATGCTATTTTAAAGACAACTACAGTTCTGTTTAAAGTATTAGTATAAATGTAGATGGAGCAAAGAGTATCAACTCTAACATTAGAAAAGAAAGGAATAGTGGATCATTACGTACCATACAGGCCTACGAACAACAACTGCTAGGATACTATTCCGATAGTAAAGGAAGCACTAGCCTAGCATCAAATCGAAGTAATTAATAAAGTAATCGATGTATTG
The DNA here is from genome assembly GCA_954870645.1 of Agrotis clavis. NCBI lineage: Eukaryota > Metazoa > Arthropoda > Insecta > Lepidoptera > Noctuidae > Agrotis > Agrotis clavis. Next base: position 5,707,206 of record OX940939.1, on the reverse strand, counting down.
CAAGAGAATTTTAGCTATTAAGCAAAAAGACGGTTTGGAAAAGAAAGCAGACAGTTCACAAGAATAATAGCTAAGAATATTAATTTCAGCGTTCCACACATGTCAGGTCCAAAACACGTTAAAGCTCTTTATATCCTAAAAATCATCAGCGTATAACCAAGCGAACATAACTGCCTATTAATACAGAGTTTGAAAAACAAGGTCTCACAAGCCCTGGTCCCTAAAAAAGTAACAAATGCTCCGTTGAAATGAACGATTAGCAACATAAGCGCCACCGCTCACGAAACCATCGCTTATGGACGCAACGTAATTTTAATGACTTGTAAACGTATAAACGTAAGGGCAAAACTAAATAATGAGCAGCGGTTTTTTTATGAAACAAAAGATATAGGGGATGTTGTATTTATTGATGGGGATGGGAATGTAACAGTTCTTTGATTGTGCGGTACTGAAAAAGTTTCAATCTTCTTTGGATAAACCGAAAATATTTGGAATCTCAGTCGGTGTTAGCGAACCATTAATGTCAAAAACATTTGACGAGAATTACGGTTAGACGTGGTGGCACTAGAAATAAAATTAGATGAAAAGAAAACACAGTTATAAAAAGTTGGAAGGAACAAAAATCAATTGCTCAAAGTGAGTCATCGAATTGACAACATTTCATTAAATACTAGATAAGGTGAAAAATCTATTCGTAATGCCTTCAACGCTAATAAAAATACACACATAACAATAAAACAGTGTCAATCCCAACACAGCCTACCAATTCGACTCAGTAAAGAGGCACTAAACATTACTTAAGCAAACACAACACATAGTACATTATGGAACGTTGCCCGATTACAACGAGTTACGGCGCTCTCATTCATATCTAGTTTAATGTTCTCATTGCCATCAAGCACGCAGATTTATACCGATTTCATTCCTGTTCTGTATTTACGCTGAATATAAATAGAATGAGAATTTCTTGGAAAACATGATGATGTTTGAGGAAGGGATGGAAGATGTGGATCTTGGATTTTGTGATACGGAACTGAAATAGATCACGGATGTGATCAAAGATGGTGATGGTAACACAAAACAAGCTATCACTACATAAAACGAAGTCCTTTGCTGCGTCTATCAATCAGCAAGCGATTAACTTTAAAACTACGAATGGATTTTAGAAACGGCGTGATTCATGAGGAAGAAGTACTTATTCAAGACTTTTTTACTAAGAAAATGTGTAAATTGACTGAATTATGACAATTATTAACTGTTGGAGATATCAGAAATAAGCATGATGAAGCTCCGAGAGCTTTACTCTGCGAGTTGGTTGTTAGTAGTACTATAAATGAAAGAACTACTGAATAAATATGAACTGGGCAATAAACTGTGGCAATACTAAAAAAAATAAAAGGGTTACGAGCATCAAGAATAAAGCAAGATCACTTGTCTTGAGACAGAAGCGATACAGCCTATAAAATCCCCAGTAACTCATCAAAATAGTCATCTTGTGCCTTCAAAAGCTCTATATTCCAAATCGAATAGCTGTTTCAACCAAAACATAAAACCAAATTAAGATTAGCGTCTTCCAACAATAAAATGAACAGCATTATACTGTAAAAATTCGTTCTACCCTCAACACGCGACACTGTCTGTTTATGATAGCCAAAAATGGTGGATTTAAAACACATTTTTGACGTTCGCTTTTCAAATCGTGATTCGATTTGAGTAATCAGTGCAACACGCGATTATCTGGACGATGTTATATTGACTATGGATTTCATTTTATATAAAAGCAATTTTTTCTGTGATAAAACTGTTTTGATGTGGATAATCTTAAGTTTTTTAAAAGCTGTTTCAAAGGAAGATGAACTTTCACAGCCGGACTACAAAAACTTAAACATAATATATGTTGAACACTTGTCTAAAAAAAGTGTGACTGAAAAACGGACCTTATTTCAAAGTCATAATCTGACATTTTTTTAAGACAAATGTTCAACAATCGTTTTAAAGTTTTTGTGGTCATTCTTTGCGTTTTAACATAAAGCAAAAGATCAAATTCTTTCCTAAAGATAGCAGCCAGTGTTGGCTTTTCATCTGACCACTATCAATGTATCTATCGGATTTGGTTTTTCATATTAATGTTCTTTAATTTTATTCTTCTTAGTTGTCAAGAGTGTCAAGAGCCCTGAAAATAGATCGTCATGAAAATAGAGAGTCAATGAAGAAATTGGATCACACTTAAAGAATAGACAGATTTTCAGTAACGATAGAAGATTATTCAAGAACTCTAGTAGTCTGGGATCATTTTTATATTAAGAATCAAGTAAAGCTTTTGTAACATTTTGTAACAATAGACTAAGACCAATTTTTAAAGAGATATATTTATTCCATCTTTCAAAGAACGAAAAATAGGATTACAAAATCGTTTCAAAACTTTCTCAAAGCAAGCTTGGAGACATATTTTTAAATAAACTAACATAGATAAAGATCGAAGCATCAAAGATAAGGTTTACAGCTATCGATAAATTCAATGGAGACGCGAAGGGAACGCAGGGAAATTTATAACGGAAGCCACGTAAAATACTATCGAACACTACCATCGGGCTGTAATCGAAGGTTTTTTATTTTTATTCTACGGTTCACAAAGTAAATGCATGTTTAAATATTCAAAATTTGCCTACCCCTTTTATTGTCACGGCACGGAGCGACTTCCGTGCGCGATAAAACTATGGGACGATGATACGGCTGATTACAGTGCAGGTTTTTATTACGTTCGTTCTTTTTTAGTAAGATTTAAGAACGAATATGAAGCATCATAAGTATATCGTCTATGTAAATAATTTTGTACGTAGGTGACGTTTTGAAGTATCCATTTACAACGTAATACTGTTTTGATTGTATTTCTTGTAGACCTGAAATAATCTTAAGAAATAAAATAATCTTCATCGATGTATGTTTTAATTCTATCTTTGATGCTAGATTTCATCTTGGAGACTCACCAGATAGACCACAAAATCTTTCTGAATGCGTCTAGTCCGAATATTACGCCCTAGCTGGGTGTTCTTAACTTCTCTCAACTATTTTCATGCAGGTATAACATTCTATGGACATGTTTCCGAACGATTTCATCATCATCATCATCTACCTTCCTTCCATCCCTGTCAGACGACACGGTATCATAAACTCTTTTCTTTCATAATTATCATTCCTCACCCAATTATGTCTTTTTTTCTAGTAATTTATCTAAAATCGTGATGTTGTACTGTTAGTTCTTAATTATCATCATCATAGATAAGAGGCCTGTATCAGTAGGTCAAGTCAATCTGTGGATGATGACGATCATTTTCATCATCTTCATTAGCCTATAATGTTCGCATAGCACGATTACTTTCCTGATCAACAAATTTTCAATCGCTGCACTCCATTTCAACGCATCACCCATACCCGTATTTATGGTTAGGACATGATATGGTTCGGTTAGGAAAAACGCTGTGTTTCGACATCTAGCATTAGCATACAAGCCGACACCGACTCCGTTGTAATGGGATGTTCCAGCCCCATACGTTTACATAGCATTATGAGAGAAAACTACGTTTTTTTGTCCGAGCAGGACAAAGGGAAACAAGGGTTTCTGAATGTGTTTCTGCTTGCTTATTTAAAGCCTAGTCTTGTGTCAGTTTTGTCTGCTCATTTTTTTTATTATCTACTGCCCTTTGAGTTTTGGCACGAACTATGTTGTCTAATTTTCTATTATGTATTGTTGACATAGTTAAGTATTGAGATTTCAACGAGATGCTGTGTCAGTCCGAGAAATGTATACTTTTTGAGTGTATTTCCCTGCTATGATCATTACTCCTGTCTTTAGCTTCGTGCAGTTTTCATTTTGATTTGAAAGGGTGATAAAGATCTTACTGCTTTTCGTAATAGTGATATTTTAAACCTTCTATTTATCTAGTAGTACCATAAGTGTCCCATGTATCTATCTCTTTCTAATATAGCAGAATCGATTTAGCTCTCCAACAATAATGGAATGCTGCTAGAAGACGAAAACATAAGCCAGTTTTAGCCGTCAAACATTGACTATGGGTTATCAATCAATACATCGAAGGTACGACAAAATAATTCAAGTTTATTGTATGCAAAAACCCAAAGTTTTTAGATCAGTGCGATGAATGTCAAGCGAAAAGTAAAATGTGACGTTAACGTATACAGGAAAAATTGATCATGGATTATTTTATGCAATTCGGTCACAGAACTGTGTCAAGAGCAATCAGACTTCATTCATTCAATCTCTCTCTCATGTTACAAAAAGTACTAATTAGCATAAACAAAGTTACCGATCTAGGTTACTAGGCAGATGCACTCCACGCCGTAATTGGCACTCGATACTTGCTACCATACACTGCAATAAACATAGCGATCAATATGCAGATCCTGATGGCCTACGACACCCCAGCTATCGAACATCCGGAAACGTACCAACAACGAAGGGAATCATCCACCGCGTATAAATTTCTATGCAAATGAACCGGCGAAGAGCGACGTCGTGGCAATAATCGGCCGGCGGAGTCGTAAATAAAGTTTACGACGAGACGACATCGGCGGCAACCCTTGCCGGGAATTAACGCGACGCGGGAGGTAACCGATGCTGGATTGATAAACCCGCCGGCGAGCAGGGCTGGCCCACGCGCCCGCTCATTCCGCCACAACACACACCCACATTACAAACTTACGCATAAAACCATAAAGTAACAATATTATGAACAAAATATGTTAAGCCGCAATGTTTTTATTCCACGTCGTGTCCTCGACGCGCCGGCTGGTTTCCCACCGGTCCTGTGCGGCCCTGGCGATGCAAATTAGGCTAATTGACATTAAGATTGAGAGTAAGCAACTGCGGAGGCCGATTTATGCACGCGGCGGCACCGGGAGAGGTGTGCCGGAATAGAGCGAGCTCTACCGACGTCCCAAGCACACATTAAGATCGAGATTAAGCAAAAATATACCTGCCATATTGAGCATCCAGCGGATAGCTCCGGCTGGATTTTATTCGATGTTACGTCATATACGACTATGTTTATGTTAACACCGCATAAAAGACTGCGTGTAGAGTGGAAAATATTTTGTTAAATGTATTCATATTCACATAAATATTTGTAGCGTCTGACATTGTAATCAATTCTACAATAAAGTCCTAGAGAAAATTGTACCAGTTCTAGCGTTATACACACAAAACATATTTTTCATATATTTACGTACTAGTTGGACTCAGTAAGCTCGTGTGACAACGGTTCGGAGCGAACGCGTCGTAGATTCAGAATTCTAATTCAATTTAGCAAAAGGGTTGCCAGCTACGCGGAACGAAAAAACTGCGGGAAAAAGTAAAGGGAGAGAGTTCAGAGAAGGGAGAAACGAAATTCAAAGACATGTCTAGGGGCGGCGGCGTGTCACTCGCGCGCGGTTTCGGGACGTGAGGGTAATTGATGCGTTCTGGATTAAGATAGCTTTTTAGGTGTCGTGGACTGAATACGATAGGGGTGGTGGGATGTACTGCAAATTCGTTGATACCGCAAACATCGGCGTGATTGATGACGAACAACTCTAAAGCCATTAAACTAAAATACAGAAAAAAACAAAGCATGATGGCATAAGTCATAGTGTTGTCATAATGCAGCCGGTGGCCGAATTCGTGGAGCTGTCAAAAGTTTTCCTCAGACTTCCGTGTCGGGTGCCCGGGCGGAGGCAGCCGCGATTGAGCCGTCAAAAACTCTGACACGAAGAAAATTGGGCGCGAAACTTTCGTGACCAAAAATGCTAGTGGAGTCTGTCGCCCGCCAAAACCATATGCCTGGCGGTCGGAGATTCTCACCAAATGTCTAGAGCGTTTTAAAATGTCAACCAAATTGTTTCAAACTTTAATCGTATGGCGTATCCATTTTTTTTTTGTTTTCTGTTTTGGCTTGACTTTAGGCTATGTCAGGTTCTCCATAGTTTAAAACTTTAATGTTTTTTATTCATTCCTTTGCATAAAGTATAAAAACAAACAAACAAGAAAAGTGAGTGTATAAAAACGTGGGAAAAATATAATTTAAGCCTGGTTTTTCCAACGCCAAGCTTTACTACACTTTATTGATTGTGATTGTAATTTTATTTGATTGTGGTTTGTAAATATTAGCTATTCTGTGAGGTAATAAAATTATTAGTATCTGAATTGACTCAAAAGACGGCGTGTGGAGCTGTCAAGGTGCTGATAATGTTCACAGGCTGTTTAGAAATTCTTCAGCATTTCGAAAAACAGCAATATAAATAGTTGCCATTTGTTCGTTCCTTAATTATCCACACCAAGAAAAATTCAGTAAAGTTGCCATGCAAAAAAAAAAAACAACAAAAATAGGTACAGAATATCGGCTTTTAATGACCATTTGACTTTTTGAATTAAAAAGCGATTATAATGGCAACACATGTCATAGATAACATCTCTGTTTCCAAAGACAAAAAACATGTAGATATTACTGGTGAGAAATTATCGGGCCAGTTAATAAGCCATTAAGTATGAAACATCAATAAATTGATACCTGAACGGAATAAGAAATAAAATTGCCCATAGAAATAGATAATGGTCACACAGCGCAGTTTTCAAGGGAATAATAAATGTAATTATGGGAAAAAATGTGACCGTTTTGTACCACCTTTGTATTAATGTAAGCATGTATTAATTAAATATTGTAATGCTATGCAATTACTCACTAAACTGTTCAGTATTATTCGTATTTCTAATTGTTTGCCAAATCTTCTTGCTACTAGTGCAGGTCGCAGAAGGAATTTCGTTTGCAAAATATGAGGACCGCAATCTGTTTTATGAAGTATGCAAATGGGTTCTAGGACTATTTAAAAACGCATGTTGCCACGCCCTGGAGTGGTCCCATCTCCTCCCCCACCACATCCCTCAGACGCTGTATGATATGAACCGATCTTTTAACTAACTCTCTCTCTCTTTTAAATAACTTTGGCAAAAGCAAGACAAAATACTTACGCGTGACCCTCGGCGTGATATTCTGGTCCTAACTTTTCATATTCTACACTTATGATCTATTAAGATTGTGTGAAGGTGTTGGCGAAAGCTAGTGTGCATATTTCCTAACAGGAAAAACGGAATTTACTTCAGCACAGTAACAAATTAAAAAATCTATCAAGGAGGAAGGAAAACCAATGATTACGAAACAAACACGGAAGTTAAAATACAAAACGTTTTTAAATCGTAATTTTTCCTAGTTTACCCTGTTTATGAAGTAATATTTCCTTGTTTCTTTTAAAACAAACTTCTCCCTCAAAATTTCGCAAAAAAGAGAAACTTTCAAAACAATAAGCCACCTGGGGTACTAGGACAACATAAATCGGAGGTACGTTTTACGCAATTAAACTCCGGAATCCCTCGAATTCGATGTCGAAATCTCCAATTTTGTATTTTGCCCGAAGAGTTCCGTTGATGTAACTCTTCGAGTTTGAATCGCCCACTTCCGTGACGAAATATTTCGGTGTAACGGCAAAGTTCGAGTGTGTACAAGTTTCGGTGTAAAACTGCATCACAATGACATGCTTGATCGTTGGGTGTAGGGTTCGTTCGTGAATATTTTGGCCGAAGTTTCGGTGATTTGTATGTGAATGTAGAATGAAATGTGAATGGAAGAATTCGAATTGTACAAGTGTATATGCCTGATCGGAGTCTACTAGTTGGAGTAAGATCTGAGCAAATGTTAAGCTAGGCGAAACAGTGGCTGAGCAATTGAATGCTGCGCGGTCTCGATTTTCGCACGGCACAAATGTGGCTTGCAGGTTCTGGGTCAGTTTGTACAATCATGTGTTTATGTAGTTACCTTCGTGTTTGTTACCGCATCCATACGATAACGCATCTATACAGGAATTTTACCAAATATAGGGTCAACGCTTTTCTTAATGATAAATTGATAACCGATGACTTAAGTTGTGTATAAGCTGACACCACCACATCTAGGCAATCTAAAGTTTAGAACTGGCAGAAGAAAATGCAAGATGAAAGACAAAAAAATTAAAAGCATTCTGCCGTTCCTAATTCAAAAAATATAATAAATAACTTCAAAAAATATCAGCTACGTCTCTATCCTTCGGAACGCGATCGCATGCAACAAATGCATTCGATATTGGTGAAGCGCAATTTTCGTGTTAGGCTGTACGATTTTGTCGTGCGACAGTCGCTCTGTGATTTATTTGTGAGCTACGGCCTACAAGCTTTGGATGCACGCAAACACTTGTGATCAATTGTCGCTTTTTACGGCAATATTTGTTTGGACGACAGTATTGTTTGAATAAATTGTTGTTCGGAAAGTTTTAGTATGCAAAATGTCTATCTGTCTCAAAGCAAGGATAAAGCTTTCCTTCCCTTCTTCAAATCTGCTGATGTTGCGAATTGTAAAGGTAAAAGCTGAGTTAGTCCCGCCATCTCATCTTGTGATATTCCACTTGCACTTACACATCGTCATCATGATCTGCCAAGCCTTTACCCCAACAGTGTTGGACTCGGATTCCAGTTTCCGAACTGGAAGCATTTTCCTCGTCTGACCTAGCAGCCAATACGATATAGCTCAAATCCTTCTTCCACTTATTTTTCTTCTCTTCAATTTGTTGCCAATCAAAGAGTTTGCGCATTTGAATTTCCAAATAGCGATATAGAATTTCGATTAGCGCTGTGACTGAGCGATTGGACTGCCGTGCAGCCTGTCGCGGGTTCGATTCCCGCACGGAACAAATATTTTTTTGTATGACCTACAATTACTTGTTCCGGGTCTGGGTGTTTGTGTTTGTGAGTTTCTATGTTTGTAAACGCACCCACGACACCGGAGAAATTCCTAGTCTGGGGCAACGTTCTTACAAAAAAAAAATAGAACCAGAAAATAATTGGTGTCAACAACATAGCTTGAAGTAGGTAAAAGAAAATGTGTAATGGCAATATGCTGGCCATGTTTATCGAATTAAATTCAGCCGATGATGAAAACAAGCCATGGAGCGGAGAAAAAAAAACGCCAATGAAGAGTGAAAACGAGTTTGCGAGCAACTTGTGGTATTAAAAGACTAAGCCCCTTCGTACACTAGGCGACGCAAGTCTCCGATACCTTACGATTTTGGTATTCATTGACGCGTGCTTGTGTTCGAACCTCAATGGGTTTGTTGCGATAGCCGCTTGGATACCGAAGTCGTAAGGTATCGGAAACTTGAGTCGCCTTGTGTACGAAGGGCCTTACAGTTTCCTCGTTTTGGACTGTGATACGTGAGTGCAACGCTAGTTAAGAATAAGTATAATTTATTTGCATAAAATATAGGTAGATACCACCAGTTGTTATAATTGGTGGTTTAGGCACAAACCATATTTTACGTCCTGTTTAGGGCATGCAAATTTCACATTATTTTTAAGGTACATAATGTTTTTAACCGACTTCCAAAAGGAGGAGGTTCTCAATTCGGATGTTTGTATTTTTTTTTTTTTATTTTTTTTTGGGCATAACTCCGTCGTTTAACAACCGATTTGAAAAATTCTTTTTTTTGTTGGATAGGGTATACTTCCGGAATGGTGCCATTAAAATTTAATCGAAATCGGACTAGCACTTTTTGAAAAATCAACAAAAACCTAAGAAGTTTTCAACTTTGTCTACACCGATTACTCCGAGGTTTCTGGTCCGATTTCGATGATTCTTTTTTTGTTCGATACCGTATATCTGCCATTTGGTCCCATAAAATTTTCATTTAGTTTGGTGCAGTAGTTCTTATTATAGCTCATTGTGTACATACATTCATGGGCGTTGTTATTACCGGTGCTACGGATTACAAAATTATGTATTTGACAATAATTTGGGTTGAATAGTGAAACTAAAAAGGATAAAATAAAAAACTTTTTCAAAAAAAAATGTAACAGACTTCAAAACAACCACAAGAAAGTTCAAAATAACCTACAAAAAATCTTTTCTTTTTCTTACATTTTTTTTGAAAAAGTTTTTTATAAAATTAAGAGTTACAATAAGATGTTCTTATGCTAATGTTGAGATTCAAAGTAAGTACTATGTTGTTAAGTTAAGTTAACAATGTGATTAACTACTATGTTGTAAAATTTCCTGAGAAATGTAGTTCGAAACAATTTTCAAATACGAAGTTTATTTTAAAAATATTTAAAAGGTAGTTCTCTAATGTTTCTGGGTAACTTATTAAAAATAGTGATGCACTAATGAAATATTTTTTTTTACTTATAAAACGTAGTATTACAAAATGGTACTAAAATCTTGGTGGGATCTCTCGGCCTTTGCTTCGTATAAATCTCGCGCCTAGTTACATGCTGTGTATATGTAGATACCTTTCGAGCGATGACTAACGCATGATAAACTACGATTATTATTATAGTTAGGTATAGCAAGCGTCCATATACTTGTCTGGACGTGTGTGTATTACTTATCTCTTTAAATGCAACAATGTAAAAAGTGATTATTTTGGTGATCATGAATCGAACAATGCGAATTAAAAATGTGCGTCATGTTGGTCATGTATTGATTGCATCGCACGTAGCGCATTGAGCCATTGGTGACGTCATTCAATAAACTACATCTTGTTTTTTTTTTTCGACATGGGTCGCAAATTGAATCTAGCCTGGCCAGGAAGCTGGCCAGCTAGCAATGTCTGCGTGTTAAGAAAAAAATCTGATGGCCAAGGTTAAACCAAACAAATTAGAGGTCATCCAAAGGTTCATTGGGTTGACAATATCATCAAAATTGCTGTGAACAGTTGGATGAGGGACAGGAGGCCTATAACCAGAAATGGCTAATTTCAGGCTGAAAAGATGCAAAAAAAAAAACAGTAAATAACTCACGTTGTTCATGCTGTTGCCAAGCCAGGGCTCCGCATAGTAGAGCGAGTGTCTTCCCGGAACCGGTTGGACTCTCCAAAATGCAGTTCTCCCCCTTTTTGATACCGCTTATGATCTAGAAAAGAACAGTGTATTTAAAATCATGTATGTATGCAATGTAAAGGTAAAACTGATGAAACAAAAGTGTAGCAAAACATCATGAGGAAACCGGCATGACTAGAACCATAAATTCAAAGGCATGTGACATTCTCCAAACTGGGCCCCCGTGGTCGACACAGAGTGAGACCTGTATCCCAGCAGTGGGAACATTAATAGACCCAAGATGATTGCAACAGAACATTATGCCTGCATCCTTAAAGGGGTAGGCAAAGCTATGTTTGAGTTTTATGTTTTATAGGTAAGACTTTTCCAATAAACTGGGTATAAATCAAGTGTCCGGAACTCTGGACTGGTACTGAACAACATCCACTTTGTTTAATATAGGAAACAAACCCAGAAGCTCAAGCTCAGCAGTTGCGATTGTGACCAAGATCAAAATGTAATAATGTATTTGCTTACTATGTATTGTTCCATGGGATTTGTCAAAAAAATGTTAGAAATTCAGTTAAACCAGATGGAATAAGAAACATAATTTTTTATGACATTATTATATTAATCCATAATTAATACATGCACGGGAAGATACATAATATTAATTGTAATTTCATCATTATGATATATATGTTGTAAGACGGGAAGATACATAATATTAATTGTAATTTCATCATCATGATATATATGTTGTAAGACGTCCACTGCTGGACAATGGCCTCCCCTATAGACTTCCATTAAGGCTGGTTGGAAGCAGCTTGCATACAGCATGATCCAGTGGACTTCATAAGATCATCTGTCCACCTTGTGTGTGTCTCCATTCGAAATAAAACTGAGAAAGGAGTACAAAACTAAGTAATACAAGAAAAAAGTTAGAATAAGTATATGTATAGCCTTGGCGCACAAAGGACACCTGAAGAAACAGGGTGGACTTTTAGTCTAAATAGTCTGATAGTTCCTTCCACTCCACCCAGGACAGGAAGACTTTAGAGTTGTCTTTACTACCTCAAAAAAAAAAAGATACAATAAGGAACTTGCTAGAGACAAAAAATTTAATTAATATTAACCTTGGACATCAAAGCCACCTGACTGCCATAAGGATTGACAGGGAGCAGAACATTTACACCTGCAATCATCCTTTTAAAAACTTCTTTCGGTGCCGGTATGGGCGGCCTCATCATAGGCTTTGCTATTGTGACATTTACATTCTGTTTCTGAGGAAACAAGGCTTTCACCGGAAACTTCTTATCCTCATTCTTTTTGACACCTCCTTGTTTGTTTTTCGATGGAAATAAAGTCTTTTTTGCCGTATTTTTCTTCAAAACAACTTCTGGGTACTCTTCATCGTCGGATAATAAAGCAGTGTCAGTGGACATGTTATTGAATTCTTCATCACTGCTGATTGCTATCACATCATCCATGGCGTCAATTCCAACAGTTTTCGAACAACCAGGTCCACCGAAACTGTCGTCGTCGTCGGATATCTCAACTTTTGCAGCCATTTTCCTTAGAAATCACCTAAAATAACCACCAATCACTAAAAATACCTTCCCGCGCTTTATTTGCACTTTTTACTGCAACATTCAGTAGGTAATTTTGTGATCCTAAGTCTTCATTAATAAGTTGGAAAACTGACGCAGATATATTGAAATCAATAGCACCCGTAAACCTCTAAATATTGACTTCTTTGTTTTAAAAACAGGATAATATACTTTGCAAAAAGCAAAATAAACAGCTGAGGCCGGAATCTTTCACCAAACGTCAATGGGGATGGCAACTCAAAGCTAATCGTAGATGGCGCTGCGATAGTTGGTCCCCACGTCTACCTTGTACAAAAAAACAAACAAGATTATTTGTTATAAAAATTGAGTATAAATACAAAACAAATATGGAAAATTATTCGTCCATGCAAGTACTATATACTAAAAGAAGAATTAAGACGCCGCGGCGCATCTACAAGAGAAAAAAAGTGATTTAATTGAGTGGTTATACATTTGATTTTACCGTAATAAATCCACAATTACTTGTAGTTGAGGTTTCAATTTTTGAGTTTAGGTATGTTTTACCTGTCCTCTCCTTTATCAAGAATATAATGCTGCTTTTGACTTTCTATTTTGATAAAATATCATAATGTTTTAAGTCAGTAATTTTAACCTTTTTTTCTATTTAGATTCGAGAAATATCACAATATATTTAATTTCTTAACACCACAACTATTACAAAACTCGTTCCAGGTGATAATTCTTCGATTTTCGAGCGATGCAATACTGGTACATAACCTCCAAAAGAAAAGTAGATATTATTTTGAAAAGTGTATTCCATCATTTTTACAGCTTATTACACAACATCTAGTCATTTTACATCAATAAATGTTTTTTTTTTCTGAAAATTCCTTTGATTTTACAGTTCTTTGGGGACCAAACTGTCATTTTCACTTTGACACTTGCCTTCCCCATTAGTTGTCATTACTTGTCAATGTCATGAAAGTTGCGTTCCAATATCCCAAACAGTTAACGTGAATTAGAACATGAAAAGAGACAAAACTAGACGTCAACTATAAACGAAAAGAAACAAAACATAAACATAGCGTTGCGAGTTTTGTTATGCTATGTTATGGTATCTATCATCAACGAGTGTGTTTGTTTTTTAGGATTCTCGTAATAAGATTTATGATGTCGAAATAAAATCTCAATAAAAATATTGTCACAATTTATTAGACAACAATCTTAATTTTTTTTTGTTATTTATTTATTTTAGATTGATTTTTTGTTTTTCTAGGCATTTGCGGCACAGGGGCAATCCCCAAAGTTGTCTTTTAAAGACGGGATGCAATGCAAACACATTTCTTTTTCCATCTTGGGGTCTTGTTTCTCGTCGCTTTCGTTTGGGGATCCTACGCAGGCCAAACACATATTTTTTTCCTTACTGCTATTATTTGAGAAACAGCCACATTCTACGGAAATTTCTATTTCACGGTTAGCTTTTACGTTTGGGGGGTCAGCGCAAGCCAAACACATTTCTTCTCCTTTATTGCTGTTATTTTGGAAGCACCCACATTCCACGGTAATTTTTTTCTTACGGCTATCTTTTTTATTTGAGAAGCCACTTTCTACGGGCCTGTCTTTCCCACAACTGGCTTTTCCGTTTGGAGGGTCAGCGCAAGTCATGTCTTTATCCCAACTGCTGTTATTTGGGGGGCAGGCGCAATCCACTTCCATTTCTTTTATCTTCCCGATTTCTGGTTTCTTATTGCGCTCTGTTTTCTTAGGGCTTTCAAGACTCTCATAGTTTTTTAGTTTAGGGTGTACAACACCAACATTTTCGGAATGGAGACATGTCCTGCAAAAATTACATAATATATTGGCTTAGATGGACACATTTTTTAGGGGTAATACTAATAGACACTGAGACACTTTAATGATTTATAACCTTTTTTTTTCTTTTTAGGGCGGTGAAATAAATCATCAAATGAATCCTCTCCGACCAGTGTGGAGCGGAAGGGACTGTCAGATCTCTTACTGACTAAAATCCATGGTGTTCCTTCAATAGCTCTTAACATTCTAGGGTCATGGTTACCTGTTTTGACAGTAAAACCTTGGATTTAAAACAAATATTGTACTATCGCTAGTAACTTACGATATACTTTTTAGCAGATCGCAGATTTTATTTAGAATGTAAGCCACTATCTGCAACATCGTTTGTATCAACCGAGTCCATGTCTCGCAAATGGTGGTGCGAAATGTATCAAAATTGGCTTCATGTCACAGTTTCGCCGGCTGCGATGGAGTCATGAAAATGTAGGAAAGCAAAGAAAATGCCATTGCCCAACCTAACCAGCACATTTTTTGTATTTTTTTGTATGTTTTTTCTGTTTTAGAGATTTTTATTGCATTTATAATTTTATAGGAAAAGATCAAATGAAGGTTTCTGACTGAATGCTTTTTTTTTCATTTTAATTTTTTAATGTCATTTTATTTTATGGTTTTAGCTAAATTGTATGAAAAACTTTTTGTTCGAGCTTATACCTACTCGATATACAGTGTGTCCGGGCACGGGTTATCGATATTTGAAGGGGATATACTAGGCTCTTTTTCATCGACAAAAATGCTTTTAAAAAAATTCTTACTCCAAAACTTCGCGAATGGCAGCCATTTTAATTTTTTGATCTGTCGAACTGGGGTGTGAACAATAAAATTCAAATATCTTTAAATCCAAGAGACCTACATTCATGCAAATGACTTTATTGCAAAGTTAAACGTTGAGGCTTATCAAAAACTTACGAAAGTTTTCTAAATAATATGTAAAATAATCAAAAAACATGGGCAAACACGAAATTGTACACAAAAATTACTGAATAATTTCACATTTTTAACTCTAGCTCGAAAAGTACCCCTCAATTTTGCTAGGGTTTTTGCATTAAATTAAAAGTGTTTGAGTCAGGCTATAAAATGATCACTACGTTAAGTATCTTAGGAGTTATTCTCACTTGAACATCACCCTTCCGTCTCGCCCCGCAGCAATAATTCCTAGAAGTGGTTTCATATAATAAAAAAAATCTACCATTTCAGTTTATGGATTATGGTGGTCAATAATGCTAGCTGATATTTATCAGCTAGCATTATTGGAACGATTTAGCTCGCCCAAAGAATGCGACGCCTGTAATATTGGGGTACATGCGCTAAGGAAGGGTGATGTTCAAGTGAGAATAACTCCTAAGATACTTAACGTAGAGTGATCATTTTGATATCATTTTATAGCCTGACTCAAACACTTTTAATTTATTAAAAAATCAAAGCAAAAATCTTATCAAAATTCAGGGGTACTTATCGAGCTAGAGTTAAAAATGTGAAATTATTCAGTAACTTTTGTGTACAATTTCGTGTTTGCCCATGTTTTTTGGTCATTTTTACATATTATTTAGAAAACTTTCGTAAGTTTTTGATAAGCCTCAACGTTTAACTTTGCAATAAAGTCATTTTCATGTATGTAGGTCTCTTGGATTCCAAGATATTAGCATTTTATTGTACACACCGCAGTTCGACGGATTAAAAAATTTAAATGGCTGCCATTCGCGAAGTATTGGAGTAAGAATTTTTTTTAAACCATTTTTGTCGATGAAAATGAGCCTAGAATATCCCCTTCAAATATCGCTAACTCGTGCCCGGACACACTGTATATCCTGGAACATGGGATCTGTAAATGACCACTACCAATAAGCGTTTATGCTAATGGGGTCTTGCCGGAGGCGCGCGGCGCGACGCAGCGCGGCGCGGCGCGGCGCAGTACAGTTGAAAAAGCGCTGAGATTGAACAAATGCAATTCTATGTATCTGTTCACACGCCATCGCCAGCGCTTTTAAAGCGCGGCGCTTTTTTTCGAATTGTATTTGACTTTAAGTGCTGGGCGGTGACATTTAAATTTCAAGTTCAATTTATTTAGTTCAATTTACCTTTTAGTTCAAACTCAGCGCTTTTTAAAGCCCAAAAAGAAAGCGCTCGACAGAGTCTGACGGAGTCTGCCAGTTTATCAGTCGGACGGACTGACAGAGGCTGACAATCTGACAGAGTCTGACAGTTTATCAGTCAGACATCACAGAGTGTCAGTCTGACAGAATCTGACAGTCTGACATAGTCTGAGAGAATCTGACGTAGTCTGACAGTGTCTGACAGAGTCTGACCGAGCCTGACGGTTTGTCAGTCTGACAGAGCCTGGCAGTTTATCAGTCTGACAGTCTGAAAAAGTCTGACAGGATCAGACGTAGTCCGACAGACCCTGATAGTGTCTGACAGTCTGACCGAGTCTGACAGTTTATCAGTCTGACAGAGTTAGACGGAGTCTGCCAGTTTATCAGTCGGACGGACTGACAGAGGCTGACAATCTGACAGAGTCTGACAATCTGACAGAGTCTGACCGAGTCTGACCGAGTCTGACCGAGTCTGACAGGGTCTAACCGAGTCTG
Organism: Agrotis clavis; assembly: GCA_954870645.1. Taxonomy (NCBI): domain Eukaryota; kingdom Metazoa; phylum Arthropoda; class Insecta; order Lepidoptera; family Noctuidae; genus Agrotis; species Agrotis clavis. Next base: position 5,690,287 of record OX940939.1, on the reverse strand, counting down.
CCACTGTATTTAATCCTGACAGTCTGAAAAAGTCTGACGGAGTCTAACATAGTCTCACGGAGTCTAACAGAGTGGCAGTTTGACAGAATCTGACAGTCTGACATAATCTGACGTAGTCTGACAGAGTCTGACGGAGTCTGACAGTTTATCAGTCCGACAGAGTCCGACAGTCTGACAGAGTCTGACAGTCTGACAGAGTATGATAGAGTCTGACAGAGTCTGACCGAGTCTGACCGAGTTCGACCGAGTCTGACCGAGTCTGACCGAGTCTGACTGAGTCTGACAGGGTCTAACCGAGTCTGCCTCTGTATTTAACCCTGAGTCTGACTTTATTTGACTCTTAATCTGACGGCGAGTAATGGGCAATTCGCTGTCCAACCATGGACCATGCCCGGGTCGATGGCAAAGAGTGTCAGCACTGTGACGGGACCCCCTTTAGGGGGTTATGTTATACCCTGCCGGGGTCACGAGACTAAACAGCTCTTTACATTCCGGGGTCAAGCCCCGGAATGTAAAGAGCTATTGAAGGACGCCGTGGATTTTAGTCAGACAGTCCCTCCTGCCCTGCCCTCGGTGGGAGAACTCATTTGATTTTACTTCGCTAAAAATGGTAGTTAGATTACTTTTGGCAAAAGTAGTTAACTACATGTAGTTGTAACTATACATAATTATATAGTTGTAACTACATGTAGTTAACTACTTTTAATCGTAGTAAGTAATCAGATTACAAAAAAGTAGTTAACTACGCCCTACACTGGACACGGGTATAATATTAGATATTTTTAATTGTTAGTTTTAATTAATATTCACAAAACAATTGAAAATTAATTAATTGTTAATTGTAGTAAATCAGAACTATTAATTAATTAATTGTTAATTGTAGTAAATCACAACGAACAATTAATTAATTGTTAATTGTTACTGCTACAGTTAAATAATTGTTAGTTGTATTTTTCACAATTACAATTGATTAATTGTTAGTTTTTAATTGTTAATTCAATTAAAATTTGCCCAACACTGCTTAAAGGCAAGCATTTCTTTTTAATGCAATCAAATGACTTTTGTCGACGCAATTACGAAAATTAAAACATTTTATTGTATTCCATGTGATAGCTATCGAAACATTAATAAAAATGCATAAATATATTTTACTGTTCACCCACCATTAACGCTCTCGGTGTTAGTCATTTGGCTGTATGGAGTGTTGCTGTTGCCATCGGTGAACTCCCGCCAAAATTTTGGCGCCATTACACGAATGAGTTGTCACAGAGGTTATGGCGCGTTATAATTTGGTTTATAACCCGACACTACGCTGTTTGGGTAATGTAATTAGTGAATATCAGAATATGGCAATGCGATTTATATCTATTTCTTATAATTTTTTTTAATTTTACCATAATTATAGTGTAAGTAAGCTTTTCCTAACTACGCAACTTCTGAAGATTTTCTTGAAAAGAATATAAGACAGATTTAACTATTAACTTATGTAGGTCCCAAAATAGTTAATAGTATGTAAATAGTAGTTCTAGTTGAAGTAGTTAATTGATAATTATATCTTCATTAGACTTGGTTGACCGGGTCTTTCGCAAACCTGCTAAGCAGTGCCTTTATATAGAAATCATTTAAAAACTATTTCGCATAATTAAGTAGATACTTATAATTATTAGAAGGCTATTATTAAGTGGACGGTCAGCGAAGGTGAACGATGGTTTTCGTTGTCAAGTTGTGTCATAAGACGAAAAAAAGAAATCGTTTTAAAATTTAGTCGATTCATAAATTGTAAACAGTGTCCTTTTAGATAAAAATCGTAAATCAGCAACGCAATAAAATAATAAACGCATAAACAACGTTCTATTAAACTATGCAAGGGATGCCACCCTATTTTTCGGGCCATTCAACAGTTTACGTCCGTTTTAATACGACTGCTACAAATTGGTATACGTCATAAATTACAGAGTGAAGATGCGGACTACTCCCCTTGTCTTTAGGTTGTGTTCGTATTTGGGTTTTGAATTGTCGCTTTTATTTTATTTTCCTCTGTAAATTTGCCAAACATATATTATATTGAAGGCTAAAATCGCCAAGAAATGACTTCTGATCTGAATGTAACTTTCTCATTATGGTTTTAGTAAATTGTTATTTTTAGAGCTTAGTTAATTCTGGTCACTCAACAGAAAATGATAGTAACCTCGACTACTTTTTTTTTTCTATATCCTACAAAGGCCTAATCTCAAACTCCTTGGCGTTGACCTGAATTCAGCAAGAGATCAAAATAGTAGAACCTAGGTAAAAACCCAATGTTATCAAAAAGGGTCCAAAGTCATCAGATAGAAACATGTTGGCGTTTGGCAACCAAACAGTGGCATCCCTCCATCCCTCCCAATTATTGACATGCTTTATTGCGCTTCCTATCGAGGCGCGCTTTTATCAACGTATGTCGCTCCACCCGATACAACCACCAAACCTACCCTACGTTCATTCACAGGAAAATGAACCTTATGACTTGAGAATGAAGATTGATATGTCCGCAAGAACTCCACAGTGTTATTTCTACCTAATTTGATGGCAAAACTTTCTATATCGAACTCATTTATACTTCCAAACATTATCAGTAGGGGTTCGCGCCGATTCGACGGCCAATGCATGGGCTCTCAAGATTGATATCTTAAAGTAAACATGCGACTGTCTATTTGTATACGTTTTACGACATTTGGCGGACAATAATTTGGTTTTAGTTAATTTGGTCGTTAAGCTTTTGTGTGTGGGAAATTAAAAGTGCAATAAAAGTAATAAAACTGATAAAATAACTATAGAAAGTTTTGTTTGACACTTCTGTTAGATTAGTATGTCGTTACTGTTTTTGAACTTTTTGATTTATTAGAAACCTAATGGAGTTGCTTCTAGGCAAAGCATGCTTTTTACTTTAAGCTGTAAGTTATGTACCTATGTGAGCTACTATTTACATAAGCATACACATACCATATCTACTTGGAGTAGGTAGTAGTTTCTTCCAAAGTTGATACGTTGTATATGCTTTTAAGGTACGAGTAGGTTATTCATTCCTTTAGCATCTTAAGGTAGCTTTTACGCCTTTTACCATAGATTACTTGTACCTTGTGCTTTGCTTGTACCTTGGTACCTGAAAGCAACCAAATATGTGAGTAGGTACTTTAAATCTTTTACTAAAGGGTGATGTTCCATAAAATGACTACAGACGTTAATTTAAATTCTTACTCCGCTACAAATAAAGATCCAGTGTTCGCCCACCGTGCCGACTGCGTGTGACCGCGTTCATCCGCATTGACATCACCAATCACTCGATTCAGTTTGGGCGGCCGTGCGTTATAAATCGACTAAATCGCCTACCCCTAGTCCGACTGCTAGTGTACCGTGAACTTGACTAATTTCTTTGTTGTTAGGCACACGCACCGCACTAGTAATCAGTTGATTCTTTGTCACGGACAGTTTTTTGAAAAAGGAATACACGTTGTTGATTCTGAACATGTCATGCTTTTGCGTGTCAAATTATTGTCGTAAAAAGACAGGGGAATTTGCGGTGATGCCTTACGTGTCTATGTAGTCTGTGTGCATTACTTAATAATTATGATGGCGAATGGGATGTTCCAGAAGAGTGACAAAAGAGAACTGGAAGAAAATCTACGATTATGAAATAAGTTTTTAGACTTTTCAGTATCAGTTACCTACCGTCTTTTCTTTTCCTAGAAAATCTATTTCTGCGTGCTTAGGTACCGTTTATTCTTTGAAGCACAATATATTTTATTTACTTTTTATTTGTTTGATATTCAAGGGTGATTTTTTTGTGTCAATTGAACTCGTAACGTTTAGTCAACACTCGTAATATCCTTATCCATTAAATCCACTTAGGAAGCCCCATTTACCCCTTATGGTATCATACGCAAGTGATACCCATACATATTTAATATTCCCTTGAATGCCCTGTCCGGCTACTTACAAATGTCTCCCCTACACACATTTCTGTTCGTGACATACGTCCCTAGCAATAATCGTTAAAGCTTGACCGAACATAAGTAATTTGTTGCGTTCCGCTCCTCTAGTGGTACAGGTGACATTTCAAAAAAAAAAAAATCATCTGTCATTTCTTGGTTTTGGAGGTAAAATTTTCAAGATGGCGACAGAATTTGAATTTAATAAAGTTTATATAGGTAATGATCTAATGTCTTTTTACAGATCATTCATTACCCATATTCTTAGTGAAATAACTGTGTAAGATAGCTCTTTCGTGCCCTGGACAGTTTAGGCTTCAGACTTTATTCAAGGGATGATTTTACCCGAACGTCTTTTGGCATAAAAGAAATTAAACGATTTATCGTGCCATACGTTTTATCCTTTTCACACTAAACCGTCCAGTGTGATTTTAAACAGCAATCACCAAGTTTTTACCCTATGTTCTCACTCGGGAACTATTCAAAAGATTTAACAGACTGTCAGCAACGTCGCAGTAACCGCGGGAAAAGCAGCGACAAAAACTGGTATTGCGACCAGAATGTAGCAACGACAGTTCCAGGGCCATCTTTTTCATTGGGCACTCTGGGGATTTGCCCAAGGCCCCAAGTCCTTAGCCCAAAAAACTCTATTAATGACAAATAATATATGTTCTAAAACTGTCAAGACCGCTACGCTTATTTTTTCATGCTGAGTAAGTACATTTTTTTAATTCCTTTGATATTCTGCATTATAGTCTGTTTGTTAATCTCGGAGACTAAATTAACAAGTCAAAACTGACATAAATGCTTTGAAATCTGTGTCAGTTTGCCATTTGTTTGTCAATTTAGTCTCCGAGATTAAAAAACAGACTTTAGTCAAAAGTTACGTATAATGTATGAACGTACGTAGTTACATAAATAATGTATCCGAGGCGGTGTGTAATGTATCCGAAGCGTGCATTTGATTAAAATGCACGCTTTTGCATCCTACAAGGGCCTTATAATCCTAAAGCGATAGGGCCTTTAGGGCCTATAGAAGACGGCCCTGGACAGTTCCTAGTAGTGCTAATATAATGTAGGTATGTTACCAGAGGCTCGAAATATGTTGTAGCCCGACATATTTATGGTATAAATGGTTGCACCTGCCCGCGACTCTGTAGGTCGGTGATACCAATCGGAATAGATAACGTACTTTTTATTGCAGTTATAATTATCTTTATTTGGTCACCCCATCACACGCTCGATAGTTTACAGTTCATTGGTTTTGGAAAAAAACGGCCATTTTTACGACGTAAAAGTGTCGCTGTTGACTTGTGAACGTGATGACGTTTTATAATTATCCAACTACGCCAGAAGTAGGGTTATGGTTTTTTTAATAGCTGTTTACTTGGGGTTGAAACGATCGGATCAGCTGGTAAATAGAAAAATTGTATGTCGTTTTTATTATTCAATAATAGGGAGTGCATGCTTGTCCTACAATTATAACGGATAGACAGATAAAATACAAAATGCCAACATTAAGCTCTTTTACGTTTAAATAAAAAACCGGCCAAGTGCGTGTCGGGCCACGCACAGTGTAGGGTTCCGTAGTTGCCCATCAAAATAATTATGCGAACTAACTAAACTGATTTGCTGAATTTAACTTTAATTTAATTTACGTACATTAACATTTATTAGGTACCTACCTAAGTAAATCAGTAGCCAACTCATAACGTCTAACCAGCACCAAAGTCTATGTAAAGACGAATCAAATGAGCCCAAACTCGATAGGATTATTGTATTACAAAGATCCCATGGCTACCTTCCAGCTCCATCATAAGAACCTGGAAAACATCCAATACAAAAGCCCATGTAAAGACGAATCAAATGACCCTAAGCTCAGTAGGATTGAGTTGTTGTAGAAAGAACTCATGGTTACTTTCCAGCTCTATCATCACACCATGGACATCATCCAGCATCAATGTCTATGTAATAAAGACGACTCTAACGAGCCGAAACTCGACGGGATTGAGTTGTCGGGATTCTTGAAATCGCTTCAAGGATGATTTAAAATTTAAAGAGTTCCCACGATTTCTCCAGTATTCCATCATCAGATCCTGACTTGATGATCATGGGACCAATTGGAAGGTGTACTCTTTCAACCAAAAGAAGAATTTTCAAAATCGGTCCAGGTGTCTTTGAGAAATCGGGGAAAATACTTACATAAAAAAAAAGATTACGACGAATTGAGAACCTCCTCCTTTTTTTGAAGTTAGTTAAAAATAGTTGACAATAAAAACCTACCTATCCCCAAAACATACCCACCTATTATTATAGCTGTAAAAATAAAGTTGACAAACTTACATTTGCAGTTGAAGAACATGTTCTCCGATACATTTTGTTTAGGAAAATATGTTATCCAAGTACGTTTTATAAGTTGGTCGACTATTACTCGTAAACTTGTAAAGCCTACAGTCAACGAAGTTTAAAAGAAAATTATCATGACTGTAGGAGTCATGATAATTTTCTTTTAAACTTCGTTATATATACTACTATTGTGATTTTTTTTACACCCCCAAACATAACCATTTAGTTGGTAGAGGGGGGGGGACACTCGAGTCGAGAAAAAATTAGCACTTTAAAGTTTAATATTTCACAAACGAATCTTTTTATCAAAAAATTGTTAATGGAAACTATCAATATTTTTAAAGGCCTATTTAATTAACCACACTAAGGGGAACGCGAGAAAAAAAAAAAACATCCCACTTTGCGTGTACAGGAGGTACCCTAAAAAAATATATTTTACGAGATTTTATTTTACCACTTTTTCGGCACAACAAATCCGTATATTTACCTACACCAAATTACAGCTCTCTAGTACTGGGCGTCTCTGAGCTAAGCTGCGGACAGACGGACGGACGGATGGACGGACATGGCGAAACTATAAGGGTTCCTTGTTGACTACGGAACCCTAAAAAGAGTAATTGATGCTGATATGATAAGGAAGGAGATAAAGTGCAAAAAGGTGGGAGATGAAAAAGAAAACAGTTTAAAAAGTTTAAAACAAAACAAAAATTAATAAAGTGAACACAAATATCATTAGGTGATTAATTAAAAACAACAGAATTTTATAATTGAATACTTTTAATTTGAATGAACTATTAGCATTAAAACAATCGATAATTTATGGGTCGTAAAACTAATGAGGGGCACATCAATTGTTTTATTGATCTGCAGTTATTTTATAATTAACAGGGAGGTAACCTGCTACAATTAACAATAAGTGGTAGTTTTTTATTCATACTTGATATCTACGACGTGATCTTTCTTCATCAGCGTATAGATGATACTTAATCTTAATTTTATTGATGAACAGAATCGTTGTGCGCGAGCAGCGAGCAGTGGTAGACTGGTGGCCCAGCCAGGCGCATTACTTTGTGGAATTTATTTCCTCATCACTGCTCTCAAAACGGTGAAGGAAAACATCGTGAGGAAACTGTCATATCCTAGAATGAAAAAAAACGACGTGTCCAACCCGCACTGGGCCCTGGGCCTGTGGATTAATGGCCCACTCACTCTAGGAAGCCCGTGAGCAGTGAGAACAGGCTGACGATGATGATGAATCGTAGGCCGTAACCGCACGACGGATACGGGTGGTTACGGCCTACGATTTGACTTGCCTCTGTGCTTACCTTTAGAAACCTTTTACCGGTTTACGTAAATAGCAATCGACAGGATACGTAGGATGAAGTATCCTACCGAAGTAGGATACTTCATCCATCGTTATTATTAGCAGTAAACTATTACAGTTGTCTGGTTTAATAAGTAGATGGATAGTTCTGTAGAGATCTTCGTGCCAAGCTATGGACGGATAGGTAAATGGGACAAATGATCCACTTAAGGCTATCTGGAAGGAATTCTCAAACTGTTTTTGTGGAAAGAAAAATTTGCACTCGAAAAGCGCCATTGAACATGCAAATCATCCGATTCCACTCGCCACAGCCAGTAGACTGGACGCTTTACATCAGTCATGTCCTGTAAGCTCGAAGTCTCAACAACGGATGCGGTGGCGCAGGCGATAATGCGTACAGAAAGGAAAACATTGCCCTCGTTAAGAAACCGGCACAGTTAATTACTTGGGTAGGTATCATAAAACCAAAAAAATCAGAGACGTTAAAAGTCTAAATCATTTTTTTTTGTTGATCTATCTTCCTCATTATCAGCAATAATTCTACGCAAAGATAGTTAAAAACAACTGTCAAAAAAACATAGTTTCGTGCACGAACTATCGCCCCTCGATTAGGCATAATAGCTGATGCGTTTGCCTTATTTAAAAAAACAAAAAGTCCGCGCCACTGACAGACGCGCCTCGTTAAACGGTGACACGGAATTTTTCATTTTTCACCAACTTGTTTTTTTTTTTACCCCTATTCTGAGTGATTGGTGTAATTTTTTGGTGAATCTTTACGTAGGGTTGGTGAGTTGTATCGACTATTTTTCTTTTATTTTTCATTCATAATCGTAACCACCGGTCTATGAAAAGGAATGAACTGTATTTTTAACGTGGGCCCAGTGCGGATTCGTAGATGTCTGCAGTTTTCTCGAATAAATTGTTATACCGAAGCATGAATCTAAGCTCCATTCTACGATAGATAACCTTCAGTTTCATCGTATCGATAGTAGTTACAGGCAGACATTTGGGACAACAAGCTGTTGTAGGGCAGTGCCTATTAGCGGCTAACACTGCGGTATGTTTGGGCAGCCCTCTATGGCAAGCAAACTAAAGATTACAAAGACTATTAGGATAAGCCAAGCATTTAGACTTCCAGGATCGCGGGACCGTCTTCTCAGGTAACCGTGGCCCCGGAACGTAAAGGGCTATTGAAGGACACCATGGATTTTAGTCAGTACAAGTCTGACAGTCCTTCCCGTCCTGCCCTGGGTGGGAGGACTCATTGGTTATAATATATCACTTAAAAAAAACGGATTTTGACTTGTTTATGAAAGTACATTATATCCACTTTGCCCGAACTGTCAAGACCTACTGCTCAGAACTAGCGCTTGCGACTTCCGATTCAAATCGAATAATCCACAATCTTTTTCGATACCAACATTCGATATGATATCGATACAGACTCGCATTCTTACGCCCCCTACCGGCAGATAATCACACCGCCATTACGTGTGCGTCACGCGAACTATACGGCAACTATGTCAGTTAGTTGATCTAAGTTCAGAATTATCAGTTAGTTCACAAAAGTTCATCATGTGTCGTTTATTGCTCTATTAGTTAAGTTGGTAAAGTTTTTTTGTCTATGTCATTAGATACAGGTGAATGATTTCCTAGCTACGTTGTTTATTTGTTGGTTATATTTGTCGATTTCCGGGTCGTACAGTCTTCCTGTGATTTACCAGCAGGATTTTCAGTAGCACCCGATTTCTGTCGAACTGATGGCAATAGGCTAGCCCCTATTTAATGGGATTAAAACATGTGGTGAAATGTGGTTAAGGAAACTAGGTACTAAGGTTCTGAGGTCTTCTGTTTCTCACCTTTCTACACTACTACTCAACGGCCTATCTTCTACTCCTTTTTAATCCAGCTTTAAGACACCTACTAGATTAGCACTATATACGATTGGCATAATAATAATAATTGTTTAACTTTAACGAAGTAGTCATGACAAGTGTAGAAAATTCAAGGAGTCTTTCCCAGCTCAGAGACACCTTGGACTGATAAAATAACAATTAAGTAGATAAAAGAGGCGTGTTTGTAAGTGTAGATGAAGGTTGCATAATAAATGTTCAGGCTGATCCAGTTTTGTTTAAAATTATGTGTATTCGACAGATTGTAGAACAACACATTCTCTCACACGACATGGCCAAACCCCATTACTTGAAAATTTTACGATGCTTTTATGGCGTCAGTAATTGACATAGAAAATGGTGCACCATTTACTAGCTTTTGTTACACACTCCCACCCACCTATTGTAATGAAAACAACAGTTTAAATCCACCCATGTATTTACAAACAATGCTCTAACGTATCGATATAAATTATTCGATAATCGAATAGAATTCGGACATTAATCGAATAGGGTTTTGAATGGCCCACCGTATCGTATTGTTTGGTACAACTGCATGGGACAATGCTTGGTGGTTTAATGAGTTGAGAGGCGCCAAACAATGTCACGGTGACTGTAAGGTGGACATTGATAGGATTGAAAAGGTGAAGGGTGACCACAATGAGCGGTTCAGTTATTCGGACTTTAAAAATTATGAATATGTAGATACTGGTTCAAAAAAATGGAACGAGTTTTGATATTAAATATTAACTCCCAGACAACTCTCTGACATAAATTATACAGCTCAGATTTCGTCATGGAAACCCTGAAGAAGGCGGCTATAGTCCGAGTGGGAATTGATGACTTTCACCCGTGTTAAACACTCCACTTTTCATTTCAAATATAAGGAAAGTAAAAAATAGTAGTTTTTCTAAAATATTTATTGATAGTAATAGGTAACATGAGTAGTACCTACCTATTTAATAGTCTTTTTTAATTTAAATTTCAAATATGGAACACACCGCCCGCGTCACCGCCGCGGGTCATCCCACTTTAATAGGTATTTTTTTTAATTCACATTGGCCGTATACACTCACAAGACCGCAGCATTTTTTTTTATCGATATTTTTCTTAATTATGTAAAAAAAATATAGCCGACTAAATAACCAATTTTAGTTCTATTTTTAAAATTCATTCCCGCCCTAGGGAGGGAAGCAATTACTATCAGTCTTTCCCGCCCAAGGGAGGGAAGCATCGTTTTCGACCCGCTGCTCTGATCAAACAAACACTAGGTACTTTCCGAGTATGAGAAATGAAAAAACATTTTTTGCTAGCGTGGTGGTTGGCAGGAGAGAGAGAAAGAAAAATAATCGTGTTGCTCCAATTCCAAGTAACAAGGAAAGTATAAAAAAAAGATGAATCGCTCTCAAGACAAAGTCCCATAAACCATGGTCACCGCATCTGTATCTAGCTAGAGTCATGTCAGTGACAATGACAGCGTAGGTACGTCACAGACCGGGTGACGTTATGGCGCGCAGTCACGGCAATCATGCGTGTGCGCCACTTAGCTAATAAAAGGGGATCAAGCAAGGGGCGTTGGTGGAATTTTGTGTACTTCGATCTTTGTTTGAAAGTTCATTTTAAGAAAGATTTTTTAGAATAAATAAAGAATCTTTGAACCTAATTTTATTTAATGAAAGTGAACTAACGCTCCTTTGTATTCAATCCCAGTCCAAATCCCGTTCCTTTGGTTTTGAAGGCTGCTTCTGCTGCTATATATTCCGTATTTGATTGGTAACACACCAAAGATAGCAGCTTTTTTTTTTTTTTTTTTTTAGCGTGGTAAAATCATCAAATGAGTCCTCCAACCCCGGGCAGGGCGGGAGGGACTGTCAGACTTCTACTGACTAAAATCCACGGTGTCCTTCATAGCCTGTTAGGTTCCGGGGTTACGGTAAGGGAATAATCCCGCGACCCCGGCAGGCTTTGGCCCTCTGAGAGGGGGGCCCCGTCATTATGCTGACGCTCTTTGAGGCGCGCGTGGGACACAACGCGCCGTCGACCCGGGCATGGTCCTTGGTCGGGCAGCGAGTTGCCCTTTACTCGCCGCCCGCATGCCCGCGCCTACGGTGGCCGGAGATCATCTAGCGACGTCCGTCGCCGTGGGCGCCTACCACTGCGGCTGGGGCGGAGGGAGGACGCTGTCCTCTCTCGCTCGCGGCCTGCCTCCTCCTTTACGAGCATTACTGCCTCGCAGAAGGAGCTGACCGCTTCCCACTCCGTCTCGCCCCGCAGCATGGCCGCAACCAATGCCGGGCGCGAGAGGTCTCCGCCTATCGCAGCCGTGAGGACACGTCGGTGCTCCGCCCAAGCTGGGCAGTCTTGCACGGTATGCTCCACCGTGTCCTCCGGGCGATCTTCGCAGTGGTGACACCCAGGCGTCTCCTCCTTTCGCATCAGACACAGGTACCTCCCGAAACTTCCGTGTCCGGTGAGGACCTGCGTCAAGCGGTAGGTCAGGACGCCAAAGATAGCAGCTAGGATAGATTATTAGATACAAATTAAAATAGATTAGCCCCCGTGACCGCTCTTGAAAATGTGGAATCCGCTTAAAAAACGCAAGAATAATGTCTTATCTTTAGTAAGATCGTAGTACTGAACTTCTGAGGATTTTTTGATGTTGACATGGGTGAGAAAAACGAGTAAGTATTGAAAACCAGAGTGTCTGAAGAAGTTCAGTGGTAATAGTTTTGGAAGTCTACCAAAGGACGTATACACTCAAAATTACTGGTAAAATGACCATTTTATTTGCCCAAAAGTTTACAGTGGAATTTTTTAGAACTTAACAAACAAACAGTCTAAGGAAACATCGAAAGATTCAAGCAATAACCACTACAAAGAAAAAGAAATCGAGGCAACAAAGTATAGCCATTGAGCTATCAGAAAGTGCTACTTATAAATTGATTAACCCGTAGTACGGGCGGGGATCAGCTGTCTGTCTCAACTTAACACCCCATTATAGCAATAGTACTAGTAATCACTATGTAGCACCTTGTAAGCGCCTGTTTACATGATACTAGAGTTTTTTCCCAGAAAAAAAACACGAACGTGATGTGCATTCAAGTGCGACAAAAAAAATGGTGTTCGAAATATTGCTTATGGAAAAGTCTATGAAAGTGTAATATTTCTTGATGTATTCTGTACTTAGCAAGTGATAGATGATTAACACGAAGACCAATAAAATTAAAATAGTGTCAGAATAATAACAACTAAAACTAACGGTTTATTAGATAACCTATAACGATTAAACTTAACATTTCGTTTGGCAATTTCTTACATTACTTTATGGAGCATACACAAAGTTTAACAATAGTTCAGTTTAAATAAAACTACCATAAAAACATAGAACTCAATAAATATACGAAACAAATTACATGACAGAAAGACCAACCTTTAAAAATCGACGATGAATTTTATAGTAGGACATGACATTTGCAAGAGTCAGGCGAAATGTTTTAGAAAAACGACTCAATTAAGTCGCATGTAAGCCGTGGATGGATCCAGTGACCAGGTGGAGTGTTCCCATTAATATCAATTGAACACTGACCGTCTGCCACCAGTATAACAAGACCCCCCGCTCCCCTACCAAACAGTACACATTCGATGAGACAAGGGGAAATTGTTCACTTCCAAAAGGGTCGAATAAGCCCAGTCAAGAAATATTTTATGAGCAAGTTTCCGACGGGCGAGAGTAATGCGATTTTGATACTAATGCCTTTCCGTTTCGGAGCTGTCGATTTTGGTATTAAATGGGAAGTCATATTTCAGTGGTGACAAGAATTTGGAATTATTGCTCCGTTTTACACATGTCAGGGGCTATAAGAGGGTATTATTCATTATTTTTGCATATGTTTAGGTTTTTTCTTTGCCGGAGAAGGTGCTAAGTGCAAACTTCTTCTTATATTGCCACTTGTGGTTATAGCTCGAAAATCTTCCTCTTATATTACGTGACATGGTTAAAGCTTGCTATTAACTTGTTATCCTTCAAAGGACTGCTGTAATTGTGATTTTATTAACACCCACGATATCCCACATTTTCTTGTTCTTCTTTCTCTTTTATTTTCTACTAATGTTACTGCTCTCTTTGCCCGTGTGTGTGATTTGAAATCTTTGAAGATGAATGAATTATCATCCGATTTTGTTTCTTCATTGTATCCTTTATCTTGCATCAGTCGCAATATTATGGCCTTCTTGCAATGGGCGTTTTTCCATTAGCCGGCCCGGCACCGGCACCGGCGACGGCGCCGGCGCCGTGCCGGTGCCGGGGAAGCAAGAATATATGAAAATGTATGGCTCGCTTTTCCACTTACCGGCGCCGGCGCCGGCCCGGCGCCGGCCCGGCGATGAGTCCTGCCGGCGCCGTCGCCGGCGCCGGGGTAATAAGCTTCCTAGTCGGTGCTGGCCTGGCGTTTTTCAATTAGCCGGCGCCGGCACCGGCGCCGGTGCCGGGGAAGCAAGAATATATGAAAATGTATGGCTCGCTTTTCCACTTACCGGCGCCGGCGTCGGCCCGGCGTTGAGTCCTGCCGGCGCCGTCGCCGTCGCCGGGGTAGCAAGCTTCCCAGTCGGTGCCGGCCGGCAAATGTGCATAATATAATTGCATGTGTATGAATTGTAGCCGTGTGCATGTGTGAGTGCGCAGGCGTGTAGGAGGACGCGGGGCTGAGGGCGTGAGACTCGGTTTATGGCTCGTAATAAGGTTAATTTAGCAATATAATATAATATAATATTCCACAACTATCACACAACGCCATCTAGTCTCAAGCTAAGCAGAGCTTGTGTTATGGGTACTAGACAACTGATAAACATACTTATTTAATTCTACATACATACATATTATAGATAAATTACACCCAGACACAGAACAAATGATCGTGCTCATCACGCAAACATTTGTCCTGGGTGGGAATCGAACCCACGACCTCCAGCATAGCAGACAAGGTCACTAACCACTAGACCAACAGGCCTGACAATGTGCGACCTCTTTACTTTTGAAAGTCTTATGTCATGTTACTTTGTTTTTAACCCTTGGGGTGCCTGGTGGGTCTGATAGACCCATCACTTTAAAGAATCGTCAATATTCAAATTCGTAACTACCGCCGCTGTGTGCCTGAGTAGCTTCGTGATACAGACTAGCGGCTAGAAGCCGCCCCTCCCGCAGTCCGCAACGCGCACGCGTTCGAGTAAGCCCCTTCGTACACTAGGCGACGCAATTCTCCGATACCTACCTTACGATTTTGGTATTCACTGACGCGTGCTTGTGTTCGAACCTCTATGGCAACGATGATATAATACTAGACTCCTAATAACAGGCGACCGATGTCTGCCAACACATTAGGCAAAAAAGTCATATATTCGTCTCATTTCGACCAATCCTGTGAGCCGTAAACATACGTTGAGACAGCACAGACCTTGAGTTAGCCAATCACAACGCAGTACCCCGTCCCTCTCGCTTACGTAGTACCTTAGCAACTTGGCAGAATAGTTTGTGTTCTTTAGATCGTGCAATGCGTAGTCTAGTAATATATAGTCGTTGATTCTGGATGCGCGGCCATGCCGGCGCCGTGCCGTTGCCGGGCCGGTTAGGAACCGGTGCAGTGGAAAAACGAAGCCCCGGCGCCGGTGCCGGTGCACGGCCAGGCCGGTGCCGTGCCGGTGCCGTGCCGGTGCCGTGCCGTCTAATGGAAAAACGCCCAATCTCTCATTGTAGCTTTTCTCTTTACCTACTCCGATGTGGATCCTAGGCCGTCAGACTGGATCTGGTAGGAGGACAGGGTGTTTTGACGTACCGTGGGACAGCCCAATTTCCAAGCAGTTGATTATGACAGGCTGATAACTCTCGTCTGTATTTGTCAAAATCATCATCATAAGTCATCTACAACAGACCCATCTCAACATAAAAAGTAGCCTTTTTTTCGAGTATCATGGTAAAATCATCAAATGAATCCTCCTACCTTACTCTCAAACTTGTACTGACTAAAATCCACAGTGATCCTTCAAATAGCCCTTTACGTTTCAGGGTCACAGTTTCCTCATGAGACAGTCTCATCGGGGTCCCGTCAGATTGCTGACAGCTGTGACACACGACCCGTGCATGGTCCATGATCTGAAGGTGAGTAATTACTCACCGTCCACTGAAACAGTAGCCCAACTTCCTAAATCGCAATAAACTTTTAACATTCCGTCCAGCCATTGTCTCCCCCGCGATAGATAGCGATCACACACAAACAGGGGGCTCTCAATTACGGGCAGGACTCCGCATCGCCAGCTCCACAGCGCACACTTTATCACTGCGCTCTTGTCACATACACCATCTACATTTGTAATCGTTTGCTCACATTTGGATTAACAAGTCGACTGGCTTTTGTTTTTACTTCAGGAGCCACTGTTTCAAAAAGATCTTGGAGAACATGCCTATGTGAGTGTAGTTTGCAAGAGAAGTGGTACTCTCTTGTAAACTGCACTCGCGAGCAAAGGAAACACTAGTTAAAAAAAAAGTACCATTTTAAAGGTTTAACTGTTAACTTTAAATTGATAACAAATTCATTAAAATCACGCCATTTATTTAAGGACCTATCCCGAATCAATTAAATGTAAGTTATTCCATACTATGCTGCTCGCAAGTGTAGTTGCATGGGCCCAACAGCGAATGGGACCAAGTGCGAACGTGGGACCAAGTGCGAATGGGACGAAGTGCACATAACCAACTATATTATCACGAATTACGGATTTGTTATAAGCAGCGCAGTGGTGTTCTAGTGGTAACAGCGTCAACCGAGTTGTAACATCGTGGGTTTCTACCCAGCCAGGCGCATCACTTGGTGTCATTTATTACATCATTTCTGCTCTCAACGGTGAACCGTCTGTAGGCAACCGACGTATCCTAAGACAAGATTCAAAGAAATGATCGTGACGTCTACAAACCCGCACAGGGCCCGCGTGATGAATTACAGCCCACTCTTTGTCACAGAGAGGTGGTCTGTGTCCCTGCAGTAGGAACATTCTAAGCTGACGCGGGCCCAGTGCGGGTTTGTAGATGTTATGTGAAAGTTTGGCAGAGCTACCTGTAGTACACCCACATTTTATTTTTGGCTTGTTGAGATATTCCTGTTTTTCTATGAGAAATTCTAGCTTTCTATAATAGCTGACTTTGGAATTTGGAAACAAACCCAGGACCAAATGCTCATGCAGTACAGTTCACGACAACTAGGGAGGACAACCAACGAGGGAGTCACAAAACAATTTAACAATCAATAACAAACGTAGTTACCTTGATAGATGACCAGATCCAATCACCCTAAATGATTAGGCGACGTGACGAAATCTGCCGTGAAACTGATCATGAAACCTGCGTGGTGGACCAAAGGTCATCAGAATGGAGGGTAGCATTTAAAACAATGATAACAGCGACCGGGAGCGACAGACGCTGAGCTACCAAATCAATATTGGGGATCAAACGACTGTGGGGTATATGTGTGCAGAGATGTTATTACCGCTATTGAAGGAAAATTGTTGGTTTTGCTAAACGTTTCAACTGACTTAATTTACTACTACGCTATTTTTAGGGTTCCGTAGTCAACAAGGAACCCTTATAGTTTCGCCATGTCCGTCCGTCCGTCTGTCCGCAGTTTAGCTCAGAGACGCCCAGTACTAGAAAGCTGTAATTTGGTGTAAATATACGGATTTTTTGTGCCGAAAAAGTGGTAAAATAAAATCACGTAAAATATTTTTTTTAGGGTACCTCCTGTACACGTAAAGTGGGAATGTTTTTTTTTATTTCTCGCGTACCCCTTAGTGTGGGGTATCATTAAATAGGTCTTTTAAAAATATTGATATTTTCGATTAACAATTTTTTGATAAAAAGATTCGTTTGTGAAATATTAAGCTTTAAAGTGCTAATTTTTGCTCGACTCGAGTGTCCCCCCCCTCTACCAGCTAAACGGTTATGTTTGGGGGTGTGAAAAAATTCACAATAGTAGTATATATAACGAAATTTGAAGGAAAATTACCATGACTAAGTAGGCTTTACAAGTTTACGAGTAATAGTCGACCAACTTATAAAACGTACTTGGATAGCATATTTTCCTAAACAAAATGTATCGCAGTAGAACATGTTCTTCAACTGCAAATGTAAGTTTGTAAACTTTATTTTTACAGCTATAATAGGTGGGTATGTTTTGGGGATAGGTAGGTTTTTATTGTCAACTATTTTTAACTAACTTCAAAAAAAGGAAGAGGTTCTCAATTCGTCGTAATCTTTTTATGTATTTTCCCCGATTTCTCAAAAGACGACTGGACCGATTTTGAAAATTCTTCTTGTTAAAATTAAATTCAGCGAATCAGTTTAATAAGTTCGCATAAGTATTTTGATGGGCAACTACGGAACCCTACACTGTGGGTGGCCCGACACGCACTTGGCCGGTTTTCTGATTAATAGTGCTGCACGATTCAAGGCAGTTCTAATTCATTACCTCGGTGCTTTCTGGTCATCATCACTGTTGATTCTGGCTGACACGATTTCATTGTGCCTAGCAAATGAACAGTGATAACTACCAGAGAAATCACGAGGCAACAAATCTTAGAGTCTCGGAAAAACAAATTGAAACTGTCTTGTCTTATTCAACGGGAGTAACAAAAACAATAAGACAAGAACGGTAGAATTAAGAAAATTTAGAAATAATATCATATCCACTTTCCTCCATCTCAAGCAGAAGACAGAACAGAACCAGTCTAAAAGGCACACTATTAGCGATTGTCAAAGGTACAGTCTGTTTATAAAATCATGAAAATCGATGAGGGGGCTGCGGATGTCATCGATTTGTTTTTCGACTCGTTATATATTGCATTTTTATTCCTTTTCAAGTCTATGGTGATAACGAGTCGCAAAACAAGCCTATGACATACGATGTACCTCGATTTAGTACTTCCATACTTTGAATGATTTTAGTTCCCTAAAACATCGTTTTCATGATTTTTAGACAGACTGTACGCTTCGTTTTATAATTTGATTACCTACGATCGGCTTCATGGAATGATTTACTTAGTTAGCCCTTGTTTTTCCAAATGCTTTATGGTTTAAAATAAAATGTTTTCCACCAATGGTGGTATCATCAACTCCACACACAACTCTCCGAGACTCAAAGCCCCTATAAGAAATCGGTCCGTCTCGAGAGATAAATATGTAATCTTAATATAATTGCGTCTGTACAAACCGGGCCGGTCAAACACAACCCTCGTTCATTTCCCGCCCTTATTGACTCTGCCGGTCGGCTGGGTCGTGGCCGCGACACTAACAGTGTTGCTACACACACTGATGGATTGCCAGTGGGAAAAATGTTTTTGACGATTTTGTTTTTGGATTTGTTGAGGTTTTAATATTGGCGGCTATTTAATAAATTAATGTAATATTATTATTATCTTATGTAACTATGTAGTTATGCATTTGTGGAAAAATATACCTACTTACAGTAGGTATCTTTGCATATTTTAACATGCTTTCTGTATACTTTCTAAAGCATAGTTTCAAACTTTGTGTTTGTCTATAGGTAGGTACAAGTCGAACACTTTTGGATATTATTATCTTTTAAATAATAATTTGCCATACAAGCGTTAAAAAATATCAAACTCGAAACAAAATATATAAGGTTAATTTTGTTTCTGTTTTCTATTTCAGTATTCTAAGAAATATTTTCTTATACACTCCTTCTTGACAAAAAAAGATGCTTGTAGTGACGTTTAAACCCTAACGTTTATTACAATAGTGTGCATTTATGAACACACTTCTCCGTTGACTGCCATATACACCCCGCTTCAAACAGAAAATGCGCTTTTAGCGACCTATACACCCTACCTACCTATTAGTATTGTGTATTAAGTGATTTTGTTTTTGGATTTGTTGAGGTTTTAATATTGGCGGCTATTTAATAAATTAATGTAATATTATTATTATCCTATGTAACTATGTAGTTATGCATTTGTGGAAAAATATACCTACTTACAGTAGGTATCTTTGCATATTTTAACATGCTTTCTGTATACTTTCTAAGGCATAGTTTCAAACTTTGTGTTTGTCTATAGGTACAAGTCGAACACTTTTGGATATTATTATCTTTTAAATAATAATTTGCCATACAAGCGTTAAAAAATATCAAACTCGAAACAAAATATATAAGGTTTATTTTGTTTCTGTTTTCTATTTCAGTATTCTAAGAAATATTTTCCTTAAATGCCTCAATTTGATGTTTTAGGTGCATTCGTATTCGTTTACGTTTGTTAGGGTGCTTGTACACGGCGCATGTAACCCGCGCAAGAGCCTCAACATGCTCAAGCTACATGCGCGCCGTGTACAAGCACCCCGCGGGTAGCTTGATCAAGTAGCTTGCGCATGTTACTCGCGCGGGTAAGCCGCAAACCCGCACGTTTACTTGCGCGAGTTGCATGCGCCGTGCGTGTACAAGCACCCCGCGGGTAGCTTGATCAAGTAGCTTGCGCATGTTACTCGCGCGGGTAAGCCGCAAACCCGCACGTTTACTTGCGCGAGTTGCATGCGCCGTGCGTGTACATACAAGCACCCCGCGGGTAGCTTGATCAAGTAGCTTGCGCATGTTACTCGCGCGGGTAACCCGCACCTTTACTTGCGCGGGTTACATGCGCCGTGTACAAGCACCCTTAAGTAACCATTGTTGACATAAGAAAGGAGAGCAAATCACAAGACGAATGTGATCTGGAGTATGCGTGTGGGTCTGTGTGTGATGTCAGTGATGGAGCGATGCGTGCAGTCGGCGAGGCGGATGGAGCGGCCGCGTTTTACCTAATTGTCTCGGAGACTATATACTCCTGTTTTGGTGGTTAATAAGGTAATCATAATTTGGTCTTGGGTTCGTTTCCAAATTCCAAAGTCAGCTAGTTATTGGATTTTAGTATCAGGAATTTCTCAATAACCCAAAAAAAGTGTACCTAGCTGTACTATAGCCAAAACTCCACCAAACTTTTTGGATATAAAAAGGTGACACATGAACATCAGAAATCCCGAGAAGTAGAAAATTGTTAAACTAGAATAAGTAAGATAACATAATATAAATTGTAAGATAGACCAGAAAGAATATTATAGTCAAGAAATGTATATTAAAAGAACAAATGTAAAATAAAAACTTGCTGAAACGTTATTTTCCCCAAATGAGAAATAAATAAAAGTTCAAAATAGCAGCATAGCTACACTAAATGGGCATCCCACTCATAAGACTGAAAGAGGAAGAAAGTAAGAAAGATACAGTATGAGGCATGAAAATACGAGAGGCATAAAAGCGAGAACTGGTATGAATGTGGTTGTTTTTACATAGGCGCCAGCTTTGCTGGTGGAGTTAGTAAAAAAAAAAAAAAAAAAAAACATCTGAAATCCTACAATGGCTTAATTCGCTTCATTATTTTGATGAATGCTCTTTGCCAAAGTTTTTTTATTGCAAATGTACAACAGTAGTTACTTCAATCTCATACAAGAAAACAAGACAACAGACAAAAACAAAGCCATTCACCAAATAAACTTTTCTGAACCAGAGCAATTAGATTCTCCAAACAGATACCAATTTATTTACACTGTCTTTAATTCCCAATTCAGGGTGACACAATACGATTTAAACAACCATATCGGCATATCGATATAATCACTATTCGATTTACAACTCGTATCGATTCTTAATCGATTCCCACGAGAATCGAGTTGGGGTGACGAGCTGGCCATATTTTTGCGTCACCCCGACTACGCAATCATCCGGAACTTTTGATGTTTCGAACGTTTTGAATTTTCGAATTAGGTATGTAAATCGGACATTTGAAAATGGGTGCACGGCGTCCAGCAATAGGTCAACTTTATTTGGGTTATTTTGATACTGGTTACTGTTTAACTAGAAACTTTCGTCGTCACAAAGTTGGGTAAAGGCTTATTCGTCTTCATAATTTCCAATTCTTTTCATCCACGGCTTCGGGAAGTTTGTTCCCTAATAATGTGGTATTTGGTGTTTTCTCGCCATCTTCTAAGAGCTCTGTATTGTCACCTTCGGGCCTATCTTCTATTTTAGCCCATAGCTCATAACATACGGTAGTTGTGTTCAGCACAGTCCCTTTCAAGTTAGTATCAACGGTAGTAGTAGTAGTTAGTATCCACTGTCAAGAAAATGATTGCACTTACCCTCGTCTTCAACATTCCTTTACCTATTTCTAATTAATTTTATCATCAACATAATCAGGTGAGGCCTGTGGGTCCACCCTTTATAGCAGAACTTTTTACGTCATAATTTTATTTTGCATAGCAACGGATAGCATAAACCTCTTTTCGCAGAAAATCGTTTGGCATACACTCATTTACCATAACACCGAAACCCATAATTTTGTAAGTCAGAATCATCTTTAGGCATAAATTTCATTTCCATAATAATCAATAAGTATAACCATCATATCGTAGAAAGTTCACAACCAGAATCATCTTTTGCATAATTGTGTGGTTTTTATTTCCCAGACAGTAAGATGATGCAGTAAGCATGCAGCAAGCATTCAGCACATGCAGCAGGCATGGCTTCTGTCACGGCTCCGGCGCTGCGGGTCTCTGGCGGTACCACGCGAGCTAATCGTCGCAGATGATTTTACGCCCACCACCGCAGCTTCGGCTTACTGGCCGGCAAGCCGGCCAGCCTCAGCCGCGGCGGTGTGCGTTAAAACCACCTGCTCCTCAGCTCACGGGCCGCCTCGCCCCTCCGCGCCTACGCGATTATAAATTACACTCTAGGGGTAGGGCAGACAAGACTACGTGAAGTCGGTTTTGCAGCGATTCATTTCTGTCACTAACTTTTGTAGCACACCATATTGATTTTATAAAACAATTTTTTTATTTTTTATTATGACTATTAAATTATTTCTATTCTGAAATTCTGTGATCTTTGAAGTATACCAAGTCAAATTATTCCAAATAATCGGCGCTCTAAATAAACGTTATGCTAAATGAAAATATGCAAAATTGTAACTCTGACAAAAGTAATTATGCCCAATACAATTCTGCCATCTTAAAAGTATCCCAATTTAAATTCGGACATAAAAACATTAGGCCAAAAAACAATTATATTAAAAAAATTTTATACCATAACAATATTCGTTTAAAAAAGTTTCTGCCAAGTGAGTTCTGCCAAATAGGTTTCGGAGAAACAAGTTTCTGCCAGATAGAGGGCACCCGAGGCCTGTACCATCTCCGTCCACTGTGTAAACGGTTATTGACACACTGCATGACCATGTCAATGTTTATGATGTGATAAAAATCTACAGACTAATTGACATCCGTAACGAAATCATCCAGATAGCAATCTTGTCTGTATGTTAACAAAGTACAATTTAAATTATGTGTTTTGTGACATTACAGATAATTTAACAGTCCTTATAATTTGTGAAACGACGGGTGAAGCCGCAGTGCACAACTAATCTACAGTACATGGAAGCTGATTGTATAATATTATACGAGAAAGACATGAATAAAATTACAATAACGAACACGAAACCCCATTTTTATATTGCAAGGCGAACTAATGTCATTCAAATTAGGAAAGAGGAGTAATATGTTGTGTATCATGCCTGTAATCTGCTAGAAAAAAGAATAAGAAAATACAATTTTGCTACATAAATGTAACATCGGTAGCGGAAATCGGTTGACGTTCCTAGAACGATTTTTTGGTATTTTTTGCCGGTAGTTCTTTAACACGGTGTGGAACAACATGAATTAATTAGTTTACTTTTGATTCGAGATAATGGAGTTTTAGTTCTCTTGGCGAAATTAAAATGGAAACTTATGATATAATGGCGCTTTAAGTATCTAAGCAAAGCATTAACTTAGATAAAGACTTAGATACTTAATCTAAGCAAAGCATATCAGCATAGTACACATGGCAGTTCAAATAATGAGCCTATTTAGTTTTCACACAATTCTTCCGATTGGTTTGTATCTGCCTTACAAAAATCACATTAATTTCTCAACTAAAAGCAAAACAAAAGAACTCCTTTCATTATCCTGTTCTAAATGACGCGCTAATTAAGCAATTAAACAAACTCAAAGCGTAAAATAACGTAGTCCTGTACTCCTGAAGATACCAGGTCCTATATAATAACAGTGACAATATACTGGAGCCACACTGCGTCGTTACCTCATCATTGGTGACAGGTTGCAATTTACTTTTCACCTCACCCGCTCGGAAAGATTCTATTTCTCATTCAAAATCTGAGCGCAAAACTCCATTTTGTGCTCTAGAGCACAAAGTGTTGTTTAAAATTCGAACACGTCTTGTATTCAATTGTTTTCTACTTTTCTACACTGACAGGCGAGCCGCCCCCGCTGCATTTCCTCGCTGTGTGAGGTGAAAAGTTGTGTGTTGCACTCGGCAGCAAAGTTTTTCTGCGTCTCGTACCTTTGAAAACTTCGCATCGCTCAGGATTCTATATTTGAACCGCTCGTTACTCTCGCGGTTCAATCTTAGAATCCTTCGCTAGCTCAGTTTTCAATTCAAGTACTCGCGCCAAAAATCAACTTTGCAGCCTTGCATAACAAATAACTATTTCACCTCACCCGCTCGGAAAGATTCTATTTCTCATTCAAAATCTGAGCGCAAAACTCTATTTTGTGCTCTAGAGCACAAAGTGTTGTTTAAAAATCGAACACGTCTTGTATTCAATTATTTTCTACACTGGCAGGTGAGCCGCCCCCACTGCATGTCAGTGCACCAACCACAGAAATATCTATGGCACCAACCTATTTTTTTTTTCTGAACATAAGTGTTAAGTAGTAGATGTCGTAGGTAAGTTTGAGTTTTTAAAATTCGAGAAAATCGTCTCGAACCGCCTTATATCTGTCTCTGTCTCCAACATTCACAATGGAATCCAATGAATTTGAGCAATTTTCCGCAAATTTACGTAATAATAACACACAAGTGTCAAACACAAGTATTAATGTTCCAAAAAAAACATTTAACTTTCAATATTAACAATTGTAGTAATTTTACTTTTAATTTCTAAAATGAATAAATAAATACTTATATAGTAAATTGTTTAAGCTGTTTCTCTTACTCCTACCATTTCCTCGCTGTGTGAGGTGAAAAGTTGTGTGTTGCACTCGGCAGCAAAGTTTTTCTGCGTCTCGTACCTTTGAAAACTTCGCATCGCTCAGGATTCTATATTTGAACCGCTCGTTTCTCTCGCGGTTCAATCTTAGAATCCTTCGCTCGCTCAGTTTTCAATTCAAGTACTCGCGCCAAAAATCAACTTTGCAGCCTTGCATAACAAATAACTATTGTGACAACCAATTGTATGAGATATGATGTATTAGTTAAGGTTGTCACATTCACAGCAGGTATATTTTATTTGGCACAATCTCACCGCACTATTCCCAAACCACTTCAACTCAGAGACAGTGGCAGCCACCAGAAAAGCGCTGAGACAATGAAGCTCGACAAAGTCTCGGAGAATGAATTTAACTTTTTTGGTTTTGTCTTTTCAAGATACATGATATTTATTTTGTAAAACATGAGTGCAGAGTCTTCCAAATAGTTAAAGTACATGAAGTTGTTAGTTCCGTAATGAAGTCTTATTTTACCAATAAAGGTGGCAGAATAGTATGCTATTCTGCCGACCCACCTTTATGGAAAATGAAAACCGAAGCCTTTGGACGCATCGCGTTGCTAATCTTGCAACTTTTGAGTGAGTGAGTCCTTATTGAGGGTATAATGAAATGACCCCGGAACGTAAAGGGCTATTGAAGGACACCGTGGATTTTAGTCAATACAAGTCTGACAGTCCCTCCCTCCTGCCCTACCCTGGGTGGGAGGACTCATTTGATATTACCGCATTAAAAAAAAAGGATTACCGATTTCCTCACGATTATTCCCTCACTTTTTTGAACTCTAGTTAAATCAAATCACTATTCTTTGTGTGGCAATCCTTGCACCCACGTTGTGTGACGGTTTCGCAAGGAGGTGTGTCTCCATGGTGGCTGACCCCATGTGTCCGTGGTGTTCGGTTGGTAATTACTTCATCGCTTATCGACGGAAGTTGCGGTAAGTAGGGTTCTTTTGTGTATTGTCTTTTTAATAAGGAGGTGACATTATATCAAGCTTTTAAACTACTGTGGAATAACGATGTAATGGCTACGAAAAGGGATGTTAAAGAAACTGAACGCAATCAGGTTTCTTATCTCAAAGTAAAAAAAAATTTGTGATGATCTTAGATATCCCAAATATAAAGACGTAGAACAAGGTAAGGAGAACATAGTTTATTATTAAAACTTATTAGTTTTAAAAGGCCAGCCACATCACTCGAAGGCCAGTCAAAGGAGATTGCCCAACTGCGGTCCAACTGTTGCCCAGGAATGGGAGTACGTGCGTTGTGTTGCTGGCACTAATGTATGTCTGTATACGAAATATTTTTAAAATCTATCCTGGGGTTCCTGATTTATTTACATTTTTATGTTGATGACTTTAATTTTGTCTCCATGTTTTTTTTAACGTACTTTACACCTGTCCAAATGCTACCCAGGACTGGGAGTACATGTGCTGTGTTCCTGGCACTAGTGTCTGTCAATATACGAAATATTTTAAGAATCTGCCCTGGGGTTCCTGATTTATTTACATGTTTATGTCGATGATTTTATTTTTGTCCCCATGTTTTTTTACCGTACTATATACCTGTTCAAATGCTGCCCAGGTATGGGAGTATCGGGCACGCCGCAATCGCAGCGGTAAGACCCCTTTTTGAGGAGTGGCTGGATAGGCGTCACGGCGTCCTGACCTACCGCATGACGCAGGTCCTCACCAGACACGGAAGTTTCGGGAGGCACCTGTGTCTGATGAGAAAGGAGGAAACGCCTGGGTGTCACCACTGCGAAGATCGCCCGGAGGACACAGTCGAGCATACGGTGCAAGACTGCCCCGCTTGGGCAGAGCACCGACGTGTCCTCACGGCGGCGATAGGCGGAGACCTCTCGCGCCCGGCATTGGTCGTGGCCATGCTGCGGGGCGAGACGGAGTGGGAAGCGGTCGCCTTCTTCTGCGAAGCAGTCATGCTCGCGAAGGAGGAGGCGGGCCGCGTGAGAGAGAGGACAATGTCCTCCCTCCGCCCCACCCGCGGTGGTGGACGCCCACGGCGACGGAAGTCGCAAGACGATCTCCGGCCACCGTAGGCGCGGGCATGCGGGCAGTGAGTAAAGGGCAACTCGCTGCCCGGGTCGACGGCGCGTCGTGTTCCACGCGCATCTCAAAGAGCGTCAGCAGAATGAAGGGGCCCCCTCTCAGAGGGCCAAAGCCTGCCGGGGTCGCGGGATTATTTCCTTACCGTGACCCCGGAACAGAAAGGGCTATTGAAGGACACCGTGGATTTTAGTCAGTACAAGTCTGACAGTCCCTTCCGCCCCGCCCGGGGTGGGAGGACTCATTTGATGATTTTAGCACGAAAAAAAAAAGATATGGGAGTACGTGCGCTGTGTTCCCGGCACTAATGTCTGTCTACATTCGAAATATTTTAAGAATGTACCCTTGGGTTCCTGATTTATTTACATTTGCATGTTGATGACTTCCTACATTTTGTCTCCATTTTTTATCGTTTTTCATACCTGTCTAAATGCTGCTCAGTAATGGGACTACGTGCGTTGTGTTGCTGGCACTATTGTTTATCTATATACGAAATATTTTAAGAATCTATCCTGGGGTTCCTGATTTGTTTACATTTTTATGTTAATGACTTCATTTTTGTCACCATAATTTTTGTCGTACTTTACACCTGTTCAAACGATGCCCAGGGATGGGTTTTTTTGGAAACAAAATGTAGGAAGTCATCAACATAAAAATGTAAATAAATCAGGAACCCAAGAGTACATTCTTAAAATATTTCGTATGTGGACAGACATTAGTACCAGGAATCCAGTGCACGTACTCCCATTCCTGGGCAGCATTTGAACAGGTATAAAGTACAATAAAAAAAATTGGGATATATAAATCATCTACATAAAAATGTAAATAAATCAGGAACCCCTGGGCAGATTCTTTAAATATTTTGTATATAGACAGACACTAGTACCAGGAACACAGCGCTCGTACTCCCATTCTTGGGCAACATTTGCACGGGTGTAAAGTACGATAAAAAAAACATGGAGACAAAATCAAGTCATCTACATAAAAATGTAAATAAATCAGGGACCCCTGGTTAGATTCTGAAAATATTTCGTATATAGACATACATTAGTGCTAGGGACACAGCGCACATACTCCCAGTCCTGGGCAGCATTTGGACAGGTGTAAAATACAATAAAATAAAAAAACATGCAGACAAAAATAAAGTCATCGACATAAACATGTAAATAAATCAGGAACCCCAGGGCAGATTCTTTAAATATTTTGTATATAGACAGACATTAGTGCTAGGGACACAGCGCACGTACTCCTAGTCCTGGGCAGCATTTGGACAGGTGTAAAGTACAATAAAAAAATAAAGGAGACATAAATAAAGTCATCGACATAAACATGTAAATAAATCAGGAACTCCAGGGCAGATTCTTAAAATATTTCGTATATAGACAGACATTAGTGCCAGAAATACAGCGCACGTACTCCTAGTCCTGGGCAGCATTTGGACAGGTGTAAAATACAATAAAATAAAAAACATGGAGACAAAAATAAAGTCATCGACATAAACATCTAAATAAATCAGGAACCCCAGGGCAGATTCTTAAAATATTTCGTATATAGACAGACATTAGTGCCAGAAATACAACGCATTTACTCCTAGTCCTGGGCAGCATTTGGACAGGTGTAAAATACAATTTAAAAAAAACATGGAGACAAAAATAAAGTCATCGACATAAACATGTAAATAAATCAGGGACCCCAGGGGGCCAATTCTCGGCTTTAGAGATGATGTCGAACTCGACAAAAAATTCTAATGACGTCATTTTTTTGACATATTTTAAAAGTTGCTATTCTGGGGATGTCGGATTCGACATTTGTCGAAGGCTAACGTTAGAATTCATGTCGAGTGCTTCTAAGCAGTAGAGATGTTATGTCGATTGTAGAGATACGTCATTTCTGAGTGAATTTGTTGAGTTTTGGATTGTACACTGTTTTCTTTTCTTTAGTTTTTAAATAAAATACGGCTTGGCATGTCATACCTACTGGAAATTCGATAAACTCTTGATTTTTGCATTGTGTTTTCTTGAAACGACGACCTTCGCGCAAATAACAAACTCTGTAATTTGTGTACCCACGACTGGACTAGAAACCACTGAAAGATGGACGAGTTTATTAGCATTTTTATCACAATAACAATAGCATTTTTGTCTCGGAGTTGTTGGAAAGTGGCGAGAAACTGGCCAATACACGGCGACAACAGCGCACTTATCCCGCCGTCGATATTTACGATTTGAGCGAAACAGAAGTCATTAAAATAATTCCCCTCCATGTTAAAATAAAAATCATGAAATGTAAAACAGCACAGCCCACTAATGATTTATAAACACAGAGTCCATGTAAACATAACAATAGACGCAAATTCTGACACTGACCTGACAGACAATCAACTGTCAAACTGATTATTTTTACACAAAACGTTTCGTTTCATCCTTAAATAATTAGATTTAGTCAGCGTTTTAAAACAAAATCATTCATTAACCTATAGTTACCTAAAACGGAACGTGCGATTCTTCATAATGGTAACATTATCTTCACTCGACTCGACATTTTCGTGACATTTATTTCTATTTTGACTGAGAATACGGATTTCTGCTCAATTCGACATTTTTTGGTAGAGATAGAGATATTTTTAATAGACATAGAGATAGACTTACAATCTCGAACTCGAGAAAAATGGCGAAAATCGAGAATTGGCCCCCAGGATAGATTCTTAAAATCATACATTAGTGCTAGGGACACAGCGCACGTACTCCTAGTCCTGGGCAGCATTTGGACAGGTGTAAAGTACAATAAAAAAATAAAGGAGACAAAAATAAAGTCATCGACATAAACATGTAAATAAATCAGGAACTCCAGGGTAGATTCTTAAAATATTTCGTATATAGACAGACATTAGTGCCAGGAATATAGAGCACGTACTCCTAGTCCTGGGCAGCATTTGGACAGGTGTAAAATACAATAAAATAAAAAACATGGAGACAAAAATAAAGTCATCGACATAAACATGTAAATAAATCAGGAACCCCAGGGCAGATTCTTTAAATATTTTGTATATAGACAGACATTAGTGCCAGGAACACAGCACAGGTACTCCCATTCCTGGGCAGTATTTGGACCAAGTCCCATACAAGAATGGGCAATGTCCTTACTCGAAGGACAGCCACTTCACTCGTAGGACAGCGACTTCACAGAGTGATAGTTGAAAATTAACCCATATTGGAGTGTAAAACCTACAGGGATAAAACTTTAGTGTTTTTCCAAACTCTCAGTGCCTTTCATCCAGATCCCTTCAGCCTTTTTGGCGTGATGGAGTAACAAACATCCATCCGTAATATTAGTAAGATAAGTTTCCATTGAGCAAGTGCACAGTGGTCCATGATTATTACATGAAAAGACAAAATTATTCCATTTTGGAGTGCTTTTGTCTGGTTTTAACTAGCACTGATTTTGTCAGTTTTTTTTGGGTGTATAAATTTTAAATGAGTCCTATCCCGGCCTGGGTGGAGCGCATGTGACTGTTACACTCGTACTAAGTAAAGTCCACAGTGTTCCTTCAATTGCCCTTTACGTTCCAGGGCATTTGAGCCTATTAAGACAGTTCCGCGACCCCGGCAGGATTTGGCTCTCCAAAGGGGGGACCCGTCAGATTGCTATAATAGCTCTTTGAAACGAGAGAGAGCAAAATTACCGCTAAGTTTGTTTCCACATTTTACGCTCAAAATACCGTGTAACACTTTAAATAAATTACTAAACTCAGTGCTACTACAAGCACCCGTTCTTCCACCAGGCGTCTATACTCGTATATGCGTGTTTTTATCGAAAGTAAATACACAGGCGTCTATATATGCGTGTTTTCGAAAGTAAATAGCAGCCATATAAGTAAGGCGTAGCGTGATATAACTCAATATCATTAGTGAGATTAACAGTGCCCTCTGGCGCGTTCTCAGCGAATTAATAAAAATCTGTGTTTTACATTCTGTACGCGTGTGAGAGCGGTAGGGTTGCCATCTTCTAAGTTGTGAAAATAGAGTAAAAGTGTATTATATTTTTTAGGTCTCAAAAATGTTTTCCTATATGTAGAAAGTGTGAATCGGCCAACCTGCTTGCCGGATTGCTGCCTTGGGATCTGGAGGCGACTGCCCTCCAGCGCGTCTATGAGTGGCGCGTGGAGGCGCAGCGCCGGGGCGTGACCCCGCTGCCTCGTGAAGTCGAGGCGCGGCGAGAAGACCTCCGGCGCGATCTCAGGGCAGTATGGAAGGAACGACTGTCGCGACCGACGGCCGGGCACGCCGCAATTGCGGCGGTAAGACCCCTCTTTGAGGAGTGGCTGGAGAGAAGTCATGGCGTCCTTACCTTCCGCCTGACGCAGGTCCTCACCGGGCACGGGTGCTTCGGGAGGTACCTGTGTCTAATGCGGAAGGAGGAAACGTCTGGGTGTCACCACTGCGAAGATCGCCCGGAGGACACGGTGGAGCATACGGTGCAGGACTGCCCAGCTTGGGCAGTGCACCGACGTGTCCTCACGGCTGCGATAGGCGGAGACCTCTCGCGCCCGGCATTGGTTGCGGCCATGCTGCGGGGCGAGACGGAGTGGGAAGCGGTCGCCTCCTTCTGCGAAGCAGTAATGCTCGCGAAGGAGGAGGCGCGCCGCGAGCGAGAGAGGACAGAGTCCTCCCTCCGCCCCAACCGCGGTGTAGGACGCCCACGGCGACGGACGTCGCGAGACGATCTCCGGCCACCGTAGGCGCGGGCATGCGGGCAGCGAGTAAAGGGCAACTCGCTGCCCGACCAAGGACCATGCCCGGGTCGACGGCGCGTTGTGTCCCACGCGCGCCTCAAAGAGCGTCAGCATAATGACGGGGCCCCCCTCTCAGAGGGCCAAAGCCTGCCGGGGTCGCGGGATTATTCCCTTACCGTGACCCCGGAACATAACAGGCTATGAAGGACACCGTGGATTTTAGTCAGTAGAAGTCTGACAGTCCCTCCCGCCCTGCCCGGGGTTGGAGGACTCATTTGATGATTTTACCACGCTAAAAAAAAAAAAAAAAAAAAAAAATATGTAGAAAGTGTGAATTACACAAAATCAAATATCTAGCCAAGATTCCAAAAAAAGTACCTACAAACTTAATATCTCTTTGGAGTGATAAAGCACGAAAAGTCGTTCAGAAATTAACTACAGAAACTGAACTAGGTACAGTTCCTTTAAAATCAGAGTTCTAAAGTGTGTATGAAAGTTTGTCATAAATGTGCTTTGGTTCTAATGATACTGACGGCGACGATGATTGCCTACATAAACATGTGACGACTTTTTTAAACGAATATGGGACAAACACTAGTTTCCGATAATTCAGACTCATCTTCCTTTATCTAGCTTTGCAAAAACATATCACCATCAGAATCAGATTAAGAACACTTGAGCTTACGCAATTCGAAGTCTATAATGCCCCCTTATCCACTGGTAACCCAGTTTCTGCCTTTTTCAAAAGTGTACTCCGCCTAACTTGGCATACAATGTTATTTTTTAACGCTTATTCATAAACGAATTTCTTTACTAGTGATTTTCAAACAGCATTGTATAAATGGTGTGCCCTGAGAGTGATGCCCTAAGCAATTGCTTAATTTGGTTACAGGTTTATCCGTAACTTTACTGATCACAATCACTGAACAACCCTTTTCAAATTCACCTAGAGCCACTTAACAGCGCTATCACTTATCATTTTCAACGAACATACTCGTATCCAGAAAGTAGCACAACGCCATATAAGAACAAAAGTGAAGTTTTACCTCATTTTGTCGCAAACTCACTAGTTATAAGAACTGCAAACCCTAATACCCATCTTTTTTACGCACACCGTAATGACGTGTTAAATACAATTTCTGTATAAATTCAATTATTCATTGTGGCAACAACATGGCAAATTACTTCGCAATCAATCGCCTGAGCTGAACATTTTCACATGGTTTTGCATCAAAATAATCTACATTCAATGTTTATTATTACGATTGAGAGCAACTATTGTGGAGAGGCTGTGATTTGTCATTTAATTTTATTCGATGTAGAAATATCGAGATACCTCCGTGTCTCGGTGTATGTAGAAATACTCTAGTCTACTACTGCTCCGTAGGTCCCTCGTTAGTAGGTGTAGTAGCCTTAGTAGGAGAAATCGGAGCCTCGTTCACGTCCTCAGGCAACACAACTTATGCCGCGACTTGCGTCTCAATGGTATAAAAACAAATAGTTTTCTCCACATTCACCATTGCTAAACACATAGTTTATAAGAGAAGTATGTGGCGTAGAAGTTACATGAGACACAAGCTAAACATAGCCCCTACAAGAATTCTTAAGGTTCACTACACCTGTTAAACTAAGCAGGCATACAACTTTTTAAAGAGAACTTAACGCAATTTTAGCACGATGACATTTGAAGGTCCCTGTATTATGGTTGCCAGGATGACTGGGGTCTAGAAGTTGAGACTCCCAGGTCGGTAGTGTTATTGGTTTCCAACACCAGTCCGGAGTTTGGAAGGTATCTGGTTGCCTCCCGACGAAAGCAGTTCTCTTGGCTGAGTTGGCTACGTCTCTGGCGACGAATAACAAAGGAGATAAGCCACGGTGCGGGAGATATTATAGTGCACAAGCCATGTTTGTGAGCGAGCACTCTCTGTTCCTTTTTTCTCAATACAATGGGACGGCAATCAGACCAGAGAGATATCAAGCGTAGGACCAATGGTTTATCGAGCTTTCTGGCACCCCCCGGTGTATCGAATATCAACCAAAAGCATAAATGCTTCCAAAAAAAAAAAAAACTTCAGACCGACTCAACATATTTTCCCCTGTTCTATTCACAGCAATAAATAGTGATACAATTATAGGTTATAAAGCGTACTGTCGTGTCGGTTAGCGTTAAATGAGAATGCACAAAAACACACGCGTTAACGTTGAGTTGTATTGTATCGGGCGGACGAAACGCGGTGGTAAAACGATTTGGAGCTATTGATTCGTGTCTATGTCACATGGTTTGAGAAAGCTTTTTGTAAGAAATAGTCTAAGAGCAACTTCAAATTTTGGAAAAGTGCTTGAAACACGCTGAAAACTTACTCAATACTTCTTCAATTTTTTTTTTCAATTCCTAAACATAAACCTGACTGAGCAAAAGTGGTTTCGAACGAATCTGGTCCCAAGAAAAATTTTGTGGTACTACGCCTAAACAAAGAGCGTGAGATCATTTTTCATTGTAATATACCTACATTAATTCATGTATTCCGATGTATAAGGTCATGAAAAACAAACGTACAGATCAGCTGCCTGTCACCCGTAAGATATGGAAACTGTCCGTGAAAATAATGGTCATCAGTACTTATTAACTTGAATATGAAATGAATATCAGTATTTTATTAGTAGAAACAGAACTGTATCGTGTTATTTATTATATTCACCATCTGCCTAGCCTTTTCCCAACTATATTGGGGTCGGCTTTCAGTAGAACCAGATGCAGCTGAATATCATCAGTATTTTACATGGAACGACTGCCTATCGGACCTCCAAAACCCAGTAACTGGGTAATACGTCGGTAAGAACCCATGGTAAGACTGGTTGTCAGACTTTTAGAGCTTCTAATTAACAGTAACGATTGCCAAAGATCTACAAATCACAGCCGGGACCAACGGCTTTACGTTCTTTTCGAGGCACGGAGGAAACTCGCTATGACAGATGGTCACCGCCAATCCACAGACCAACCTCGGCAAGCGCGG
Organism: Agrotis clavis; assembly: GCA_954870645.1. Taxonomy (NCBI): domain Eukaryota; kingdom Metazoa; phylum Arthropoda; class Insecta; order Lepidoptera; family Noctuidae; genus Agrotis; species Agrotis clavis. Next base: position 5,655,768 of record OX940939.1, on the reverse strand, counting down.
CTTAACCTGGAAGAGCGGCCTGTGCGGCTGTAATTATTTAGCCACGAGCTCCTCAGACTCAGATAGATTATGACAAAATGGTTACCTATACATGTACTATTTTGTGTAGCTATATTTTAAAATTTGAATACAAATAAATAATAATGGCCGGTTCACACCGGTGCCCGATAGCGGCAGATCGCACCAATTTGAATATTAAATGGCTGTAGCCATGCGTAAAAACTGATGCGACACACGGTACAGTAAGTGGTAACTGTGGTAAACAATTTATTGTATGTAACATAAGCACAAACAGCCTTTGGTCTCACTGGAACACAGGATGTCTAGCTTTTCGAGAGGGAGTTGCCTTTAGAGTTCGCGCCACCACTCGGCACCAACACCAACGGAAATTTCGAGGTACTCTAATACATTTTTTTTTGCAATTTGATGTAATGGCGTAGACACTAGCGCCGCGTAAAAAGGTTGAGTGGTGGCGCGGACTCTAATCCAACACACGGGCTCAGTGCAGGTTTAAAGATGTCATATAAAAATATGGTTTCGAAATTTTTGGTTCTATAACATCGCGACTTTTGACCGGGTCGGCGGCGCGTCTGTCTGGCGTCGTCGTGTCCTACGTGCGCCTCAAAAGGCTTTGAGCAATCTGCAGGGGCCATAGAGGGGCCAAAAGTCTGCAAAAAGGCAACCTTGACCCCTGAACAGGAACACGGTAACACAGTGATTTTAGTCAGTACGAGCTTGACAGTCCTTTTCGCATCACCCAGGGAGAAGACATGTCATGATTTTGTCACCTAAAAAAAGACATACCTACCTACCTGTTTCCTCATATTATTACAAATTAACTTCATACAATTAAGGGCTGGTTTTTCAATAGTCAGTTATCCGTTAACTGAGGAATAAAAATGGCGGTTTGACAGCTTATCTATGGAAAATATGTCATACCGTTATTTTTATTCCTCAGGTAACGCTTAACTGACTATTGAAAAACCAGCCCTAAGTATTAAATTAGTAATACTTAATGGCGCTTGGGCTCAATTTTAACAACTCGTAAGTACGGCAGTCATCCCTGGTTCTTGCTACTCTAAAAAAAAAGATTTTGAGAACGTCGAATTGAGAACCTCCTCCTTTTATTGAAGTCGGTTAAAAATGGCTGTCAACGCTTTTTGGAAACAGTTTATAGATGGCACTATAAAATGCCATCAGATATCGATACTGTCAACGAAGCGCACCAGTACAATATAAATTAAAAGCGGGTCCACACCAGCGGCGACATATCGCGCCGATTTGAATATTAATAGTCGCAGCGACGCGTGAAAACGGACGCGAGTTGGGACACACGGACGAGTAGAATAAAATGGAATGCTTTTTGGGTTTTTATTCAACAAGACTGGACTGTTGAAGTTGAATACCTTCATTTCGCGGGACTAACTATTCTGGGTTCCTCAGGGACCGGCCCTGAAACGAAAAAGGGTAACCAAAGGATCAAAGTGGTTTTAAGTCAGTACTCGTCTGACAGTCTCACACACGGCGGGAGGACAAAATAATTTGATGAAATTTTCTCCCAAGAACAATATACCCGCCTTTTTCCCATGGCGGTAGGCATTCACTATAGAAGGCCACTTGCTACATTCTAAGGATCATACGTTAAGTACCTCACCTGCGGGGGTCGCGGGACTAATGAATTACCGGAACGTAAAGGGCTATTGAAAGACACCGTGGGTTTTAGTTAGTACAAGTCTGACAGTCCCTCCCGCTCTGCCCCGGGTGGGAGGACTTATTTGATGATTTTGCTACGTACAGAAAAAAAGTACCATTTACAGGTTTTGCGAGTATTTCTGATAATTTAATAAAATTATCAGTACGTTATGCCTGTAGTTTCGTTAGGCAGAAGTTTAAGATTCAGAATCGATGATTCATCCTCTGTCAACTGTTCCTGGATTACTATGGATAATTTCCTAATTTCTGTGAAAAAACCAATAACACTTGGTTCGACCTGAGAATTGAACCCAAGATCTTATCAGACACTAATAAGCATTTTTTATTTTTTTTCCAAATCAACATACCTAAACTAGCATTTTACATTGCCATAGAAGATGTGAAAATGTCACGAGTTGTTTGACTCTGCCAAAATCACTGTGCAATCACTGTGTATTTAAAAACAATGAACAATTTAAATTAAAAAAACAAATCATCATCATAAAATGCCAACTCCAGCCAAAACCAACGTGTGTCCACGCAACCAGCGGAGCGTCACATCGCGACCGCGCCTTATATCGACGACTCACAAATCAAACGCTAATAAATATCGCGCGTTTCCTGCGTTCCGCTACTAGGCTAAGTGTTTCGTCGCTCTCCCGTGACGTCATCAGCCCACTTCTTTAGGAAATGGGTGTTTATTACTTAATTTTAGGAAATTATAGGGTTTTGATTGTTGGTAGTGTGGCTGTGTGGCTATTGTTTAGGTTTCCGGTGAAGCAAGTCCCCATCACTTGACTATGATTCAGGCCAATTTTGATAAGTATACGTCTGGCAGATTTGATTACGTGTAGCACTGTTTTGTCTGTTGTTAAACGGTTTTGAATGGGGTAAAATTAGCAGTCACTCTTACACTCTTATTTTAATATTTATGTACAGATGCCAGCACATCAACCCACCTCAATCAAAGGGGTAATCAAGGAGTAGGTTGACCTGCTGGCTTACAAAAAAGTATACGTCTGGCAGATTTGATTACGTGTAGCACTGTTTTGTCTGTTGTTAAACGGTTTTGAATGGGGTAAAATTAGCAGTCACTCTTACACTCTTATTTTAATATTTATGTACAGATGCCAGCACATCAACCCACCTCAATCAAAGGGGTAATCAAGGAGTAGGTTGACCTGCTGGCTTACAAAAAATTGCTGGTTTTCTAGTTAATCCGTCCAGTTATACTCAATTATTAAGTATGCATCTACCTATTACGATTCAAAAGATACAGCCCATTGATAGATATCCATGCAAAACCTCGGGAATTGGTATTATACCTTTTACTTGTCCCATTGGAATTCAACACGGTTTCCTAGTTTTTATACATCCTGTACCCTTAGCACGAGTTTTCATTATTTGAGGCGTAAACTGAAACTTTGACAATTTCAAATTGACAATTTTCAAGAAAAAAAATTAGTTCCTTCTTCGCAGACCAGAGGCGCTGTTCCTTTTTTTTTCAAACGCTGTAAATACTGGAAAGACGCTGTAAAGTAAAAGAGTGAAAACTCGTGCTAAGGGTACAGATATATCCTAGATACTTTTTCCCAGTAGTAGATTCCTGTGAGAAAATTTCCAACATCAACGCAGCCGATGCCGCACGCAAAAGCTAGTCTGTCATAAGGTTAACCTCATCACCAGCCATTGAATACCCCATTCAACCTTTATACGCCTATCGATCGCCTGCACAATTGAATGATTGGTATCTTTTAATGCCATCGACAAACGCGAAGTGTTCCACCGTGCGTCGCGTCGCGTCATTACGTGTCGCGCGGTGGCGCGTGAAAATTGTCGCATTGTCGCGCGGCGCCTACCGTGACGGTGTGGCCACACCCTGCGGTTCATCAGCGGTGTGACCGCGGGATTGAAGCCAATTTTGGTGCTTGGAACAAACGTTGGTATGTGTAGCCAATGTTGGCTTGACTATTGCAGATTCTATGGTCTGAATTCCTCTTACGTTAATGTCGGTTTCGTACGTCTGTGGCGCGTACGAATCTACAGTGTTCTCATGTTCTGTACGTACGCGTTCGAAATTATTGTAGGAGAAACTCACGCCTAAACATAAACAAACGGTAATTAAAACTGCGAGACAGTTGAAAATTCTATGATTATAGAGATTGAAGTCTGTATGACTTTATAACCACTTATTACTTTTGACAACATGGATGGCGTATAGTGGCTAAACAATTGCCTTCTGCCAAGTGTGGCCAAGTGTCGCGGCCTTAGATCCCACCTCCGAAAAAATAAGATTACAGATAGCTGTTTCGAGTCTGGCTATTTGTGTGGGCAAAGATGTGACTTTAAATGTTGGAAAATGTATCCACGATAAATGAAAAACATTCTAGAAAAAAATCGATTGAATTCCATTGATATTCGTTATCTACATACCTACGTTTCATACAACTTCAAATCGTAAAGGGTCATTCGAACCACAAAAATGCAATTTCATAGAAAAATGTCCAATTATTACCCCCTATCACTCGTTTAATTAAACACAGTGTCAATAGCAATAGCAGGCAATAATAAAAAGATACATTTTCCGCAAATTCCTCTACTCCCCCACAAGTGGAGATATTTAATTTTGATATGAAAACCACCATGAAGGTCCCACGCCGAATAAATCTTATCCTCTTTGCTATCTCCTGGCCAATATCAGCGTACAATATTAGCCGTTACGAATTCTGTCTTCAAAATTCAGTAACAAGCGATTTCAAACTCTGTTTTCAAGTAATAAAGTTGAGTTTACCTTGGCCTAAATACGTATAGTCGAAGAGACGTTGTTATTCAAAATTATGTCTCGTTATTAGAAAAGGTAAGTTTGAATTTGGAATGGTCATTTTCAGCGCGAAAATAAAGCTCTGCTCTCTGCTCAATTTTTAAAAATAAACTATACTCAAAGTACATACGGTTGGTTTTCGCTTGTGTGCGGAAATCTTGACCGATCCCAAGGGATTCTAAGGGCGTTTAGTCACAGTTGTATTTGAATTCGCCAAATGCTCAGAGTAACAAATATTTGGACTTTTATTGTGTACTGGTGTCGAATATAAAGCGTTTTTATTTGATGGTGCTGATTCGTCACGGAGGATTGTGGTCAACCATGACCATGGGGTGGTTGGCGTGATTGCCTAGACAATGAATTGGTTGCTCGTAAAATAAAGTTATGTTTTGGGATTTATGGATGTGATTTGTTGGTTTCTTCATTTTAAATTGGTTATATGTAGTGTTGCTAGCTGTTAAAACTGGTCAAAAAGTTTCTAGACACGTTAAAAAAATGATGATGAATTTGAATGCGTTTTTAACAAAATTTCTTGTATGATTATATATTAAAAAAAAAAAAGATGTGTTATCAAGTCACTAAACTAGGATTAGAAATTCACCCAGTCCTAGATAAGCATCAGCTAACTATTTGTGCCAAGTTCCATGTCCCTGAAGCTCATCCAGGATGTAGGCTCCAAACATGGCCATAAAGCTTGTTCCTTAAGTTGCCTTCTGAGTTCAACGGCCACGGTAACATCTTAAGACATTCCGGCAACCCCAGCAACCCCAAAAAGACTTTGCATCTACAGAGTATCGATGGTAAGATCCCATGTAGCCCATTCTATTCTTCCCAAATTACGCTCTCGCCTTTGGGTTATTCTTACTATTTAATTTGATGGCACAAAGTTACATGACATTTTATACTGTTTAACAAAGTCCAGACCTCTTTTAAATCCTAGGCTGAAAAAACTGTTTCATGAACCGTTAAAGTTCCACAAAGAAAAGCCCAAATAAAAATTGGTTAATATTATGAGAAAGTTTATCATATTCTCAAGCAAATTCATAGTCAGATGAAGCGATCAAAAACCTCTCAGACCGAACTCAAGCTTGCAAATCGCGTCCACCTGATTACGAAACTTCGTATTTGCAACCGAAACTCTCACGTTGGTTCAATTTCAATAAAATTGGAAGCTGCTATCCGGACAGCGACGCGTGACAATTTTATCGTCTGCGTCGCCTTCCCAAGCGTCAGTTGCCGCCAAAAAATAAAGCAAAACAGTGACAATTGGTGCATATCCTCGACGAATTATCCTCGTTCGGCGCCTTTGTCCAATTGAAACCTTTATTTTACCATTTTTGCCGTTTTTCCATTCTCATTTGGTTATTTATCTTTTCTTTTTAGGAGTGGACAATGAGATGGTCGGCTCATTATATCGTCTCAAGTTAGCACGCGAACCTATACTAAATCTCCGTTGGAATTCTAGCGAATTACCCCAAGTTACATGGCCCGTTTTTTCCTTGTGATTGATTTGAGTAAAAATTACTTTTGGTTTTTTCGAAGACACTGTTGCTGACGTTGGGTTTCGATTTCCTTTTTTTTGGTGCCGAGTGACGGATTGAGTTTTTTAAGTAAAGCCTGATTTTGCATGGAATTGTAGATGTGATCTTTTAGTGATTTGTTTTTATTGTGCGTACTTTTTCTTCCTATAATCCATTATTCTGATCAGTCAATATGAAAAATTACTCATCATCTGCCCAGCCTTTTCCCAAATATGATCGGAGGCTTCCAGTCTATCTGGGTGCTAGTATTTAACATAGAGCGACTGCCTGTCTGACCAGCACTAGTTCCTAAATAGTTTCCATAATAATATTAATAATTGGGATCTCGGATGTCCAAAGAGCAATTTGATCTCCACTAATCCATAAGATTGGCCAATTTGACGAAGACGTAGTCGGAAAATAGACACCAGAATATCTACAACGAAGGTATAGGTAGAAATGTCTTTAGAAGCCGCAACCTTCGGACGCAAAGAGCAACTGAAGTCAGTTAAGTCTGACAGTACCTTCCGCTTCACCAAAAAGCTGGGAAGACTCTTTTACTTGAGATTCAAAGAAAGGGGTAACTGTTTTGCGTAAGCCATGTTTTTTTTGCATAGTAAAATCATCAAAATGCGTCCGGGACACCCAGGGCAGGGCAAAAGGGACTGTTAGACTTGTATTTCATGGGGTCACGGTAGCTCGTTAGTCCCGCAACCCCGAAGTCCCGCGACCCCGAAGTCCCGCGACCCAGAAGTCCCGCGACCCTGGGGCATGAGCCATGGTAGCGCTTGTTATCACTTAAGACTAAGCCAAGCTAGCAAGTTAAATATGTATAAGATTAATAAAAAAAAACAGTCTCAAACATCACTTACTCGTCACCAATCGCCAAGATCACCAAAAATCGGTGATTAAGATAAATGTAACAACGTATTAACATGCTAAGAGACACATATCGGGGTTGGCAGTCCCATTCATTATGTGTATCACGGCAGGTAATCTTGCAAGACTTCGGGGTGAGCTCGGCAGTTCTCGGGATTTGTCGGAAATAGATCGGCCCACCAACGCGGGCGCACGGCTGAGATGATGTTGGTGTTATTTTGCACTTTGGTGGCGAAAGTGTATATCAGTTTTAGAAAATTAGGTACATATGGGATTTAAACCTAACATTTTTTACTTTTACAAGGCACTACCTATAAAACGCCACCTGCTACAGTTCAAAATCGAATCGAGTCGTGCTTTTAAACTCGATGACATCAAGGCAATCAAACCCAAAAATATGTAGAGTCTTGGTGAAACCCTTCCCAAATATCGTGTCGACGCCAGCTAAGGTTGCCAGGTGGTCACCAGGTTTGTCCCGGAATGAGAGTGTATGTCCCGGGTCCCGGAATTAAGAAAATAAGGATGATATTCCTGCAAAGTCATGGCGTTTATTCCTACTTTCGGCTCTCCTTTCGCGCAGTGACTAAAGTCAGATTTCTTCATAGTCTGTGTTTCACCTGTGTGTCTCCTTCAAGACGTCACCTCTTTGTCTTTCCTTCTTCAACTAGCCATCTAATGACGTTTGTAGGTCTCCTCCAAATACTTCACTATGCCAAAAACTGGATTTATTTCGGCTACTTTCATAATCGTCTGTCCACCTGGTCCTGTCTCTCTACATTCATTTATCTGCCCTATTGGCTCTTTATTGTTCTAAACGCCTGCTAAAACCAGAAGCGAAGTATAGGGCTATTATTTAAGAACCACAATTATATAGCTTACACTTTCCATGTGCCATTAACTCCATCAATGCTTAAACTTATCGTCCCACAAATCAATCCGGAGCAATTTGCCGAAACACCTCTTATAACCCGTCCAATTGCCTGTTTTACATCAACGAAACATCTTCAAAATTCGCGTTTTAAATAGCAAAAAGCAGCTCATTGTGTGCCAAACGATCGATACAATGCAATAATTTATTACATCCTATTTTTTTGGCCACAATTGTCTCGTGGAGACAACGTTGCATACGTAAAACTGGGATACCGAGAAATTAATCGTCCTGCAATTTAGATATACGTCCTTCGTTTAGTTCTCATGAGCATGGCTCACATGCATTATGGATGCAGTTTTTGGGAATAATCAGAGTCATAGGCAGTAAATAATAATCGCAGGCTTTAGGTGTCCCTCAGATTTTAAACAAGGCTCATTTTGGACAGAAGCGATCTTTTTCGAACAGTTATGTCACTCTATATCCAAATTACTGCAATCTATCATCGAATGAGTGCGGCTCTGGATGGAGCGGAAGAGATTGTCAGACTCGTACTGACTACTGTACAATCCACGGTATTCCTTAAATAGCCTTTTATTTTCCAGGGTCACCTGATAAGACAGTCACGCGACCCCCGCAGGAAAGAAATAATTAAGATTTGATCCCGGAACCCAGCACTGGTAAAGCAGCAGTGATACTAATATGATGGCTGCTTATCTATCATTGCAACCCCTTAAAGCTAGAATTGAGAGTAGAGACCAGAAAATTACCAAGATAAAGAAGATTGACCAACTCCCACAGAATGAAGTTAAATGCCAGAATGTCTTGCAAAGAAATTAATCAGAAAAGAAAAGCAGAGGAATAGGAAAATAACATTTTCACTGGAATTCACATTGGAAGATTGTGTTTCGCCGTTGGCCAGATACCTATACATCCTTTTGTTTCAATACCGAACTTCTGTCTATTATTTTGGGTAACGCTTCCCAGGTACCTTCTTCAAAATGTCCCGATTTTTCCTCCCAAAACTGTCACTACACCCATCCTTACTTAACCACGATTGCGCAAGATTAACAATCAGTACAAAATCTCACGTAATACGTATATTATTACATTTCTCTACACGACCAACATAACTTAACACTTAAAGGTGTCGCCACTGGCTTAGGGAAACGTCATCTAACTGTCAAATTCAATAGTATGATCGTAGTTCTAAGTTCTGTCGCGGGTCAAGTTATGTTGGTTGTTTGATACGTGAACTAGACGGCTTGTCGTGAGTTCTCGCGGGAACCACGTCACGACTAGAAGGCGTGACGGTTTACTTTGAGTATAAGTAACGTCTAATTTTACACAGAAAATCTATGTTATTGTGGAATTTTGAATATGAGATTTTGGAATGGAATTAATATGTTTTTAGCTATGGTGCTAACCTAAATGTTGTCTATAGATAGTCTTAGGTGCCAGTTCCAAAGCTCGCGATGAGCGACAAGCGAATAGAAGCAAATACTAGAAGAGAATTCTTGGTTGGATATATAATTATTACTGACTAAAAATACAAAGCACCTTTTTCATCGTGGTAAAATCATCAAATGAGTCCTCCCAGCCAGTTACGGAAGGGACTATCAGACTTGTACTGTCTAAAATCCATGGTGATCCTTCAATAGCTCTTTACGACCCCGACACCCTTTACCTTCAGTTGCCTCATGCGTTCCAGGGTCCTTTACCTTTACAAATGGTTCAACAACCATAAATGTAAGGAAATAAAAGTATGACGTCATAAACAATGGACTAAGACACACCTATTTCATCCTGGGAATTTTACCATCACAAAAATAACAACCCCAGAAACACATTCAACAACTAATACAAAATAACACATCAATTCTTTAATAAATTTCCCTCAAAAATGGCAAAAACCGTTCTCCCGGCACACGACGATCGTCGGCGAACATTCGTTACCAGTGGCGCCCTCTGCGAAATGTCGCCAAATTCATCAGTTTTTGTCCGTAACGCCATTCGGGAAAGGCTGGGTTTAGTAAGGAGGTTTGCACATGAGAGGGACATAGGGTGTTAAAAATGGATCAATCTATGGATGTTTTGATATAGTGAGACAGAGAGTGAAGAATGAGAAAGATTTTTATTTTTCAAGTACAGTGTTGTCGAACTAAATCAGATCTCTGTTTGGTATCTACAAGAAATGTAATGAAACGTCTATTTGTTTCGAAGAAAAGAATATTTAAGTAACTATAATTTTGTGTTTAAAATAAAAATATATTGTTCTTATTAAGCTCTCCCTTCATAGAGTATACTTAATGCATATTCTATATTACTAAGCTGCACATTTAGAACAGATTTCATCAAAATTGAACGTGACCTGCAATGTATTATGATATTGACAGTTCTTAAACTTGTTTAGGTGGTAAAATCATCAAATAAGTCCCCGGTACTGCCTCAAATCCACCGCGTAATTTTATTTCCCCTTCACATTCCAGGGCCACGAGAACTTGTTGAGACAGCGCTGCGACCCTGGTGTCTGGCTATTTGAGGCGCGCGTTGAACACGGCCCGCCGTCGACCCGGGCATAGTCCCTTTCAGACGGCGAGCTACTCATTACTCGCCGTTCACATGCCTATTTATTACACCTGGTTCAGACAAGCTTGCCATACTCGTCGCCGTCCGTCAGTCTAAACGCGCCTTAAAACTGACATTTTTTCCAAGCTGGCACAATTGGTGCGCTCGGGTACTCGACAGAAAAAGCCCTAAAATACGAGTATGTCCCTGATATATACGATGGGCTACTTTTGTTAGCTTAATCGATTACATTCCCCCCTTTTTTGCAGGTATCGATACTACAATCGATGTTTGTTATCGATTAAATGAGGTTAGCTTTTTGTTTTAGTTCTTTTTTGTGGTTTTGGATGGATATCTTGAAGGGAATTGAAGGGTTTGTTGCTAACTGAGACTAAAAACCTACTGGCTGATAAATGTTACTATAGCATAATTGATTTTTAAATGACAAATAAATGTTTTCTATTTAATTTTTTTTCTTCTTTTCTTTACCATAATATTGACTTATTTTAACTGTCATTTGCTTATATGTTATTATAAATATTTGTACACCAAGTGAGGCAAAACATGTTGGTTCTGTAAAAAATATTTTAAGTACCATCTAAATGTGCATTATCTATGTATCATGTTACACATGTTTAACAAATAAATTGATAGATATTTATCTTTAACTGATTCTGCAATCAGATCTTCCCATACAGTTAACGGTATTCTTGGTCTGAATAAATGCATGGACGTGGAAAAACTAAAAGAAAGGTATGATTGTATGGATCGTAGTGTCATCATCATCATCATCAGCCGGAAGACGTCCACTGCTGAACCTATGGCCTCCCCCTTAGACCGCCACGCCGAACTACAATTCGACACTTCCATCCATTCAGTGGCTCGCGACTCTCACGGTGTCGTCGTCGGTCCAATTGGTGGGAGGCCTGACTACGCTAAACTTTTCTTCCTCATCGGTTACCAGTTCTACGAGCGATGTGGCCTGCCCATTGCCACTTCAACTTGCAAGTATTATCGGATCGTACTGTGGTTCTGTCTAATGGTAAGCGTCCACAGGTCCGCATCGCACGTATCGGACGTATCGTACGTAACGGATTTTAGTTTGCCTTGTATTAAAACTCATACAACTGCGTCCACTGATCCGCATCGTACGGACGGCTCATCGGCAATGCCTACATTCGATGCGTACCAATGACGTCATACGGAATGCCGATCAGTGGACGCGCCCCGCACGCTTACTGAATCATTTGTTCTTTTTCTTTCTTGCATTCCTCTTCTGCTAAAAACAAACAATAACAGCTTCTGCATCGCTTTCCTCCTTTCTCACAAACACTTGAAGGTGGCAAATGAAGGTGGCATCGGCAATCCGATTGCTGATACTAGCGTCGGCAATGCGATCGCTGCCGATACAGAAATCCGTTTGATGCGATGCGTCCGATACGTAAGATGCCGACCTGTGGACGCTTACCTTAATCCAACAAGAAACAGTAAGAAGCAAGTGTCTAAAGGACGACGATTACAGTTAGCCACCATTCAAAAGTGTAGTCACGTTGGTTACAATAGTTTTAATATTAAAATGTCTGTCAACGATCATCTCTTAACGCTAAATGAAAACAACAAAACAAATGAAATTGAATTTTGTTAGAGGTGAATTAGCTGTTCAAGACTTTAGATACTTTTCATTGTGCCTGTCTTACCTGTACAGTCCAATTACTGAACAGGTAAGACAGGTTTAAAGTACACACTTAGACAGACTTTCAGGTTAATGACTATCCAATTTTAAACCCTGCGGGATTCAAAATGTTGCGATAGGCGGTTTTCGATCGTCGTTGATTCTAGCCTTCAGAAGTGGTATTAACAGTGTAGTGCAAACATCTAGGTTACTATCACACTCGTACATCGATGTTGCCATTTACACGGCGAAAAACTCCGTATAAATTTTCCCTGGTCTTGCCCTATTAATCATTTCACAAAGAAGTCGTAAAGGGCGTGGTGATCAGGGTCTGATCGCCGGTCATCGCGTGTAACCACCTAAGCACCGTAATAACTGTCAGTATGAAGTAATTCCCACCATCCATTATAAATGACAATCAATCCACGGACGGTTATCGGCCAGACCATAATTGATTTAATTGTATTCGCATAGTTATACCAATTATCTTGGAAATTAGTGTCATTGTTATTGATTGACACTTTTTTTGTGTACTAGGTTTTGATGCGGTTTCTTTCAAAGTTTTTGGAGGAGAATTGCGAATAACTTAGTCCAATAGTAGGTACTCTAACTCTCATTAGAAGAAAAAAAAAGGAAAAAAAAAGTCATCAAATGAGTCCTCAGGGTATGAGGTATGAGGCGTGGATTTTAGTCAGACTTGTACTGACTAAAATCCACGGTGTCCTTCAATAGCCCTTTACGTTCCGGGGTCATGGTAATTCATTATTCTTGCGACAGAATTAGTAGCTTTGGATAACTTCATAATCTGATGTCCTGTCGACCCTGTCACTGTCCGACTTTTTCCGACTAACAGACTGGTTGGCTGGCCGACTAAAGTAGGCACAGTGTCCGACTGCTGCGCTGCGCATTGCGTGTACTTACAACTCCCACAAGTATTTTATTTATTATACTTGTATAGCTTTCAATTTTATTGTTTTTCCCAAACTTACAGTTTGAGCACGTGCGTTAAATTTTTGGAAACGCACTTAGGCACGGCACGCGGGGCAACGTTTTTTGTATAAAATAAATCGCTACAGACAGACAAATGCTCATTTTCACAATACCTATAGAACCTTGCAATTTCATAACTGACTTAATTACCTAGATATAATTTAATAATAATTGTTCATCGAGCATTTAGTAGTCTGCAGTTTTTTATTTCTTGACTTCGTTATTTAAATGAAATCGCCATTTCTTTCATAATTTGACTTGTTTAGAAATCGAAACGTGCTTTGCAGTTCGAATATTTAGAATAATCGCCCCATTTCACTATTCTCTTCTTTATGTTAATTACAAAAAAAAACGTTGCCGACTAGAAATTCTTTCCTGTATCGTGGGTGCGTTTAAAACCATAGAAACTCACATACACAAACAGCCAGACCCGGAACACGGACTACTTGAAGATCATATCTGGTCATCTCTTAGCAGCCACGGTTTATTTTAATTATAAAGAATTTTGTCTTTTTTATATTAATCACCATATGGACACTTTTCACTTGCAACATCGTTCTCACAATAATGTACCATCACAAGTTGAATGATGTAACAAAGATTTTGTTATAATTTTGGCGATTGAAAAAGAGTGTCCATGGAGTTTCTTGCCCGTTCTTCTCCATAGAGATCTACGCTTTGGAATGGGCATCTACAGTACTTTCACAGTTTTTATGTCTTGTGACTGGGACTGTAGCACCGTAACTACATATTTTTTAAACTATTTTATTTTAATTTTGTCTTTTGACAATTCAAAAGTGCCTGTAACTGGCCTACTTGAAATAAACGATTTGATTTGATTTGATACAAATATTTATTTTGTTCCGCGCGGAGATCGAACCTGTGAATGCCTACTCGCCGCGAGGGCTAGTAGTAGGCATTCGCAGCCATTACTCGCTGTGTTTGACCGAAGCTTAAAGGAAGGTTGTACAATACCTTGATATCCTCGACGCAGTCCTCTTCAGCGAAATTCACTACGAAAACTCAACAAACTTCACTAATTTAATATTTTCTACGGAGCACACTAGCACTTTTTTTAATTTAACAACACGTGTCTTCTTTCTAGTACGACTGCTACCTTATAAATTTGTATAGGATAGAAATGAGGGTAGAAACATCAACAATCAGTCAAAAATAAATAAGCAAATACCGCCAATGCAATTAATTTATAACGATCGATATTATGTTTTTAGCTTTACCAACGAGCCTGCCGGGGTCGTGGGACTAACGAGCTACCGTGACCCCGGAACGTAAAGGACTATTGAAGGACAACGAGGATTTTAGTCAGTACAAGTCTGAGAGTCCCTTCTGCCCTGGGGACTCATTCATTTGACGATTTTACCACGCTAAAAAAAAGCGTAAGCAACGATTATTACAGCAAAACCATCACTCATTGTAAGAAAACCCAGTATAACACTTAACCCAATCTGAGAACTAAACCCAGGACCTCATAAACAGCAGAAGCTCTATCAACTACTGAACCAAGCAGACGATTTTCTATTCTAAACAAATTCAAAAGCATGTAAAAAATGCAGCTTGATTGACTGCGTGCGTACGGCGATAAACAGAGGCGAGCTACTGGACTGGCATGTGGACTGGCGCGATTAATTGCTGAGCCAGCGAGCGGTGGAAATCGCGACCAGAAAGGTATACGGTCCTAGGAGCAGGGAAAGTTTGGATAAGAATAAAATTTAGTCACAAAATAATTTGATTTCATCCAAGACTCAAAAGAGGAGGACATGAAGGCAACTAAGTAGTTGAAAGACGAAACGAGTACCTACAACTTAACATTTTAGTTGCCGCGGGACTGTCTCAAAAGGGGCACCATGTCTCTGGAACGCCAAGGACAGTCGAAGGAACAGGACAGACTTATAGTCAAAAGATTGATAAATGATAAATGATATTTATTTTGTAAATAGGTTTTCACAAACACTTTTACAAGTCAAAACACTTTTTTTTATATAGCTAGATGAGGCCGGTGTTTCGTACCTGACTACTCTGAGAAGAAACATCCGAAACAAAGTCAGAGGTCATCGTCTCTTTTAAAGTCCAGACATTAAATTGGTTAGGTCATGCGAGGACCCTGCAGGTTTGTGTCCGAGATGGTCTTTTGAAGAAAGAGACATACAAATTTGAGTGGACCTGTCCAGTCAGTGCAAGCATTTGTCAGTTATCGTGAAGCTCGACTCATAACTCAAGGAGCTCAACGATTCTAACAGTCTTTCCCTCCTACACCACTCAGGGCAGGAGAATGATTTAAGTATATTTACAGGTTGAATTTTTCAATTGGGCGTGGATGGCTATATCCGAAACTATGAGAAATATCAAAAAACCTTGAAAGGAGTCTCGAGGCCGATTTTGACAAAAACTAAAACTGCATCATAAGATTTTACAAGAATCAATAATCCTGGCCAGGAATCGAACCCACTGATTTTGGAACTAAAAAAATATTTTCGAATATAGCCATCCACGCCCAGTTGAAAAATTCACCCTGTATATTAATTAACCACCCCAAAAAAAGGTTTTATTTTCGATAAATATTACATCACATTCTTTCTATAATACATTTCTTCAGATTTTCTGAATGTGTTGTTATATTATTATCTTAATCACTTTGCATTTACCTTCTTGCAACATTTTCCATTTTCCTATAACACGTCCTTGTAAGTTACGTAGCAAAACGTTAATCAATTTATGTAGATACCCAAGTAGCTTCCAAGTTAACTCAAGACAGGCCATGTTTTCGCCATAAGTGAATCTTGTCCGAACCAAAATCTTGAATAATTACGCATAAATAACTCCGTCGTCATTCTCTCATCAATTTATTCCCTTAAATGGTCTTTAACTTCTTGTGGGGCACGACATCCTGTGTTTTTCTTGTTAAATAACCTCGAGTTGCCTTCAAAATTATTGTAAATACGCAATTTTAATTGGATAAATGGATCGAAGATGACATAACCGCATGTAATTCAATTATCTAGTCATTATGACATGCAGTGAAAAGAAATTCTTTCAAACTTTTCATCTGGTACGATCTTAGATACCTTACTACCAACCTAAGCACACAATGGGGAAGGCCGGTTAAAGCTAATTCTAGATGGCGCCACCATAGCTAGGTCCTAATCCGACCAATGAGGTAGTACTATTTTGAAGTACTTCAAAATAGTACTATCGTCAGGCGACAATTATTCAGCAAATAATATGTATTGCAATTTTCCATCATGCTTTGAAATTAGTTTACAAGAATTCGTAAAAATTCTAGATAAAATATTGGTAGATCTAAAATCTATATCGAAGATTCAAAATTAGTTTACTATTTCAAATTATTAAACCCTGTTAACTTTAAGTTAATCTTTATTTCCAAATACAAAAAAAAAAGAAAAAGGTTCCGCGTGATTATCCAAAACTCTTTAATCCCAGCAGCCAACTGTCTTCTCATTGTCTCAGGTGATTTGTGTCGCCACTTCCAAAGAGTGATGAAGACAAAAATATACCTTTTGTATACGAAAGAGAGAGAAAACACTACCAAATAACCCTTAGCAGTTAAATGGCCTCTCTAGCTTGTTAGGAGATTTTTTCGATTTATTTTCGCGCCAAGAATTGAAATACCGAAAATACTTCTTCACGCCGAATTTATAATTGACATCTGAGTTAAGAAAAGGGTTAAGTTTTGGCTTTTAAATAAATTAAGTGTTGGTTCAGGAATTTAGAGAAAATGGATAAAATAGAGTGGATTCTTTAAATGCCTTGCTAAAACGGTAGATCGTTTTAAAATTATATTATCTTTGATTTTAGTCAAATTTTACTTGCGAAGTTTGCTGCATACCGTTTCACTTTTCGAAAAACTAAGTACGAAATAATTTAGAGCTAGAATCTAGAATTAAACATTATTAGGTATAGGTTTATTGAATCCTTGGTAAAAACATATTATAATTATTATGTTAAGGACCACCAAAATTTTGAAGAAAAATGACATTATAGACAGTCCTGATCCAGTAATGTGGAAATTAAAAACAAAAATCACGGTTCTCCACTTCTAAATGACATACCATCACCAGGAATAAATGGTCAAAAGTTTGCGCGATAGGTCCCGAGATAACAAGTGGTATGTGTAGCATAAACGTGAGTTTATCGCAATTTATGTGTGTACATCGGAAGAATTTGAAATGAGGGCCATATTTACATTCCTGGCGCGTCTATCTAGATTATCAAAAACGCCCTGCAGTCTGTCCTGTGTGTTGTACATGTTTGTTTTGTGGTAACACTAGCACAATACTTAGCTAGAGAACTACTAGATATGTGCGTTGTGCGATGTTAATCAGCACCATCCATTTTGCCTTCTGAAAGTACCTGGTAATTTGCGTCAAATCCGATAGGTTCTGATTTGAAAAATTATCAAATGAATCCTCTCAACTCTGGATGGAGCGGAAAAGACTGTCAGAATTGACTTTACTATAATCAACTCTGTTCCTTAAATTGCATTTGACGTTCTAAAGCAGCTGTTAAAGCAATTCTTGTGTTAAAACTAACATGGGCACTACCTTCGTATAAGAACTATAATTTGAAGAAGATGGCTGGTAAGAGCCGTCCACATCCATCTAGGATGTGGACGGCTCAGAAGCAGGATATCCCACCATTACTCCCAAAACTACTGTTACTCCTGAAAGCCAGAATCAACAGTGCAATCATCGGAAAAGCACCGAAGCAATGAAGCTCGACGTGTTCCGGATGAATCTTGGTCTTATCTGTCTTGGATCCTGCAACGAATTTAATCAGAAAAGGACCAGAATAGATGGCGTTTTTTAGGGAGTTCTCTCAGAAATTACAGTATGCTTGCGTCTCTTCCCATTGTGACTTATTATGAACGTTTATTAACCGAAACTTTTTTTTTTGTGATTACCCAGAAAACCACAAACAAAAGTTACAAAACTTAGGCGTGCCTGCCGCTTAGTATTATGACACTTGAAGTCATTCAGTCTTCTTCAAACCTATTACTTACCGGAAGCTTATAATAAAAGTTAGTATCTTGAACTGGTCCCAACTATTACCAGTCGACCTCCATCACCTACGGTCTCACAGATCCTAGAGGGAGATAGCGTTCGTAAGTTTGTCATTTACTCGTGTTATAAAACTTTTTTGGTTGAAGTAAAGGGGTGTGCGGACAGAACAACTCTCCAAGTCATAATTTTTTAAACTCTTGGTCACAAGATACTCGCCCTTAACTACGTATTACAACAGGGATCGCGAAGTAAATAACCCAAAGAAGTCTTTAAAAAATGACGTGGCGCCTTCTAAGAATTTCTCCTGTATGGTCGGTGCCTTTACAAACATATAAACTCACATGCACAAAAGCCCAAACCCGGAACAACTTGTAGATCATACAAATATTTGCTCCGTGCGGGAATCGAACCGCCACACCCAGCGTAGTAGTCCAATTGCTCAGCTACTGCGCAAATCGTGGCGTCATCATCATGGTGAATCTCTCAGATCATCAGAACACACCTTAGCACGGGTGAGTTGACGCTTAAAAGTCACCTGAGGCAAGCTCCCTGTCGCCAGTCAAAAACCTCACTCATTCAGCTAATTCTATAATAATAATAATAATAGTTTATTTGTCAGAATATTGTTAAATAGGTACAATGTTATGTCCAAAACATTCTGCTGTTTCTGCTTCTAGACTATGGTGTTCTTTGTGTACGCAAGCCTTTACATCTAAATCTAAGTTGCGCACACACGAGGCACCTCGCGAGTCGCACCAACGCGCCATGCGCGTGCGCACGATAACGTGTTATCTTTACGATCATCACGCGTCGGAGGCTGCGGCCTGCTCTGGGAACACTCGGTTGTCATAAAATGTGAAGAGTTCGCTGGCGAAATTTTAAGATTAGGAATGCTATGTTGGGCGAGGTGCCATAGATTTTTTATGCTTACTTATTCTACTTTTTTGAAACAGATTTAATAATTACAGTCACGCAGGCCGATCTTCCGGGTTAAGCCGCGTTTGCAGGGTTTCCTCCGTGCCTCGGAAAGCACCTAAAGCCGTTGGTTCCGGCTGTCATTTGTAGATCTTTGACAGTCGTTACTATTAGTCAGAAGCTCTAAAAGTCTGACAATCAATCTTAGCATAGGCTATCATCCCGGGTCGACGGCGCGTTGTGTCCCACGCGCGCCTCAAAGAGCGTCAGCATAATGACGGGGCCCCCCTCTCAGAGGGCCAAAGCCTGCCGGGGTCGCGGGATTATTTCCTTACCGTGACCCCGGAACGTATAACAGGCTATTGAAGGACACCGTGGATTTTAGTCAGTAGAAGTCTGACAGTCCCTCCCGCCCTGCCCGGGGCCGGAGGACTCATTTGATGATATTACCACGCTAAAAAAAAAAAAAAGCATAGGCTATCATCATAACTGGATAATACCCAGTTATTTGGTTGTGGAGGTCCGATAGGCAGTTGCTCCATGTAAAATACTGATATTCAGTTGCATGTGGTTCGACTGCAAGCCGACCCCAATATAGTTGGGAAAAGGCTAGGCAGATGATGAACTGTGAAGGAAAACATCGTGAGGAAACCAAAAAAACAAAAATTGGCCTACAACATAATGGCCTACAATCGCACTAAATCGCGAAAAGTGGAAAATGGGAAGGCTTTTGGCCTGCAGTATTATTACTGCGTATTACAAGTATCTGTTCGCGATAAATTCAAAAACTACAGCACCGATTTTTATGCTGGATAGATATAGTTAGTAACCAATGGATAGAGTAGTTCTCGAGGAATTCTTTAGTAAATAGCATGCTACCAAGCCGGGGCGGGTCGCTAATAATAAATCAAACACTTAAATTACCACAAGCAAAAATTTAACAAAAAAAAAATTTCTCGTCCCATAAACTTAACTCACACAATCAGCAACAATAAACGGTCCAGAATCTAACATCTTTACTTTATGTACTAACTTCCATAAACAAGATTTTTTACAAACAATTACTAAAGAACATACACCATACGTAATTGAGCACAGCAACACTAGCGCGATGGCATCTGCGAGGTGTCACGTACGTAATTGGTCAGTTGCTATCTGATGGTTGCCGTGTTATTCACCCACTTAGTAGTTTTGTATGCTAAACTAGTTTTATTACAGGGTTGCTACTTCAAGTTTGTGAATATTCCCAACAGATTTTTTTTGCAAATCATTCCCCCGTTTTATTTTAAACGGGATTAAAAAAGGGTTTCCATGTTCCTGTGCAAGATGCGCCAAAATTAACAGTCAAAGTATGATGGCGCCATTTACGTTTAACAAAAAAAAAAAGAAATAGTCTGGGAAAACGTTTTTCCATAACATTCATTATTTTGTTATTTTTTTTCACATGACTATTGTTTTAATGAAGTCGCATACTCGTAGTTGATACTTTTTTTTCAAAATGAAATAAACTGTAATACGAGTATAAATTCAGCAGGTATTGGTTGTCGGACGGCGAGATCCGCAGTCGAGATTGATGTCATCGCATCGGTAAAAGCTGTCACTAAAGCGCAAACAAAGACCAATACCCACCAATAATAGATGACTTCGGGCTGTTGCCTGATGATTTAGATTTTGTAAGTATTTCCCGTTCCAGTTCACGCATAATATGTAACTTTACAAAGGAGTTATTTAAGCAAAATACTATTTAAGCGGTAGAATGTCTCTTTATTACCTTATGTTTTTGTTCCTACCTACTTTTTTTTTTTTTTAGCGTGGTAACATCATCAAATGAGTCCTCCTACCCCGGGCAGGGCAGGAGGGACAGACTTCTACTGACTAAAATCCACGGTGTCCTTCAGTAGCCTGTTATGTTCCGGGGTCACGGTAAGGAAATAATCCCGCGACCCCGGCAGGCTTTGGCCCTCTGAGAGGGGGCCCCGTCATTAAGAGGGGGCCCCGTCATTAGTTCCTACCTACTTAGGGATATTTTCCCCGAAAGTTTCAATGAACGAAATTCTCCCCAGAAACAGGGAAAAAAGTACCACAAATCTACCAACACAATTTTATGATGACTGGGCGAGCAAACCTGAGGTGCAGCGCGAAACGTTCTACAGATGTACTTACGATAACAATGCTAAGGACAGTGTCAACGTTTATTTGATAAACGCGAGAGATTGGGAGCCAGTTTGATGCCCATTCATGTTTCAAACGAGGGAGATTAAACGCTGGCTGGATTTGTATCGAGGTTTAAACGTTTGAGTCTGGTGGGTGCCTAATTATGCTGTGGCTAAGGTCAAGTTTAATCCTTTTAATCTAAACGGTGCTAATGTCAAGAGCATGACCGTAACTTTAGGCTATAGTTGCGGTCGGTAAAAGAGACTATTCTCTATACCACAGTTAAGTATACGAAAATGTTAGGTAAGGTTAGCTACTAACTTCTGCTTGCGACTTCATTCATGTCGAAGATCTGGGGGGTATTACAACGACTTATAACCATGTTTGTTCCAGTGAGTAAATGAGATGGCGCTAGACGACTCGTATAGCTCTGTCACTTTCACTCGCCGGAATAAGCCTGGTTTTAAGACGTTGTAACACCCCCCCAAGTGGCCTACTAGGACATCTTAAAGCGTTAGTCTTTAGGCTGTGGGGAAAAGACAGCTATACAAGTCGTCTAGCGCCATCTCGTTCTCTGAGCGGTACCCCTCGCTTGGTAGGCCACCAGAAATAAATATCCTATGGATCTCGCCAATAATTTAGCTTAACATCAATGAAAGATTTTCGGAAAATTCCTTCCTACATCAAAACCAGGGTGTGTTATCGAACTCCTAACAGCTCAATTTTCAAAAAGGCTATATTATGTAGTTTTCATAAATGAGCTACGATCAGTCGATCAGCATTCTCAATTTTCTGACTCCCTTCAAAATTCTCTTAATGAAATCAGTAATAGTATTAGTTACACGAGTCAGGATGCTATTTTCTTCATTCTCCAAAACTGTACATTAGTTTAGAAGGGCCCCAAAAGTTTTTATAAGGGACCCCTTCTGGCCTAGCCACGCCACTGCTTCTAACGTTCACGTTAACATAAAATAAACTTTTTCATGATTAATTACAGTGACGATTTCTTGCACATTATTCTCACATAATTATATTATGTTTTATTGTTTTATGTCATGAATTATCTTTAATTTAGAAATTCTGTTGGACACAACATGAATCGGGCCGATTCTTGTCATGCCCCTTTTATCCAAATCTGTTTAGTGGTTTTTACGTCAAAGAGCAGGTAACAAACATCCATTCATCTAAACAAACTTTAACGTTTAATATTAGTAGGATAGGATAGAAGTTATAATTATTATTTTAGTAGTTGTACACTTGTATACTTACTTTTTCTCAGAAGTAAAACTGGTTAAGTGGTCAACCATGATGAATAATAATACAGAATAGGAAAAAAAGTTGAAAGAAAACAATTCTAATTTTGTCAATAGATTTATCTATATATTTTAATGAATAATTTTTAATTACAACTGTTGCAAAATTACAGTCTCCTTCCATTTCACGAAGCTTTTTATTTTTGTAGAAAAATGGCAAAAGAACAATTCTTTATTGCAATCAAATCACTGGTTACCATGCCAATAGTAAGTAAATATAGATAGAAAAAGAAAACAGAATATTTATGGCTTTAGTACATAGTGACCCATGTTGTTACACTTTTTTAAGCATCGTGATTATTATATATGTCGGAGCCACCGGTATTGTTCCGTCAGATTCAGGCATCATGTGGGCAGAGTTTGGGTCTCGTGCAATGAAAATACACTGGGTGCGGTTCACTTGGTTATTTTAATTTTAAATCACAAATTAAATCAAACACAATTTAATTTAATCACTCACTACACTTATTCTGGGCACAACGAATCGAGTACAGTTTCGGGATGTCTTCACACTGCTGCGGTCAGGCACTGAATGCGCTCCTCGCCGCCCCGATGAAACATCACGACTCTGTATAAGCGCGCGCAGACCACGTGATACTCAAAATGGCGCGCTTACGATTCGTTTGCTGTCCGTACTATTGACCGGATCCGACACGGCCATCCTGCGATTAACACGTCCTCGTGTGATCTTCTTCTTCTTCAGCCTCTTTCTACCATCTTGATGTAGGCCTCCATCAACTCTTTTCACTCATCCTCGTGTAATAATCACTCTGAAACACAAAATAGTCCACGACAGAATACTGTTCCACTCGGTCATTCCTGACCAAACTCTATATTCAGTTCTTTGTTGAAAATAAGGAAATTTCAGAACTCTACTGTACCATTAAAACCAATACTCATTAACAAAATCAAACATTGGGAATAGCCAATTGAAAATACATCAATCACTACCCTAGGCCACTAACAACCACCCCGGGCCACCAACAACTACCCCGGGCCATGTACCACAGTCGTTCGAATCTACTTTCACAACTCTATTGCAAAAAACTACCGATTTTCCAGTGACCTTCAACTTTCGAGTAAAACTTCTAACGCCACGGCTCTCTAGCCGACCAGCAATCACATTGCTTTCACACATCCAATGCATGGATCAGAACTTCTGTGCGCATCCACCACGTGGATCGCCCGAGTGCATCACCCGCTGACTACACACTATGGTCTCTCAAGACCCCGACCTCCGCCAAAGCCACCCGCGCACCGCGCTTCCATGGACACCGGGATGTCAATAAGATACGGATTACGGCTACGAAATGGCTACTGGTACAGTCGAAAACAAGACGGCCAATAGACCGTTTTACTCGACCTCTCACCACAACTTAATCAGAATCTATGGTAACTTCGACTGGTACATGACCCGTTGGAATGTTTGTAGGTACACTTAGAATTCAAGGGTTTCAATGTGTAACGGTCACCATCTCAAAATCTTTATCACTCTAAACAGACCCTTAAACTTTGGATCTAATTAAGACTGATCGGAAATCCCAGAGCATTCAAGTACCTTTGCAATTGTATTATCACAATGCAGCAATATTGTAATCAAAACAGCAGGAATCAAATTCGTGGCCTGTGGCTAACACTAGCCCCACTAACAAACCTCTGTTTGTTTCACACCGTTCACCATGAACGCACAATACACGACCTCCGCCAGTGCCATCCGCACACCGCGCTTCTATGGACACCGAGATGTCAATAAGATACGGATTACGGCTACGAAATAGCTACTGGTACGGTCCGACCAGCCGACCTAAGATTCCACACTATCATTCAACTCAACATCTCTACTTCAAAATGGTACTTGAACCTCAGGCATTCCCCCCAAATCCACAGCACTTAACCAGCACTATGCATCACTACTAACCAGTTCGTAACATTGTAGCGCTTAACCAGCGTTACAAATCCTACCACTTAGACAGTAATAATAAAAAAAGCTTAACCAGCGATATTACTCACTAACGCTTAACCAGCGATAGTCAACATAAAGAACACAAGGCACCAGAGGCGTAAGTAAAAATGAAACGATTCACCTGTGTTGTAACGTGTCTGATGGTGGTTGCACGATGCAGACATCGACGCGTCGCGCCGCGCCTTGGACTGGTCCGTTGCCACTGCCGCCACTACTGCTCGTACAGCGCACGGCTATGTGACCTGGCTTGCCACATTTGATGCACACCAAGGTCTTCGATGCCGGCTGCTGCGTCACTTGACTTGATGCTGTAGGTCTTTCCTTCGTATCCATCGCCTTACTTCTGCACTCAATACGCTTGGGCGTTTTAGCACAGTTATAACACTTAATTGACGTTATTTTTCCTCGCTTGGTGTCACTTGTTTTCGATGATTCACAGATAGTGTTCATTTTTCGCATCAGATATGAAACGACTGGCGAACGTGGGTAATGTTTCTTTTTCACTTGTTTTTTTTTTTTTTTTTTTTACCACTCATTTTTTTTTAATGAGGGTACCCGCTTTTGCGAAATAAATCTTGTTGTAAGTACCTTAAATTCCTTTGTAGGCTATTTGAAATAGCCAGGTTGATGCTTCACCTTTAGCGCCTTGCTCAGCGTCAAAATAAGCTGGCATCCGGTGGCGCACCACGACCGCGCATCGGAATCCGGTTTGTCGGGGTCGAATTCCGGCAATAAAAACTTGTTTTTCACTGGCTGCGTTTTCAAAGTTTGCTGGTTTTGCATTTCAAAAAGTAACTAACTTCCACTGATTGTTATTGTCACTGTTCCCGCGTGTAATTTCATTAGCACGATTTGATCCCAATTCTGATGTCGGAGCCACCGGTATTGTTCCGTCAGATTCAGGCATCATGTGGGCAGAGTTTGGGTCTCGTGCAATGAAAATACACTGGGTGCGGTTCACTTGGTTATTTTAATTTTAAATCACAAATTAAATCAAACACAATTTAATTTAATCACTCACTACACTTATTCTGGGCACAACGAATCGAGTACAGTTTCGGGATGTCTTCACACTGCTGCGGTCAGGCACTGAATGCGCTCCTCGCCGCCCCGATGAAACATCACGACTCTGTATAAGCGCGCGCAGACCACGTGATACTCAAAATGGCGCGCTTACGATTCGTTTGCTGTCCGTACTATTGACCGGATCCGACATATACTATGTGGATTGAAGAATACGAGTCCAGCAATAAACGATGTTGCAGTAAAGTTTGTAAAAATGTTTATTTTGCAAATGTCTAGTCATTTCCCGAAATGACGGTTTTGAAAATATTACTGGTTGATATAATTGAAGTGTTTTTTTTTAACGTATTGCACAAAAATAGAGATCAATATGTACTAAAACAGTTATTTCTAGTAATTACCGAACATGTGTTAACCTGCTTAAGTTTAATGAAATTCCATGGAAAATTATATTCATTTTATAATTATTATAATTATATATTTTGTATTTTTAACTACAATATTTATTAACTATATATTACAAACTTTAACTTACAGTTAGATTTTTATCAATCGTTTATTTTGCGCGAGTTCAATTGTTGCTTTCTTTGTTTTTTTTTTTGTATTTCGCCAATTGAAGATAAGAATTTACAGAAAGTATCAAATACGCGTAAGCCTCGTGTAAGCAGTAACTTATGTTGCTATTTTAATTTTTACCAAATATAGATGTTTAATAATTAAGTTTTACTTATTGCACTAAAGCAGTAGGTGTTATCTAATGTTATTCGTAGATATTTAATTTATCATTTCAACACAAGTCACTGTCTACTGGAGCAATACGAATTTTCTTTTAATTTATTCCCAATTTTCATCACCTTCGCAGTGAAAATCAAATTCAAAACGGTTCAATAAATTTCGTTTTTAATAAAAGCAGCAATCGGACTCGAGCCATCTCACACAGGGTTGGAAAAAAAACAGTTTTTTTTAAATTATATAAAACAAACAGTTCAAAATGTTTTAAACAAGTGTTTTTTTTGTTTTTTTTTTTTAGTTTAGGGCATTATTTCAAATTAATTCGACGATGTTTCTTTTCTAGGCTAGAGCTTTATAAACTCGCCCTAATAAATTAAATATTTACAAAAAAAAACCGGCCAAGTGCGTGTCGGGCCACGCACAGTGTAGGGTTCCGTAGTTGCCCATCAAAATACTTATGCGAATTAACTAAACTGATTCGCTGAATTTAATTTTAAAAAGAAGAATTTTCAAAATCGGTCCAGGAGTCTTTGAGAAATCGGGGAAAATACATAAAAAAAAGATTACGACGAATTTAGAACCTCCCCCTTTTTTTGAAGTAAGTTAAAAATAGTTGACGATAAAAACCTACCTATCCCCAAAAAACATACCGTAAAAACATACCAATTAAAGCTGTAAAAATAAAGTTCACAAACTTACATTTGCAGTTGAAGAGCATGTTCTCCGATACATTTTGTTTAGGAAAATATGTTATCCAAGTACATTTTATAAGTTGGTCGACTATTACTCGTAAAGTTGTAAGGCCTACTTAGTCATGATAATTTTCTTTTAAACTTCGTTATATATACTACTATTGTGAATTTTTTCACACCCCCAAACATAACCGTTTAGCTGGTAGAGGGGGGGGACACTCGAGTCGAGCAAAATTTAGCACTTTAAAGCTTAATATTTCACAAACGAATTTTTTTATCAAAAAATTGTTAATGGAAACTAACAACATTTTTTAAAGACCAATTTAATGATACCCCACACAAAGGGGTACGCGAGAAAAAAAAAAACATTCCCACTTTACGTGTACAGGAGGTACCCTAAAAAAAAATATTTTACGGGGTTTTATTTTACCACTTTTTCGGCACAACAAATCCGTATATTTACACCAAATTACAGCTCTCTAGGACTGTGCGTCTCTGAGCTAAACTGCGGACAGACGGACGGACGGACGGACGGACGGACGGACGGACGGACATGGCGAAACTATAAGGGTTCCTTGTTGACTACGGAACCCTAAAAACGATCAATAGAAAACATTTATTTGTATGTTGCGTAATCAAACGCTTCACATTCACCCGGTAGGTATGTTCTAATGTTGATTTTATATTGGGCGACACGTAGGGACTTTCCTAGCGGCGCCTCCTATTCGTTCGTAGAATAGTTCATTGTTCATAAGGTATATCCCCGCGCCACGGTCAACGGTGCGGGGCTTTACCTTATGAACAATGGACTGAGAAACACCGATCTACTTATATGTCTAAAAAATAGGGGAATTACCAAATTTCTTTCGACAGCCGACATTAGGGATCGAAGTTTACGTTTTTTATTTATGACTAATGTTGTTTATTAATTAAAATTGTTACAATTTTAATTGTTTTGAAATTATTATGATAATGTTTCAAAAATAGGTGCTATCTTGTTCCATACAAATCCTGGTACTTAGATATTCGTTTGATTGAATGAAATACCTACATAACATAAAAATAATGTTGTCGGCATGTTTGAGTTTATATGTTTGTAAACGCACCCACGACACAGTAGAAATTCCTAGTGTGGGGCAACGTTTTATAAAAAAAAATGATTAAGTCAATTACAATGCCATTGAAAGTTCAAAAATATAACAGCAATAGAGACTCGATTGGTTATATGTTGAACTATTCAGACTTAAATACTTATTATTTTACTTTCATTTTATATTCAGTTATTGCGACATGAAAAGTAGTTTTAAAACATGTTTTTTTTTCGTACTGTTTTATACAATGTTTTAAACTTGTTTTAATCTTTGTTTTTAAACATGTAATAAAAAACACTGTTTAATTTCAAACTGTTTTAAACACTGTTTTAAACATGTGTTTTAAAACAACTTGTTTTAATCATGCCAACCCTGATCTCACAGCACAATTGACAAAACATATTTTCAAAATATGTCTATGTATTAGTTAAACACGTAAATATACCTTACAAAATGTATTTACAAAATAAAGCGATATTATTAATTATGTTTTAATTATTCGAAGTGGAAAATGAAATTTATCTTTCGACATTACGGTTTGTAAAGGTGACGTGAAAAGTATACTTACCAGAAACAAAATAATAAACTTCTTTTTAATAAAAACTATTAAATCAGTAAAAAATAATCATTAAAACAATCATCTTAAAAAAGAAACCAAATTAAAAAAAATAACAATCTAAAAAATATCATTCTTCGTTTTAGAAAAATCAAATAAAAAAAAAAAATCTTCCTTTGATATTTTAATTTATCCGTGAAATAATTAAATCATACCTACAAGTAGCTCCTAAGTAGCTAAGTTTATCATTACCCGCGGAAAAA
Source organism: Agrotis clavis (assembly GCA_954870645.1). NCBI lineage: Eukaryota > Metazoa > Arthropoda > Insecta > Lepidoptera > Noctuidae > Agrotis > Agrotis clavis. Next base: position 5,627,017 of record OX940939.1, on the reverse strand, counting down.
CAAGTTACTATAAAATGGCATTCTCGTAACTCCATGAAAGTATGAAACAGGAGATATCACTGTAGTCACTGTACTAAGGTTTTTCACAGAAGTACAATTACACGTTTTTATTATTCTTTACACATCACATCTACAACCCGTGGACAGTCGAAATCAGAGTATTAATTTAAAACTATTGCTATTGCAGTGTTGCTATGTGTCGCTAACGTGAGGGTTGCTACGATCGACGGGCGGTGTCGCGAGTACAGAAACAAATAGACTAACTGGAAATTAAGAGATTTGTCAGAAAGGACTGAAGTGACTACAACATGAAACATAGGCAAGAATTTAAGAAAAATATGTTTGAGAGGGAATTTTATTATAATCAAGCTGTTCTTTTAAAATAATTGATTGACAAAAATCGTTTGGAAAATGTGTTTTTTCTCATCAAAACTAGGAAAAACTGAAGTTTTGAAGAGAACAACAGTTGTCGCGACATCGTCCGTCCACAGAACCTTACATCGTGAATCCTAATGTAAGCTTAACTATTTACAATCAGTATACGAATATCGACCCGAATAGAACTCGAAAGAAAAAACAAAATAGGAACGATACAAAACGTCGGCCGGGGCCCACCATATAAATACACGGTATGTACAGTCAGGTCGCGATCAGTCCGTGGTCTCCACGTCGAGGCCGTTCACCATGCGTTCGATGCTCTTGAGGTCGGAGGCAGGCGGCGTGGCCGGCGTGGTGGAGGAGGGCGCGTCGGGGGGAGGGTCGGCGGAGGCGGCGCGCGCGGGGGGGGAGCCCGGCCGCGGCCGCGCGGGCGACGAGCTCAGCGAGCGAGCGCGCGGCGCCACCTGCTCGAACGCGGACCCCAGCCCCGGCAGCGCGTACGGCGCGAACCTATGCGCTTTACTGAGCGCCGCGCCGTGCGGGCCGGGCGGCGCGGGCGGCGGCGGCAGCGAGTACTGCTGCAGCAGCGGATGCAGGTTGAACAGCAGCCCCGGCGGCATCTGATGCGGCGGGAAGAACGGCGGCGGATACAACGACGGAGGATACAGGTACGGCAGCAGGGGCGGCTGCACCGGCGGGCCGAGGGACACGTCGGGCGCCGGCGAGGGCCGCGAGGGGCCAGGAGGGGGTGAAGGGGCTCGACCTGCTGAGCATGAGGAGTCGGAGCCCGCCTCGATGCCCTCCTCCGCGCCCGAGTCGCCGCCACCTCCGCTCGAACTGAACCAGGCTGGAAGAGAAGGGTCATTTAGAACTAGGAAGCTTTTGTTTGATGACAGTCGGGTTAAATTCTTCGCATTCTTCACCTATAGTTATCGACGATGATCTAATGAACCGAAGTCAGAACGGCTAGCGTCCATCATTTCTTGTAGGGGATTCATCATCATCATCATCAGCCTTAATGTTTCCACTGCTGGGACACAGGCCTCCTCTCTGTGAGAAAGAGTGGGCCATTATCCACCACGCGGGCCCAGTGCGGGTTGGTAGATGTCACATGTCTTCGAATGTTTGGGTCTAGGACATGCCGGTTTCCTCACGTGTTTTCCTTCACCGTTTCGAGAGCAGTGGTGATGAAATAAATTACACAAAGTTATGCGCCTGGCGGGGTTCGAACCCATGACCTACAACTCGTAAGTCGGGACCGATACTACTGGGTCACCACTGGTCTGTAGGGGATTGCTAATACGTAACACACATGGCTTCAGGAAGAAAAGTAGATGGATAAAAGTGTAAGCTATCGTGTAAACGCACGTTACGAATTCTTCACCAAACCTCATTCAATTCATCATACTATGTCGCATAAATATTACAACGTAATTTTATGCTAACAACAAACATGGAATTAGAACAATACCATTACACGACGCAATGCGAATGAATGACTGAACGAATGAACTGAATCACTGAACGAATCAATCAAAATCTACAACCCTGTAAACGCTTGCGGCAGGAAATAACCCGTCACCAATACTGGGACATAAATTATGGTCCACAATATTAACAAATAGGTAGCCTGTAAAATGTTAGTCCAAGAGCTACTGAACCCTGCGACTAACGGTCTTCCTGTAAGGTTTTAAATTTGTACACGTAATATTTATAGCATGCTAAGAGCAATAGCGACGACCTGGCAGGCGTCAGCCGTGCACATCATTGGACAATTTAATTTTCAAAGTGTAAAAAAAAAAATTAAAAAAAAACTTGTTCCTGTAAGCTTAAAAATTTAACAGGATGTAGTTTATTTATTGTAAATCTTGGAAAAAAAATGACAGGCGATTACAAGGTGCACAAGTATGTGACAGGCGAATTGAAAAGTGCAAAGTTGATGGGGAAAAATAAACTTTCTCCTGTAAGATCAAAATTATCTCGCGTTTGGCTAAACTGATTTTGATGCCGTTTTCAGAAAAGTGTGCGTTACATTCCGAGAAAGGTTTTAATATACAGGGTGAATTTTTCAACTGGACGTGGATGGCTATCTCCGAAACAATGAGTAATATCGAAAAACGTTGAAAGGAATCTCGAGGCCGATTTTGACGAAAATAAAACTGCATCGTTGGATTTTAGAAAAATCAATAATCCTGGCCAGGAATCGAACCCGCTGATTTTGGAAAAAAAATCACAGCTTGTATTATTACACCATTCGATAGTGTTGCTAATAAGGATCAAATTCTGGGAAGTAATCATATACGGCAAACTTTAGGAAAACGTATAATTTAAAAAAAACTGATGAATGTTCAAGACGATAACTGTATTCGGAACATAAGTTAACCGTTTCTTCTTTGAAATAATGCTTATTTTTGTTCAACTCAATAATTTCGCATTGCTGAATACACTGGGATTGTTGAGACATCAAATCCACTGAATTATTGAAAACAATAATAAATAAATTATGGCTCAGTAGAACATAGTAACATAGAAATATAGCAATTTCATGAAAATCTGCTATTTCCTTAAGTTTGCCTTATATGATCACTTCCCAGAATTTGATCCTTATTAGCAACACTATCGAATGGTGTAATAATACAGGCTGTGATTTTTTTTTCCAAAATCAGCGGGTTCGATTCCTGGCCAGGATTATTGATTTTTCTAAAATCCAACGATGCAGTTTTATTTTCGTCAAAATCGGCCTCGAGATTCCTTTCAACGTTTTTCGATATTACTCATTGTTTCGGAGATAGCCATCCACGCCCAGTTGAAAAATTCACCCTGTATATTAAAACCTTTCTCGGAATGTAACGCACACTTTTCTGAAAACGACATCAAAATCAGTTCAGCCAAACGCGAGATAATTTTGATCTTACATGAGAAAGTTTATTTTTCCTCATCAACTTTGCACTTTTCAATTCGCCTGTCACACACTTGTGCACCTTGTAATCGCCTGTCATTTTTTTTCCAAGATTTACAATAAATAAACTACATCCTGTTAAATTTTTAAGCTTACAGGAACAAGTTTTTTTTTTCAATTTTTTTTACACTTTGAAAATTAAATTGTCTAATGATGTGCACGGCTGACGCCTGCCAGGTCGTCGCTATTGCTCTTAGCATGCTATAAATATTACGTGTACAAATTTCTAACCTTACAGGAAGACCGTTAGTCGCAGGGTTCAGTAGCTCTCCAGCTATGTACAATGAAGCTATAATTCATATTCCAGGGTTTGACATCGTTCAACATGGGTTAACTTTTGTGTTGATCCTGTGGCCTGTGAATATTGCTGAATGTTTTGGTAAATATCTGGATTTTGACAACCGAAATCACAATTGTATCTATGAAAAATTGATTTAAACACCAGTCGTCACAATATTACTGAAAAGTCGTTTATCTTGCACAGTTTCTAAATGCTGTATTTTAACTGTTGGTCCAATCCAATCAGCTAACTGCTACGACGTTCTATATTTTGATATTAATTGAGTAAAATTTATATCTCAGAAACAGCAGTCTTCTAAAATGACTTCTTAGGATTCCTAGTATCCAATTTGTTTAGGGAGCCTTTTCGTGGGAAAAATGGTCAGCGTCTTAGGACCAGTGGTTTGGGCCAACACGCCGGATAGTATTTGATGCAGAGACCTGAAATTTCCATTTAGCGTTGTAATGCTGCCAGTATGAGGGTCTTTCACGCCAGAATTGTTCCGGGTAGTTTATTCGAACAGTACTAATTATTTTTTTATGTGTAGCACTAAGATTATAAAGGATCCAGATTCCGTGTTCGAAACAAAACGTAACGTATTTAGTTAAGCCACTTTTTTATAAATGTAAGAGTGAGCGCCCCGCACATATTTGAATGTTTTCCTTGGAGATGTTCACTTGTTTTACGTTAGAATCGAACAACGGGGTAATTTTTCTAAGGTGTTTTTGGGTTCAATTGTCAGTGGCCTATTAGGAATCCAGACATTTTATAATCTAAGGTGCAGCAGTCATTTTAATTTATTTTAAATTGATTTTGAAGGGACTTTGGTTTGTAGTTGAGATTCACCTAGGTAACTTAAACATGTTTCCCTGGCTATAATAGTAGTTTATGTAACTGGTACATAATGAGGGGTATTATACACGAGTGTGAGTTTAAAAAACGAGCGAAGCGAGTTTTTTAATAGTATCACACGAGTGGTATAATACCTAATTATGTACAGTTACATACACTATGTTACCGCCATAACTTACCTAATTTTATATTTCATGCCTGATTACTGGCAACTCTAATTAATATCTGTAACACATAGGTAATTCCTTCCGCTTTCCTCTCCCTTCCGCATTCCTTATAATACCTGAGCGAGAGCGAGAAGGAAGAAGAAAAAAATGGCGAAAACGCTGCCGCCAACAAAAACAAAAAAAACCGCGAGTGCTCTCAACCGACATCGACGCTTGTGGTTCAAAAAATTAACCTAAAGTCGAAAGAGACTCAAATTTCACCGTAAAGAACGAGGATTGTTATTGAATTGTGCAAGTGTGTGTCTGTGTGTTGTGGAAAGTGCAGATTCTCATCAGTACGTGACATCTTGGACGGGCCGCCGCCACGCGGCTAAGGAAACCCTTCTCATCGAGTCTCCGCCATAGCTCAAGCAGGTATCTCATCATTTTCCTACACCACCAAACCCCTACTTGTGTTACAGAACCGCCCCTGATACAGTCCACTAAGAAAATTTCGATTTTCACCCCAAGGCTTAGGCCGCCGCATCATTTTTTTGGTCCTTACGATCACGGATACCTATTTTTCTTTATCCTCTCCGATAAGAGATATAATTATTCTATCCGTATATCGTCATCTCGCAACTACATTTGATTTCAATCTTCGTTCCCTAATCTCATAAAATAAACCGCATTCATTTATTGCAATAGGTACCTACATTGTCATTGCGTACAGTCAGGTATTTCGCACACCGCTCATCAATAAAGTAGGTAGGTAGAATAACATATTTTCATTCACCTACCGCTCGCTCGCTTCGCCATCGTTCGGTACGATATTCGTAGGTAACCAACAATTCCGCACCGCACGCAGCTCGCCGTAGTTCGCGATCTATTTAAGATATACCTACTTAATTAGTTCATATACCTACAAAATATCGAAAATGTCTAAGAAAGTAATTATTGAGTCGGATGATGGGTTAGAATCCGCCATTCAAATAGCACTGTCATGTCGTAATATGATTTTTGCCCGTATGCAGAACATTTACGATTTAATGGAAAAAATCAAGTCCGGAATGGAACCGCTAGAGAAGTTCATGTGTGCGTGTGTCAATATCGATGCGATGCGCACCGAGTTCCTCGAGGCGTTTAATGAATATAACTCGCTACTTCTGAAACAAAACCCTAAAAATACGTTTGATGATCAGTCATGGATTAGTTTTGAGGAATTATATTGCCGAATTAAATATAATCATTCGATTTACTCTAATTCAGCAGCCACATCGACTCCTACTCCTAGTGGTAGTGGTGTCAGTAAACAAACAGTTCGCTTGCCTCCTATTGAAATTATGTCATTCGACGGCGACATTCGTAACTGGCCTCTGTTCTATGCTAATTTTAAAAGCACGGTACACGAAAATAATACATTGACTGATTCGGAGAAATTATATTACTTGATGGGAAAATTGACAGATAAAGCTCAAAACGCGTTCTCAGGAGTTTGCCCTAATGGCGATAATTACCAATTAATTTTTAATTCACTCGTAAACAAGTATGAAGACAAACGTATGCTGGCTTCTAGTTACCTTAATCGGATGTTTGAACATAAATCTTTTAATACCGCATCTATTCAAAATTTCGAATCCTTTTCTGATAATTTTGTGTCCGCCGCAAACGCATTAAAAAACCTTAAAATAAATGATTTATCCGATTTGATTTTTTTTCATGTCGCTATAAAGAAGGTAGATTCTGAAACCGCTCGACTTTTCGAAATGAACTCAAAAGATGAAATTCCTAAATTCGACAATTTAGTACAGTTCATTAAAAATCAATCTCGCATTTTACAAAATACTAAAGCATTAAATAGCTCGAGTTCCGCTCAGTCTAATAACAATTCTAATAAAAGAACATCCAAAACTCCGCAACCGCAATCCTACACTATTATTGATAAATCCGCGAAATGTTTGTGTGATAGCTTTGTCCATGAACATTTATATAAATGTCCTGCCTTTTCTAAAATGACACCAAGTGATCGTTTCAAATCTGTGAAGCAAAATAATGCATGCACTAACTGTTTAAGTATTAAACACAAGGCCAAAGTCTGTCAGTCTGAATCTAGATGTAAAGCTTGTAACAATAAACATCATACGCTTTTACACTTTAATCGCGAATCGCATGCGACTATAATATCGAACGATGTTGATAATACCGCACGTAAACAATCGGATTCAAACGCCACAGATCGCGCTCGTGACAGTTCTACTGCCACCGCGCAGCCGTCCTTATCGCACGCGCAGGCTCCGAGCGAGCAACGTACGCCCGCCGCCGCCGCTCAAAGCGCCCCGCAGTGTAACGCGTCCATTGCTGCGTCGATCTTTTACGACTCGAACTCCCGCGCATCGAAGCCGCGATGTAACACGAATACTACTATTTTGCTGTCAACCGCTACAGTTATAGTTCGAGATGCATTTGATAAAGAACATTTTGTTCGTTGTCTATTAGATAGTGGCTCACAAATTAATTTTATTACCACTGAATGCTGCAAACGATTAGGTTTGACTAGACATTCATCTGATACGCCTTCCGTTAAGGGTATCGGTGGTACGGAAAAATCCGTTAAGGGTTCCGTACAATTCACTTTCTATTCCCGCTTTAATCCAAACGTTACTTTTAATGTTAATTCGCTAGTTGTCGATGCAATCACCGACAATCTACCTACCGCTCTCGTAGATACTTCCGCCTTGCCTTACTTAAAGGGTTTACCGCTCGCCGACGAATCGTTCGGCACACCCGGTCGCATCGAGGTGCTGATCGGGGCTTCACTTTTCCCGCATCTTCTGCTGCCCCGCGTAGTTAGCAGCAACTCCTCCGCGCCGCCAGCCATGCAGACAGTACTCGGTTACGTCATCATGGGCGCTGTGCCCGCGTTGCCTGTACGTCGTAATAAGACTCCACTGTCTTGTTGCTCATATGTTTCGCACCCATCTGACAAAGACTCATTAGAATCGGCATTGAAAAAATTCTGGCAGGTCGATGAAGCGCCCGTCGCTCTTTCGACGAGCAAATCGCTCGACGAACTTGAGTGCGAGCACTTTTATAATTCGACCACGGAACGCAATAAAGAAACAGGTAGATACTCTGTAGCCCTACCGTTTCGCAGCGAGGTGTTCTCACTGGGGAACTCACTCGATATCGCGAAAAAACGTTTTATCTGCCTAGAAAAGAAATTAGAATCCGCACCCGAGTTACGTACAGCATATGATGACGTCATCCGCGAATATATTGCTAAGGGATATTTATCACCCGCTCCTCTCGATAGTTCAGACAGTAGTTGTCCTGACTATGTAATTCCGCATCACGCAGTTGTACGTTTGGATAAGACAACAACCAAATTACGCTCCGTGTTAGACGCTAGTGCTAAAACGAGTACTGGTGTATCTCTTAACGATATTTTACATAGTGGCCCAAATTTACAGGGCGACTTATTTACTATAATCTTGAATTTCCGCTTATTCGCAATCGCACTCTCAGCTGATTGCCGACAAATGTTCTTACAGATTGAAGTAAGAGAAAGCGATCGTCGCTTTCAACGCATCTTATATCGTTTCGGTACAAATGATCCTCTGGTTCTATATCAGTTTAACCGCGTCTGTTTTGGTCTCAAATCAAGTCCCTTCCATGCGATCCGCACAGTGCAACAGTTGGTTCAAGACGATGGTCATCGCTTCCCGCGCGCCAGTGCTGTCATCGCGGACTCGCTGTATATGGATGACATAGTCTGCAGCGTAAGCTCCGAATTGAGTGCAGTCCAGGTTTCCGACGAACTGATTAAACTCTTTAGAGGAGGTCAGTTCGAGTTGGTCAAGTGGACCAGTAACTCTCAAACTGTTCTAAACAGTATTCCTGCGTCGCATAGGTTGACCGAACAACTAGATTTTGATAAGTCGGTAGAGCAAAAGGTCCTAGGCTTGCGCTGGTGTAGGTCCAATGATTGTTTTGAATTTCTTATTTCCGCACCGCCAGATACGTGTACTAAACGCGCTATACTGTCGGCCGTAGCTAGACTGTGGGACATCATGGGCTTAGTCGCGCCTGTAGTTCTCTATGCTAAACTACTTATCAAAGAATTATGGTTACTGAAACTAGATTGGGATGACACTCCTCCGCGTCACATCATAAATATTTGGCAAACTTTTCGCTCTGCCCTGCCGCTTTTAAATGATTTTAAAATTCCGCGCCATTTAGGGATTTTTGAAAATTGTATTCTTCGCCTAATTGGATTTTCTGACGCCAGCGAAGGCGCCTACGGCGCTGTTATCTACGCGCATGTCACTCGCAACGATGACGTTGCCGTTCAGCTGGTTTGTGCCAAGTCGAAGGTATCGCCAGTGAAACCATTGACTATCGCTCGACTGGAGCTCTGCGGTGCCGAGCTCCTCGCTAAGCTCCTTCGCCGTGTTCACGACACTTATAATCCGCGTTATAATGTTACTAATATTTACGCATTCACCGATTCAAAAGTGACTCTTTGCTGGATAAATTCTTCTCCGCATCGCTGGCACACGTTTGTGGCCAATCGTGTCGTTCGCATCGTTGACAACGTCCCCGCGGAGCATTTCTATCACGTAGCTGGTACTGAAAACCCGGCGGACTGTTTGTCACGTGGTTTAACACCTGACAAATTTATTGGGCACCCATTATGGTTGCATGGACCCGCTTGGGCTAAGCGCGACCCTTCCGAATGGCCCATGCATAAGGTTACTGACTTAAATTCAGAACCCATTCCGGAAGAAAAGGTCCATGCGCACCCTATAGTCGCGGATTCAAACTCGGATAATTCGATTTTACTCGCACTCGCAGAACGTACGTCGTCGTGGACCAAGTTGCTGCGTATTATTGTTTTCATATACCGCTTTATAAAAAACCTCCCGCGTCGAACTGACGCCGTTACCGCTAGCGATCTCGAGTTCGCTGAAACCATTTTGCTGCGTCACGTTCAAAGAAAACACTTCATTAAGGAGTATTCAGACTTGAAAAATAATAAAATATGTTCACCCGCTCTTATTAAACTCAAGCCATTTGTAGATGGTGATGATTTAATCCGCGTTGGGGGTCGATTAACTCATTCGGCTGAGGCCTATAGTACTAAACACCCCGTAATGTTGCCTCGGCATGATCGCATAGTTGAAATCCTCGTAGACTATTATCATAAAAAATACTTACATGCAGGTCCGGAATATATTATGTCGTTATTGCGCCATAGGTATTGGATTTTATCCGCTAGACGAATTATTCGTCATAGAATCCACAAGTGCAACTCATGCCACAGGTGGAGACCGCGACCTCATGTTCCGCCGATGATGGGCGACCTCCCTAAATCTAGAGTAAATGTTGCTACCAAAGCCTTTTCTCATACAGGGTGTGATTACGCTGGCCCTATACACTACGTGCCTATACGTGCTCGAGGTACGAAGAGTCGCAAGGGTTACTTATGTATCTTCACCTGTATGACCACTCGCGCGATTCACATCGAGTTAGCTACTGACCTTACAACTGTTTCATTCATAGCCGCGTTAAAACGATTTTTGTCCCGCCGCGGACCGGTACAATGTCTGTATTCGGATAACGCGACCAATTTTCGAGGAGCTAATTCGTTTTTACGCGACTTGTATACTTTCATAAATAAAGAATACCGCCCGCGCTTTGAAGAGGAGCTCGCTGAGCATCGCATTAATTGGCAATTTATTCCGCCCGCGTCACCGCATTTCGGTGGATGTTGGGAGTCCATGGTGAAGGCCGTGAAGACTCACCTTTTCAAGACAATAGGTCAACAACTTCTCTCTTATGAAGAGTTAGTTACAGTTCTTTCTCAAATAGAGTGCTTGTTGAACTCCAGACCTCTTACTGTTCTTAGCGCTGATCCGGGAGAGCCTAAAGCTCTTACCCCTTCGCATTTTTTACATACTGTGCCGCTTAACTCATTGCCTGCCGCGGAAGTAGGTTCATCGTCTGATAACCTGCTTCAAAGACACTCTCTTATGGATAAATTAGTCCAGTCGTACTGGAAAAGATGGCGAAGCGAGTATCTTCATAGTTTACAATCGCGCTTAAAATGGAATAAACCCGATGGAGACATGATTAAGGAAGGCACTGTGGTAGTGATTGTTAATGATAATGCGCCTCCTCTATCCTGGCCTCTAGGTGTTATTGAGAAACTGCATACGTCTAAAGACGGTAACAGGCGAGTCGTTTCTGTACGCACTTCTAATGGGACTCTTGTGCGACCTGTGATCCGCTTATGCCCCATTCCTTCTCAGTAATATCTTATTCAGTCCATTCCCTCTTTAGTTATATTTAAGTGTAATATCTCTGTTTTGTTTAAGTTATTATTATATTCTTTAAAGGTGACCCTTTAAGGCCGCGAGGATTGTTACCGCCATAACTTACCTAATTTTATATTTCATGCCTGATTACTGGCAACTCTAATTAATATCTGTAACACATAGGTAATTCCTTCCGCTTTCCTCTCCCTTCCGCATTCCTTATAATACCTGAGCGAGAGCGAGAAGGAAGAAGAAAAAAATGGCGAAAACGCTGCCGCCAACAAAAACAAAAAAAACCGCGAGTGCTCTCAACCGACATCGACGCTTGTGGTTCAAAAAATTAACCTAAAGTCGAAAGAGACTCAAATTTCACCGTAAAGAACGAGGATTGTTATTGAATTGTGCAAGTGTGTGTCTGTGTGTTGTGGAAAGTGCAGATTCTCATCAGTACGTGACATCTTGGACGGGCCGCCGCCACGCGGCTAAGGAAACCCTTCTCATCGAGTCTCCGCCATAGCTCAAGCAGGTATCTCATCATTTTCCTACACCACCAAACCCCTACTTGTGTTACAGAACCGCCCCTGATACAGTCCACTAAGAAAATTTCGATTTTCACCCCAAGGCTTAGGCCGCCGCATCACACTACTTTATCTACTCTCATTGAAAACGAACATATCAAATAAAGGATAAAAATTAATAAACATTAGTAAACATCCACCATGTCATCCACCGAAACACAAACGTCAAAATTCCAACATTCCCATCTAGAGCGCGCGCAGCCACAGATAAAAAATGAAATAGATGTATCTATGATCTGTAATCTGTATCATAATGAAAAAAAATTATATTATAACATTATTTTGTTAGAGAAGTAGTGTTATAATTTAATTTTTTAATTTCATTTCGATACTCTATGGTATAAAGTACGTCTTTATAAACTCGTTTTGAGTTTTGTATTTCGAATTTTACGATATGAGAGTAGATAAAAGTCATAAAAGCAGAGATACTTACAGCTGGTATTGTGCTGCGTGGACGAGGCCGGCGGGGGCGGACTGGAGGGCCCGCCCACGTCCAGCGGCCGTTCATCGTCATCGTCCCGGTTGTCCGAGCGCGCCGTCAGCATCGCCTGCCTGCGGTACACCGACAAACTACTCGTGTTATTTACTTATATCGATTACTGTATGTTGGGATGATCACAATGCCTAAGTAAGCCAAAAAAGAAGTATCAATGTTCTTTTTTTAACGGCAACTTCGCGTTTGGCCTTTATCTCCCCTGATGAAGCTATGTGAAGCACGCATAGCTCTTTGAGAAAACAATATGTATCTTTCTATTTCAGTAAGTAGACATATTACTTTTTCGAGTTATTAAACTTTCAAATAAAGAAACGATTAATTCGATAAGTTAAATCACACGTGAGTAACACAAAATTGTAAAATGAAAACTGTATTTCAGAATTTTTGCGACAAAGCTTTTTGGCTTACGATAGTAATACATATGACGTGTCATATACACAAAAGAAGATACCACAAAGAGCTATTTAAAAAAATTAAATCAGACAGATTTCAGTATCAGTTATTTTTTTTTTTTAAGATTGAAAATCATCAAATGATTCTGCCCTGGGGAGAGCACCAAGAACTCGACTGACTAAAAATCAACCAGTTACTTCATTGACCCTTTGCTTTCCAGGGCCACGATAAAAAAACGTGTGTGTACAAGCTCCCATTGTGTTCCATTCAAAACGACCGTGCCTGTACGTGTGTGTACAAGAAGCCTAGGAGCGAGTACTGGCTAGTTAGGTTCGTTACACAGATTACAATTTATTTGCGCTGTCCCGTCTATCATTAATAGTCCAGTCATTAAAGCCCAAACCCGAAAATAATTAGTAACTTGCTGAAATTTTAGGGGGTTCTTAAGGAAGGTAAAATAACATACCGGGTGATTTTGCAGCGTTCTGGGGTGTACGGAAAGGGTTGAAAAGGGGTGAAAAGGTGTTTTTTGCTAATAACATTGCCAAAAAAATTAGTAACACGCTGCAAATTTGGAATAAGGTTGTTCTTACGGTTTTGTAACGTGTATTAAATTTGCAGCGTTTTGCAACATACGGAACATTGTTTTTTTTTAAAAACAGTGCAATTAGTTAAAAACAGGGGTAAGAAAATTAGTAACACGTTGCAAATTTGGAATTAGGTTGTTCTTACCGGTTTGTAACGTGTATCAAATTTGCAGCGTTTTGCAACATACGGAACATTGTCTATTATTGAAAAAACAATGAAATTATTTAATCACACGGGTGAAAAAAATTTGTTACTCGCTGTAAATTTGTAATTAAGTTGTTTTTACCGTTTCGTAACGTATATCGCACTGTTTTTTTAATAATAAACAATGTTCAATTTGTTGTAAAACGCTGCAAATTTGATATACCTTACGAAACGGTAAAAACAACTTAATTACAAATTTACAGCGAGTTACAATTTTTTTTCACCCGTGTGATTAAATAATTTCATTGTTTTTTTAATAATAGATAGTGTTCCGTATGTTGCAAAACGCTGCAAATTTCATACACGTTACAAAACGGTAAGAACAACCTAATTCCAAATTTGCAGTGTGTTACTAATTTTCTTACCCCTGTTTTTAACTAATTGCACTGTTTTGAAAAAAAACAATGTTCCGTATGTTGCAAAACGCTGCAAATTTAATACACGTTACAAAACCGTAATAACAACCTTATTCCAAATTTGCAGCGTGTTACTAATTTTTTTGGCAATGTTATTAGCAAAAAAACCCCTTTTCACCCCTTTTCAACCCTTTCCGTACACCCCAGAACGCTGCAAAATCACCCGGTATCTTATTTTACCTTCCTTAAGAACCCCTTAAAATTTCAGCAAGTTACTAATTATTTTCGGGTTTAGGCTTTAATGACTGGACTATAAAGTAAATACTTAAGTTAAAATTAGTTTTTTTTTTAATTCGTTGTGAATGGCTCTAGTCTCTATTCTAGGTCAAAAATAAAGACATATTACCGATCGCTGTAAGTCACTAGGTACTACATACTTTACGCGATCCTCCACAAAGAATGCTAAAACTAATTTTAAAGCAACCAAAATGTCTTTTCACTGTGGGGTGTGAATTTGGCATTTGAGGTAATGGGTCGCATCGACCCCCGACCGCCGTGGAAAGGTTAATCATCTTCTAATGATGGTGAAATTTGAGACACCGCCGCGACGCCATTACCATGGCATGGTGTTTAGCTAATAGTTTGGGTAAAGGTGGCCGAGGCAATTTTGGAAAAGCCGTGAAAAGTAGCGGTGAAAAGTGTTTCTTTTTTTTAAACTTTGCCCTACACTAGGAATTTCTCCTGTGTCGTGGGTGTGTTTGTACACATAGAGACTCACATACACAGACACCCACACCCGGAAGAACTATTTGTAGGTTATAAAAATATTTGTTCCGTGCGGGAATCGAATCCGTGACACGCTGCGCTGCAGGCCAATCGCACAGCCACTGCGCTAACCGTGCGGTCTTGTGGTTGTCATGTTTGTTGAATGGCGTTGACGATACTTTTAGTTGTATGTAGAGAAATATGCAAAAGAATACGTTTAATATGCCAAGTTCAAGAGACGAATTATAAATAATGAGATGATACTGACAACTCTTAAACTCAGTTCAAATGTGATGATCACGTTCGCACTTCTGATCACTTCTGAACATAAACTTCTGAAAATAAATCTAACCAATTAAGCTATAATTAATTTATGTTTTCTTTTCAAACTTTAATAATTTATTATGTTTTTTTTTTGCGCATAATGTAGTGCATGCTGTGCTTTTCTGTAAGTGATGAGACGCTTAGACATAAGTTTACAATGTAATAATTATAAAGTAACACTTAACAGTGTAGGTACTCATTGTTGAGAAGCCTAATAAATAAATAAATAAATAAAACATTGCTTCAAAAGTAATTCGGTACCTCATATCGATCATACATGCATTTGAATCGTTCAACAATAAAACATAACCTAACAACATTTTATCAAATTCTAACACAGAAGGGCTCAGTACAACATATCAATTCCCCTCCAGCGTTAAATGCGTACAATATTTTTTAAAACTGTACCAAAAAGGGATAAAAGGATCGACCCAAACGTTTAGCTCACCCCAAAAAGACAAAAAAGCGAAGCAATTATTTGCCTTCTGTCGCCCGTTGAACAAACAACTCTTTATCATTTGCATTGTTTTACTGATCCCTAAATACGGTCCCATCTTGGGCTTCGGGTTCCGTAGTGAATTTCGTTTTATTAACTCGTCTCATTGTCGACTGATAGAATTTAATTTGTGCCACCCCTTATAGTGTAGGGTTGGTGAACTTGAGTTAATGTTACTTTTTTTTTTTGTTATATTGTATAATTTTCAATATGTATAAAGGAATCGGTTGTTAACGTATAAGGATTATTAGAAGGTTAAGGATAAGCGTGCAAACCCGCAGAAATAAGCTAGCAATAGGTAGGTACATTACATACTTTTAGCAACGCCTTTTAGTAGTAGCTAGCCAGTTAAATTAGGTTAGTCAATTAGTCTTATGAAAGGTCACCGCAGTCCGTGTGTCACTGCGTGGTGCCAACTGAAAACCAGCGCTGGGTGTCTTTCGCCCAGCAAATGCTGAGTTGGTAACCCTTTTGGTGCGGACATGCTCATCAAAATTCTTATTGTATTTTTAATTTTATTATATCATTATTATTTTTTTTTGTGTGTGTCCTAATCAAATAAATACTTTTCTATTCTATTCTATTCTATTCCTGATACGCAAAGGTCAACTGAATGGTCAAGTTGGTTTTTTAGTTAGTCAAAGACAATCCGTTTTGCTCCACCCAGGGGAGGACTTATTGGATGATTTTGACCCTAAAAAGTTTTTTAATTCATCGATGAGTATTTCAGTCTTGTAAAAAAGTTACCAACACACAAAAATTAAACTGTCAAAAGATCCAACTCATAATTTGTGCCATCCCTAACTTAAACTGTTCACATTAGGGTGTCCACGTTACAATGTAAACTTGTGACACAGGGGTGGCCTTGCCTTGTAATTTTGCCAAATTTTTATCCCTTAAAGCGTCGCGGTTAGTTTGGAAGCCGCAGGGGGGCGCCACGAGACAACGACAGTATATTAAGTAGATGTTTTTGATTCTTGTGTTATTGGGTTTTATTTAAGAATAGCTTTTGTTAGTGATTTTGCTCTCGGTAATTTTGAATATACTGGCGACCCAGCCGGGTTTCGCACGGGTGCAATCTCTTCTATATAATTCATGTTATTTATTTATTTAAAAACCTTCCTCTTTATGCTTTATCTATTAATAAAACCGCATCAAAATCCGATGCGTAGTTTTAAAGTTCTTATCACGCATAGGAACAGACAGACAGCGGGAAGCGACTTTGTTTTTATACTATTAAGTGATGAACGTTATTGTGGTTTTTCACGGGAACAGACCTTTTTTCAGGATAATAAGTAATCCTATGTCCGTTCCTGTACATCTGCCAACATGTAAGCAAAATTTCACAATAGTTACGGGACTATCTTAACAGTTCTCCGGCCCTGGGGGTCTAATCTCTAAGCACGATACCCGTGGTTTCGGTCTTAGCGACAGACGTTTTGACAATGAGCCCGAACTAAGAATGGATGATAATATAACGATTTGACAGACAGCTCCTTAGATTCCGCGCCACAGCTCATGACCTGCGGAAAGTGGTACTACATTTTTTTAATGCAATTTGATGTGATGAAATAGACACTAGCGCCAAGTCAAAATTACTTCAGTTGTGGCGTTTTATCCGTCCGCAATTTGTTCTCGTATTTTCGTTGACGGACTTAGAAAGTAGACATCCTGGATCGCAAAGGTCATTTTAAAGAACGGAGTGGATTCATAGCCAGTACCTAAGCCTGAGAGCCTTTCACAGGGCGGGATGACTATTAAAAAATAATTATATCTCCGAATTTATTTTCTTTGTCACAAAATATAAAATACCTTTAAGCCTCTACAATTCTGAAATGACCTCAAACCCGTAGACCCAGTCTTAATTAGTACCCTGAGACATAAAAGGGTATTCTCACTACGTTGGGCGATATCAAAGGGGTATAGGCAAGCTTGGGTGGAAAGGTGCCTTAGATATGTCGCTTATACGTAGAAATGACGTAGGGCTGTACGACGTACGTAAATATAGCACTTTATTAGACAGAGATGGAAAAATGAAAGAGGCACGGTTGGCGCGACGCGATGCGATGCAATTCGACCGATTTCAACTACAAGTCAAAATTACCCTTAACACTACGACATATGACATAAAACTTGCGGTTATCTAAGGGTAGGTAGATGAAAAACAAAACACGCTCGCCACGACGACGACGTAAGTGAATCGAATTGCATTATTATATCGACAAAACTTGAAAAAAAAAAATACCTCTATGGCGCTTGCAATAGTAGTGAAATATCGGAAACTCCAAAAAAAGGGGTAAATATCCCGTTTTCTTAGGATAATGAAGTAACATTAAGCTGGGAGATGTGGTGGAACTCAGGAGTCACATATAGGGAATAAGCCATGATAGAAACATTTTTAAAATGTGTTACAAAATCCAGTATAATGGAAACTCGTAATTTGTGCAGTGTATGCGATTTATGTTAACCACCACGAAATTAACTAAAAGTGACACAGATTTTCAAGAAAAATTTCTATGGGATTTCATTAAAATACACGTCTGAGTCTGACAGTCGCTGCTAGTTTTCATTATCCAGAAAGATATATATGCAAATGATAAGCCACGTTAACTTCCATTCCTAAATCAGTTTAATTCCACCACCAAATCCGGAAGGCCTTTCACTAAACCAACCTTTTTTCTCACTCAGCCCACGGCCTCATTACTTCAAAACAATATAAATTATTTAACGCTGGCAACCCTTTAGCCGGATGTGCTATGCGGCATGTGTCCGTGTCGGTGCCGCTTTTCCGAGCGCGGCGTTTGTCAAAACGCTCACGTTTCCCGCGCATCCGGCCGCCATTTTGTGAAGATTCGTCCGCAGCGTCCGGCACGGCTGCCGTCCGGCTATCATCCGGCTATCGTCCGGCAATATGTTGTGTTAACGCATTTGGGATCGCTGCCGTTACCGGACGTGGTGTGGTCATGTTATGTAGCGGTTTGGACGTATAGTAGTCGATATTGGTAATTTACAAGGGCCTAAATGCGTGACAGTGGCTTTTGAAGTATTAAACATACAATATGTAGTTAAATAATCTAATTAAATGTCCAGTAGCTATATTTAACTTAAATTAAAACACCTTATTTAGTAATTAGGTGTTTTAATTTAAGATAATCTTCTCTGTCCTTTTAGTTTTTTGTTCAAAACATTAACTTATGTTCGTTAACACTATCTTTTAACACAATTAACATTTAAAACTATTTACCACCAAACTTAAATTGCATTAACAAAACGCTATCCTAATCCGAACTAACGACGCGCGCCATAACAGATGGGTATCACGCGCTAATTGAGCTCTTGTTCGAATTTCAAATAAGGTAGCGGAACGGCAACCTATCCCCACAGCCGAGCAAATTATACGGCGAAAAAAAAAAACTAAAGCTGATTTTATCGCGGAAATCCAATTTTCTCCCTTGCACGCCAAAGACGCTGGAAAAAAGCGCCAAGTCGAATGACTCCACCATTCCGAGCGTTACCCACCGTGTTTAAACCCCGAACACGAATAAGGAGGCGCCCGATTGGTTTAATTTGAATTTTCAACGGCTCGGGACTCGGAAACGACGCCCTGTCCTAATTAATTCTGAAGATTCACAGATACCACGCTAATTTAGTTAGCTTTTAACTTTACTTAAATAGTCAGTCGCCAGTTTGCGCCGCCATTTGTCTTTTTGAAGCCCACCTACCAAGTGGAGTTTTATATTAATAGATATTTTTTTACATTCGTTCGCTTTACAAGGTAATAAATTAAGCAATTAAGTATTAAAATATAGGAAAGAGACTATTAAGTGATAGTTTTGATCGTTTATTTTTATTGTGGTCTCGTTAGGTAATAAGATCTTTTTATAAACGTAGTTGTTTGGCTGGTTGAGTTGTCTTTGATTGATTTCGAAAATGGAATTCATCTGCTGAGACATGGAGTAGTAAGTAAATGGAGTTATCATAATCATTATTCTAATTTGAATGCTATTCGTTCATCTGTCTACTTTTTCGAAGACAAAACCTTTTTTTCATTGGTTGAAACATGTAGGCACGTCACATAACCCATTTTTAATTGGATATTGGTAGCATGATGTGAGTCTATGTCTAACTCCATTGACTTGCTATTGTATTGGGCGGGGGTTGCAATTAATTTCAAGGGTTAGGTACTTACTTCTTCTCTCGTTTGCCAGCTCCCGTGTCCCGGAAGCCTTTCGCGAACGGATTGTTGTCGATCTTCAGTTGTGTTATCTGAAAGCAATTGATTAATTAGACAAGTGTTATTCGCAAAGATTCGTCAAGAAGAAAAAAACAATGCCTGAAAAACTTAGTGTAACATAACAGTTAAAGTGTGCATAAAGGTATCTAAGGTTCTTAGAAGCTATGCAAACTATTGTAGCCAAGATAAGTAATGAAAAGGGCTTCACTAACTATACTTATAGGAATTTATAACCAGAAGTGGGTTATAAAGTGGTAACCTTCATTAAATTTATATCTAGATACTATCCATAATTCCATGTTGTTTATTATGTTTTCTACATACAATTAAGTCATGTTACTTGAGATCTGTATTGCCAACTTGTGTCATGATTGTATGTAATACAAATATATGGCTGTAATAAAACTATTTCATTTACTTGTGATTACAAATACAGGAAGCGGTGAATGTGGCCGTAAAATTTTAATGTCGATAAAATATTAATCTAGCTGATTTCCTTTAGCTAACTGTAACTAGTTAGGCATTAGAAGTTGTTCCTGAAAGTCTGGAATCATAATAATACTAAGAGGACTATGTGATTTTACTTTCTTACTCTTGGGGCTTATAGACGTAGTAACACTCTCAAAATTGTATTGGATTGAGATAATGAAACAGAAAGCTTAAATTATTGTAAATGTATCACGATCGTCAGTTTTCTCGGTTTATTTAATTTAGCCCAAAGTAAAAACATTTTTTTTTATGAAAACAGTTTTTGTTACAGAGCAACGTACATACAATTTTATTTAAATCCTAATACTACTAAAACGACTCTTATTCATATCGATCAAAGCAATGTGGACTTGTATTGTAACTCTTCTATAAAAGATTTAAAAAGAGAGACTTACTTTCTCATTCTGGTACGCGGTGACCGCGATGAACTCCGTCTCTTTGAAGACATAGGTTCTGAAGGTAGAGTAGGGCAGCTTCAGGATGTCGTTGGCTCTCACTAGGTGGAACCTCGGCTGGTACTTATGCATCGAGTTCAGGATCGTCTGTGTAACACACTTTAGACAGCTTAGGAAAGTGCTCGCAAAACTAAGATGTGAGCTTAGTTGGTAATTGGAGGAAGAAAGGGTATATGGAAATGAACGCCTGTTATCTTCGATAGGTAAGGCAATGTGTAACTTATTGAGGCATGTTTTAATAAACAACTGTCGCACTCTTTCAAGAGGCGCATGCATAAAAGATTGTCAATCATGTCATTGAAAAGATTATTAAAATCTGATGATATCTGACAAAAAAAAAAGAAAAATTACGTTGAAATACGTATAAGAGATTCTGATAACGTTTTTACATTTTGACATCTCTTTAGAGACCACACTATCAGATCTCTGTTGAAAAAAATCTGTGATGTTTATAAATAATACAGGCCAAAGAGAGAAAATTATGTAATACTCGTACAATTGCATCCGAAAAGAGCATTCACAAGGTTCAAGCCGAGTTACCATTACATCATTTAGGTTAGTATTCAAACGATTAGGTCTTAATGCTAAACCAATAATCTATATGTAAAACATGACAGCTGTGTATTTATCGCCATTCACTTCACACGCAGGGGGCATATAAACAAGCGAGTTTTCTAACATATTCCAATAGTTTGCGACGTTAGTAATTTACGATTAGTTCACTAGACAAGCGATTGACAAGGGCCTATGCAGTTCTGTATTCGAATAAACCATGAAGTATTTAACATTATGGCGCGAATAAAGTGATTGACCTTTTTGAAACAGATTGTTTTTGTTTATTTATTTACGATGCGCATCGCGATTTTACACTTTTGGATTAAATTAAAACGTGGACTTAAATTTTATGCTGCATTCTGTTTACTATTTACTCCGTGTTCGTTTTGGTACTTTCATGTTGAAGCAATTATGAATTTAAAAAAAAAAACAAAAATTGTAAAACTTTGTTTTTAATTTACACTATATTTTCAGCAGGTTTGTGAAAAAATAACGTAGGTAACATAAAAGTAAATGTCTAACTACTCGATCAATTCTGCTATCAGTAACCTATTACTATAATAACCTATCTTTAAAATTCCGCTGACGCTACCACCCCCGTGTCATTAAGTATCATTATCGTCTGCACCTATGAATGATGCATGAACACATCGCGATCTTTTACCGTGATCGCGTTCAAGGGAAATTAGCCTTAAATTGCAACAATAATCGTGTGATCGAAGGGAAATTGCTCGCGTTTTGTAATAGAATTATTATGACTAGTTGTGACTTGCGACGTCGCTTATATTATTAGATGGGGTATAACGTAATTGGTGATTAAGTATGTGATTATCTAGCTTAGTAACAGTTAGACCCAAGGATACCGTGAAAAATTGTAGGTTGCAAGGAAAGAAATGTAGGTTTCTACCTGGAAACCTCATTTTCTTGAAAGATTTCAAGTCTTCAGTAGTTTTATAACAAGGAAAACGTCATGGAGACGGAGTCTAATTTTATCTTTCACTTTACCACGTGTCTTCATACTCAATTAAAACAAGGTAACGAAAAAACCTTAGAAGTGCAAGATATAGACGCGGAAACGTCTAAGTCAAAGCACCTGCTAACTGCTTAGCAACGTTTCTATGATCTCAGCATTCGATTAAAATAGTACTTTGGTGGTAGAATGTTATCACTCCATTCATTGCCTATACTCCATGTACTTTTGAGGCCAAGCTGATTTTACACTAGGTATCGGCAGAAACTTTACACCTGACTTTTGCTCTGACACACACTGCTTACCTATTTTTGTCGCTGGTTGGACATCCATTATGGTTAGTTAGTGGTTTGTGCGACAGAGACAAAGCTAGAGCTTTTATCTCTGTCGTATGACCGAAGTCAAAACCATTCGATTATTGCTTTCTAAAGGTCGATGTGCAATATTTGTCGTTCTGTAGTGCTTTAATCTCTAGCGCATAAATCTGAAAATCCACTAAAGAATACCGAAGCTTCAGCACTATCGCGGCGCTGTCTTATAAAGATTAGCATAGCTGTATTTCTGTAAGTCCTTTTTTTTTTCTTTCTGTTTTTCGATTTAACCACTTTGAACTTTAACAAATCCAAGCTAAAGTTGAAAAGATCGTGACAGACGGACACGCCTCCTTTTAATATTAGATACCATTGACAAGCGTCATGAACTCTGAGACACATGTTAACACACGACTCCGCCCGCGAATTATGTGTTAAAATATTACTTAATAGTTAGGGCTGCCAGTAGACAAGTACCAAAAAAATAACAGATTTTTTATACTTTGAAGAAGGCAGAAAAAAAGGACCAGGCTAGGTATAAGACCTGTTTTTTTATGGAACTGTTGTTAGGTTAGGTAATGATAATTTTAAGGAAAATACGCTGTATTGTGCTAATTGATCACCTTTCTACAAACCGAAACTCTAAACTAAACCGTTGAATGTGTAACTAGAATATTTTCTCCTACAATTTTTTATGATATTTTGAAATCCAGAAAAAAAATCTCGTCTATTAGACCTCAGCAATGAATAACTTATTTAGTGGAACTGTTATTTAGGTAATGACAAAGTGTACGAAAAAGTGAGGAATAAACTTTCCTTCAACCGAAATCCCAAATCATAATGAATCTGAAACTAGAATATTATCTTCTTTGCCTCTCACCTTCTGGCTACCTCAAAAAGAAATCAATTAGGACCAAGACACGTCTCTCACTCAATTTTTCACACATTAAACTGACATTTTGACTCCATTAAAAACGTTTACCGTTTGGTTCGCGACAGCCCTGTGACTTAATGACAGGTCTCGACCCCAGGCCACTAAATTACTACTCGTATCACCGCTGTGCACTGTACCAATGTAGCGTGGTCACACTGTCTCCTTAGTCACGTAATACTCATAATTTTTGTATGACATGAGTAAGTATGATACTGCGGTTTTAAGGGGTCATTTTGTCGTGTTTATTCCTCAAAATAGTTCTTTACAAAAAGTAGTCCACTTGCAAACACCGCTTAATAAGTTACTTAAGTTAAGTTTAAGTTATTCTAAATAACAAATAAAATGGCCGCCTTTTTTTTGTAACTTGCGGTGTTTGCAAGTGGACTTCTCTGTTCTTTACAAAAAATGCTAGAGAATTGAGAACCTTCTCCTTTTTGAAGTTGTAAAAAAATGTGGAAAATAGAGAAATAGATGGATGAATTGTGTGCATAATGATAATTTTGGCTTGATAGGAGGTGATTATTGAGATTACAAGTATTAAAAAAGAATGGACAAAAAAGATCTCAAATGAATTAGCATAAGGGGCAGAAGAATTATTAATGATCACGAGAAGGATATACAGTGTTTTAATTACTACAGTAGCAGAGAATTAAGATAAGCAAACGGGGTTGAATGTGGAGATCAGATAGGTAGTCGTTCTACGTACATTTCTGGTATTCAGCTGCAGAAGAAGAAAATGTGAAGCGCCGACTCATAGTACTGAGATAAGGGTAGGATGGTGATAAACAGAGGTCAGAGTTGATATTAATATAGATCTTCCCGGAATTTCTAATAGACAATCACGTGTGGCCAACAGTATTACAAATAAATATAAAAGTAAATAACTTTTCGATTTAATAAATCACGGTGTTTTCTGGTCTTTAGAAGTAATTCCGGGATTTGGGGCCTATCCACTTTATCCTTTCGCTGTATGAAATCAGTGTAAGTACATGAAAAAGGCCTTTCGTACACTAGGCGACGCAAGTCTCCAATACCTTGCGACTTTGGTATCCAGGTGACTATCGCAATACAAATCCATAGAGGTTCATACACAGACACGCGTCAATGGATACCAAAGTCGTAAGGTATCGGAGACTTGCGTCGCCTAGTGTACGAAGGGGCTAACTCTACTTAATTTCGATAAACGGTGATAACGTCACCACCAAAAAAAAACAATTTCCATAAACCACACACATCTCAGATCATGGGAATAAGCTAACTATCTAACTAAAACCCGTCATACATAGTCATGAATATTGAAACATCCATCGCAGAGGCCAGTACAGGGTCCCCATTGAATACCAATGTCCATTTTGCATACAAACACAATTTTTACAATACGACCTAGGACACAATGGACCGTATCTAGATTGTATGCGAGCGTCATATGAAATGTGCTCGGGAAATATGAGCTGGATGTTTGGTGTAGTTGTGCAGTTGCTAGGAAACTTACAAATATACGATTCTTTAAATAAGTTAAAAACTTTATAGACTGACATAGTCACTATTACAAATATTAGGGTTAAAACGGGATAAATGAACATGTACATGGTAAATATCCCGTTTTGAACACTAATATTTGTTGAAATTAAAAACTTTGGCTTACATCTTAAGGGGGATGCTCCAACCAGCCCGCGAAATTCATTTTTTTTTACGTTTTTTGCAATTTGCAGGCCAGTGACATGTTGTAGCTTTACAAATATATGAGTTGCGGTAATAACAAGTATAATTTTAAATATAAAAATTATCAAAAAACTCGCTCCATCAGCTCTCACATAGAAAAGGTGCATCATGTTAAAATCTCCGAAATCTAACTACGATGCACCTTTTCTATGTGAGAGCTGATGGAGCGAATTTTTTGATAATTTTTATATTTAAAATTATACTTGTTATTACCGCAACACATATATTTATAAAGTTACAAGATGTCACTGGCCTGCAAATTGCAAAAAACGTAAAAAAAATTGAATTTCGCGGGCTACATCGAAGCAATCACCTTAAGATCATTTTATACCACAATTTTCCGGAAAAAGGAGTGTTATTAACACTGGTTTCGAATTTAAATATTCTGTCTGTTTTACTCATTGCTTCACTGTCGTTTTATTATCATTATTGGCGTAGCCTGTTCAAAACTTAAGTTCATATACCCTCCGGAGTCGCGGGAATAACGAGCTACCGTAACTCCGGAACGTAAGGGCTATTGAAGGACACCGTGGATTTTAGTCAGTACAAATCTAACAGTCCCTCCTGCCCTGCCCTGGGTGAAAGTACTCATTTGGTGATTAAAAAATGTTCGTCTACCCTACTGAATGCCGCTGGACACCAGTATTTTACATAGAGCGACTGCCTATCGCACTTCCATAACACAGTTTCTGGGAGTACGATCCCTTTAGAAAGACTACATGTCATTTAGGCTTTTGGCTATCAATAATGAGTGTAAAATATATACAAATAGCAGCCAGGGCTATAGCCCCGCAAGTGCTAGTCATCTGAAAAATGTTGGTCTGAAGATGGAAATTAATAATCTATGTTAGTGGGTATCTTCGGTTGAATCTTTGTATGTAAACTCAATCCAATCTAACCGAATTATAAGATTCTAAGCTCCTTCGTACACTAGGCGACGCAACTCTCCGATACCTTACGACTTTGGTATCCAGGTGACTATCGCAGTAGAAATCCATAGAGGTTAGCGTGGTGAAATCATCAAATGAGTCCTCCCACCCCTGGGTGATACCAAAGTCGTAAGGTCGAAGACTTGCGTCGCCTAGTGGCTTTAAAGCCGCCGTCTTAAACAAAGGAACGGGATTTGAATTGAGATTGAACTTTTTTTTACAACTTCCCACACTAACTTAACATGTTCTTATAAAACATTTTTCATCGTCTAATTGTGGACCCCACAAGTTCGCGCGGTCTCATTAGAATCAATTGCTCTCATTAGATTTGACCAATTGATTGTGACAACATCCGTCCAAGCTCGGATTTCTGTTGGCTGTTGGATTGATTGGAGCACTTCCTATGTGGTTTGATATAATTAATGTTAATTAAGACAAACTGAGAGTCTGTTAAACAGTGGTGGCCTATTGTGTAACAATTTGAACAGCGGTCAAAGCGGTGAAGAAAAACATTGTGGGGTGATCGGTTTCACTATGAACCTAAGATTCAAAGACATGGACAATTTCCATTTGATCAGGGTAGTGAAATATCCGGCTCTCGTGGAGAAGTGTCCCGAAATGCATACGCTGATAATACAATACGGAGTGTTTGCATTAAGCAATTAGTACATTATAGTTCAATGTATAAGTGGTTGTATTTTAAGCCCAAGTTTTAAGCATTTGTTTAATTAAACAAATATCGTAGGGAATTCCCTAATACATATATTCAATCAAATCTTTGACATTTGGTACTGGCACTCAAAACCTCTGCCCAAAGAACTAAGAAAATAAAGGTGAAGGGCAAGAAGTGATTTATAAACAATATAGCTTGTGCTTACTACTGCCATATTTTGTCGTACAATACAAGTTCCCAAGACACGTTTAAGAAACGTCGCCTCACAACGATCAATAAAAATGTGACGAGATGAATCGTTTCACATAACGAGAAATGACAAAGAAATCTTTTGTCTTAACAAATTATTCCATCAAAATTTACAACGCCATTAAAATAACTGTTTAAAATATCTATTTTGACGCGCTGATCATCTCATCAGGAACAAACGACACCATAAAGACAATCTTTTTTTTTCTGAAGCTAACGAACGACTGCATTCAGCCCGAAAACGGTAACATTAAAATAAAATTATAGTTGTTCCTTACGTCGGTTTTAATTACCGGGCTCTTATTGGTCCGTCCAATTTCTTTATTTTACGGTTGGACAACAAATTTATATGTAAATCGATGGCGCGGTGGTCCGGCCCCGGTGATGCATCGAGTATCGATTAAAAGTAATTTCCCCTCTCTAAGGATGTGACGACATCTGGTTAAGGCCGCATATTCTGAAAGTTGGCAACGTCGCAAAAAGCTGTCAAATATTTACAAGTTTTAATTAATTTGGCAAATTTTCTGTATGAAAACAAGAAATATCGCTCTGTAGTGCACTAAAAAAATGATATAGGAATGCAATTAAAACACTGAATTTGATGTTGTAACTGTTTCAGGTGTATAAAAGGCATTTGGAAAGCTTCCAAATGCTTTTTTTACATCTAAAACTATTTATTCGGTGTTACGATAATAATTATTGCATTCCCTTATCATTTTTTTAGTGCACTACAGAGCCTTATTTCTTATTTTCATACAGTAACAATGCTAAATTAATTAAAACTTGTTAATATTTGACAACCATTTGCGACGTTGCCAACTTTCCGAATATACGCTCTTAATTGTTCGAATTTTGAAGTTTTTTTTTTTTGTTTTCGCAATTTCGTTGATTGTTCGATTGAATTTTCGATGATTCATTTAGAGAAAGATAAAATTATACTTTCAACTAAGTACTGTTCATCCAATTAGGTGCTATAAATCTGAATTCTGTAAACTCCTGATATGGTTCTAATTAGTAAAAGATAACTCGTCTAAACAATTTAATGAGCTCCGATTTTAGACATTTCTTGATTAATTTAATTACATCGTATCGACATAAAAATAAAACCAGAATCCTTCACTAATAGTTCAAAGTAACATGCGCGGGGTGGCGCCACTAGTCTAGCCGTTACAATCGCTTCGCCACGCTCACAGATCATAAACAATAATAAAATTTTGTTGATCGTTCTTTGATGAACTGTCTATGGCGCAACTATTCTTAACGTAATTTTATTAAAAACACCGAAATTTTGAACGGGTTTTATGATTTTCTGGAAACCATAAATTCGGAATTGTTAAGAATCGATGATGGTTTTACGGATAATTCAAGGGAATGCAGACTTGAATAAAGAAAAATGACAAAAAAATTCAAATACAAATTCGTTCATTTAGTACCTGAAGTTATCTACTTAGAAGATACGATAGTTCGTATTAATTTTAATTTAGTTTACAGAAAGTCAGCATCTTTATCTTTGGAAATTGTCTTGTTCTGTAGTTCCGCTATTCGATACGAGATGGCGCTGCATGCCCAGTGTGTCCACAATTCATTTTTTATAATATCAACTCTTCTGATTTCGTAGCGCTGATTTCAGTGTTTTCAATAGGTATTACAAAAAAACATTGGTCAGATTACATAAAATCGTATTGCTTTTTTTTTCTCAGCATTTTTATGTTTTTTCCTTTTTTCTAAAGATAAAGGGAGACTAGAATATTTTTTAGATTTTAGCGACAAATAAATAATCATAGCACGACCTATCCCAACACAACAAAATTAAGTATAGAACGCATATCGCATTCTAGGCGACGCATTGCCGCCGTCGCCCCACACATTCGCGCCAAATGGCTAATTCGCGCGGCAAGCATACGCGCCATAACTCATATCAACTAACCAATCGGCGAGGGAGCGTGCAAACATACCGCCGTCTCTCTCTAACCTACTAGAAACCCGAGCCTTGTTTGTTTTTCCTTTTACTTCCTTTGAAATCTTATTTTGAATTTTATTCCTGTAGGGGCGTGGATGCGACGATGCATTTACTCTGTCCCACGTACGGAACGCAACTGCCGTCTCGGTCTTGCTTTTTGTAATTTTAATTCGCAGAACGCTATCGAAACGTGATTCGAGTCTATAGAAACTTTTTTATTGCGAATGTTCGGAATTCGATGAGGCAAAGACGGGATTTCGGCAAAGCTTATGCAGTATCGATTGAATGCGAACGATGCATCTTCATGTTTTAGAGAAGTAGCAAATGATTTGAGGGCGCCATTTTCGTTCGTGACCCAAACCGTATCTAATTTAATGAATGCATTATTGCAAAAAGGAATCTGTACAGCTTTTTTTTGGCAATTTAGACGCCTTTAGACGACGTTTCTACAACGTAAACTCGTAATTCCCTATAAGACATTCTAAATTCCTGCCACCTACCTATAGTTTTGCAGGTCAGCAAACTACTGCAGCAAAAACTGCTTCTTTCACAAAAAAAAAAACATTAAAAAATAAAGAATAAGTCACGGAAGAAGAGGACATTATTCGGCTCTACCCTAATAAAAATCCTAATCACATCAACTTCCATCAAACGAGCAGAATTGCACAAAACCTCATATTTCTTTTCAAAAATACAAGAAGCCCAAAACCAAACCCAACCAAAATACACTCAGAACCGAGAAACAAAAGAAAAACCCAAAAAATCCCACTAAATCAATTAAACCACATATCTCACTTGAACGCGTGAAAGTAGCCACATAACTCTTAAGTTAAAACAAACGCTGGATTACTGAAGTCACAGAGAAGCCGACCATCAATATTTGTCGCCAACAGTTGACAAGCAAACCGTCTTAGCATATAGTAAACAGAAGGGCTTCACTAATGCCCCTTTTTTACCACAAAAAGCATCGACAAATATTGGATCAAATGCGGCAGTCGCTTGCCGCGTTGTTGTCTGTGGTTTTAAAGTTTTTTTTTAAAGGTGGTATATCGGTTTTTGGTTATTGGAGTATGACGGAGCTGTACTTATTTGGGACTGTGGATTTACTGGGGTTCTGAAGCAATTTCGGTTTAAGTAGAGCTGTTAAACATGAGCTAATTCAGCAACTGTGTCATCGTTACTCTTTGAATCATCATCATCATCATATCAGCCCGGAATCACCCACTGCTGGGTATAGGCCTCCCCGTTTATCTGCACATCTCTCGGTTCTGTGCCTCTCTCATCCATTTATTCCCCGCGATCTTGACGATATCGTCAACCCAACGGGCTTTTGGGCGGCCCTGGTTTCTTTGGCCATCATCATCATAATTATTGGTAACCCTGTTCCAACCACTACTTAGTTTAGCTAGGCCTCCTCCCTTTGCGGGCATGCGGGCGGCGAGTAATGGGCGACTCGCTAACCGACCATGGACCATGCCCGGGTCGACGACGCGTTGTGTTCCACGCGCGCCTCAAAGAGCTTCAGCACAATGACGGGGCGCCCTTTAGAGGGCTAAAAGCATGCCGGGGTCGCGGGACATACGCATACCGCGACTCCGGAACATAAAGGGCTACTGAAGGACACCGTGGATTTTAGTCAGACGACTCTGACAGTCCCTCCCGCTCAGCTCTGGGTGGGAGGACTCATTAGATGATTTTACCACGTAAAAAAAAGGCCTCATCCATTTTGTGCCACGCTTCCCTAAGCCGAGTCTAAACAAAGTTTTAACCACGGTATTTTTTATCCTGGCATGATCCCTATTTATTTGGACGCGATGTCTTATTTTCCATTTTGCTGTTGGAATAGTAGTAACCTAACAACGGACTAATAAAATGGATTAAGCCCCTAGCCAAATAAAACTGCCATATCTACTCTCTGCAAAGAGAGAAAACAATTCTATCTAGTGCCATCTTTCTTTTTCCTGTATGACATAAGTAGATAATGATTCTAGTTATTTAAAAGAAAAAAAATCTAGAGCAAAGAATGAGCATCATCTGCTTAAATTGTTAAGCAGATAATGCTCATTCCATGCTCTCTGTGTGCTATGGTAATTGCCAAGTTTGGATCCACAGAAAGTCTTCCCGTATTTCCTACAAACATTTGGTTCTCCACCAATTTTACGATTATCAAGGGTTCACCTTAACGAACAATTAAATTCTTAGTACCTACTAAAATTTCATCGTATAATCACCAGCTCAACAATCTTGCGCAAGAGCATCCTCCATTAACGATAACGATATCTCTTAATTAATGTGTATTTGTGTAATCTACAATGAGCTTCATTGTGAACAATAATCTTTTGAAAGCACCTCAGTGCAAGCTCTTGGATCGTGAGGACCAAGGAACTTTGTAACGCAAAATTTCAGGAACTGAGGTTTTTCCATCCCATTGTCCTACTGCTGAAAACTTTCAATCCGATTGGCTTTCAGTAGCAACTACATAGTTGTACTGGAAGCCTAAGCCTATCCCAATATAGTTGAAAAAAAAAGACTAGGTAGGTGGCAATATGACGGGGCCCCCTCTCAGAGGGCCAAAGCCTGCTAGGGTCGCGGGACTTATCTCATTACCGTGACCCCGGAACATAAAGGGCTATTGAAGGACACCGTGGATTTTAGTTAGTACGAGTCTGACAGACCCTCCCACCCTGCCAGGGGTGGGAGGACTCATTTGATGATTTCACCACGCTAAAAAAAAAAAGGTAGGTGGCAATAGTCTCGCCTTATTTTTTAATGGTATTCCAAAGTAAGTAGTAATAATGTGGATGTAACAGGCTAGACTTAACACTTGCATAATATTATGTTTTGGTATATTTTTGGGGAAGCAAAGTCTAGGTTAAGGTAAGTCGTTTAGGTACTAATCAAAGCGATCTCTCTCTTGAAATAATACAAAGTGATTAAGTCAAGAATATTCTCTATCTACGTCGATAACTGATAAGATTATCATTGACCTATCTATTCTTAATGTTTGAACCAGGCAGTTACAACTTCCGAAGAACTAGCAGTAATTAACTGAATCGTTAAATGGGCTTAATTGTTTTATTTTTCGTGGTAAAATCATTAATTGAATCCTCCCGCCCAATGTAGACGTACTGTCGACTCGTACTGACTACAATCCACTGTGTTCCTTCAATATCTAGGTATATTTCCCGACAGCTATAACCTTGGAGTCTTCAAGTCAAGAGTGAACAGGTTACTTCTAGGCAAGCGTGCTTCATCCACATCTTCACTTACCATCAGGCTCTTTAAATAAAAAGAAAAAAAAAACTAAGTTTTGACAGTCCAACGATCCGGGCTTAATCATCAAGTAAAAATTAATATTCATCATCATCATCATCATCAGCCGGAATACGTCCACTGCTGAACATAGGCCTCCCCCTTAGACCGCCACGCCGAACGACAATTCGCCACTTGCATCCATCGGCTGCCCGCGACCCTCACGATGTCGTCGGTCCACCTAGTGGGAGGCCTGCCTACGCTGCGTCTTCCGGTTCGTGGTCGCCACTCGAGAACTTTTCTTCCCCATCGGTTGTCAATTCTACGAGCGATGTGGCCTGCCCATTGCCACTTCAACTTGCAAATTTTATGAGCTATGTCGGTGACTCAAAATTAATATTAAATAACCGTAACTCATAAAAATCCGCAACTCAGCAAATTTTTCGAAAAATTCCTCACAGCCAATCCTTCCATACACTCAAGCACAGAACAATCGCACATGCGCGGGGGCATCCATTAGCGATTAACGAGCGATCGGCGGGCGGCCACTAAATTAAAATAAATATTTGCCGGCTCCACAAAGCGACGCCGCTTTCATCCTCGCCGACACAGGTGCCGCCTGAGACGTACAGTCAACCACTTACTGTACTCGCGATACTGACTGTTTAGTTCTTGATGAAGTTGAGAGTTTAACTAAAATATGGGAAACTAATTATGCTGAAGCTGTAAACGTTGGGACTGTAGTTAAATGTGGGGTTTATTGTCAGTTACCGCAAATGGTGGGTAGCTTTTCATTTTTTTTTGATGGGCGTGGGATTAATTAAGGGGATATACCGTATGATATGCATGGAAGAATGTAATATAGAATAGTTATCATTACCAGTAAATAGGTCAGGTAAATATTAGCAATAGAAACTAGAAAATTTTTATGACCTCATTAAGCTGTTTAGTGGAGAGAAGCTTTAGAAAAAATCTGTTGTTTCTTTGCGAAAATGAATCTATCTCACGCGCAGCACGTCACAGTAGAAACAAAACGGCAGACTGTAGAAAGATTTCTTTCGCAAATCTTTCTACAATCTGTTATTGGCGATGTTTGAAATGTAGAAAAATATGTTTATTTTCTTCAGCCGTCTACGAATGCTGGTCAAAGGAAATTATTGATTGCCCTAAAAGAAAGTTCTCCTGAATTCAGTCATTAAGGGCGGCTCTGGAAACCTGATCACCAAAAATTCCGTACAGCTACCACACACATTCGTTTTTTTCCGTTCGGAATATCTATATTGATGGGCTTACATTCGAAAAGTCGGGACGGAAAAAAACCGTAGCGGGAAGTTATCGAATGTGTGTGGCATGCAGTTACTTTTGTATGAATTCCCTGCGTTCGGAGGCCCCGTTTCGGAAAACGGATCAGGAAAACTGATGTATGTGGCCGGCCTAAGATGGATTAAAATGCAAATATATTGGCAAAAGACTTACGCAACCTTACTTGCAAACCATACTCACTCAATAAGCGTTCTACCGATGCATATCATTAAGAAACGCGTTCCGTTACGGCTTACCTACGAGGTATCAGCCAATTACATATGTATCTCGATAAATAAACGATTATGTACTTCGCCTGTTAATGTGTATATGGCAGATGGTAAGATGGTGTACCAGTAATAATAGTCTAGCTAATTATTTTATTTGTGGCTGTGGTGCGTTTAAATAGTGCGAGTATATTGATTTTACGTTTATGGGTCTGTGAATTTATATTCTTTTGGGCATTTCAGTTTTTTTTTTAAATGATGTTTTACTTTTTCTTTTAGATAGGACTAGTGTAGGTCAAAGGTGACTGAGACAAAGTCTACGATGGAGCGAGCTTATCCAGAAAAAGTCTGTTCACTCTAACTTTGAAGAGGTTAGAGTTGTATGCGTTCAGAAACAGACATAGGTAGAGTTCCAGTCTTTCTTACTTGTGTAATGAAAGAAATATTATGAAGAAAAAAAAACCGACCGAATTGAACCTCCTCCTTTTTTTGAAGTCGGTTAAAAATGACGGAACTGAAGTAACAAATTAAACTTATTTGCTATTTACATTCTTAGTTTAAATTTATTTGGGCACCTCCCTTGCTATCTGACAAGAGAATATTTTTGATCTTCCATCGTGTGACAGAAAACAAAAATTAAAAAACAAAATATTGTCACAATATGGCGCCAAAGTTATCTTATTTATAATTAAAACGCATAGTACTTCTTACAGTTAACATCCTTTATCTTTATTTTGTCTATTACTACTCCAAACAGGTTTCAATACTTGCTCCACTTAACACAATAATAAAGAACCAATAACAGCAGGAAGCCACAAGTAGTCCACAAAGCTTAAAACCTCTATAATATAATAATATAATAATATAATAATATTCGACAACTATCACACAACGCCTTCTAGTCCCAAGCTAAGCAGAGCTTGTGTTATGGGTACTAGACAACTGATAAACATACTTATATATTTCTAAATACATACATATTATAGATAAATTACACCCAGACACAGAACAAATGATCGTGCTCATCACACAAACATTTGTCCTGGGTGGGAATCGAACCCACGACCTCCGGCATAGCAGTCAGGGTCACTAACCACTAGACCAACAGGCCAGTCAAAAGTCTATGGTACGCAAACATTTGATCTATGGGCGGACCCGTTTTTTTTTTCTATTTTCAAAGACACCTGATAGTTCTACACTGACATGAGGATTGATAGCAAGTTTGGACAGGTGTCAGGTAACGGATGTTGACAGCCGTAAGTTGTTTGAAACTACTAATGTCTCTACTTTGTAGGGTTACGTACCAAAGGGTAAAACGGGACCTTTACTAAGACTCCGCCATTTATCTGTCTGTCACCTGGCTATATCTTAAGTACCGTGATAGTTAGACACTTGAAATTTTCACAGATGATGTATTTTAGTTGCCGCTATAAGAACAGAATAAATGAAATATTTAAGGGGACTCCCATACAACACACAGGTTTTTTTTTTGTAGATGGTACGGAATCCTTTGTGAGTGAGTCCCACTCGCACTTAGCCAGTTTTAAAGTAGTGATACTGGTCGTAATACGCGAGATTTAGGAGTTATTTGAGATTTAAAAGAGGTTCAAGAAGTTGTATTAATCATATTTTAAATCGAGATACCTATATCACATTGCTAAGGTTTTTCACATTTGTAGTAGTCAGAAATTAAGTGAAGTTAAAAGAGTATCTAAGGACTATCTAAGTCAGTAAGTAAGTAACGCAAAGAGCATGTAAAGGCACAGCGTGATTTTTAAAAGTAGTACAGTTAAGCTGTAAAGAGACGAATAAAAACCTTGCGAGTAATGACAATTTGTTAAGAAAAATCATGAATTTATACTAAGTAACAAAATAAATGCCAAATCTTAAAATCTAATTGTAACAACTGAAAACTACTATACAATTAACAAGACATTTCATAAAACAATATGTTTTCTATAAACTTGAACAAACTTGAAAATGAAGAGAAAAATACAATTTCAAAAAATCACAGAATTATCAAAACTACAAAAAAAAAAATCATAAAAAAATCTACCAATATCATCAAAAATACAGAAAGATTTAAAGGCAGGTACAGAAGTGTGAACGTTTGACCGGGCCGCGCGCAAACAGCCGTGTGTGCACACCCTTTAACGGCGAATGTAATCTGTATTTGTGTACACTCGGGCTAAATGGTAGTGTGTGATATATTCACGCTGGTTAAGTTAACAGGATGAATAGAGGTTGAAGTAAGAAGTAGGTATTTTAGATAAAACTTTATCTAATTACAATAACTATTGTTGTGACTTCTAAGAGTATAGCATCTTGCCAAAGACTGCCAGGGTCGCGGTACTATCGGGTAACCATGATCCCGGAACGTAAAGGGCTATTGAAGGACACCGCGGATTTTAGTCAGTACAAGTTCCGTCCTGCCCTGATCTCTCGATCTGATTCGATCAAATTTTAGAGTCAATTTTCAACTTGTAGTGTATTATTGTAAATGAATTCCTTAGAACGAACCTTGTGCTAAATGTTTCAGACCAAAAAATACAGGAAGCAATGAGAGCCACAAACAGGCTACCGCGGCCCTGGAAAACAAAACACGGTCACACTTGATGACTTTGTACCCCATAAAAATATAGGCAACTAAAATCATGAAAGTAGTGCTTAGTGCCAGGCTTCCCATAACTTTTGGTGTAGCTCCTTCAAAAGTAAATTCTTAAAATTTTAACAGCACCCTAACAAGAAAAAAACAATATTACAACATAACAAATACAACTAGATAAATAGTCCAGTAATAATACTAAAAAAGACGAAACTACGGGAAGCCTGGCACATTAAGTCATTTCTTAAGCACTTCCTACGCAGAAAATTGTGACAGTAAGGCTAAGGCTACACTAGGCAGCGATTCGCGAAGCGACTGGAAGAGCGAATTGAGACAAACATGGTACGGGTACATTATAGTCGAAATTTCGACAGCACACAATGCAATCAAATCCTCAAAACAAAATCTTTGCAAATGCTTTTTTTTATTTAAAAAAAACGTGGGAATAATATTTAAGATGTATGATTGCGAGAACAATGCATAGATACGCGATAGCAACGATCACCGATTATAATTTGCTGTCATTCATTGAAGAGTTTGGACCATCTGTAAAGTGTAGGTATAGATACCCTTTGAAAAAAAAATATAATTTTCCAAATCTGTACTACAGGCTTCACCGGAAATCGGAGAACATAGTAGGTACTCATACAAAACAACATTAAAATTAAAATTCCGACTAATTGAGAATTTCCTCTTTTTTCGAAGACTGTTAAAATCGCTCCAAAATTTGATGTATTTTGTAGCCATAGACGTGTATCATTAATTTATTTATTTTAATTGCTCATGTGTTGCAATTCGCGTCGCGGCCTAATGTAACCTCATCCTACACGTACCGTTAGTACAACACTATTCATTAAACATACCTACAAACACACATCACTAGTTATTAAAACTATAAAAGCTTCCTTTCTCAAGTATAAAATCACTACTACAACCGACCATTTTAACAAGAACTGTCATTACGAAGCTAGGCCAAAGTATCAAAGCTCTACCTGTAATGGATGTAGGATGAACGACCATTTTCCAAAGAGCTTGATTTTTGAGTAAGTTACAAGAAGGGAGGGACCAAGTCATGTTGGTTTCGGGATAGTTTGATGTTACGAGTAATGATAGGCGCCATGCGTATGATCCACATTTTAATGTGGAACTAAAGAGGCAGTAATGGAACGTTTAGAGGTAAAAGGATGGTAAATATTATCTTTTTACTTAGTTCTTTTTGTTCCACTAAATGCGCAGATTTTTCTAGTGATTTTAAGGGATTCCTAGATTATGAACAATGTGGATGAATAAATGGATTTTTCGTATTTTTTCTTGGTAGATAACAAAAAAAAAAGCTGAAAATGATTTGGATTTTTGGTGTAGATAACCTATGAATTTCATGAAGTAAAAATTTGACGGCACGATTAGCGCAGTGGCTGAGGGATTGGCTGTTAAGCCTGAGTGACGGGTTCGATTTCTGGACGGACAAAAATATAGCCTGGAAGGTTCCGACTCAGATAGTTGGTGTACGTGATTTAAATGTTTGTAAATACGACAACATACTCGTAGTAGAAATTTCTAGAGTGATTAAAAAATATCGTAGTACTTAATCCATTCAAAATTGAGTACTAAGTCACTGAAGTTTATAACCTACCTAAATAAAATACCTCCAACAACAAAGAAATTCTTAAAACAAATTGATACTTACAACAATCGTTCAGAAATTCAGACTATAAAGCCTAATTCAATACTTGAACAAAACAAACGAACCTTCTTTATATTTATACTATAATAAATGAGTTCGGGGCTCATAAAATTATATGATCAATGGTGTGGCGCCACCTGCCGTTGAAAACGCACAACTATGTCGAACGATGCGTATACGCATACTTTCCGACACACACAAAATTTTACTTTATTCTTGGGAGGATAAGGTTGGAATTTGATTGTGGGAAATCTTTGCTATTTGTATCAAAATTAATAATTATGAAAATTCGAGTGTTAATCTCACTTCCCGATCGTTCATTATCTTTGGTGGTTAATCAATTAATTAGTACGGTATAAATCAATGGAGACGTTACTTTTGTAATTGGTGATTTTATCTATGGTTTGTCGCTGTTTCAATAATGTGAGTGAAAATAATTTTGAACTTAATTTTAGTATTGAGTTGGTGTTGCAAAGGAATAATCATCTGCTTAGACTTTTTCCAAATATATTGAGTTCAGCTTCCAGTTGAACCAGATGCCGCTGAATATCAGTTTTTTACATGAACCGACTGCCTATCGGACCTCAACAAAGGAATACTGAAATTAAAATAAATATTATCACAATAATTCCTTGAAAGTATCATATCGAATGTTGAAATTACTTAGCCAGAATATTGCTTTCACGAAGAAGATTTTAAGATTTTTAGAAAGTAATCAAAAATTTCTAGGTATGTATACGTACCGTAACAACACAAAGACTAGGACAATTTAAAAAAGCAGGAAGAAGTACTTTTGTCAAAAAAATTACACAGGATTTAAAACCTATGCGTAAAATGAGAAAACCTGGTTTTCTAAAACTGTAACTTATAAATAACAATAAAAAAACCAACGACGATATAATACTAGACTCCTAATAACAGGCGACCGATGTCTGCCAACACATTAGGCAAAAAAGTCTTATATTCGTCTCATTTCGACCAATCCTGTGAGCCGTAAACATACGTTGAGACAGAACAGACCTTGAGTTAGCCAATCACAACGCAGTACCCCGTCCCCCTCGCTTACGTAGTACCTCAGCGAGTTGGCAGAATAATTTTTGTTCCATAAATCGTGCATGCGTAGTCTAGTATTATATCGTCGTTGAAAAAAACCGATTAACATAAACTCAACTTACTTCAAAAAATCTAATGGAAATGTAATTACATAATTATTTAGAGTTACCAACATTTGATTACTTACACCATTATAATCAAAGAAAATATTATGTACCACATAAAACCTTTAAATTGCCATATAAAATAAATGGTAATAATGATAACCGATATTCTACATAGCGACGGCTAGATTATGGCGTCTGACACGCTTATAGCGACGGCATCCATGGATAGTCCCATGGGCTAGCTATCGCGATATAACGGAAGATAGGGCTGGTCGAACAGAGAATAAAAATTAGAAAAAAAAGTGATATACATACGTAATTTAACACGTTTACTGTATATAATGCAATTTTGGTCTAGCTGTGACGTCCGTGCATTACATGTAATGCATAAGCCAAGAGGTGCAAAAAGCCTAATCAGCAAAATGGCAAAATTCTAAGATTTTTTCTCTCTGTTTCTTGTTATGCAAGGAATTCTTAGATTTATAATAATTACACTCAAGAACGTAAAAAAAAAATTGTTCATTTGCTAGATTTGAGAGATGATATCGATTTCAATGATACTAACAAAATCCAGATTTTTTTATCGAAATTATTTACAATGCAGTACAAAATGTTTGACAAAGTTGCTGATCACTTAAACAAAACATTAAAAAAAACTGTATCTCTTAACTTCGATAACTTATTTATACCGCAATTTTTGAGAAGTAAAGACACTAGTGCGTAAAGCTATAATTTGCTAACCCTACGCGAGGGTAGCGCGAACCCACCCTTAATTGATTGCCTCTGTGATTGATCGAAAGTCTTTAACCGAAGCCGATGTGGTGTTCTACGAAAATATATGCCCCTGTAGGTTCTACATATAAGTACTTTATTTTTAATGGAAAAACTGTAAAATAATTGACTATCAATATTTTAGAATGAAGCACTGTAGGTTCTGTACATTTATTACGAGTCTCTAAAGGAAGAATTAGAAAAACAATAGGGTACTTATCTGGTTAAATAATTTGAAAATATGTTTACTCCGTCGGTGAAAGTAGGTACTGAAAAACAATGACACATATTTTTTGTATTTTTTTTTAAATGAATATTGACAAAAATAGAATTCCTCAAAATTCGTGTGTTCTTAAAGTGGGATCATTCGGACTTATTTATTTTTTTGAGTAAAATAGCCTATTGACTGTCGATATTTTAGAATGCGTAGTATGTAATGTTGTTTGACACAATCTATCCCTGTGTCAGTTAACTACTTCTATAGAAAATTTTGTGTCTATTTAGACATACCTATTATTTTGTAAAATCACAGAAGACAGCCTTTTCAACCTTCTAAAAATAGTATTGAGTTAGTATTTCACCTGATTTACGGTTTGATTTCGATTAAATATAATAAAATAATGCTAATAAAGGACTAGTCGAGTGACTCAAGCTTTAACAAACTATTTTGTAACACTAAATGTATAAAAGATTTCGTAAGCCAGTTTTGTAGCACTTTAAGTTTTAACTATATGTATAACTAGCGACCCGCCCCGGCTTCGCACGGGTGCAATGCTAAATACACTACAGAAAAACTGCGCAAACGCTACGTCCCGCAATTTTTAAATCTGTAATATCTTCGAAAACATTCACTTCAATCATACGGTGTAAAGGGCCATATAGATCTATATTAAATTAACAATGTATTCAAGGTATTTAATTGGTTAAGGATTAATGCTGTATTGGTTAAAATCGCTTCGAAAATTAGCCATTATTTGTCGTAAAAAGTAAATGACAAAAAAAGTTATTGTGGGTTATCCATAAGAGATAGACATATACCATCACGGACTTTTCTGTAGACCTTTTCAATGTGTACAATACTTAGTACATTATTTTGATAAAACTCGTAGGGTTCAGCCTGCGTTTGCAATGTAAGCGGAAAAAATTAAATTATTTACGACATCACATTAGAAACCTCAAAAATAACAGTACTTCTCCACTATTTAATGGATGTTATTATACATATAAACCTTCCTCTTGAATCACTCTATCTATTAAAAAAAACCGCATCAAAATCCGTTGCGTAGTTTCAAAGATTTAAGCATACAAAGGGACATAGGGACAGAGAAAGCGACTTTGTTTTATACTATGTAGTGATTATATTTTTCGTTATAAATTCTAGGCCACCTCAACAATGCCAACAGAGGTCAAGCAGCTGACACATAATCACCTATGCCTTTAATTTAATCACATCAATTTTTAAAAAAGAACAGCACCATACAATTCCGCCATTATACACCCAATTACGACTCTAACAAACACATGTCATTCACAAAAACAAACAAAACTAACGACAATATAACTATTTATTACCTAATTCTGAACAAACGCCTGTTAGTTTTTGGAACAAACCCCTAATCATTTCATAATTAACTAAGTTTTTACGCCAATTTTGGGGCCAACCTTTTTTTTGCCTGTGTTCTTTAACGAGGTGGCTATCAACCAAGGTAATTTATACTCTATTTTTGTGAGTTTAAGATTGATTGTTCTTTGATAGATTTTCTATACAAATATTTGAGCGAGGTGACCATCAACCAAGGTATTTTATACTCTATTTTTAACTTTCTAAGATTGATAGTTCTTTGATAGATTTTCTATACAAATATTTGACTTGGCTGAAGAGTACGTGTCCATATAATTAGGCTACAGACACCTCAGTGTGATGATCGTTGGCGCCTCCGGCCCGTAGAGTGACCATATTGAATTATTACATCGGGAAATCATGATTTATTTGACTATAGACCCTTTTTTTAGTCTATGACTGGTCATAGTCATTTATTAGTTAACACTGATGAGTAACAAGGAAATTGCATAGACGAAGTCGGTTTAGCAATAAAAAAACTTTTTCTATGACGATAGACAATAATTTTACGTAAGTTTTAAATCCTTCGTGTTTTAATTACCATTATAACTCAATAACGGTAAACCGAAAAATATTAAAGTAAGAAATAAATACTGCAACAGTAAACTTGCATTAATACCTTAGTAAAAAAAAATAACAAAACCAACACAGAAAATACTCGTAAAACAACCTCTCTTTTC
This sequence comes from Agrotis clavis, assembly GCA_954870645.1. Lineage (NCBI taxonomy): Eukaryota > Metazoa > Arthropoda > Insecta > Lepidoptera > Noctuidae > Agrotis > Agrotis clavis. The sequence goes on along the minus strand of OX940939.1, from coordinate 5,585,102 downwards.
AATTACAGCATTAATAAAAATTATAAGGATGTGTGAACATACAAGTAATATTGGATAATTTTACGGAAAAAAAAGCAAATTTTTACTTAGACCGTCAATTACAAGTTATAAAAGCGACGAGATAATATGAAATGCTAATGAATGTGTGTACTTAAATGTTATTCCGCGAATCCCTATGTCAAGGTAATAATATTTTTAAATTATACTTATCTATCAAGGATTGTAAGAGATGCAGCTATACCTATACGTGACCGCAGGACTATCTCTTTCCCACAATTAAAAAAAAAGTAACAGATCTTTGATCACATCAAATGACTAATGCTGTCAGCTTATAGGTCAACCCACATTTTACAAAGAAAAAAGGACATACAAACAGGCATAGTAACACATGTACACACTTATCCATATACAAGACCTCACAAGCCGAAGTATGACGCAAAAAAATCCATAATAGTCAACATTATATGGTCCTCCTAAAAACACAGTTAAGGTATGTGATCACTAACATTAATAACAATATCTGTGGCGAAAATTACCCTTAAATGCTCATCGCCGTAGGTGCGTCATGAATGGAAGATTTTGTATGTAGTATTAAACTTGGTAATTATTTTAAGTTTTTTTTGTTAACGGTACTACTAGAGGTCGTAGTTATCGGATGATTTTATTGTTACCTGTACAAAAAAAGTTATATTTTGTAATGCTATATCAAACCAGTTTACAGTGGTCTCGCTTTGTATGATTTTTCTGCACATTTAACGGCCAGCTAATACTGGTTTTGTATGGCTTGATGTGTAGCTTGTGCATACGAGTTAATTTCGTACGTTTGTTGTTTTTCTGAAAGTATGATTGAAAAATCGTATTACGAGTCTCTCTTGTTTTATTGGTTACGCGAAAATACAACAGTGAAAGAATAATTTTTACGCGGTAGTGTGCCAAGCCAAGTTCAAGCATAACAGTTACACAAAATGACATGAGAATTGACATTATGTGTATGATATTGCAGTGGTGGCCCAGTGGTATCGGTCCCGACTTACGAGTTGTAGGTCGTGGGTTCGAACCCCGCCAGGCGCATTACTTTGTGTAATTTATTTGATCACCACTGCTCTCAAAACGGTGAAGGAAAACATCGTGAGGAAACCGGCATGTCCTAGAACCAAAAATTCGAAGACATGTGACATCCACCAAACCCGCACTGGGCCCGCGTGGTGGATTATGGCCCACTCCCTCTCACAGAGAGGAGGCCTGTGTCCCAGCAGTGGGAACATAATAGGCTGATGATGATGATGATGTATGATATTGAAAAAATAAATACCGACCGAACCTCCTTCTTTTGGCAGTCGTATTTTAAATATTTTTTAAATTGCTAATACATTGTGTCTAAATACAAAAACTACATGTGCAAATAACGCAATAAATGTAGTTTGAACTGTCAAAATAATATTACTATAGTTGGTGCCAGTTAAGATGGCAATAGCGGTCATTGATCTTTACCTAATAAGTCCTCGTATAATGACATAAGCTCGGAATTAGCATTTTTATAAAATACCGAATAAATTTGTAAGTATATTGTAAGGATATAAGTATCTAAGTATTCATAAGATATCAAAATGGTTAAAACATTTCACCTATACCTCAGATTTAATATTATTTTTATATTTAAGACTCACAAGTAAACACTATCATATCACAGAAAAATGCTAATTCTGATCTTATGTCATTATATGAGGAGTTATTAGGTAAAGGTCAATGACCGCTATTGCCATCTTAACTGGCACCAACTATAGTACTTTTAAAACAGTACGTTACGGAACTCGTCTAATTCAATAATCACTAATGACAATTGCTTTAAACGAAATATTTAAAAAGACACAAAAAAAATATAAACTAAAGAACATTAAACACAGAATTCTCCCTGATGATCACTATTCGAAAATTAAAAAAGTAACCGTCAAAATATATGGTCTAGGAACGCCCAAAGCTATTTGGGTAACGGATAACTATTTTGGAGGCAAAAAATTGATGATCCGTTCATAACAGCAGATGGTAATGATTCTATTATTTATGGTAGGGTGTTTTAGACCCTTGTTGGGTCATTTACACGGTTTCCGTAAAATATTTATACTGGAAAATATATATGATACGTCACGCGGGTGATTCTATGACTTTTCGACACAAGGGTTTTAGAGGCAATTAAGATTTAATAGGCGAAAGGGTATTTGTGTTTACGGTTGTATTTTCTGAGAGACTTGTGTGTCTAAAACGTGATTATTTAGTTTATATTGAGTTACAGTTAGTTAAACGATTGATTATAACTGCAAAAATGACGATTAATAAAGATATCTGTATATATAGCCGGGCCACACTAACGTTATTTCCCGTTGACTTTCGCGATAATAGTCTTTAAAGTTTCGTATAAATTCGCGGCTTTTCCCGTTAGTTTGGACTGTGGCCCTAGTGTAAGAACACATTATGAACCAGGACTTTGGTGGGAAAATTATTTTGATGATTGACAAATGTAAATCTTTAGTAGAACATAAACTGAGGCTTCAAATGAAGACTTTTCAAGCAAGTTGCTGGTACAGCTCAATATAACAAGTTTATTTCAATTTATTCGTAATTTCTATACAACACATTAATTTTGTAAGCCGGGTGATTCTTATAACCATCTTTTTGTTTCTACATCTTTATGACAGGTGATATTTATGTGATACTCGAGGTTTTTGCTAACTCTCATATCTGGTAAGAACATCTTTTCTTTTACATTAATATCAATATATTTAAGTACTAGTGTTTGTAATATCTTTAGAACATTCTACGTCATTCGTTTTGCCATCAGTGAAAGATTTTTAACTGGAATGAGTAGTTTCGAAGAACAGACGTCCAAATTCCTTAATAATATTAAAGTGCGGTAGAGTCCACGCCACCACTCATGACCTGCAGAATATTCGAGGTAGGTTCTACATTTTTTTAATGCACTTTGATGTAATGACATAGACACTAGCGCCACGTCAAAAGGTCATGAATAGTGGCGCGGACTCGTATGTAATGTATTGACTGTTTTGGTTACAAAATATAGAAGAGTATAAAATTTGGTTTGAAAAATCATGACGTTCTAAGTTCTTTATTTTTCTATAATTGCTGTAAATTATAAAAATAATACAACTTTTGTGTTCGACCAGTAAAACGCGTGCGTGTTACAAATTGACCATTTATCTTGAACGTGATTGGACAATGACTTCATACGTCATCGCTTGTCAGAAAGAAAATTATTGAAAAATATTACATATTTTATTTTAATTCTCAAGAGTCGTTAGTAGATAAAGAGAATGGACGCGTATGCCAACTGATTAAAAAGAAAGAAAGCGATTTTATGGCACTGCTTATTTATTTTCAGTAAGAGATGGAAAAAGTCAAGGCGATCGCCGTATTCGCTTGGCTCTCTCACACCTTTTCTACGTTTTTTTCGTAATATTGTTCGCAGTCTATTCTCTATGTCTGTCTATGTGTTAAATCGATCAGCCAGAACGAACGGCATCAGTTTAACAGGTTCTCAATCCCGACTCTTGTAAAGTAATGCGTTGTAAACTATATCAAGAACGGAACAGGTAATTAATCATAATAAAAATGCGCATAATAATATTTCAACAGAATTCAAATAAAAAATGAGACCTTTTTTTACATGTCACATTAAAAGTCAGAGTTTGCCAACCTTTCGAGTGGTTTTAGTTTAGTACAGTTTTTTAGTAAATTACACATCTAAAATTAAAGGCAGCGTTTGCCAACCTTTTTAGAGGTTTAAGTTTTGCTTTTTGGTAGCCTGTCCGTAACAAACTTTTTTAGCAAATAATTATTCTGTGTTATTTTTTTTAATAAAACAAAAAATGTCTACTAACCAAATGGTCTGAGTGGGGTTCTCTGGGCGCACTAGGGCCCGCGTTGGGCCACAGCAACTTTGACAACATCCGTTGACTTTGGCAATAGATGAGCTCCTACGAAGGAGAAAAACGAACTTTAGTTTGTTTAGAATAAAGGCTCTTATCGCCTGACAGGGTTTTTCACTCCTTTTTTAAAGGAACAAACATGGTTATGGGTGATATCTCATTTATGATTGTGTCTGTTATCGCCCATCGGAACTAAAAATATTCTGAAAATTATACAATAAATTAACATAAATTAGATATTCACTTGATAGGTTATTCAATAAATCTGAAAGTAAAAAATCTGATAGAAAAACAGTAGCGTTTGGTTAGAATAGTTTTCTTTCGATACGCATTGTATGATAGAACTGACCACGTCAGAAACTGTACCGTTAACGGTAACAATACCATCAAGCTAAAGAATGGAATCAAAAAGCTAGCACGCTATGGAACCAACCCATGGAAATCTAGAAAATGGAAAACACTTGACGTCTACCAGCCTGCATTTAACCCGCTTGGTGGATTATGGACCAGTCCTTTTCGAAAGAGGAGGCCTGTGTCACAGCTGTTAGAAACATAGGTTAAATTATGATCTATCTGCAGTTATAGTAATATTATAAATAAATATAAGTTCAGATGTATAGGGTAATAATCGAAACTACCGGTCTGGTTCCGAAAAATCTTTCACTGATTTGAAGCAGTCTCATTGGTCGTTTTCGTGGGATAATTATTTACCTGAACGCGACCAAAGCTTCAGGCAATAAATAGTGTTAACGCTAAATTGCTAATGTCAGTCAAAGACCAAAGGAAGTCCAGGTTATACAACCTATGTTTTTCTTCACCAAAAACCATAGGTGTGTCATCGTGGTGGGTCCGATAGGTAAGTTTCTAAGAAGTTCTTCATATCCCAACAAGCACGCTCGAGTGTTCTCAATGAACAAGATTATTAATAATAACAACACGTTTTTACTGGCTGCGCCTGCGCCGCCGGCGATCGAACTTAATGTTGTCGGAGGAGGTAACCAACTTACGGTTCAAATAAATTGTGGACTCATGAGGTCATTTAGTATTGGAATTGAGTTATGAGAAATCTTATTCAGTAGGTATAGATTATTAATCTTTTATTATGTTAATCAATTTTATTAGTTGTTTCGGGACCAGACTCACATAATATCAGTACACCTACACATAGATACAAAGAAAAACCGTGGTCATAATATAATTCTTCTTGGACAAATTTTAAGTCTATTCTAAGTAATTAAAATCTGATTAAGTTATTAGTAAAGCGTGTCTTTGTTTATAGGCTTGAAATTCAGTAAAATCATAATTATATTACGCCCTCATTTCGCTAGTTATAACACTCTCATATTATTATAGAAAGCGATTCTATAACTGTTAACCGCACATAAAAAATGGAAATCCCGAAATTTTACAGAAAATTTAATAATTCCTAAAACTAGTAGCCAATTCAAATCAAACTGTCAACAAAACATTTTAAAAAACTTGGCTAAATAGCGTGCACGAAATTACACAACTTAGAAAATAAATGCTAAACTTCAAATTTTTCCCAGTAAACCAAACGTTGACCACTCCTGGACGTTAAAAAGTATAACGAGATGGTAATAATAGGTTATGGTCAGTTCTCGCCCGCAAAACAAACATTGGACAGAGCAGGTTCAAGACAGAGAGTGCTAAATTACTTTAATTATGGTGGAAGGAACTTCGACGTCGTTTTCTGATTTACGTCTTACAATTTTTGTTTTTTGGAATTTTTTGATCGATTTCGCCGGATATGGATATGAGATTGTTAGTTATCTTTTTGGTAGGAATATTATGTCATTGTTTTAGAATGAATTGGTTTAGTGCGATTAATTATGAAATGTTTTATAACATGATTGGGGACAGAACTTCAAATGTATCAAGAGATTTTTTTTTATTAATGTTTTTTTTCTCTTTCTGGTAATGATAAAGCAACATATTTACTTAATATTTCATTAGATTTTAATAATATATTTGATATCACTTCTTTTTGTTACATTTAATTTGATAACTCAATAGAGACGGAAAATAAGCAGAAGTCAACTTGTCAAACAAGTCTTCTCAATTTCTTTTTACTCACATCATTAAAGATTTAAAAAAACACTTAAGTACTTGCGTGTAGCATCTAAATCAAATTAACTGGTCTGTGCGAGTGGGCGGTCATTATGCGAACTAACATATAAGACTTATAAGTAACTTATAACAGTTATAATGCGTTTATATGAGACTTATAACGTATTTATAGATATTTATCTTTTTCTTGATACAGCTGTCATTATTGAACTTGGCTCGTTTTTTTTTGTTTTTTGTTTAATATGTATCGGATGTTTTATTTTAATGTTTGTTAGTGTAATAGGTGTAATTTTCTTAGTAAGTAGTTATGTTATTGTTGATAGAATACTATTATGAGTCTACTGATGAATGGCTTCTTCTCTTGTGAAAGTGGATCTGCAACAGTCACGGGCCCAATGCGACTTCATCATCATGGCTTTCCTTGTTCCATCCAGTGCTGAAATAAGCCTTTTTCGGTTTTTGCATTGTTTTCCTGATGGCAAGAGTCTCAACCAGATTTTATCCACGTTGGATGAATTATCGTCCATCTAGTATGACTGGCCAAAGTCCTCGATTATTTAGTTTTAAGTGTTTTTAGAAAAGTCGGTATCTATTGGATGTTTCTTTTTTACCTTTTTGAGAACAGTTGCGACTAAATGGGATTCATAAGGATTGAGATTGAGAGTTGAATAAGGATTAACCACTTTTAAGATGTCCTGTTTTTATTCATAAAACCACGATATTTTATGGAGGTGCGTAGGCATTCGTTCAACCTTTACAGTCACCAATTATTGCATTGAAAACTAAAGAAACTGATGTTTTTTTATTCATTTTAGATTCGCCTTCGACCACTACCTCCCCAAATGGTAAGGGAACAAGTGGTCGATGATGAAGCACGCTTGCCTAGAAGTAAGCTATTCACTCTTGACTTGAAAACCCTAAGGTTGTAGCTGTTCCAAAATCATTCCCTCAATTCAGAGATCCTAATCATATCCTACCACACTATTTACTGAAAAATAAACTCTTACAATAGATTGATAGCAGTGTTATTACAACCAACACGTTATCCCATAGCCCCGGGATATAAAGATGGGATCTTTCGCAGCTGATACCCAAAAACTGGGATTAACATGTATCCCTATATAACAGGAAAGTATTGAAATTTCTCGGTTTCTCGGTATAAAATAATAAACAAGTAATGTTGAATAAATTTTAATATTTTACGCGGCGTAGATTGCACCTTTGTGAGTCTAAGACATTGATGTTTTGGGGCTTTGGCGAACGGAGTAAAATCGCCATGGGTGTGGATATCCTCGTGGGATTGGAAATCTATCCAGGTCTTGGCAAATGCTATAGACATTTGTAATCCTTAGTTCATTCAATAATTTTCGGATGTTCGCTAGATAAGGATAGTAGCAGATGATCTTTTGTAGTTGAATGAGAAACTGCCGTGAGTTTATGTAAGTATCCATCAGTAATACTGGAACCTAAACTATGTAAAATTGTGTTTTATATGGTGTAGCACGGTATGTCATCATACTCAGGGTCTGAGTTGAATGTCAGACACTCAGCTCGAGCCTGAGCAGACTGAGGATGACAAGCAAAAGGTTTGGCAACATTAACACAACACTGAAGACTATAAACAGAAAACCAAGTAAGATCCACGATCAAAAGTTTAATTTAAAAATTCAAAAGCATGGGACAACTGCTTATCGGGGCCGGAGGATCGTCTGTAGAGGGAACCGTGGCCCTGAACACAAAGGGACTGAAGGAACAGGTTGGGTTTTTAGACAGTAAGACTCTAAGAGTTTCTTCAGCCAGGGCGAGAGAACTCATTTGATGATTTAATCATCCAAAGGGAACGGCATGTGACTAATCCTGGTCGCGGAACCGTCTAATCAGGTGACCGTTACTCTGGAACGTAAAGGGCTATTGTAGGATCACAGTGGGTTTTATATGATGGTATAAGTCTGACAGTCCCTCCCGTCCCGCCCTGGGTGGAGGACTCATTTGATGATTTTATCACTCAAAAAAAAAGACATGTAATGTAAAGCAGTGGTGGCCCAGTGGTATCGGTCCCGACTTACGAGTTGTAGGTCGTGGGTTCGAACCCCGCCAGGCGCATTACTTTGTGTAATTAATTTTATCACCACTGCTCTCAAAACGGTGAAGGAAAACATCGTGAGGAAACCGGCATGTCCTAGAATCAAAAATTCGAAGACATGTGACATCCACCAATCCGCACTGGGCCCGCGTGGTGGATTGTGGCCCACTCCCTCTCACAGAGAGGAGGCCTGTGTCCCAGCAGTGGGAACATTATAGGCTGATGATGATGATGAACCCTACAGGGTCCAGGTCCAGGTTTACAACCCAAATCCTTTCACCAGGAGAAGCCCCGCGTCTACACACATTGATTACGCTAACAAAAGTTTCATAATAATTAATCGTCGTAACAACTACACGCAGCTTCACTGGGAAATTAACAAAAACCACAGAACCGGTGTGGAAGACCAGCGTCTGGTAATTGTGTGTAAACACAGTTTACAACTTAATACTACGACATCAAGGTTTAATTTACTGTTGCTCGGCCTGTGTTTATGGGAAATTGTAGGTCTCAGATGATATAGGCAGTAAGGCCTAGATCAGAGCAATCTATTGAGTTGTTTTTTTCTTAAAGCAATTTTGCAAACATTTTCACTTGCAGTCTGGACTCTGGATTCATTAGTTGTTTATTAAAAAGCTGCTACTGTGTTGCTAATCAAAGCTGATTTTTGTATATCAGTATTTCATAGGGTTGGATAAAAAATCTCGAATTCTAGTTGACAAACGACAGCAAAATAGGTCTTTAAAAAACAAAATGTCAAGAGCTTAATAAGCCAACGATCGCTGAAGCTCCGTAAGCTGTAATTAGTGGGCAGTTGTTCGAAACATGAATGGACCGTGCGCAGACGCAGCGCAACGCCCGGGGCGCCACCCGCGCCACGTCACCCATAACAATGGACATCAGGTCACCACAAAGTCAACTAAAGGACACACATTATTCGCAAGTAATGATAGACCTTTTTTAAACCACTCACGAGCACATCATGACATCTAGTTGAAGTATCTACGATCCCGTCCGAAGATATTGGCCAATAAAGGCGAACCATGGACGAATAAGGCAGCCCTCCGCCGCGACGAGACGCCGACAGAGCGAAAGATCAACGCTAATTAAGCGCCATAAAACCGAATATCGTTCTCATACCATCGTTACCTTTCACCGGGCCGACAACGAATTCTATTGAAAAAAAAAGTATTCTGTTTTTTTTTTTTAACTTCACATACACGAGCGCACGATATGAGGTTGGTAATAGATTAATGATATAGGTTGCGAGGTCTGTATTTAAAGGTAGGTTAGCGGGGAGGACGCGCGCGCCGCCACCCGCGCCGCTGAGGGCGCGCGGGCCGGGGCGCGGCGCATGCGCGAGCGGGACGGCGGCGCAGGCGCCGGCGCCGGTGGCGCGCCGCGGGGCGTGCTCGGCCCCACGCGTACACCTCTTATTGAGAAATTCCCGAGATGATGCATAATTCTCATTTTGGTTTCCTCTCTGTAGTTATTTTACTCCTTGTTAACAATATTACCGATTCGGTGACCGACGCAGACGCATATTTTATCTGTTGGTTTAAAACTTTAACTGGACGGCTGATTTATGGGTTGTGTTTGGTTTTGTGAATGACGGTCGTCGAATTGGTGGTTTTGGACATGTTATTAGCTGTTTAGGCTTTAAAGAGAATTTTTAGGAATTCCTGAATGCTAATACATCAAAAGTCAGAGACTTTAGAGGCTTCTAAACCGACACAAACATCACCCAAAACCTAATCCCATACGCAAATCCTATAAGAATCAAAACCAAAAGTAATCCAGTTCAACCTGAAGCTGTTAAAACACCAATAATCTCTTATCAGACAGTTATGTTAATAAGACATGCTAATTCCCAAAACCAACAAACGGGGAACAAAAAGGAGGTAGAAAAAAAGGAGCTTAAGGGCCTCGGGGTCAAAAAAGGAGCAAGACACGAGACGGCGCCAGGCCCAGCGCAATTACGTGGCCACTGTGGCCCAAACCGAGACTCGGAATGCGAACAGTATTCTAGCCAGAACTTTTTTCAGACTAGATTGTTCGAAGAATACTTTGGGCTTAGTTCGGGGAATGATGTTGAAAAAAAATTACAATGTAGAGATAGGAGATGGTTGTAAGGACCTGTGTTTGGAGTTTACTGATGGCGAAATTGAAAATATTGTTTTTGAGATACTGTTGAATCCTTTTATACTTTTCACATTTTTGTGACGTGAAGCTGTGCGTAAAGTAACGGTGAAGGAAAACATTGTGAGGAAACAAGCATGTCCTAGAACCAAAAAATCAAAGACATGTGTCATCTACTGATGCGTACTGGGCCCGCGTGGTGGAATACGGTCCACTTCGTCTCACCCTAGCTGTGGGAACATTTATAGGCTGATGATGATGAAAGTAAACAGGAACTATGATGTTTGATAGGAAAATAGTGAGGTTGAATATTTTCATTTGTAACGAAGTAAATACATACTTCAAGTATACTACAAGTAAAATACGGAAACTGTGCGAAGGCTTCTGTACTATAAAAGCTGGTTTTATTTGATCAGAATCTGTGTTTGGGATGCGCTGATGATGAAAATGTTGGTGATTGAGATTTTGTTCATTTAGAACTTGATCATGTTGATATAATTGAGGAATAAATTGGTAGAAGACTAGCAAATTAGCGTAGAGTCTGATGTCTGCAACTACAAAGTCCAACAACTTTGGCATATTCACGAGTTCTTTAATTTCGTTTGGTGTGCATAATAAACCGTATTATATCTATACAATGTGCTGATCTGCAACCTAGTCAAATTCATGGACGTGATTATGCTCATGATTCTCGACCCAAATCAACAATAAAATAAGTAGGTATTTTTTTTATTTTATTTTTCCTTTTTACTGAAATCCGTAAGTGTGAACTAGTTTCTTCAAGAGTAGTAGATTCAATTCACGCACACCAGCTGCTCATCGCTGTGTGCGTACGCGCGGACTGCGTAGTCGGGTGATTCTCTTTCATTTGTATTGAATTAAGGGTTTAATTCTGAAATACTGTAAAATTTCAACAACAAAAAAAGCAGCCCTTATTAGTTTTGCCCGGTACTGTACTTTCAATTGATTATTTATGACTTTTTTGACAACCACCTGAAGATTGACGAAAATGCAAAAAAAACAGCGTGTATATCTACGCGGATACTCGCTTGGTGAAATTGATTTGTCTCATTACTATCTTCTTGAGAGTGCAATCTTCTTTCTTTCTAGCGTTTTTTCTTAGCTGGGTGCAACTATGATTGTTTATTTTAAATATTGTAATATACTGAAGAAATATGCAGATTTGGATTCCCGGGTTACCTCTGAAAGTAAGTATCTAACTTATAAAAGGGGATTAGTCGCAAAGGTTGAAGGTTTTGAACGCTTGATGCGATCTGCCGACGGAACACGTGTTCTCAAATATATTGAGACTTATTTTAAGATATGGAATACTTGTTGTATCTAGTTTTTTTATGTTTACATAAGTTTGTCTTATCAATACATTAAATTAATGAAAATTTCTTAGATTATTTATCTGCAAAAAATCTATTTATTGGAGGCGTACCATTAAACCTTTCCTTTCATTTTTTCTGAGCAAAATATTCAGCTATTTTTCTTTATTTAGGGACTGATGATCTACGGTGGCAAAAAGTTTGAAGAAACAGCCGTGGTCATAGCATTGTACAGGTTGTATTTGTAGACCAAAAAGGTTTCATTTTGTAGCAGTATTTAAGTATTTCCTACAAAACGGTTTAAATTGAATAATGTTTTCACTTTAACCGCATTTACTGCTGAAATGGTTTATTCTGCAACATACGATTGCGAGTTACGATAATCGAGTATGCAAATTGTTCTAGGAATCGATTGTTAGTACTGCGTGGGCCAATCGGGGACATCCTAACCGGTGAAGTATCGGACACTGCCGGACATTCTAATCCGGTAATTCGAGCGTAGGGAGGCGTGACCGGACGGCCCGTGACGTCACAGCCGGCGACCAATCAGAACGCAGCGGTAATCTGATTGTCACCCTTGTGTCAATAGAGTAATAGATGTAGGGAATGCCTCTCGAGTCGAGACGTGTCTTGAAGATGCTATAATGTGTCTTAAATCAAGGAGGTTATGGTTTTCAAAGAAAGACGGTGGTCTCTTTGTAATCCAAAGACTTTGAACTGGATGGAAGGGTTTGTATTAGCATTCGTAGTAAGCACAAATGCAGTCGTTTTAGAATTGTATCCTGCTTCAAATTCATTTTGTACTTGCTGTTATACTGGGAGAAACAGTATCCTATGTGTTATTCTAGACTATAAGCTACCTCTTAGCAGAATTTCAACAAGATCGATAGAACCGTTCTGACGTGATTGAGTGACGAACATTCATCTATCCATCCATCTAAATGTCCAAACTTTTGCATTTCTAGTAAGATATTCAGCTGAGAATGATAAAAACTTTTTCAAAAAAAAATGTAACCGCCTTCAAAAACAACCACAAAAGACCGGCCAAGTGCGTGTCGGGCCACGCACAGTGTAGGGTTCCGTAGTTGCCCATCAAAATACTTATGCGAATTAACTAAACTGATTCGCTGAATTTAATTTTAAAGAGAAGAATTTTCAAAATCGGTCCAGGAGTCTTTGAGAAATCGGGGAAAATACATAAAAAAAAGATTACGACGAATTTAGAACCTCCCCCTTTTTTTGAAGTAAGTTAAAAATAGTTGACTATAAAAACCTACCTATCCCCAAAAAACATACCGTAAAAACATACCTATTACAGCTGTAAAAATAAAGTTGACAAACTTACATTTGCAGTTGAAGAGCATGTTCTCCGATACATTTTGTTTAGGAAAATATGTTATCCAAGTACATTTTATAAGTTGGTCGACTATTACTCGTAAAGTTGTAAAGCCTACTTAGTCATGATAATTTTCTTTTAAACTTCGTTATATATACTACTATTGTGAATTTTTTCACACCCCCAAACATAACCGTTTAGCTGGTAGAGGGGGGGGACACTCGAGTCGAGCAAAATTTAGCACTTTAAAGCTTAATATTTCACAAACGATTTTTTTTATCAAAAAATTGTTAATGGAAACTATCAATATTTTTTAAAGACCTATTTAATGATACCCCACACTAAGGGGTACGCGAGAAAAAAAAAAAACATCCCCTCTTTACGTGTACAGGAGGTACCCTAAAAAAAAAAAGATTTTATTTTACCACTTTTTCGGCACAACAAATCCGTATATTTACACCAAATTACAGCTCTCTACTACTGTGCGTCTCTGAGCTAAACTGCGGACAGACGGACGGACGGACGGACGGACGGACGGACATGGCGAAACTATAAGGGTTCCTTGTTGACTACGGAACCCTAAAAAGGGTAAAATAACCTTCAAAACTTTTCTTTCGGAAGTCGGTGACTTTTTTTTATTAATTTCATTGTCTTTTTGCCACCGACTCACAGTATTTCGTCTAGTACAAGCTAGCGGGACAAAATTCATGACGTCATTTTCAGGAATTCGTTATAACAACTTGTAAACAACCCTTCCCAGGTAAGGAATTCAAAGAAATCATTTGTTTGTTACTTCAACAAGTAATTTTGTGGAGGGGTTAATGTTCAATAGAAGGAAGCGCAATTTTCATTTGTAAATAAGTTGCATTTTTAGCACACTTGTGACACCATCTGTAATAATTGATACGAAAGTTAAACGATTATCTTGTGATGGATTTTACTATTGAGGGTATGTATGTACTTACTATTTTGACTTGATTAAAAAAAATACATGTACTTTTTTGCCCAAATTAGAGTTTATAAGTATGTTGAAATAATCCCGCATATTTTTTCTTAACTTCAAACTTTAAAGGATTGCAACTTTTTTTATCCCAATGTATCCGGCTATATTTTTCTGTATGTTATAATTGAAACATTCAGGCGTAGGTTACTTTAGTTTTTGGCTCCCGAAACCGCCCGCAGATAAAGTAATTTACTTTCTTTCAGAACGAGCCATAGCTATGATAAATGTATGTATGTACATCGATTACTCCGAGGTTTCTAGTCCGATTAGTGTGATTCTTTTTTTGTTCGATGCAGTATCCTTGCCATTTGGTCTCATAAAAATTTCATCCAATTTGGTTCAGTACTTTTTATTTTGTGAGCATTTTTATTGATTTCGGCTACTTGGATGACAATGATGATCTTTACTTTTTGCGTGTTTGTTACGCGATTACTCCGTCAATTGTAGACCGATTTTCAAAATTCTTTTTTTGCTGTACAAGGGATCGTTCATGTTCGTGATATTAGTAAACAAAAGTAGGAAATTTGGTGACCATCTTGCATGCACACCTTTGGACTTAGAGAACACAGAACGACGTAAGACACCTTATTTATACGTAAACAATTAAAATAAGTAAAAAAATAATTTTGTCTCGCTAGCTTGTACTAGACGAAACACTGTGCGACTTCCGAAAGCAAAGTTTTGAAGGTTATTTTACCCTTTTTAGGGTTCCGTAGTCAACAAGGAACCCTTATAGTTTCGCCATGTCCGTCCGTCCGTCCGTCCGTCCGTCTGTCCGCAGCTTAGCTCAGAGACGCCCAGTACTAGAAAGCTGTAATTTGGTGTGAATATACGGATTTGTTGTGCCGAAAAAGTGGTAAAATAAAATCTCGTAAAATATTTTTTTTAGGGTACCTCCTGTACACGTAAAGTGGGGATGTTTTTTTTTTTTTCTCGCGTACCCCTTAGTGTGGGGTATCATTAAATAGGTCTTTAAAAAATATTGATAGTTTTTATTAACAATTTTTTGATAAAAAGATTCGTTTGTGAAATATTAAGCTTTAAAGTGCTAATTTTTGCTCGACTCGAGTGTCCCCCCCCTCTACCAGCTAAACGGTTATGTTTGGGGGTGTGAAAAAATTCACAATAGTAGTATATATAACGAAATTTTAAGGAAAATTATCATGACTAAGTAGGCTTTACAAGTTTACGAGTAATAGTCGACCAACTTATAAAACGTACTTGGACAATATATTTTCCTAAACAAAATGTATCGCAGAACTTGTTCTTCAACTGCAAATGTAAGTTTGTCAACTTTATTTTTACAGCTATAATAGGTGGGTATGTTTTGGGGATAGGTAGGTTTTTATTGTCAACTATTTTTAACTAACTTCGAAAAAAGGAGGAGGTTCTTAATTCGTCCTAATCTTTTTTTTATGTATTTTCCCCGATTTCTCAAAGACGCCTGGACCGATTTTGAAAATTCTTCTTTTTAAAATTAAATTCAGCGAATCAGTTTAATTAGTTCGCATAAGTATTTTGATAGGCAACTACGGAACCCTACACTGTGCGTGGCCCGACACGCACTTGGCCGGTTTTTTTGTGGTTGTTTTTGAAGGCGGTTACATTTTTTTTTGAAAAAGTTTTTATTTCACTCTTTTTAGTTTAAATATTCAACCACACTTCTTGTCAAATACGAGTACCTACATCATTTTCTTACATGAGCACTAGAATTTTGTAATCCGTAACACCGGTAATAACATCGTTAAAATCTCTTACATTCATAATTCCCTATCTCAAAAACTGCTGAACCGATTTTGATGAAACTTGCAGTATTCCCTAAGTTGAACGATACCTAGTACAACAAAAAAAGAATTACTTAAATCGGACTTGTAGTTTCGGAGATATGCGAACACAAACATAATTTACTAAATCAGTCGATGCCAAGTCCTTACTAGAGGAGTTGTACCTTCCATCATCAGCTCAGCTACATGAGATGATGATTACCATACGTAAATACTTAAATTACTTCATAAAATTTGCGAAAAACGATGTGTAGGTAGGCTTATAAAATTTGAGGGTTGCCCTCGATTTCTCCAGGATCCAATCATCAGATCCTGACATGGTGCCAATGAGACCACTCCTGAAGTATCTCCTTTCGAACAAAAAAAGGATTTTGAAAATCGGTCCACAATTGGCGGAGTAATCGGGTACAAACACACAAAAAAAAAACATACCGTCGAATTGATAACCTTCTTCTTTTTGAAGTCGGTTAAAAAGGCTAGACATAATTATGATTGGTCAGTTCAAAATCACTTCGTTTTGATAGAAAATGGGTATCAAACAAATCGTTCTGGGTTTTCAAGTCAGATGCTAAATCCAATTTTAGGCAGCAAAATGTTCTCTTTCCATCTTTTAAAAAGCTTATATCTGACATATTCAGTAACACCACACATAAAAATTACATCTAAAAAAAAACATTCGAAAATACGATTCGTCTATGACCCTAACATATTCCCAAAACTGTTTTACCGTTAAACAGCTCAACAGACATTCCAAGTTCAACCTTAACTGCTTAAAATAAGAGCCTAGCGTGTTCTTTGACAAGTGTATTCAAAGTTGGTGGAAAAACTAGGGTGACAAACTAAGGGTGGTTACACAATAGATGCAACGGATTAGTTGAAACAGGCTTACGATATTACGTCACGGCAGTAATGGCCGCCGCATTATTAATAATAATATTCGTGTAAGTATTATTATTAATAATTGGATAAAGTGCAATAATATGAGGAGATTGGTCTTTTGGCATTTTAGGGGTGATAACTCTTTAAGTATTTAGGTGTTCAAGAATTTAAAAGTGGAATTTTTATGCGGTTGATAATTTTTAGCCTACAAAGAAAATGCTTCATCGGTATTTAATTCAGATTGGACAAGCAAATTCTATATGATGATCTAAAATAACATAAAAATGGAAACTTGAAAGATATTGTCACATTAAACGAAGATGAAAGAGACCGGTGTTAATCGTAGTTAATTTTTTTTATCTCAAATCAAAGAAAAAGTAATCTTTCGTCCATACAATCTTACGATACAGGCAAAAGACAAAAATAGTAAAATGAAAACGAAAACGCATCACTTCAAATATCCTCAAAAACATGAAAATAATCACAACAAACTTTTACCGCCACGATGCAATAAATCAAAGACTAAAACTTCCCAAAAAAAAAAACAGACAGGACACTCCAATCAACTTTCTCATGAGCCAACAGATTTATCAGTGGGCTCACGAACCCGTGTTCGGCTAATCTCGTAAACCTTCGGAAGCGCCTCAATTAAATACAAAATGTGTTTAAACTCTGGCAATTAAACAGATAAAGGTTTCGATTCTGGTGGTCCACGTTTGCCGCCTGTGTCGCATGACCGTAAAATGTTTGGTGTTCTGTCTCACTCTGTAGCTATGGGAAGTAATGACTAGTCAGTATAGTGTTGGGGACTTCATCAGTAGCCATAAAGTTATTTGAAGAACTTATTAATGGAGAATGTTGAGAAGTTTTAGTATTTTTGAGGTCAGATGATCTAGAAGACATTAAATACTCAGTATTTTAAACAGGATTTAAAGCAACCTAACCAAACCGAAATTTAGGGTGTCCCCAAAATCTTACAAAAGCTTGAGATTTTTGCAAAAACCCTAGTAACGTTGAGAAATATCATAAACATTTTCTAATTATCCGTGTTATCGCGAAATTCCTAATGTTTGTCAAATTACTCTACAACATACACAAGCAAGAAATGTATCGAATTGACAAAAAGCTTATTTCAATGCTCCAAGAAAGGCTTGAAAAGATTTGAGATCTAATCGTTGAACTAGATTTAAATATTAGCCTAAAACAGTTGATCATTTAGTAACAAAAACTTTTGCATAAGACATTTAGCAATATCAAGAGAGAATCCAGGGCAAATGGAATAATATCTGGAAATTTTAAGATTAAAGTAAAACGTTCTTAAAAGCTCACAGAAAAATATAGAAGCTTGTTTAAAATAAGATCTGTAATTCATCACTATGTTCCGCCGTTCCTCAAAAAGTTTCGTCTAAAATTACACTTAAGTTACAAACCTAAATAACCAGAGACAACCTCAAACATCACCCTGTCTAAATTGGCACCAGCCTAATTGCATCAAACACTTTGAATCCGTCACGCTAAATAAGGAAAATGACTAAAGATGACTCTAATAAGGACAAAGTCAAGGTAATCCAGACGCAAGGGGTCATTCTGAAGATAAACTTAATTCCATAACTATCCGATATCATTAGGCACCAAATGAATGCAAAATGGAAGCAGTTTATTAAACACATGAAAGAGAATTGACAAAAACTTGTAGTTAAAAACTTTGAATATACTTGCTTCAAATTTTTTAGAGTAAGGGCTAAAAAGTGACATCCCATCAACAGTAACGGCGATTGAAAACTCAATGGAGAATGAGATAAGCACTTATAAGAACTGAAGTCATAATATAAAGTCAATCTTGTTGAAAATCATTGTAGAACTGAGAAGAAATACAAAACGGTTTTGAATAAAATTGACGATTGTCTATACTCGCAGATTGATTATTATTTTTATGAAAGCATGAATGTATCTGTTTTTCTACTCTGCTATTACTACCTGAAAAGAAAATAGGTACAAGATTCTAAAGTTATGCTAATGAAAATCGCAAAATTAACAATTGCATTGTTAAATAAAAGTAGCACATCAACCATATCCCTTATTAAAGAGTTAAAAAGTCTTGGTAAAACATGTAATCGCTTGTTTCATTAAGTTTTACAAAGCTGATTCAATTTAACGTGTGTGTTCACTCTACCAGTTAATTTCTATGAACCTTTTTTTGTAATTAAACGCAAGTTTTTTGCATGTTAGTATAGAAAAGGTATTGAAAATTATGCGGGCCTCAAGATCCTTGCGAATCAAACATGCGGGCGATTCGATTACTATCAAAGAATAAAAAAATAAAAGGTGATGTTCAAATAGGTACTTATTGCATGCAAACATGTTCATAACTGGCCTTTAGATGGTCGCACTCATGGAACAAGCTTGCAACATTGATAATTTATTCTGAAGGCCGGACAAGTGAAGATCGTTTTAAAAACTAGTAACCTGCCTGCTCCAGTTTCAGAAGAGTGTAATATATATTTGTTTTAAACATAAACTTTGTTTTCAAATCACTGTCTATGGATGAAATCTATACATCTATACATAAAATAAAATTGGAGTGTCTGTTTGTAATATTGAAAAAACCGTTTTTTACTACATGCATACCAATGTATATACGGTATATTCACCAAAATAACATTTTTTACAATTTTTGTCTGTCTATCCGTTTGTAATGGCTAATCTCTGAAATGGCTCGGCCGATTTTGACGGGACTTCTACTGCCAGGTATCTGATGACTTAGGCTACTTTATTTTATAAAAAATCGTTTGTTTTAAAAAAAAAACATTGTTGAGTTCCGATATCCACGCGAACGAAGTCGCGGGCACAGCTAGTCTGAAATATGTAAGGATATACAACTATATTTGACTGGCCTGTTGGTCTAGTGGTTAGTGACCCTGACTGCTATGCCGGAGGTCGTGGGTTCGATTCCCACCCAGGACAAATGTTTGTGTGATGAGCACGATCAATTGTTCTGTGTCTGGGTGTAATTTATCTATAATTATGTATGTATTTAGAAATATATAAGTATGTTTATCAGTTGTCTAGTACCCATAACACAAGCTCTGCTTAGCTTGGGACTAGATGGCGTTGTGTGATAGTTGTGGCATATTATTATTATTATTATTATTATACGTCTTAAATCCTAGTTTTAATGAATACTACAGTAAGTTATTGCAAAGTGATATTTTAAACAATGACGAGAAAGCTGAAATTATTTGACATAAGCTCCCGAAAAGCTTGTCTTTTTTTAACAGTTGATGTAGAAAAACGAATCGTTTTGAAAGTGATTTTGTGTAACATAATCTTCTGCTATAAATGTTGATATTAAAACTACCGTAATACGCGTTTATAGGCAATATTTCATGAACTGTATCGTATTGAACTGTACTAACAAAGAGCGTTAAAATAAGAGCCGCAAGCGCACGCTAAATGACGACAACTTCTCATTGATTTTATTATTATATATTCATTGCAAAGATTAAGTGGGATTCATGTCAGAGGCGACGGATGTCATGAAGATATTGATCGAATATGGAAATGGAGGTTAAAGAATAAATTATGCTTTAGGAATCTTATGAAGATTGTTTTTGAAATTATGGAGTCTTTATAAATAAATTATAAATAAATAGTAGACTAGAAGTAAGTGAGCATAACAATAAATTTTTCAGATAAACAATTATGGTAAGGCCGAAATGAAGTTAATAAAATTGAACGAAAAAAAAAGAAAGTTCGTAATAATTAAAGACTCACAAATACTCCAATAAATAATAATTAAGTACACGAACTAAGTGCCATTTTATGAAACCGCACTTCAAGATCCAAGAAGCCGCCTTGCGCAATGTTACACCTATCTGAAAGCAGCCTAATTGCACATCTGCGTCCAACTCATTGGCGATAACTGGCTAACGACAAATAAAACTGCTCGTTCATTCGTTCTCTCGTTCATTCGTTCGGTCTTTCGGCGCGTTTGCGCTCAAAGGAGGCCGAAGCTCAAGGAGGCCGAAGCTCAAGGAGGCCGATTTGTTTAGTATAAAGACTCCTTTATGGGCTGTATCGCCTTCATGCAAATTTATTCTCGCAGTTATTATGCGATTCAATTATTATATTGCACAATGTTCGGTCAGGTTTCGGCCGCTTTATGAACGCCGCTGTACCAGTTTTGTGAATTGTGTCTAGTCCAAATTTGAGGAAAGGGCTAATTTTGTGTCTGTACTGACAAAGCAAATTATTTGAATTAAATGTTTATAGCATGGCATGTTACTGACAATGATAATTTTGAATTTCAATCGACAAAATGACAGATAGATGCAGATACTTATTACGTAATTTCAATGGACAAAATGACGTGATAGAGTTTAGAACTGAGACATAACAAGACAACATTTTACTCAATAACTTAGTATATTAAGTTGAAATAATAAGCTCAGCATTACCAGGTTGTTTCAGCACTATAATGTCGCCTGTCTCTGCATTAAAGTCTTATACAATGGCGGCAAAAAGTTCGAATTAAAAAATAAGTGCCTGCAAATTACAATTGACGAAGATTAAAACCTTTTTTTTTAATATTTTTGAATCGAATATGGATTCCGTCAAACGGCTACCGAAATTCGCGCTTCAATGACTCACCGTTATAATCTGTGCCTTTTTAAAAAAAGAACATGTAATACATGGCAAATTATCTCTTCATCCTTTGGCATTTGAGATGTTTTTTCTTTTGGAACACAAGACTTTGAATTTTGAATTGTCATTTAATTATTTTTTCATCAAACCCTTAGCTGCCATTTTATTAAAATTTACGCAGCGTTTTTTAAAAATAAAATCGGTAGTAACTTACTTGTACATAATAATCAAATCAGGGACACAAAATAACGCTCAAAGCAATAATTTCAGTATCACGAATATGGACATATTTAAAAAAAAAGAACAACTGTAATGCCTCGGTCACGACTTCAGGCGATACGCCTTGCGACAAGCTACACATAGACGTTTGCTTGACTGGTTCACTATTCAGATCGCTAGTTTAGACTAGTAGAACACCAAGCATCATCTGGTTTTCCCGCATCAAAATGCGTGTCGACTAAACGTATAACTCGTGGACAAGC
Organism: Agrotis clavis; assembly: GCA_954870645.1. Taxonomy (NCBI): domain Eukaryota; kingdom Metazoa; phylum Arthropoda; class Insecta; order Lepidoptera; family Noctuidae; genus Agrotis; species Agrotis clavis. Next base: position 5,563,392 of record OX940939.1, on the reverse strand, counting down.
ATTAACGTCGCGCCTATTATGAATTCTCAAGCAAAGTCGCGCTCATTAGGAGAAGGCAATTAGCATTATGACCAGGTACTCTTGTCCGAAGTAAATAGCGGACTGTACGCAGATATACTTTTGCTATTTTCCCTGGTAAAAACTTTTAGGAAAATGGCGGAATTGCCATGTGTCAAATTGGATGACAGCTCGACATGTCACATTGAAATGTCAAAACAAATCGAGCTTGGAGGTGCGTTGTTTTCGCATGGAAAAAAACTTGGATTGGCTACTGGCTCAAGTAACATTTGCAGCCGATATTAGAATTTGAAAATACATACTTAGTTGGAAATAGTTAATACCATAAACAAATTAAACGCCTTGTTTTCTATTTCTTGCAAGTGTTTGATTGATCCTGAGTTTGGCCCCAAAGCTGAACCGTACAGCAGCCGCCCTCAGGCGACTGCTGCCCAATCTCAGCGGGCCAAACGCTTCCTGCCGTAGGCTGTACGCTGGCGTCGTGCGGTCCATGGCCCTCTACGGGGCCCCTGTGTGGGCCCTGAGCATCCGGACGCGACCACAGAAGCTGGTCGCATGCCAGAGGGTCATGGCTATCCGAATGATCCGGGGATACCGCACGATTGCCGGCGAATCGGCCAACCTCCTTGCCGGACTACTGCCTTGGGATCTGGAGGCGACTGCCCTCCAGCGCGTCTATGAGTGGCGCGTGGAGGCGCAGCGCCGGGGCGTGACCCCGCTGCCTCGAGAAGTCGAGGCGCGGCGCGAAGACCTCCGGCGCGATCTCAGGGCGGTATGGAAGGAACGACTGTCGCGACCGAAGGCCGGGCACGCCGCAATTGCGGCGGTAAGACCCCTCTTTGAGGAGTGGCTGGAGAGAAGTCATGGCGTCCTGACCTACCGCTTGACGCAGGTCCTCACCGGACACGGAAGTTTCGGGAGGTACCTGTGTCTGATGCGAAAGGAGGAGACGCCTGGGTGTCACCACTGCGAAGATCGCCCGGAGGACACGGTGGAGCATACGGTGCAAGACTGCCCAGCTTGGGCGGAGCACCGACGTGTCCTCACGGCTGCGATAGGCGGAGACCTCTCGCGCCCGGCATTGGTTGCGGCCATGCTGCGGGGCGAGACGGAGTGGGAAGCGGTCAGCTCCTTCTGCGAGGCAGTAATGCTCGTAAAGGAGGAGGCAGGCCGCGAGCGAGAGAGGACAGCGTCCTCCCTCCGCCCCAGCCGCAGTGGTAGGCGCCCACGGCGACGGACGTCGCTTGATGATCTCCGGCCACCGTAGGCGCGGGCATGCGGGCAGCGAGTAAAGGGCAACTCGCTGCCGACCAAGGACCATGCCCGGGTCGACGGCGCGTTGTGTCCCACGCGCGCCTCAAAGAGCGTCAGCATAATGACGGGGCCCCCTCTCAGAGGGCCAAAGCCTGCCGGGGTCGCGGGATTATTCCCTTACTGTAACCCCGGAACTTAACAGGCTATGAAGGACACCGTGGATTTTAGTCAGTAGAAGTCTGACAGTCCCTCCCGCCCTGCCCGGGGTTGGAGGACTCATTTGATGATTTTACCACGCTAAAAAAAAAAAAAAAAAAAAAAGTGTTTGATTGATACTATGTACATACAAGCTATTTTGTGCTTTTTTTTTTCTTTGTAAGAAATGACAAAACCACATTTTTTTCTTATCTGGATCTAAAACCTAAATCTGAAAACTTGGGATTTTGACAATCCATCTTACCAAGGCCAAGGGTTGTCTCGTATTACCAGGTTATAACCTGGTTTTGATTAACTATAGTCAATCCAGACAGATTACAAATTAGATTGGAAAAACTCAACATTTATGATGATTTCATACAGAACTTTTTGGACTGTATACCTCTCAGATAGCCTTTGAATTTAAAAATAGAATGAGGAAGCAATTTCTCTAAATATAGTGAACACTATGCTTATGTAGGTACCTCATGTCAAGTATGTATACTGTCATTTACACATTAGCAGTAAATAATTAATACAGAGTTAATGAGTACAGTCGCGATCAAAAATATATTATGTTCATAGAAAAAAGTTACAGAGAATCTTAAGGTGGCCATTGACGAGCCGAGCTTTTCAATACAAAATGGCATTAATCTGCTCACAAATGTCAAAATCGTATGCATTTTTTCTAAAACGGACACCTGTCTATTCGGATACGTCAATAAAAACGGTGTCGATTTGAATGTATCGTGAATGACTGGTTTTATAATTAGCTTAGTAATTTTCAGGGACAGTTTAAGCTATCTACATTGCTGGAGGCTCTCAGCCTAAACAGATGAAGCTGAATATCTGCTTTGGTATTCTCTAAGACAATTTCTAGGGTGTACGCTACGATGAGCTCGACGTCAAGTAGAGCCTTGAGATAGTATCGCGACACTTCGATGTTTGGCAGTACCTTAGTAAATATTAAACTATAGTTTCGACGTTGGGGTAGCGCTGTGCATAAGGATGTATCAATAAAGAATAGCATTGTAGTATTTTAAAGGAAGTGACTGCCTGTTTGACCTTCAGAACCCAGTTACGGTGTAATAGCATACTTATTTTTGTTGTTTGTTAAACAAGTTTTACATTAGTTTTTATTTGGACTTTCCGGCTTCTTTGAACTATTTTCTCTTCTATTAATTACAATGCGGAGAAAACAATGTTGTGAAAATACTCTTTAGCCGTCTAACGGAAAATCGCTTTTGACTTAAAAAAAACCCGTGTACATATTTAAGCTCGCGACTGTACCTGATGAGTGAAATCTTTAGTGGTATAATGAGTATTATGTTAATTTTGTTTGTGGAGGCACTTTGTTCTATGGCGATGTTGTATGACTTGTATGGCTAATTTTGCACTCATACAAAAATGTGTGGAATTTTTGGCGAAACACACACAAACATTAAATATAATAAGTATTTTAGATGCGAACAACTCTATCTGTCAGCATTAGAGGGTTTGGTGCGACGACTTCTTAAAATAAGAAATTCAACATAAATCTTTCCCAGGATTACTCGGTTGGGCCCATAGACTTAAAATGATGGACTGTGCCTTCCCTAACCAACTAACGAATAAATAAATGGTCCAAGAGACTATGGTCAATGTTAGGTAGCTATTGCTCAGTCCATACTTTAAGTCTATGGTCGGGACAGCTGCCGCACTAAAACGGAACATTAACTGCTGGCACTGCTGGTGATAAAACAAATGATGATTTTGCCGGTATCAGCGTACCCAACTTTCTTTTACCTAAAAATATAAGTCTCGCCAAAAAAAGGGTATGACCTCGCAGATTTAGGGAAAAAGCTGGACAAAATCTACAAGCAATGGTCCACTTTGTTTCTGGATAGAAAAAAAAATGAGACCTAGGTATGCCCAACTATGGAATACCTCAGGTTAACCTCACTATCTTTTTAATGGTACAAAACATAAATCTACAAAAATAATTACTTATTCCCCGAAAAAATAACTTACGTTTCCACAAATCATTCAAAAGATTACTCAGTGGGGCCCACCTACCGCATCAACACGGAACATTAGCAGCTGGTGACAAAACAAATGACGATTTTACCGGTATCTGAGTACCCAGCATCCTTTCATCTTACCCGCGGTAGCGACCAAGATAACCAGTCTCCTTTTATTGCTCATAATGGGTCAGATAGGACTCAGGTGGTCAAGTGTACTTTAGATTAAGTATTTTGGTGGCATTGGACCTTTTTTGTTCTTGAAAGCTGTGGAGGGGGTGTTTTATTTAATTTTTTGATTAGTTTTTTTTTATGTGTAATGGTTTTGCTCTTGACCTTAGTCTGGGTCAGGCGTGACTTAGACAAGGTCAACGATGGAGCGAGCTTACCCAGAGGAAGCCTAATAATATAAAAAAAAACTATATTTTTTTTTCTCTGTAAGTAAATATGGTGATAGAAAATATTTTGAGGATATAAATATTTTGAAGATTGAATTAGTACCTAAAGTCCGTTTTTTAATCTCGTAGACTGAATTGACAGGTGCAAATGGCAAACTGACATAAATTCCAATAGTATTTACGTCAGTTTTAATGTTATCATTTGTCAATTTGGTCTACGAGATTAAAAAACAAACTATAAGTATAGTTTAGAATTTTTCTTTTTAATCAATATGGTGAAGTAAAATATTGTGAGGAAACCATATCTTAAAACCAAATAATCAAAGACTGTGGTAGACCTCGTAGAAGATGGCGCGATGAGATAGACAAAACTAAAGACATGTGGCTCACATTAGCCCTAGATCGAAATTTTTGGAAGTCACGGGGAGAGGCCTTTGTCCAGCAGTGGGAAGACAAAGGCTGACAGTACAGTAATCCAAGACTAACATCCATCCACCTGAATCTAGACAGCGCTATTTTTAATACTGGCGAATAAATGGCAGTTCGGTAAGGAAAACATTTTGCTGTTGAAAGTTGTTTTTTTTGTAAGTGTTGTACTATGAGCGACTCTATTCATTTGATAGGGACTTTTTTTCTGGTTTATAAAATGAAATGAGTCCTCCCGGCTTGAGTGGAGCTGACACTGTCAGACTCTTACTGACAAAAATCTACCCTGTTCTATCTACTTACACATTGCCTTTCTGATTGGATCTTGATCCCCATTGAATATTGTTGATCCAGTTTTTGCTATCTTACTCTTTTCCCTGGACAAGAAAGAGATGGAAGAAGGGATGAGAGTATGCTTTCTTTATTAACCCCGATGAAGTTGCATAAGTGAAACTAGTTTGACAGGTTTTAATCTCTGCTTTTTCGTTCTGATTTTTTTTAGTAAAACACAAAATAACTAAGAGTGGGTGTTTCTCAATATGTAACAGCGACTATTTACAAGACAAGATGGAATAGTGAAAAAAATTGCAATTCTAAAAATTCTACGAAAACTACTCTAATCCTTTCCCTGTCCGACACGACCGACCACCAATAGGCCGCCGATACACCGATAACGTGTTTAAATCCAACTTTTTATTGAACCTTATCAACGGTTGAAGCTCATTTACCCACACAAACACACCTACTTTTATTTTTTTCAACTATCTTTACACACCCACACCCACTCAAGAAAGACAAATTTATCTTTACGGTCGTCGCACTCATTTGTCATTGGAATTTAAACCTTATTTCTTTTTGTTAGGGGTGTTTGAAAATTTGTTGGGGTGTAGAATTAAAGTGTGACGGTAGCGGTTAAGGAAATTTTTAGGATGGTTCCCAAAAGTGAAGTTTAATTTGTTTGCCGATTGGTATCACTTAATGTGAAGGTGTTTTGGGATTTTGTCGAATCATTTCGTTTGTTATTTAGAAGTAGTGACGCGTAGTCCAATTAGAACTAATTGGTGACTCTGGCTTTAAGATTTTGTATTATTTCGAATATTTCCTTTATTATGAAGCACATTTAAAATAGTTTAGAGCAGAATTACTAAACAACATTGGATACATTTTTCATTAACAATTACTAAAAAATTGGTTACAATTCGTGGTAAAATAATTGCAACAGTAATTATTTTGCTATCAAAATGTATTCAACCAAAGTCACAAAATCAAACATTTTCGAAAACAAATAACGACTAAACGCGTTCATAACATTGATTACATTCGATTCTAAAAACAAATGCATTCCATTTTCAAACGAACCACAGGCAAACAAACTCGAATTCAAATATCGAAACTCATCGGAATTCAAATTGAAATATCAAAATTCGAAATAAGAATTATTGTGATGACGCCACAGAGTAAAGACCACCAAAGCGCCGCCATCATTGAAATCAATACTTTGATCACTTTATGGCGTATGTATGTACATGGAATGTCACTCGAGTTTTAAACTTAAGTACGGTTTATCGGTTATCTTAAAGGGATTATTGAGCTACCGGTCTTTTTGTCGATAATGTCGATAGTTGATGCATATTGATTGGTAATGGAGTAAAGACACCTGAATTTGTTGAGATTTGTTACTTTTTAAACCAGGTGCTGCTGTGAGAGAAATATTTTTTTAAATTGTTATGCATAAAAATTATTTTATTTTTTATTCAATTTTATAACCTATAGCGATTAATACTTTTTATTCCTTGGCATTCTTTTGAAAATGCTACATTCAACGGAATTTTTTGAATATTTTGTTTAACAATAAAATAACGATATTATTTGAACTTTATGTAGTTCGAATATTTGTGATTCGTTCAAGTAGTTTAAGATTAAAACAAGGTTTATCCGAATGAGTTGTAATGTGCAATAAAAATATTACGGATTAAAAAAGGTAGTTAAAAATGTTAGTTTTTTTTAAATTGTTGTTTACAATGATTTATTTTTATTTTACTTTAAGCAAATAAATAAATCAATAGAAATTTTTAACCAGACAGCGATGATGTATAGAAAAACAGTGTTGGGTGGAAAAATATTTTTAATCATAATATTTCTCTCGTTATTTTATGCTTCATAAAAGGACTTCATTTATGGCGTCCAGCAAAAAAAAAATTCAACATAATTATAGGTAAATACCACAATATAACACCGTCAAGGAGCCTATATTTCTTGTGCTCTCAACATTATAAAAAGGTGACCTTAGAGCTAGCAGATGAGGGAACGACCTGTCGACCGCAATCCGTCTCCCGCCCACGGCTCGTCGTTTGGGCGCCGCCCTAGGCCCGCCCAAATGTGACGATCAATTTGGAACGTCAGGGCTTCTGACACGCATTGATGAGGCGATTAGATGAGAGAAAGTTAAATATAGTATAAAATAAGAATGTTTTTGGTGAATTTATTTCATTGTTTAAATGAAAGTTTGCTGTTAAATCATCACGTATAAAATGAAATGAATTCACGTATAAAACTTGTTAGTAAGTGTCAATATTTCAGCGTCTATGACACTGACGGCTCTTACATCTAGGATTGGTAGTAAAACCTATCTCAGCTTCAAGATTTCTAGTAAAATGACAAAATACTTCATTTCTACATGATACCAATTTTTCCTGACAAGATAAAACGCTTTCATCATCTGCCTAGCCTTTGCCCAACTATATTGGGGTCGGCTTCCAGTCGAACCAGATGCAGCTGAACATTAGTATTTTACATGGAGCGACTGCTTATCAGGCATCCACAACCCAGTAACTGGGCAATACGATACTCCATGGTAAGACTGGTTGTCAGACTTTGAAGCTTCTGACTAATAGTAACGACTGTCAAAGATCTACAAATGACAGCCGGGACCAACGACTTGACGTGCTTTCCAACGCACGGAGGAAACTCGCTATGACAGATGGTGACCCATCCACAGACCAACCTCGGCAAGCGCGGCTTAACCCAGAAGATCGGCCTGTGCGGCTGTAATTATTTAGCCACGAGATCCTCCACAAGATAAATATTATTAGACCTATCCATGACTTTCTTTTATAAAAAAGTTCGACAAAACATAAATTCTCCCATTTCAATAGAAGAGTGTTTGTAAACAAAGAAAATAAACACTCCAATAAAGATATATGAAATAAAACGTACCTTTCAAGAGGGAATAGTAGGAATAGCGTAAAAATATACAAAATATTCGCGCTCCGTCATATTATGATGCGAGTCGCGCGTCAAAGTATTTCTTTTTGACGTTCGCATCACCTTACTTGGTAGGGTTGACATCAAACTGACATTTAAATATACTGACCAAATAAGGAAAAGTATTGACAAAATCTAATAAAACTCCTTGCAAGAGAAGCCCAAACTAGTCATTGCTTCGTCGTTTATTTCTAGTGTCACGTGTCAAAATTGGAAATTATGTCATTCTTTAAGGTTTCACTAATGCGGAGACTATGCCATCACACTTTTCTATTACTTTTTGTTTGATAACTTCTCTATAGAATCTTAAAACTCTTTGTTTGGACATGCATTTCAAAATTTGTAATGTTACTCTGTATCATCAATGCCAGTAATTGGCTAGGCTTTAAAAAATGAGCTTAGATGATTGCACTAATCCACAAATTCCTTCTAAAACAGCAGACTTAAAAAGTTCTTTAAAAATCAACAGCACAGATAATAATTATGTATTGTAACTCAAAAAAGATTGAAATATAAATACTTTGACAACCCTAACCAAGAAAGAAGTGAATATCAAATAAACTTGCGACTAGAGAATGCGGAAAATGTAAAATTGACGTTTTCACGATTCAAGGGACAGGTGTGAGTGCCACACAGTGTAATAGAAATGTTGGAACAACCAGGCATTCCTCAATTCCTCACACGACGACAAGCAATAACAGAATCGTTGCTGCCAAACTAGAAGGGCACTTATCGAGCCTGGTAAGGAAATATTTGTGTGTGAATTTCTGAGTGTGCAAATATTTTTTATCGGAAGTGTAGCTAAATTATTTCGAGTGACGAGTTGTGGTAGAAAAAATATATCCGGCAAATGTTAAAGATAATTCAGGCGATGCGTTTTTCATTGGTTATAAATAATTAAATTAGTGCCCTTTGTGGGCTTTGATTACCTACTTCAGTAAGAAGTATGTTTCAAATAATCCAAACAGGCAGTGGCTGTTTTCCACACCAATAATAAAACAAAAAAGAATCAGTGACATTTTAATAGTATACTTGACATGAAGTGTCAACGAATTTTTAAATTTAAACTTGGAACACTTTTTTTTTTTTTTTTTTTTTTTAGCGTGGTAAAATCATCAAATGAGTCCTCCGGCCCCGGGCAGGGCGGGAGGGACTGTCAGACTTTTACTGACTAAAATCCACGGTGTCCTTCATAGCCTGTTTCGTTCCGGGGTTACGGTAAGGAAATAATCCCGCGACCCCGGCAGGCTTTGGCCCTCTGAGAGGGGGGCCCCGTCATTATGCTGACGCTCTTTGAGGCGCGCGTGGGACACAACGCGCCGTCGACCCGGGCATGGTCCTTGGTCGGGCAGCGAGTTGCCCTTTACTCGCTGCCCGCATGCCCGCGCCTACGGTGGCCGGAGATCGTCTGCTGACGTCCGACGCCGCGGGCGCCTACCACTGCGGTTGGGGCGGAGGGAGGACGCTGTCCTCTCTCGCTCGCGGCCCGCCTCCTCCTTCACGAGCATTACTGCCTCGCAGAAGGAGCTGACCGCTTCCCACTCCGTCTCGCCCCGCAGCATGGCCGCAACCAATGCCGGGCGCGAGAGGTCTCCGCCTATCGCCGCCGTGAGGACACGTCGGTGCACCGCCCAAGCTGGGCAGTCTTGCACCGTATGCTCTACTGTGTCCTCCGGGCGATCTTCGCAGTGGTGGCACCCGGGCGTTTCCTCCTTCCCCATCAGGCACAGGTACCTCCCGAAACTTCCATGTCCGGTGAGGACCTGCGTCATCCGATAGGTCAGGACGCCGTGACGTCTCTCCAGCCACTCCTCAAAGAGGGGTCTTACCGCCGCAATTGCGGCGTGCCCGAACTTGGAACACTTGCTTGGGTGTTACCGATAACATGACATGAAAGCTTTTCAATCGTGTTTTACGGTATTACTGAATCGCGAGTTCGAATTTCATAAGCTGCGAGTTTTTAACAAACTGTTCTCAACCGTCTCGTATTTTATTTTATATTTTTGCTCCGGTTTTTAGATATGAAATGCAAAACTTGTTCTATATTTGAATTTATACGGTATTTTTTTTGGCAGGTTCGAGGCAATTTAGTGTCTCTAATTGTCTATGGAAACGGCTTAAATATTTTAATTTTTGAAGACATGATTTAATAAGAATTACGATTTATTGATCCAGTAGATATCATCATCATCAGTCTATAATGTTCCCACTGCTGGGACACAGACCTCCTCTTTTTGAGAGGGAGTGGGCCATAATCCAACACGCGGGCCCAGTGCGGATTGGTGGAAGTCACATGTCTTCGATTTTGTTAGTAGAATAACAAGAAATAAATCTGGTGAAAATTAACTTCAGGATGAAATGGCGACAGGTCACCGGAACAACTTGCGACCCACGGATGCCCCTCAAGTTAAAGGGGAAAATATACAAATCACTGATTAGACCTGTCGTATTGTATGGATCGGAATGCTGGGCTGTGAAAATGTAAATATGATGGATGAGAAACGATTGCATGCAGCGGAGATGAGGATGTTGAGATGGAATTGTGGAGTGACAAGAATGGATATAGTTATAAGGAATGAGTTTATAAGGGGAAGTTTGAAAGTGGTGCCTGTTACAGAAAAAATGAAAGGGATCGTCTATCTTGGTATGGACATGTGATGAGGAGGGATGACACTCATGTGACTAAGAGAGTGATGAGTATGAATGTTGATGGATGGAGAGGAAGAGGAAGGCCAAAGAAAAGATGAATGGATTGTCTAAGGAATGATATGAACGAAAAAGGAGTAAATGATGCTGTGACGTCTGATAGGGGAGAATGGAAGAAGAAAACGTGTTGCGCCGACCACAAGTAAAATGGGAGAAGGGTAGGAAGAAGATGATGACGATGATGATAAAAAATGAGTTACTTTGTCTCTGGCAGAAAGCAGAACCTCCTTATTTTAAGAAAAGAGTAAAAAAGAACAGTATTACAGGCCCGAAGCCACCTAACATGCCGATTCCTATCGGCTTGTCTTTCGAGATAAAGCAAATACTAGTATCTATTATTTTCATTATTCATAAACAAATTAAGAAAAGAACAATAAAAAAAAATAAATAAACGCCTACAAATTTTTTCCGCGCAATTTCAACTCACGCCAAACAGACAAAGTTTGTAAGCCGCAAGGCGAATCCGGAATTCAGTTCATAAAATTCAAAGTTTCTCTTGTAGCGATCGTGAGCTTGAGGCCACATAACACCGCTAGTTTATGGACGCTCGGAAGCCGAATATTACCGGCTTATGATAAGGATAGAAATATGAAATGCGTACGCCAGAACGAGATGGAATGATACTGGACTTCGTAATTCGTTTAGATTGTATTATTTGGATGACAGATTCACATTAGTTTTGGTTCGCGCTTATTTTTTTTTGTATTTATTGTTTTCACCTGTCCATTTGCATTTGATTTGGTATTATTGTTGAAATTTATAAGTTTTGCGTAGTTAGCGCATTAATAACAAAGTTAGTTCAGTTCAATGGTATTGTTATTTGGTAAATGTTCAGTGTTCACCGTAATATTAGTTTCGAAGTTTTAACTAGATGGCGTTGTGCAATTACGTCACGATCCTGAATCGCGGTGTTAAGGTCTGTAGGCGATTAGTATAGGGTCTTGTGAACATCATTTTTAAGGAAGTTGTTAATAATCGATTAACCGACTACAGAAATTAAGGAGGTTACTCAATTTATTCGTCCTTAAAATACAACGTTTATTTTGTTTATTCTTTGTTCGCGGCATAACTTCATCGTTTATGAACCGATTTTGATGATTCTTTTTTTGTTGGAAAGAAGATGTTTTAATGGTGGAAACTTGATAAGGAAAGCAGGGTTTGATGATAGAAGACCAGAGAAATCGAGTGAAACTTTCAAAAATCGTAGGGGCGGCTAGTATGTTTGTAAGTTTTTTCATTAAGTTTTGGTCCGGCTTCCCTTTCAAGGATATTTACCCTACGCCACTGCAGTATTATGTTATCTCAAAAAGCCATGCCACTAAGTTATCTAGCTGATGACCCACAATAACAAGAGTTGCCACAAAACTACCATAAATACTTCCATTTTTTCTTAAACGACACCATTATTTTCCCCAACAAACATTTACGTAAACAAACGGCAAAGCTTATGAATTCAATGTCTTTTCCCTAATTAATTAGCATCATTTGCATGACCTTGGTACCATCGACGTATCTCGTCCGATGTCAAACTGACATAAGGGTTATGTCATGGCCGTCAAATGACGCACGCCGTGTGTCTAATGTGACGTTTTTATGATTTTTCTATGCAAATTATGACAGAAATGATGGCCAGTCTTTTGTGTCATATTTCAAGCACTTTGATGTCGTTTTGGTGGGGCGTGTAAGGTAAAAATGTAAGGTAGAAAGTAGGATTACAGCACTGCATTAATAGTATGAAACATTATGACAGTAATACAAGCCAGATAATATAATAGATAACGAAGAAAAGGAGAACTAATTTATTTGAAATACTTTTAAAGTAAAACGAGATCACAGTATGTAAAGAATATGTATGGCTTAGTTTGCTAGGCCTAAAAACATTACCTCCCCGACTCTAGAGACGACAGCCATCTTGGATTTGCTCCAATTCCCAAACAAGCATTTGGAAGGGAGTTCAACCAATGATCCATACATACCTTGTCCAAATCGCCGAAACTACTTTCAGATGTTACAAAATTCATAGGATTCCAGAACATTTTGGAATATTCGAGAGGCATGTCTAGTTTCTGTATCATTTCCCTGTCGGCCCTCCGTGCGGTCCCCTGCGGTACCTTTGTTACAATATGTATGTTGGAACTTGACGCAAAACATATACAGTACCCTCCAACTTACATTTACGTCGGATTTATCTGTTTCGCTATTTGGTGTAACCTTAAAATAAATATTACTCACAGTTTATTATCCGTTATTTGTAACATTTTTGTATTTATTGCCTCGTTATATTAAGCAACTCCTTTTAAAAAGCCCGTATCTGTAATTAAGTAATGTTTAATCGTTTTATTACTCTATCATATAATTTTCTAGATTCTAACGTGTTTGGAATGATGAAAATGCGTTTCTAATTCCGTGTTCGTATTAACAACGATACTTAATTGTGACTGGTTAAGTAAAGTCATAAAGTTTACAACATTTCACAATGTTTAATGGGTGCCTATCCTAGGAGCATTTCCGTCATTATTCCACCTCAAAAATATCCACTTGACTATATAAACTGTGTACACTTTTACACCTAAATTACACCATCAAGCGTGCTGTTCAAACGGAACACATAAAAAGGAACAACACGTGAAGCCGTTAGTTTGGCACCCCCCTTAATAATAGGTGATTTGGCCTCCCTTGCGCCCACATATAGACACCGACAGCCGTATTATGACCAGAATTTGTTGGCCTCTACGTGGCGAAAAATCTGGGGAGGTTTTGGAAGCTTCGGAGCACAATTTCCAAGGTGGGGCAGGTCTTGCTACCCTGGTGATTTGGCGTGGATGCGTGCTTCCGAGCCATCTTGGAGGTTTCGGTCTAATGCCACTTGTATTGGACATTTTATTGTCACACGCTGCTACTTTTCCGTGAGTTGTGAACCTCGAATTTTAGGAAGTATGTTCTCACTGACGTTTTTATAGGCACTAAACGTAAAATAAAAGTGAACTTTGAGTGTTTCTAAGTTTTGCGGTTTTTTTTCCGCCTTTTATTTACTGCTGAGGTGTGAGCGTAAGAATGTTTCAATGAATTTGAAGGGAAAGCGATTGCCGCGATTGCCAGGGAAAAAATTACGGCTGGTATGTAGGTTACCTTTAATAATAATTTGTTTGTTTCAATTTGAATTCTGAGACAAATTGTAAAGATAAGAACGATTTTTGGTCAAACTAAACATAATAGGGGAGTACTCGTATTTTCTAATTGTAAATATCTACTAAGTGATTCCTAATTCTAAAGGCCAATAACTAAAATCCTAGAAATAATGAGGTCATACCGATAGTTTGGCAGTCATAGTCAACGAATTTTATCTACAAATTTCTTTCGCAACTATTCTTACGCCGAAAACTTAAAGAATCCGACAGAAGCTTCGAAATATATCCTACCCGATAACCGCAAAGAATTTAATAGACACATCAAACTGAAAACTTTGGGTCTCGCAATAAAATCTCCTTATTACTGACTTCGCTCCGAGAATCATTTCGAATATTTCAGAGAATAATTCGGAATAATTTCGTTGTTTTATTTTTTAATGTTTCCGTGGCAATCCGGGGCGTTTGGTCGTTTGCATAAATTACGTGTGAGTTTATTAGACTTTGTGGTACATAGAAGTGTCGTTTTCTCAATTTTCCCGCCAATTTTTGGGTTACAAAATGGCTGCCGGCGCGTCGACACGCACAGCCCTCACGCGATACGGCATTCCCTTTCAGCTTTGTTGAATTATTTATTTGTTTTCAATACCTGTGATGCCTTCAATAAAAATTGTTAGTATCTTTGTCTGTTTGTGTTGTACAAGCCATTGCGATTCCGGATGCGACTGGTGTTGCGATTTTCGTGAATGTTTTTAAGGAGAAATATTGTCGGGACAACTTTGGGGACAGTAATTGTTCAGAGAAAAATGTCTGGTATGTGTTTTTGTCGCTGTGTTAAATTGTATTTTGATTTGATATTATGTGTGTTCTTGTTCTTCGCGGTGTTTTATGGCGTGTTTAATATTTCACAGTAATTTTAAACGGGACAAGCAAGGTGTGAATTTCTCGGGGGAGCCTGTAACCCCTAGAGAACGCGTCCCCACGGTGGCGGATCGGGGAAAGCTCGTTGGTATTGTTTCCAATACCAAAGGGTAAGAGGGAAATAAAATACCTCTCGCGGACCAACAGGCAATCCCTCCAGAGGGCCACTTGGTGGTAAACAGAGAAAGGGCTTGTGGAGGGCAATGGCGTCGGGCAGGACGTCATGCAGGGGATGGCGGCGGAAGAACCCAACAGTCAACGGTGGCATCCCAAGCCCCAGTTAGCACGAGGGGTTACTGTCTTGGCGTCTGGTGGCAGCCGGCCGTAAAAATATATAAGCCAACTTTTACTTCTGGTCATGAAAAGTACAAATAATAAAAGAAGTGTAACTACTAGGGCGTCCCCCTCAAGCGACGATAAGAGTGAAGGAACTACAGCAAGTGCTAGGGCGTACCCCCGAAGCGACGGCAATGTCACCAGAGCCCATACACAAGCACCAAATATGCGCATCGCGAGTTGGAATGTGGGCTCAATGACAGGACGAAGCGCCGAGCTGAGCGAAGTATTACATCGAAGACGCATCAACATATTATGTTGCATTCAAGAGACGAAATGGAAGGGGTCTAAGTCGCGAAACATCGGGCATAATTACAAACTCATATACCACGGGACACGACCACAAAATGGAGTTGGAATTGTGGTAGATCATGACCTTCAAGATCGCATAGTAGAAGTGAACAGAATAAGCGAGCGACTAATGTCAATCAAGTTTGCTCTTGATAACCAACCATGCATGAACATCATATGCGCGTATGCACCACAGACTGGCTGCTCAAATGCAGAGAAAGAAACATTCTGGAACGAGATAAACGATCTACTACAATCCATCCCGGCAACGGAGTCGAGATATATAGGCGGTGACCTAAACGGCCATGTTGGACGCAGAACATTCACGTACCAGAGAATACACGGCAACTGGGGATATGGCAATATTAACCCGGAAGGCGAGAAAATCTTACAATTTGCGTCAACCCACGATCTTGCAATCGTCAACACGTTCTTCTCTAAACGCCCCGAACACCTGATTACATACAAAAGCGGCGGGGCATGCACACAAATAGACTACATCCTAACAGATCGGCACCGGCTGAAGACTTTCAGGGACTGTAAAGTAATCCCCGGAGAACCGCTCACATCACAACATCGTATCTTAGTCGCTGAATTTAGAATGCCTAAACCGATAAAGGTGAAACAAGAGAAGATCACGCGGATACGCTGGCACAAACTCGGACATGAAGAGGGGCTAAAGATGTGTGAAGACATCGCAGAGTACCTTGACTCACAACAAGAAGACACTGCCAATAATATGTGGAGAGATTTCCAATCCTTCTGCCATCAAAAAGCCAAACTGTACCTTGGCGTATCAAAAGGGGCCGTTAGCGGCGACAAAGACACGAAATGGTGGCAAGAAGATGTCAAAGAAACATTGAACACCAAGAAAACTCTCTTTAAGCAATGGCAAACGACTGCAGATAATGCCGATCTCACAGCTTATAAGGACGCAAAAAAGATTGCAAAACGAGCCGTAGCGCAAGCGAAAGCCATGTCAGACGATGATTTTTACGCTAAGCTGGAAACTGTCAACGACAAAGAAATCTTTAAAATAGCAAAACAGCGTCACATGAACAGCAAGGATATAAAGACCATTAAGTACATCAAAAATGAACAAGGCCAACTGCTCACAGCAAACGATGACATAAATGAGCGATGGGCAGAGTATTACTCAGCACTTCTCAATGAAACCTTTCCAAGTGAAAAGCTCTGCGAAATTCCTGCTACTGAAGGCCCGATACCAATCATATCACCCGCAGAGGTCCACGCAGCAATTAAGGCTATGGCAAACAACAAAGCTCGTGGACCTGATGATATACCTAGAGATGTGCCGTTGCCGGCAATATTGCCCAAGGTGGGAATATAGGTGGAAATATTGCCGGCAATATTGCCGGGAGTGGAAATATTTGGGAATATTGCTTAATTTTAAGTCAAAGTGAGTGCGAAAACTATGTAACACACTTAAAATTAGCATTTACAGACCATGGTCTACATTATATACAAATTTTTTTTTTTTTTTGTAAAATTGCCAAAATTGCCGGCAATTTTGGCAATATTCCCGGTATTTTACCGGCAATATTGCCCATTGTTGCCGCACACGACTGTGAATATAAGAAATTACACATACATTTTAAGATAAGAATTGACGATCATTGTATATTGAATAAAAAGGCATAAATTCGAATAATTTATTTTAATGTTGTAGTTTAATCTAGTCAACGAATGCTCAAAGCATAGAGGGAAATTCTGGAAACACATTCTTTACTACGTAACTTTGTTTGGACTAGTTAGGAGGTGAACATATCAAAACCATGAGCTCTGGGGGGGGGGGGGGGGGTTGAAGGTACCATTTTTTGGTTTTTCGCTTACATCTCGGAAAACCATCCGTTCTAGCAACATAGCGTGTGTGAACAAAATAAAAAACTAAATCAATTTCCCGTAAGTTTTACCCAGTAAGCATTTCAAGATCTTGTAAGTTTTCGAGTTTTCATAGTTTTCGCAGTATCCGCTTTTGAAAGTCTGTAATTTAGGGGAAAAACCATTTTTAGTTTCGCGCATTTGGAAATTGTATTTGATATCGCCATAGATCCAGAAAGCAGTAGCAGTTGATTCAGACCCTCCCTTCACCACCTGCGATGAACAGAGCCAGCATGCTGCATCTTGAGATGATATGGGCCTCCAGATCTTTATCTGGAGGCCCACGGACATTGAGAGAGACCCCCTCGGGTCTCTCTCAATGTCCACCAGCTATAGTTCTTTAATTCGGTGACCACTTGATATGTCTTGTCTTTCCCCACCGAGGGAGCAGTAAAAATTAGCTTACAAACTCATTTTAAATTATACTAGGTACTTACAGACTAGGTAGGACTGTACTATGTAGGAAATCCGCACCCATAAGAGATGCGGAAAAACTATCTTTGGAAACTTTAGTTCTTTTTTCTTGTAAACAATTTTCGTATAGGTAGGTATTAATTTTTGGTCAAGTGTGAGTTGCCCACAAAAACACACGGAGGAGTAGGTACTACAGGGATGGCAATATTAAATAAGACTTTCCGAATGCAAAAAGGTAAATATGTTTTTTTAAAACTATACAAGATATCGAAATGGTTACTAAATAAAACTTATAGGAAATTTATTCAGCCTTTGTTTTATTCATACAAACCATGCCGCTAGGAGGCATGGTTTCAGAGTTATAAGTGAAAAATCAAAAAATGGAACCTTTAAACCCCCCTCCCCCACAGCTTAAGGGCTAGTGGCGGGGACTTTAGATAATTATATTCACCTCCTAACTAGTTCAAACAAAGTAACGTAGTCCAAAATCGTGTTCCAAGAATTTCCCTCTATAACTGTTCGTTGAGTGGGCTACTAGTTTTTCATGCAAAATCACATAGCAAAAACAACGAGTATAAGTACCTATACAATATGGAAGTATAAATCTCTGTCAAAACTACAAATAATCAACAAAAATAACATTATTTTAATGCATTTGTTTCGGTAATTTTTACATAATCAGTAAATCACCGTTTAGAGTAACAACTTAGTAGTTTTTATAAGGCGGACTTAATGCCGCAACGTATTATCTACAGTAATATAAACTGCACCTGCAGTAATAATAAAATATACTGGTGTTATTTGACTGGCAACTTTGGCAATATTGCCAATGTTGCCGGCAATTTTGGTATTTTACCGGCAGTGGCAATATTGGGAATATTGCCGGCAGTGGGAATATTGCCATCAGGCACATCTCTAGATATACCTGCTGAACTGTGGAAGAAATTAGGTGACACCGGTGTAATTTTCCTGACGAAACTTTTCAACAGAATTCTGATTGACGGAATGCCCGATGATTGGAGAAGGAGTTTCCTGCGACCATTTTATAAGAACAAGGGTGACATCAGACTATGTGGAAACTACAGAGCCATAAAGCTAATATCACACACCTTCAAAATATGGGAAAGAGTCATCAACCGCAGACTACGGCAACTCACTCAGGTGTCTGAAAACCAATGCGGGTTCGTTCCTGAAAGGTCGACAACTGATGCCATACATTCGATCAGAATTCTGATAGAAAAACATAGAGAGAGCCAAACCGACCTACACATGGTATTCATCGACTTGGAAAAAGCATTCGACCGTGTTCCAAGAGAACTTATCTGGCAAGCTTTAAGAGCACAAAATGTCCCAGAGCACTACATATTTCTGGCGAAAGACATGTATCACGCTGTTAAAACTAAAGTGCGAAGCCCAGCTGGAACAAGCGATGAGTTCGATGTGATGGTCGGAGTCCATCAAGGTTCAGCGTTGAGCCCGCTGCTCTTTGTCCTCGTAATGCAATACCTTACGGCGGAACTACAGCGCCCCCCACCATGGGATATACTTTATGCTGACGACATTGTATTGATCAGCAAAGACCCCAACAATCTTCAGCAAATAGTGGAAGAATGGCGAGGAGCGCTCGAGAGAGCCGGTTTGCGGGTTAGCAGAGAGAAGACCGAGTACCTGCACTGCAATTTCAGTGGCACAAACAGCAGCAACACTATCCATCTGCAGGGCACCCCACTAAAGGTAGCCGACCACTTTAAATACCTTGGCTCAATCATCTGCAATGATGGGACAATAGATGCCGATGTAACCCACCGTGTGAACACCGGGTGGATGAAATGGAGGGAGCTATCTGGGGTTCTATGTGATAAAAGGATGCCCGTTCGCACTAAAGGCAGAGTCTACAAAGCAGCAGTTCGTCCGTCCATGACATACGGTGCCGAATGCTGGCCACTGAAAAAGCATCAGGAGCAAAAACTCCATGTTGCAGAAATGAGAATGCTAAGATGGGCTGGTGGGGTAACGATGCTGGACCATGTCCAAAACATCCATATTCGGGGCAGTTTTAAAGTAACGCCTGTACCGGAAAAGATCATGGAGAGCCGCTTAAGATGGTACGGTCATGTCATGAGGCGACCATCGGACCACATGACGAGAAAAGTGCTCGATGTTGATACCCAGCCCAGAAGACGCGGTAGACCCCGCCT
This sequence comes from Agrotis clavis, assembly GCA_954870645.1. Taxonomy (NCBI): domain Eukaryota; kingdom Metazoa; phylum Arthropoda; class Insecta; order Lepidoptera; family Noctuidae; genus Agrotis; species Agrotis clavis. The sequence goes on along the minus strand of OX940939.1, from coordinate 5,543,944 downwards.
TACATGGATGCAAGTCATTGAAAAAGACCTGAAGAAGATGCAACTAACATCCCAGACGACCCAGGACAGACCGTCCTGGCGAAGATTGACCAGAAGGGCTGACCCCAAATAAATGGGATTAAGGCCAGGCAGAAGAAGAGACAAGCAAGGTGTGAAAAACACAAACTCGCACGTTGCCTACATAACAGCAAGTTTAATCGACGAGAACTTACAGGTAGATTATTATTTATTGCAAATTGTCAATTATGGGGACATTGATTTTTTATAAATGTTGACAATGATGGTTGGTGCCTACTTAAAAAAAATACCACCAAAATACTGTGAAAGTATATAAAGATCGAAATCTTATATTTTCCAGTTCCCAAGAGTTTCAGCTTTACATGGAACAACAGACTGTCTGTCTGAACCAACGACTATATATTACTAGACTACGCATTGCACGATCTAACGAACAAAACTATTCTGCCAACTCGCTGAGGTACTACGTAAGCGAGGGGGGCGGGGTACTGCGTTGTGATTGGCTAACTCAAGGTCTGTTCTGTCTCAACGTATGTTTACGGCTCACAGGATTGGTCGAAATGAGACGGATATAAGACTTTTTTGCCTAATGTGTTGGCAGACATCGGTCGCCTGTTATTAGGAGTCTAGTATTATATCGTCGTTGGTCTGAACTTAATAACCCTGTTTGTGTATGTGAGTTAATTTTTTTTAAACGTAGGTACCACGATACAGGAGCAATTCCAAGCACAAAGTCAAAGCATTTATTTCAATTTAGTCAGTACAGGCACTTTTAAAAATCTCAATATTCATCATCATCATCTGCCTAGCCTTTTCCCAACTGTTGTGGTCGGCTTCCAGTCAAACCGGATGCAGCTGAATATCAGTATTTTATATGGAGCGACTGGCTATCTGACCTCCACAACCCAGTAACCGAGTAATACGATACCCCATGGTAAGACAAAAAAAAATCTTAAAAAATCTGAAGTGAAGTTTTTAAAACCTGAATACTGAGACTATTAGAAAGTTTCGAAACTGGATTCTAACTACCCTTGTGCCAACTAATACACTTCTAATAGGTACCCACTTAACCATTACCCCATTTCTATCGATTCGTTCGGAAATCTTAGTCCCCTACGAACCGAAAATCTGTCAAGTGCGAAACTCAAATATTTGCAGTGAAAGTTGGTTCAAAACAAGAGGTGCACATTTGACACTCTTTTACATGTAGCGAGGGGCTCGGTCAATACTGCCCGGCAAATAGATTAGCTGTATTTACTAGTGGTTCTCGATTGTCACTGAGAAGTGTTCGAGTATCGAGTATGGCGTGAGTATGGTACAAAAATAAAGTGTGAAAAATGAAATCGGTGAGATTTGTTTGAAGGACGGAAAGAGGTCTTTTGAAAGATTAGTTTTTTTTTAAATCTTTTTTTACAAGTTTTGATTTCTTAAGTAATTTATTTACGTTGTAAAAATTATCATTATTAATTATAGCAACTTCATAGAACTTTTTGGTTGCATATTTTTCAACTTCTATTGTCCTACTGCTGGGTTTAGGTAACTGACATAATAATAGATACTTGGTTCAATGTTTCTCTGTATCCAAGGCTACTTTTGAAAAAAGACGAAAAAGAACTTTTATAATCAATATTTCTCTGAATGCGTTTAAATGCCAGTACTATACAAAGCGCGACTGCTTATCCAACCTCCACAACCCAGCTACTGGGCAATATGAAATACTGGTCACTTCATTCATAATTCACTTCTATTAAAAAAAAAGTGAGTTTCCAATAGTTGGGCATTGGTAGTGAAGTGCCAAATCAATGTATTTGATCCCAACTTGATCCCGAGCAAATATTTGATCCAACTCGGGGGCGCAAACATTTGCCAAGTATCACGTGTTGGTGGGAACTGCACGCATATGCACTAACACTGACGATTTTTCGCTTTTTTTTAACTGTGCCTTTAAAATATTTTTCTGTTTCGTTGCAAGTGCACAAAATCGTTAAAACTTCGAAGGCTGAAGGTTATCGGCGATCGGCCGGTTCGCGCCGGAGACCGCGACAGGAGACAGCGACAATACTTAACTTTAGGCAATGTATGAGCGGCAGTTCGCGAGCGAGACACAGACAGGAGACAGATACGGTAGCAATCTCCGGTCGCGGTCTCCTGTCGCGGTCTCCTGTCTTGGTCTCCTGTAGCAGTCTCCGGCGCGAACCACCACCTTAAGACTTCAACATAGATGGCGAAATGTACTCTACACTAATATTATAAAGCTGAAGAGCACGTTTTGTTGAACGTGCTAATCTCGGAACTATACTGGTTGGAATTGAAAACTTCTTCTTGTGTTAGATAGTGCATTTATTGAGGAAGGCTATGGGCTATATAACATCACGCTACGACTAAAAGGAGCCGAGCAGCGGGTTGAAGACACGGGGAACTGCTAGTTTGTTATGTTAGCTGTTATTTGCGATTTCGCTCGCCCGTGGCGCCACTTTCTGAAGAACATCGTGAGGTACACACTGACCGGGACATTATTTTTAATTTACCCAAGGGCTATATTATTTCGACTGTAATGTTTTAGGCGTGGGACACATAGAAAATACGTAAGACGAGGACGCGTCGCGGACGTGCGACAATGTATGAGAGTGGCGCCCGCGCCCCGTCTCTTCAGTGTGTTTTACGTCGCGACGCTTCTATACATTTTGTATGGAAGAGACGCCGAAGAGACTTAGGTCTCCGCCCCGTCTACGTCTTACGTCTTTTCTATGTGGCCCGCGCCTTACGTTCATCACTGGCCGAAACTCCACAAACTATAGACACGCGGTAGACACGTTATTGTTTTTTTTTAACTAGTGCTGTCCACACTTCCACACGTATAGCAACGACCGCAGCGAGTCCCGCCCGGATTACGGCACTAGCCTATCGATTACGTCACCGAAGCCCTAATCCGAGACGAGAACTATTCAGGGTTGCCACACGAGAAAAAAACGTTGTTTTGGGGATTATAAATTTCGGAAAATCGATCTTTAAGAGAGATTAAATATCTGATTTGCTTCATAAATAAAAAAATAAGCTAAGGAGCCAAGTTAAAAACGATAAACGCAAATTAAAAAATGTAAAGCACCAATTTTTACTTTTGACTGAAACAGATTGTATAAATAAAACTGTTGCCGTATCTATGACTTGTGTAAGTCTAGAAAATCTTGGTTGAATTACGAAATTACTAAGAAGTTGAAAAAAAAAGTTACAGGTTGCGACAAGAAGGTCTAATATCTTTTTGGACTAAAGTACTGGCTGGCAATACAAACTTCATCAATAAAACACAAGCTCTACGTTCCTTTCATAAATATCGTCTTTCTCATTCATAAATGTATTCTAATTACACCTTTTGAACCCTGACAAGTTACAAAGTTACGATTAGTGCTTATATAAAGCCATATAAGGAATATTCTAGGACAGGTTATTTAGAGCGGCATTGAAACTTGTTTGGAAAAACAACACAGTAAGTGTATGTTCGATGGTTCATCTTCGTTGATATTGACAGGTTTAGAAGCCAGTTCGTAGCCTAACAAGACGTCTTAAAACCAAAGTAGTTCCAGTCAGGGAGAGAGACGGCGATAGACGACCTGCATAGCTCTGTCTCGTTGCCTCACTGGAATAACTCGCGCTTTAAGACGTCACGGTAGGCCACTTGCGGCCGTATTGTGACGTCTTAAAACCAGGCGTGTTCATTGAGTGAAAGAGCTCTTTCACTCACTGGAACAATCCTGGTTTTAACGTGACGGCCTTTGGACACATTAGCATTGTTAATCTGGCTGGTTGGACTTGGTATACTGTCTGGACTTTGTGTTTTCATTAGTGCTGGCAAATTACTAAAGAAATTGAATGACAAAGATTGGTAGAGGATGGAGCAATGAGGACGTTTAGAAGCCCTTTCTTATTTAGAAATGAGACGATACTAGGCTAGTTGCGATTTACATTTGCAATCAAGATGATTTTGAGGCCATTTCTCAAACATGAGATGATACAGACCAGTAAGTACCTACACGTAATAGTATTCTTTGCAATTATTTCGGAGGCTAATTTACCTTGAAATCTAGACCTTCAATTGCACAAAATAAGAACTTAAAACTGTATCCTATTCTTACTTGACCCAACTTCACCGATATAAAAATAAAATATTATCTTTGACAGCCCTACACGCCCGAACGTGTAGTAAAACATAAGGGCGTTTGTACACGGTAACGTTTGAAAAACGGCTGTGTTTACACTGACGTATGACCCCAGGATGGGTCAGATGACAAATGGACAACTAGTAACGCTATACTGATACTATTTTGTATCTCTTTGTGTCAACAAGATTCTGTTTGATTGGTTTGTTAAGTTATAGGACAATGTCGAACTAAATGGTTTTTATTTTTCTTTGAAATGAAACCCAGTTACTGGGTTGTGGAAGGTCAGATATACAGTCGCTCAATGTAAAATACAGGTACAATCTTAATATGAAAACCGACCTGAAATAAGTTGAGTAGGTCACTCTTTACTAACTCCTACATCATTATTATGGATTAATAAAAAAGTTAGTATTTTCTTCAAGAAATAATAAAATATATCATTATAATTTCGATAGCACATTGAGATTGCCCGCGTCTTAATAGGAACAATGTAGTATATTATAGTAGTATAATTACCTAGTATCAACATTTCGAAAGCACCAATAACACTCTAAAACCAAATCTAGAAGACTCAGTAATTCTAACAAATATCAAAAAAATATCGACCACCTACTAAAGCCTGATAAACAACAAAAAAAAAAAAGCGTCCAATCAACTCGAAATCCGAAAGCGACGGTTTATCACTGGCCAGTATCAACTTTTATGATTTTTAATCAACTTAAAATTATTTGAAAACCGTTCTGGCGCCAACGGTAATCAAGGTGTACCGAAAAGCTGGTTTTTGCAAGGGATTACAATATTCACATGACAAAATACTTTGTATGGATAAAAACGTACTTTTTGTGTGTACTATTGTACTCCGATGAAGGATTTTTACAAAATGGCGAATTAGTTTTGAAGAAAGGGTTGAAGTTTGCGCTACTTGGATTAGGAGGTCTTGATCTTTTTTTAGGTTTTTGTCAATTGAAAAAAAAAGTCTTTGTTAAAGATCTGTTCGGTTTATGTCTTTGATGAAGATGGATTAGATTGAGTAGCGACTAACCGAACATTAATTTAAGGTAATTTTATTATTTTTAAATTACTCTTGGGTTTTGGTTTTTTTCCCGTAATTTCTACACAAATGCCATCATAAGAGTGATATCTCTTCACAATATTCCATCGTTTCGCAAATCAAAGTCATTGTTCCAAGGTACCTATTCTCAAAACCGCGAACCGCACCGCTCGATAATTAATCCAGTGGAACACTATCGAACCGTTAAGACGATAGCCCCTTCGCAAGATTTTATCGCCCTTAATAGAGAACAATTCGGTGGGGCTGTGCATATCGCCTGAATGGCTGCCAAAGGACATCGCCTTTTGATCAATAACTGTATATAAATTACGGAGCATATGGCCCTTCCCTGCTCGAACGAGCAACGGCCCGGTCTTTGTAGCCCTATTTGTATATATTCCTGTTTATATGAACGTAAAGTTTTCTTGCGTAAGTAACAGAAAAGTCGAAATTTCAAGAAAACGAAGCCGTTGAGTTTGTCGATTTTTTTTTGTTTCTAATTGAGCAATTGTATAAGTTATGTGGTTTGTTTTGAAAAGTTTCTGAGAAATTTTGGGGAGTACCGAGAGTTCCTTGTGTTATGTAATGGTTTAACGAACTTTTAACTTCCTAAGCTTATTGACGATATTTTAAGTTCAGTAACTTTGAAACAACGTCAACGTCTCTGTAAATATTTGTGCTTTTTCCTCTTACTTTTACCTTTTAATTAAATAATTTGGTTAAATTATGGAATCAGGCGTTACTTTGCGGAAATCCATGACATTAAATGTTATGAAAAATATCTAGTTTTAATTCCGCGACAAAAATCCAGGCTTGTTGCGACAAGCGCTCGGCCTCGAAGCCGAGCGCTTGTCGAGTCAACATCTCCTGAGGATGCCCCGTGGAGGGGCGAAACACGTGTCGAGTATAGGTTTGATTGCATGGCATGTTTTTCTGTTTCTTGCACTTGTGCATATGCATGTGGGCGGGAGGGTGGGTCCTTTGCTGCATGTGCATATGCATGATTGCATAGGGTGGGATTGCATCCTGCAACAAGCCTGGATTTTTGTCGCGGAATTAAAACTAGATATTTTTCATAACATTTAATAAATAATTTGGCATTTGATAGAGTTCGCAAATATACATTTGTATATAAATTTTCAATTCTTCTTTTCAGCTTTATATCAAAACACAGTTTAAACACGAATTTGAACAGATGAACAATTTCTTCAAACTTTTTTGACGTACAGATGTGCAGGCGAACAAAGCGCTACTTGAAAAGAATTTAACGCTTGAAAACTTTAAGCCATAGACAATTAATACCCACATAGACGTATTAAAGCTACCTCAGTTTCTTTTTAGAGATGCAAACCTCAATGCTCAAGATGTTTTTCGAAAAACATCTTAGAATAGACCCCGATTAAAGGGACTGAATAAACTTGATACTTTGTGTATCTTTTGTAGTCGAATCAAGATGTTTTGATGTTATTAGCAATGATGAGCTGCCTTTTTGAGTGGTAGTGGTATTTTCAGAATGGAGTGAGTTATAAAACTGATTAGAGTCACCAAAGTAGTATAAAAAGATGCAGTGTGTGTTCTTTATTTTGAGTGGCTAGAACCAATCGCTAAGACGGCTTGACGGCACGGTTGGCGCAATGGCTGAGTGATTGACTGCTGCGCTGCGTGTTGCGGGTTTGATTCCCGGACGGATCAAATATTTGTATGATGTACAAGTAGTTGTTCCGAGTCTGGGTACTCGTGTAGGTAAGTGAGTTTAAATGTAAACGAACCTGCGTAACGGGAGAAATCCCTGGCGCAGGGGCAAAGTATTAAAAATAAAAACTTTTACGCTTTTTGGCCTAAGATCTAGCAACCTTACTACATTGCTTGTACAAAATAGAGATGTGTGCTAAGCACTGATCTAGCCTTTATATAAAGCAGAACTTTGAGAACAGAGACAAGGAAGAGTGAGAAAGTGTATGTAATGGTATTATTACCTTTTAAGATGCCAATTAATGCAAAGTATTGACTCAGTTCACAAGAGTTTACTCACTTCTTGAAATAACCCGAATGCCCACAAAGAAAGAACATATTTATTGTATCACTATATCATTCAAAAAGACCCTGAAATATTTAAACCTTTAATTAATGGGGTACTCATTAAACCACAATGATTGATAAAACGCATCGGCGATAATATAATTAACCGCTTTTTGCGACTTTTAAGTCTAAAAGTCACCACGGCAATCTCGGTTGATAGCACTATAATAAAAGTGCCGACGATTCTAAGGACTTTTGCACATTGACCGCGATTATATTCGACAAAGTAACAAGGCTAATTTTCACCGAAGCAAAAACGAGTAGGTACATCAGAGAGAAACCCCATGAAATCATTCGCACCGCCCTTAAGACACCACTCATAATGAAAATATCATAAATATTTTTGACTTTACCATAATAGTAAATAATTTTAGAAATATCAAAACTCATTATTTGTGACATATTTTTAGAACTACAAGAAAAATGGCGAATTATATAGGATGGCAGGTCATTGCATTATCAACGTCGAGCTTTCCACTAATTCTACCCTTCATGAGACTAACTTTTAAACCGCCTTCAATAAAATTCTGAGTTATCTTCACATTTGCAGAAGCTTTAGGTACAGACGTCAGTACATCAACCCATACACCAAATTGCTAAATCCCAATCCAACATGAACCTTTTCGTGTTGGAATAAAGTTGGAGATTTATTAAAGAATTTTAATAGATTGGGGTAAGTTGATCTGCTGGCGTCTGTACCATAAGCATACCTTTGCTTAGTAATATTTTAATTACAAGCAATATAACAATATCTGTGACATAATTATTTGGGTACAATACAAAATAAAAAAAATCGATTTGAAAGTATCAAAACTATTCATCCATTCTAAAAAAAACAAACTTTAGCACCATTTCAAGTCACCTTTAGAGACACTACCAAAATGACTGGACAAATGGTCAGTACCCAATGCAGGCGGCATACTCAGCCTTTGCCGCCTCAGTAATAAAATTAAGGGCGTTGTAAATAAAACTGATTGCCGTCAATATATCCCGGGTTTGATTCACGGCTATGGCAGAGTCCCAAGCGTTTGTTTTTAAATTTTTATTAGCGACTAGAGATACGATCTGTCAAATGGTAGGCACTTAATTAACTTGGAAATCGGCTAATGGGTTATGCGTATGAGTAAGTCTTTTGAAGTTGCGTTTTGTCTGCGATTTCAAGTTAGAAGTCTGGATTAGGTTTTATTTAAATGACACATGTAATTATACATTAATTAAGCACGTTTTTCGACTTTGACATCCAAATTAATACTCGAATTAATTTGCATTTGAATGTACTATACTAGATTTGTACTATACTTACTTGTACATTCCCATGACTTAGGTATGGAAAATTTATCAGCTTTTCAATGTTTAAATAAGTATTCTTTTTTATAGTAAGGGTTTAAAAAACTAAAATTGTATTGTGTTACAATCAAATCCATTTCAATCAAAGCTAACCTACGATTTTTTTAAATAGAAATATTTAAAAAAATCGTAGGTATCTATGGTACAATCAATAGAGAAGTTTGCGTAATGAAATTTTATAATTTACTATGAAACTACAATTTTACGACATTTAAGTACTAAAGTGGACGAAGTCAGGGTTATCGCTAGTTTTCCAATGATATTTATAAAATAACAAGTTAACCGTAGGCGGCGATCACTTTACAAAATTACATCTAGACCAATTACTTGCCATACACTACATAGATAATTGAAAATGATTAAGTTATCAAACGTTGTTTACGAAGCCTATATTATAGAGTTCGGCCTGCCATTTTATTGGTCTAGTTTAAAATATAAATATGCAGAGAACTTATCTATTTATGCATAAACTTTTTGCGGTGAATTGCTAGAATTTGTTTTTGTTCGGCGTGGCGGTCTAAGGGGGAGGCCAATGTTGAACAGTGGGCGTCTTCCGGCTGATGATGATGTTTTTAATTTTAAATGTTTACAAACAATAATTTATTGTCCATTACTCATACTTTAATTTCTTAGTTTTCGAAAAATTACAATAAATACTTTTTTTGTTCCCGCCGCCATATTGTAAAACCTCTGTTCCAATATTGAACCGAATATTTTTTAAGCACAACCCAAAATACAAACAGCCTAATATTTCAAAATGAATCGTTATTAACGATTGTTTCGATAATATCGGTATAAAATATCGATGGTCGTCCGAAAATCGGCATGTTCGTCAGAGCGGGGACAAAAAAGTTTTAAAACAAAACACATCTATCTTGTCAAGCTGTTTTAAAGTTTTTTTTTTCTATTGGACCCTCCTTTGCAGATAGAAAATAAAAGGAGCCTCTTTTAATTATAGGGTTTGATTAAGAACCGCTACAGTTATTTCTATTTTTTTTCATGAGTAAAATATAATGAATAGAGTTTTACTTTTTTCAACAAACATATCAATTACTAAAAAAATCAACAAAAAAAAACAATTAAAATCAGTATGTATTCTCTGAATAATAAAGTGATTACCTAATTGATTTATCGGAAAAGGATTTATTATTTAAATGTTGCCTTTATTACAAAAGACCAGATACAGAACTGCAAATGCTTCACATTCATAAGCGACAGATGAAAAATACGAAAATATACATCACTCCCATCGAGGTAGTCAGCTGTTGTCAAAATTCTACGCATACCACTCCGCGACCGTCGTTATTTCAATTACCTTCGTCCCTCGTCAAAGACAAAAGGCCTGACATCCAAAACAAAAAAGAAACAAAAAAAAAAAATGAAGCGCCCATCGAGCGAATTAAAAAAACAATTGTGTTATCTATGATTGGATCGTGGTCGTGTAAACGGTCAAGTGTAAGTTACTAAAAGATCCCGCCTTTTACTTTACAGAAGCTTCTTTTCTTTTTTTGAAAACGGACTGCGCAATTTTTTTTTACGAAGTCGTAATCGGATTTTGGGTGGCTCCTATTTTGAATGGAAATGGGTTGTCCCAAAATCTAATTAAAGAGATTGACAGTTCTGACGTTCCAGTTTTGACAGATTGTTCACTTTGGCGCCAACATTCTTGTCAAAATGTGACAGCTTACTAAACGACATCTTTTTCAAATTGATACTTTTATAAAACAAGAAATACGTAAATGCAATAAAAAGTCATAAAACCCGACAAAATGTCAGCACATCCGCAACTTATAAGTTCATAATCCATAAATAACAACAAAATGATTCGAAATTAAAACCTGTCATACAAACATAAAACTCCCTATCAACACGCTATAAAAAATAAAAAAAAACTTTTATACATCTGAAGTGCGCTTAACATGGCGATAATCTATTGAACTAAGGCAAGATGATGGGCACCCAATGTAAATATCAGTAATAGCCGTAACAGACACAAAGGGGTCCCGCAGACAACCACAGGGGTCCTGCCCAACCTCGTTTTAATTATAATATCACCCACATTATAAAGTTTTTGTTGAAAAAGTTACAAAAAAGAAACAGACTGCTACTTTTTCGGATGCGGTATAATGCTATTGTTGGTAACAATTTTTGTGTATAATTGTTCGTTGGTGATCAAAAGAAGCATGGAGTGGAAAATATTAGGCTTTGAGACCGTGAAGGTTTGGTAAAGGAGCTGAACTTTGGGATTTGAAAACGAAGTCTGTATTGAAAGGTTTCGTATGCCAAAGAAGTTGTTGGTAAGTACGAGTATACGTCTATTTTGAGCACAAAGTTATGTCTAAAAGTCCGTGTCTCTTTAGTGTCATTTTAGCGTAGTATTAAGTCAGAAATCTAAAACATAATTTTGCATACTGGTCCTAGGAGTCGAACCTAGCGACTGCATAATAAGGCGAGATCAAAAGCAGACAATATAAAAAGTTTAACTCCATTCCTTCACAATCCCGCAGCTAAAAAAAGAGTCGGTACTCACGAAACCGTGCTTGTCACTTATGTTGTTCGTCAGTTTGAGTTTGTGGAAGGAAACCACCTTCTGCATCCACTGCTCGCCCGTCGAGGGGGAGTCGGGGTGGATGTACATCCTCTTCGGCATCTCAGGGTCCGCCTTCCCGGCGACCATCCACCGACTTCGAGAACAAACGAACAAAATCAAGAACACCAAACAAAAAACCTTCTAATTGACTTAATAAACCAATTAAATCAATCAAAAAATTCTTTCCATAATTATCAGAAAGTACTGACCGATTGACATGATTTTTTTAATAGTTCATTAGTAGGAAATCTTCGGATCAACATTGTTTTAATTGATTGATTACATTGGCATTAAGAAATCAATTTCGAAGTTGGCGAAATAATGAATTTTATTGAAGCAAACCGTGTCCTCGTTTCCAAAGCGTTAGACATGCACTAAGATACTAATGATGGTGAAAGACATGCTGCAAGTAAGACAAATAAGCTATTAAGTTCTACAGACAACAGTGCATAAGAAACAATGTGAATAAAAGATCTGCGTGCAACGATTATTCATACCGAAATGTGCGACGTCACAAGAAAATGTATGTAAATTGTAACAGAATATGATAATGTGGTCTTCAAAAATGGACTTGAATCCCCAACGATGGAATCTCGTCGTAAAATGTAACTCGAAAAGAAATGAATGCAGAAAATACAGTAAAAATGGTTGATTTGCCGGTGGCCTAATGTTCTGAACGCAGATCTCCAATATCACATATCATAATTGCAACAATACGCATGCTTCTTGCCTCTCGTTTATGTCAACGAATTACATTAAAATAAGACCAACTATCTTAGCCCCGTCATCTACTATTTTCTTATTTTAATTTAATTCCATCTCTTTATTTATACCTGTTGTGGAATTTGTATCTGCAATCGTCGGCAGCTACGATGTCCATTAGCAAAATGTATTTTGCTTTTTTATCAAGACCAGAAACGCGGAGTTTGTAGGCAGGAAACATACGTCTGCAAGCAATCGAGAGAAAAACATGGGTTGGGACTTGTTCTTTTGCGACAACGATTTGACATCACGTCGATTGTGAGACATGTTGTTGGACTAGTTGCACTTTTTATGTTCATGTACGAAGAAACGCGTGTTTAGCTTGTGATCTTACGCCGTGTTAATTAGATTTTATTCATTTTATGTCGCCAATATAAACTACTGACTGACACACTATTGGCAACTGGATTATCCGTTGCAGCGCTCGCGTTTCGCATTTGTTTTTCGTCTAATCAGTGAGACACGACGAGGTGTTATAAAGCATTTGCGACACACAAAAAGCCCGTGTTTCCGCCACGAAGGACCAAAAATGGCGAGGTGCGCGTCCATTGTGCGGTTTTGCAGTGTCGCGAAATCGTGACCATCGCACGTGATCAAATGCGGTGTTACACCACCTTACACGAATACTTCAACGATACAAGCTTCCAAGAAAAAACCGTCTGGTTCTCGTTTAGAATCCCATCTAGTAATTGGTAAGTAATTTATGTACGGAAGATTTGTAATAATTAATTACCATATTAACGGCGCTAGGCGGCCGCCTTTGTCGGCGTTTGTATCAGTTTACGGCTGACTCACAGTCGCATTTTGGACCGGAATGCTCGGGTCGTATTAATTAACGGATATTAAATCGAAGTTTATCGGCCGCATCTCGATGTTGCCAAACCTGCGGCTGCAGGCGGAGAAACGAACCTTATCGCGGCTTGTCATCGGGGATCAAACAATGTATGATCAAATACGATGATTATCGATTTCAGATGCAGCTCTGAGGGATGTTCACGACACCCGGAAGACTCGTTGTGTTTTTTTGTCGTCGAGATCTCCCAAGGAGATTGCCGCCGCGAGTTCAGCTCCAATTTTGGTTAATTTGGGAGAACAGTACGAGTCGCGTCGGTATTTCTCACCTCTGGTGTCGGCCCGGCTTTTTACATTACCGCTGCGGCGTTTGAGACAAAGATATTTTAATGATATTACCCATTGGATGCGAGTTGAATCCTTAATCGTCGGATCCAGGCGGTGTCCAGTTGTCGTGCGATGTCGTTGCCCTTAAATTAAGCGTGTTTCGTACAAATTGTCTGGGCGCAATTAACGAACGCATCGGAATCGTTTCGTGATGGGAACTAGTGCATTGCGTGGGGAGAATCACAAGCTAAATGAAAACATGCGTGTAACGGAACGCTGTTAAAATGGAATGAGCATCTCCAATCAACGGTGATATCTATAAACGTGAAGCCGGCAATCTGGCGTCATTGTGACGCCAAAGTCTCGGTTGATGTACATTGAGAAGCAGACACGTGAAGACGAGGATGACGTGGGGTCCAGCAGGCAATGAATGTGGGTCTACCTGTTGTGGAACTTATATCTGTAGTCGTCAGCAGCTACGATGTCCAGTAGGAGGATGTATTTGGCCTTCGCGTCTAGTCCTGAGACGCGGAACTTCATTTGTGGGAACATTTGTCTGCAAACGGAAGTTTTGCTGAATAACAAACTTGTGGAGTTGCAAAGAGAGAGATTGCTGTAAAGAATGTGACACAAATAACTTATATCTACCTACGTAACTTTTATCATTGTCGCTCGCTAACTTTGCTTCGCCGAAGCTGAGACCATATTTTGTGTGTTGTGTGATATGAACCTTTTAAACGACAGAAGTGTAACATAAAGGAAGTAATGCTTCTAATTCGCATCACCTTCTAATCGATTAATGACGTGAGATGACTTGCATCACAACAATTATCTCAACACATCGCTACTGCGCAACTCATTGTTTCTCGTATTTGCAACGTGCCAACGTTGACATCATCATCAAATGTGCATCCAGGAAGCAAAGCTTATCGAATAAGGATGATCAGAGGCTGGTCAGCTCATTAGCTTCTTATTTATAGACTTTACGTGATAAACACTGCAATGTTTCGTCGACAACCTGATAGATGTCGTGCCTCGCAAACATTTGTGTTTTGAATACAGATTTTATAACAATTCTCTTGGCATCCTCATCTCTTTCGTTACTACTAATGAAGATAAAGAGGTAAATGTTTGCACCGTTTTATCAGCTATCTTTTAGCATCTGATTTTGAACACTGAGTGAATTTTTAAACCTTGGCAAGTTTGTTTTGTTGTTAAATACAAGCAATTGGAGTTTTTTGTGTACTGTTACTCGACCTCGAGTAAGATCCTTTACGTCGCTATTTCATTTAAAAAGAAACTACTTTATTTGGACGATGCATTATTTAAGAGACCAATGACTATAGTCCTCTCTAGACTAAAAATAATGTCATGACACATATACGTACCTAACTTGTTTCTATATTATACAAGGACCCATCGCGTGACTTTTATCACAAGACCATAAGGTGCAAATTACAACGATTAACGTTCCCAAGTTCGCATTACCTGTCAAAAGTAGTTGATTTAACCTTTAAAACCATCGATTAACATCAGTTTCACCGTCTAAACAAATCCTTTGCTAATCAAATTAGAATCGGAATCGATGGATACATAATTAAAGAGATATTTTTTGCAATATTTTATAGTACTAGTTAACGTAGCGACATCTACGAGACAGGTATTATTTATGGGGGCAGGTCTGTCAATAAAAATATAATTTATAGTTTCTTTGACGTGTTGACGAGAATAAACGTCGATTATCAGCTGTGTGATCACGTGTTCATTTTTATGTTGTAGTAAGTAGGTTTGATGTCTTTAGTGTATATTGTTCAGGGCAGGTGGTAGACATGAGTTTTAAGTGTGGAGGTAAGTTATATGGTCGAAAAGTAAAATGAAGTATGTCATCAACATAAACAACTAGGTCAAATTTTCCAATTATTTAGTTTGGTGGTGGGTTTTCGTTATTTCTGTCATTTGGAATATACTTTCTGGCCATATTTAGTGACGACAAATGCGCTTTATTCTTTTAGAAAGTTAATACATCTATTTGTGGAATTTACAGTTACTAATAGAATTTGGTTAAAGCCAGTAGCAAATGCTACTGTTTTTTGTTTGCTTGATTAGTTGCAATTACCGCTTCCTTAATTGAATCGAAGGTTTTCACACCAGTGTAATATAATGAACTGATTACGACTGTAAAATTACAGAATAATTAAGCAAAAATGATTATAAATTAAGAGGCCGTTAACAAAACATCTCTTTATAATAAAAGCAGCTAGTTATAAGTTGTAACTCAATACAAACGTTGTCGCTTGAAACCGCGCGAAACTTAATACTTGTCGACTCGTAAGTAGTAGACTAAACCTGTAGGCTGTGACTTGATCGAACATGTTACTACAGTGATTTTGAGAAAGAAGAAATGATTTTAGCAATACCTAGACAAGCAAGTACGAAGAAATGGGACAAAGAAGAAACTCGCTGTCCGACCATGGACAATACCCGAGTCGACGGGACGTTGTGTTCCACGCGCGTCTCAAAGAGCGTCAGCATAATGACGGGGCCTCTAGAGGGCCAAAGCTTACCGGGGTCCCGGGACTTATCCTTACCGTGACCCCGTAACATAAAGGGCTATTGAAGGACACCGTGGATTTTAGTCAGTACGAGTCTGACAGTCCCTCGAGGACCCACGAGGACTCATTTGATGTTTTTACCACGATAAAAAAAAGGGCGGGACGACTCATTTGATATGTTACCCTTTTTTAAAACAGTAGGTTGGCAAGAATCACACGACACTATATTATCGGGCTTACAAACCATACATTCACGATACATAAATTCTAAAAACAGTTCCCTTTTCCCCACTTATAAAGAATCAGCATTGATACATCAAGTCTATCATTTTGAACCAGTCACAATATTGAACGGTGCTAAATTATAGCGACTGTCAATCATAGGTCTAACAGAAGCTGGTTCACACATCAAAGGAAACCTTTCTTTATTGGGAATTTTATCTTTTATAGATAAATGGAGAAGGATATTGATTGATAAAGTATATGATTGATTGGTAATTCGATTTATTGCGGAATTTACGTGTGGTTGTGTTTGTATTTGGTGTTTACTTCTAATTGAAGTCTAGCTATCATGTTTTAATGAGTTTCATTTCATTAATTTATTATTACTAAAAAAAGTTCTATTACAACTTTTTTCAGTGTGTAAATTTTTACTGGTTAAGGGCCTAAGGACAAGTTGTGTGATCATTAGTTAAGCTAACTAATTGTTAAAATCCCACGTCACGTTACGTGTTACAGTAGTTTTTGACTGTAGAAAAGTAAGGTTTAAAAGTTTTCGGGTATAGGTATGGTTTATAACAAGGCAAAAAATCTAAGGAAATTATAGGTATGTATTACAGTACAGGCTATTATAAAATGTAGCTACCAGCAGTTGAATATCTCATTGCAGTTTTAACACTGTTTTTTTATCATCTATTCTAATGTTCTGTGCTTCTTACTACCCACACAAAGGCTTAATTTTATGTACGTTTGTAAGTCTAGAAAACTCCAGTTCGATATAATTGAGCACCCCTCCCTGATGACATCACATCCAGTTCATCGTGACTGACTGAGCAGCGCGATGATGTGGAAACGCATTGCATTCCTGCTAGGGTTGGCTAGGAGTTCCTCTCATTGCAGTAATTAGTGGTTCAGTCTTTAATTGGTTCTATACTGGTCAATGGCCTCTACTTATGGAGAAGGAATAATCAATTTTTAATCATGACTTCAGATTGTAAAAGATGGAGAGGTTTAAATGGAGGCCTTTGTTGTCTGATCATTAGTTAAAGTTAACTATTTGTTAAAATCCTATAATTATAACATAAAATATTCTTATGTGTTTGAGTGAACAGGCTTCGGGTTAAGCACGCTCCATCGTAGGCTTTGTCTCTGTCAAATTTGACCTAGAATAGAGTTTAACGAAAAAGTAATAGTTGGCAAGTTCATATTTATGCTATTCTTTCTATTATTTTGACAATGTCATGTCACAAATTGACAGGGCCATTTTGGCAGCCTTGAAGTTGACTAGAAAGCTCATGTTACTATTAACATGACAGCTGGAACGTACGACCTTTCAAGGCCAGGCATTTTTTTATCATACAGTTAAAACCTATCAAGTAACACACTATTATTTTTTACGTGACAACATACTAATTACAACAAAACTGCAATTTTACAACTTACAAAAAGTTTTCAACTAAAACGATCCATTACTTTAGTTTATGGGTCAATAAAAAAAACGACGGCGACCATAAATTTATCATTTTTGACACAATGTCAAAACGGCGCCTTTATAAGGTGATTAATTAAAAATCCCTCTTTCAATTACAGAGCGCGATAATTGGTGTAGTAGTGAAAATTTTCGCTTTTTTTTTAAAAGTGCAGGGCTGTGGGGGTGTTCTCTGCACATTGACGCATTCTTGCGGCTTCGGTCGAGTACGACGGGCTGCACCGTCTTAACTACGGTTTAAAGTTAACAGATGGTTTAGGATTATTTTTTCTTTCAGTAATTTTTGCTACGGTTCGAGTGAATTTCTCGTTTTACTAACAATGAGCTGTAATAACGATATCTGAGGAAATCAGACTAAACTAAATATTATATTTTTTAGTTAGTTTTTACTCGGGTAAGTGGACCTACGTCAATAAAACAAATATACTAAAATCAAATAAATAGCAGCAGACATCAAAGTGCTAAAATTTGAGTTATTGATGCTTCTTTTAAGTCAATAAGTTATTTTCAAAACACTTCGAAGAGGCTTCTAAAACTAAATCAAGACAAAGAAACCCTAATTATAAGGAAAAACGACTTTACAGCAATTAAAGCGTTTTTTTGGTTGTTCTATTGTAAATCAACGTTTTTTTGTTACTCGAAAACAGTGTAGCTTTTTTTACTTTTTGTAAAAGACATCGGTCTTTAAAGGAAAACCTTAGTCAAAGTTTAATCTCTAGTTAGGGTCGTTGTAGGGATCCTTAATTTTAGTTTAATCTCTAGTTAGGGTCGCGGTGCCATCAGCCGGTCACTCCACCTTATCTTGCACGAAGCGACGCCGCTATACACATGTATAGCTAAATCAATGGCGCCTATTGACACCAAAACTGTCAGGAGTTTTCATTTCGCAAGATATCTTGCGTTAGAGAAGATTATTCTATTGATTCTTGAGGAAATGGTGCTTTTGAGATTAGTATTATAAGGAATCAGCTATAATGTGATAAAACTTCCACCTTTTTTTACCGTGTTAAAAACATCAAATGAGTTCTCCGTTCGTGGATGGAGTGGAAGGGATTCTAAGTCTCCTGCGGACTAAAAATCCACACTGTTCTTTCGGTTGCACCTTGCGTTACAGGGCCTGAAAACCCTTGCAAAATATCCATCAACCTGGTTCTTTTGTTGAATCCAAAAAAAAATACATATATTTAAGAGATAGTTTTAAACAAAATACACTCAGTCGCGTTTCGCTCAAAAATGATGAACCTTATTAGCATGAAAATAAGTGTCAGTACTGCTCAGCACTGCATGCAATCAGCAAAGACTCGCATTATGCGGAACCTGATTGGCTAACTGTTAGCCGTTGCTTAGCTTTTATATTTACTAACATTCGTTTATTTTTATTAAGGAAGTATAAAATGCTTAAATCTATTTATTTTGTTGTTAAACAAAGGTCAAATGATAGAAATCGTGGTAACCTTGTTTAAAACAATAAACTTTACTCAAATAAATCAATATAATTTATTACTTTACTGTTATAAAAAAGATTTAATGAGATTTTACGTATTCTCACGGCCTACAGAGTTAACGACTATTATTTTGCTTAAATAGATACATTTATGACCAAAAGCCTCTTAAGTAATTGGTATTAATAAAGATTAAAAAAAAACAGGATCCTTACTACGATATCTACGCCCTATTTTCTTTCTGCATTGGCACTTATGAAATTTTAAAGTTCGAATACGTAGTTTAAAAATGAATACTTTAATCATTTAAACTTTTAAAATGATTAAAAAACAAAGTAATTTAGAGATACTCGTACATTATTTACTCAATTCAAACCTAATTACTATCAAGAAAAAATTAACTAGTAAATAATATCGCTTTTTGCACTTTACGCCTCAGTGAACTCCCGTATTAACGACAAAAATGACCATCTACAAAAAGCTGTTGTAAAATAAAATGGCGCTAAATTATTAACATACAAGGTGTAGTGTAGCCAAGTTCTAACACATTAAAAGTATTAAAATAATATTTTAAATGTTGTTATAAAATTTTGTGACCAAATTAAAATTCCTGAGCTATTTTTAATGGGTATTTGTAATTATAACAATGTGGGTCGGGCCATTGATTTAGAATTTTTGAAGGCATGGAAAAGATTTGGACTAAAGAAATTACTTACATTTAGATGTTTGTATACCTATGTCAAAATTCTTCGTTTTAGAATTTGATTGAAAAGGGGTCTTTTGACAAATATAAATTTTGCTAGTTTAAAATGAAAATACGAAAAAGTTTTATGATATTTTCATAAAAATGAGAATGATAAATCCATTGATTTTTGTCGATTTTTAAATGAATATTTCAAGCAACATTTTGACAGATAATTTTAACTCTGAGTAGCTAATTTAATTTAACCCTGTATTCTGTTGTATGTCACTTCTAGCCTCACTATAACCCCACACTGACCGTCATGTGGGGTACCATCCTACGTCTAACGTAGTACCCCGATCGACTATAAAGATAAGCCGAATTCCGCTACCGAACACCATCTGACTAATTAATAAAATAACCTAAAAACCCGCCAAGTGCGAGTCGGACTTGGCTGACGCACGTGAAGGGTTCTGTTCTAGATACGACGTTTGTAAATGGTATTTTGAATTTATACCTAATTATTAAAGGCAAAGCAACCTGAACGAGTAAAGAAGAACACGTTTCTTATGCCCTTTAATTTTTACTTTTTTTAAGCCTTTGCTATACTATAGGTAATTAATTAAAATTAATAATTAACCTACTTAACCTAATTTCGAGAGGGTTATCTCCTAGAATTCGTTTTTTTGTATTTTTTTTCTTTTTATTAATTTATTGTTTTTAAAGTGGCTATGGTAAATTACAAAATATGTGTAATTTCAAATGTCCACCTATTCCTGTCTCAAAGATACAGCGCTGTGACATACGTAAATAGCAAACTTTAGTAAAAGTCTCTCACTCTCACTGGAACCTTTTGCGTACGGAACCCAAATAAAAATAAGGAATTTTTACGCCGAACATACGTCGGTTACACTGCGGGGCAACTGCTCATGAAATGTTATGTACTAATGTTGGATTATCACATAGTTTGTAACTGATATGAAAGTAACACCTTGGTTTTATAAAAGTAGGAAATATTGTAGATAAAAATGTTAATGTTGGGGCATACAAGAATTTAAAAGTCACATAAAATGCTTTTTAGTTACGTCTACGGGAATATGGTGAACACGGTGAGCTAAGATGAAAGGGAAAGGATTAAAATTGTTTTAATTTTTTACAACGTATTTATCTATTAGCATACACGTAAAGACATGAAAACCATGCCAGAATAATTACAAAAAAAATAGTAAGTATGAATAAGAGCACAAAAATTAAAAAAAATACTTTTTTCTTTATCCTACAAAAATGTACACTACTCCATAAAATCAGCGCCTTTACTTTTTAAGGCAAAGGTAAGCGCCACATACAGCCGGCTTCATACAATAGATAATATTAAAAGACATTTGATGGCCACGTGATTTAAGACAAAATGTCGGCGTAAGTCGTGGATAAAAAACGCTATAAATTATGGTTAACAAAAGCGTTGTCATCTCGTTTCCCTTATCCGAGGAACCGACGGTAGCTTTGATGACCAAACGAGAGGTGTGGAGATGGTATGCTGTCTTTTTTTCTGTAAGTTTTATTTTGTATGTGTATTTAGCTTTTGAAGTTGTGTATTGAGTCAAGTTCATTATCAGCTAAGCTTTTTCTCATTGTTGGGATTGACTTGAACTCTAACTGCATGCGGCTAAGTATCAAAAAATGAAGGGCCTGCGTATCTGTTTTTTTGGATCTGATTAAATTACAATAAGAATAGAAAAATAAGATAAGAAATTCGTTCAAAAAATGACTTGGTATGGTTCTGCCGTGCATGAATCAAAAATTAATAATGCTGTTAACACAAAATCGAAAAAAAAGCTGCTTTAAAATATGAAATATCGTCAAAAAGTCTACAAATCGATTTGCACAAACCTCAAAACTTCGAATAAAACAATACCCCTTTCTCTTAAAAAAAAAATACTACAACGGTTCGACTCCATTGCTCCCCGATGGTAGATAAAAGCTTGTAAGTTCGGTACGGCCGCGGCGCCAGCCCGGGGTGGGCCGGCACGTTACTTTAACATGTATCTAATAATGAGCCTTAACTTGATTCCCTATCTCATTTTCGGAGTTAAAATTCCAGTAGTAACTTTTACTTTTCGACGAAAAAGTTTGGTGCGTTAAGTTGGTACCAGTAGGTTAGTCATAGTCTATGGTCATAGTGATGTGTTGAATGTCTTTCGCGAGTTTTGTCCGTGGTCACAAATGGGGAATAGGTAGAAGAAACAGTATCGAGGTCGTTTTTTTTAGCGTGGTAAAATCTTCGAATGAGTCCTCCCAACCAGCGTAGGGCAGAAATGAAATGATATTTATTTTGCAAGTAAGTTAATATTAACACTTTTACACGTCGTCTTTTTACAAACTAGATGAAGCCGGTGTTTCGTACCTGACTACTCTGAGAAGAAACAGCCGAAACAAACTCAGAGGTCATCATCATCTTCCTGCCCTTATCCCTTTCTACTTGTGGTCGGCGCAACACGTTTTTTTCTTCCATTCTCCCCTATCAGACGTCACAGTATCATTTACTCCTTTTTCATTCATATCATTTCGTATACAATCCATCCATCTTTTCTTTGGCCTACTACAATAATACGAAAAACTTTATTCCGAAATTCATAAATACGAATTTCAAAATACCGATTTTCATAATTCCGAATGGTTCAAAATTCCTAATATAACAACTCCGATGGATCATTATTCCTATTTTAATAATTCCGAAATTTCAAAATTCCTAACGTTTTTAATTACTATTTTCAAAATACCGAATTTCAATAGACCGAATATCAAAACATCCGACTTATTATATTTTCCGAAACATCAAAAACACGAATACCGAATATTAAAATTCCGATTATTAGAATTCCGATTCGGGTCCGTCAGGTCGAAAAATCCGTGTCGGGGTGCCCCAAGACACATTTTGCTCGCTATTGCATCCTGAGTTAAAGCACCACTAAGGTGGTTCAACGGAGCCCCGCTTCGCGGGGCTCCTATTTCTGTGAGCAAGGTTTAAAGTAACCTAACACGAAGGGGATGGCGGGGTCTTTCAGACCCCGCCATCCCCTTCGAACCTAACCTGTCCGAGTCGGGGTGTCCCCAGTCCCGAGCTCGCTTCGCTCGCTCTTGCATCCTTGGTCAATTTGTTGACTACCACCTACCAAGGTGGTTCAACGGAGCCCCGCTTTGCGGGGCTCCTATTTCTGTGAGCAAGGTTTAAAGTAACCTAACACGAAGGGGATGGCGGGGTCTGTCAGACCCCCGCCATCCCCTTCGAACCTAACCTGTCCGAGTCGGGATGTCCCCAGTCCCGAGCTCGCTTCGCTCGCTCTTGCATCCTTGGTCAATTTGTTGACTACCACCTACCAAGGCAGGTCGACGGAGCCCCGCTTTGCGGGGCTCCTATTTCTGTGAGGAAGGTTTAAAGTAACCTAACACGAAGGGGGATCTGAAAGACCCCGCCATCCCCTTCGAACCCAACCTGTCCGAGTCGGGGTGCCCCAAGACCCGAGCTCGCTTCGCTCGCTTTTGGATCCTAAGTTCTAATAACAATAAAAATCCTGAAGGCAAACAGTGAAATTTAAGAGGATACGCCTCGCCACTCCGTGCCTACACAGGCTTAAATAACACTCTGGAAGTACGGTAGACAAAACTACGTGGAGCCGGTTTTGCACCATTCGTTTCTGTCACTGACTTTGTAGGATGAGAAACGAAATTCCGATTTTCAATATTCCGAAAAAATCTGTTTATTCGGAATATTGAAAATTCGGAATTTCGTTTTTCGGAATGAGAACTCATCGAGAATTACATTTTTCGAATATGTGAAAATCGGAAAACGAAGAAATCGGACGTACGACTTTCGTTCAAATAAATTTCGAGATTCTTAATAATAGATATTGTAATTTTTAGGTATTATGATATTCGGAGTTTTGAAAATCGGAATATCGAAATTCGGAATAAAATATTTCGGAGTATTTGGGTGTTCCCTTGTCACTCCACACATCCATCTCAACTCAGAGGTCACTGTCTCTTTTAAAGTCCGTCCAGACATTATATTGGTCGTGTCATACGAGGGCCATGTAGGTTAACGTCTGAGATGGTCTTTTGAAGAAAGAACCACACAGATTTGAGTGGACCTGTCCAGTGTCCAGGAGGGTGAAATCAATGGTGTCCTTCAATAGCCCTTTACGTTCCAGGGTTACGGTAGCTCGTTTGTCCCGCGACCAGTATCAAGGTCTTAAAACAATTAAAGTCCCTGGTTATAAGCACACTTGCTGGAGCGGCCAGAGTCTCCACATCTGCACTTGAAAACGCTCCTGTTGGTTCTAAAATGGCCACTTTGCAACATTCCTAATGATTCATTTCGTGAATGAGTTATAGAAGAATAGCTTAGGAATTTAGAATTAGGATCATTAGGAGTATTTCATACAGTAGTCGTTACAAATCCGCTGAAAAGCTGTAAAGTTACCAATAACACGATTACTATACCTCAAAAAACAACAAAATTTTACAACAAAATCCTTTAAAATTCAACTCACACTGTTCAAAACTGACAGCAAAAGTAAGGCTTTTAATTACGAGCGGTTAATTTATATTTGCGGCGGACGCCGGACGGAGTGTCGGCACAAAACATTTGCACCTGCAGTGTTGGGCTGTTGGCGTGTTGGTGTTGGACGACCTTGGCCCAACATTAGTGGGTTTTATTGTAGAGGGATTGGGAATAAATATAGGAGCAAACTATGATTTTAATGTGTTTGCGTGTATGCCCAATATATTTTAAATTGAATGAAAATAAAGGCATCCCCGGCCATCTGGGGATCATAACAGGTTTTCTTATGCAATTCCTGCTTATTTTTTTTTTTTGGTAAAACGCCTTAGTTTATGTGTGTACTTTTTCATATATTACTGCGTGCTTCCAAACTTTTACTGACATATTCGTACACTGTGTTACTGTCTAACGATAAGAGACAGTTATTTTGTTTAACTCCATTCAGTTTTAGTGTAAAATTAACTTTTATCACATACTACCCTTTTTATTTTACAGACATACATTAAGCTTAAGAAAAAGAGTTAGTTAGTTATGTTTTTATAGTCTTGTAACATTTGAAAGATGTAATTAACTGTAACTAAACACAGCGGCCAAATCGATTCCACACGCCTGATTAAATATCTGCTTACACTCAAACCGACAACCGTGATAATACTCAAGAACAAGCAAAAAAACACGCAATCAAACAGGGTCCCGATTTAAAACATCAATAATAACGCGTCACCGATTTTTTGTCGACAAAAAAGTTAAGAGGAACAAAACGCGGGAACTTTTGATCCTGCGCCTGCGCAAGTGACAAAAAGATGTCGATGTTCCTGTCATGTCGCTATGTCGCGAAGGCGTTTTGGTTAGATCCACTGATAACGAATGAATAATGATATTCTTGAAACCCCATAATCGTTCGTTCAAAAACGTATGGTTTATGATATCTATTAGTTGGTTGTGATAACGTTTTAGGGTAATAATATTATGGTTATTTGTTTCTGAAAGTAATGATGCTGATAAGTTTTGTGATAAGTGCTAAGAAGCTATGGAATATTTTCTATTGTTTACGTTTTGTTCTAAATACAATGAGCGTTGTCTAAAGAAATTAATTCAAATCAGCTGTGAAAGTACATAATTGGGAATAAAGCTAAAGAGTAAGACTCTTCAAGCACAGTCTCAAAAGAGAAGAAGAATTTAAAAAACTTACTAAAAATTCCAATCACTAAACTAATCTAACAAAAAACGTGACAAAATTACAAAAAAACATATTAGCGTAACGAACAAATTCAAATAATCGACTAACTTTCGAAACCGAATCGATTAACCGCTCTCACGCACAACACTAACAGAAGAACGTCACAATTATCTGTCAATTAATTAGAAGTAGCCAATTAGCCAAAGTCACACATTCTGTGATCTATTTACGTGTTTGGCTTACTTATAAAACGTATGGTGAGAACCAAGGAGGCACGTGACAAGCTTACAAATGTCATTCTTGTACTCTATGGCCCATCTTGACATTATTAGAGTACCATGTGATTTGTGGATATGTTGAAAACGCAAATGAGATGTCTATGGTTTTATGTTATGGCCGTGGGGACGATGACTCGGTTGAAACGGATTTTGTTTTCGTTTAACAGGTGGATAGTTTGTCTAAATTAATATGTAATGTGTGTAACACGTTCGTGTAATTGTTGTCGAAAAGCTTCAGCTGAACTTGGACACGATAGTCGTTGAAAGTCATAGAAAAGTCGCAGCTCAATGTGTGACATCACTATTAAATCATAACTGCCAAAATTAAGAAATTAATTTCCAAAAGCGCCAAAAACAACAATCATCCTAGTTCTAAAGAATTAGCGCAAAAAAAAAAATGAAAACCATAGTCGCGCGAGCCACAACCGAAAAAAAAAATAAAAGCTAAGATGGCGGCTTGCTTACGACGAAATGTCGGGAATGTGTCCACGTGGAGTCGAATTCATGGCCGAATGTAAACGCTCCCGTTCATATGCTTTATTTTGGATGTCTCCCATTTGTTATACATAATACATGTAGGGACCGTATCGCGGGATCGCGACTGTCAGAGAATTTTCGACGGCGCCAACCAGCCCGGCGCAGATACAGGCTGATGTTTTGGGATTCAACAATAATGCATGAGAGAGAAATAAAACGAGAGAGAAGTACGAAAGAAAGAACAAGTAGAAATAAAAAAAAATACTGAATAGTTTGCCGGGAAGTTTTATTTAGTGCTGTTTTTTGAGTTCCCACGTGAAAGTTAAAACCTTTCACAAGGAAACAAAACTATATTTGAATAATTCTTGTTTGCGAATGAATCAAAACACAATTAACAACTTTTCCAACAGCCAAAAAACCTTCAAAGAACTTCATACTTCAAAAAATTTAATCAAAACTCCATGGAGTATTCGGAACCATCCTCTATGGTCCAGATACTATTGGATCAGACTGAGAAAGAACGCGACTCGACATAAACTTATGAGTTACAGTCGCCGCGACTTTTTGTAGCGCGTCGAACGCGGAAAATTAGCTTTGAGAACAAATACGCGCCTTTCGGAGGCTGGCGTTCAAATGAGCGAAGCTTTGGAGGAGTATGGTACATAAGGTTGCATTGAACGAAGTTTTGGCTTAGCTGGTGTGATTTACGGAGTTGACAGGCCTTGGTTCACGTTTCATAGTAGCATTAGTAGAAAGAGCTGAGTCTTTGAGTGGAGATCGTGCGAGAAGCGTAGTTTTGTTCCCTAAATTATGATGACCAAAAACCTCATGCCTTTGTGACTGACTGGATATGGAAGGAGATAGCCTGACTCAGCCTTGTTCCACTCATTGCCAAGTCTTCAAGTGTTTCAAGTAGGACATCGTTTCAATTTTCTGAATGCCTTCTACTCCGTAAAGAAAGTTAGAAGAAATAAGTACTGAGAGAGAGACTTCAGTAGTGGATGACAAAAGGCTTGATTCAAGAGCTCCTGAGATAGCAATATCTCAGTCTTACGCTGATCTTAATACAATGGCATTTGATTTTCTTGTAGTATCCAAGTTAATAAGTCAATTAAATGCTCCATCGTTTTGATTAGAGCAACAAATGCCTTATGTGGCCTTTAGCCATAATCAGTAATACACGACAGACAACCCAAATACGGACGATCCTCAACTCAACTATTCAAATCACCACCTATTCTGTATTCAAAACCAACTTAACCACAGACAATAAATTTTACGCAGAAAAAAAAACATAATTAAATCGAGCCGCTTTAGTTTTTTTCTAGAAATCCTTGAGTTTCTGCTAATTTTTAGTCGCGGTTCCGTTTCTTAAAATCTCCGCTCATTCTGCGTAATCCTTGAAGATGGGAAACTGGGGTAATAGACCTGAATACCAATCGACCAGGTAGCGTTACATGAGAAAAATACGCAAAAACGTTGTAATGTAGTCTTGTCACGGATGGCGTGAGGTGAAGATGGAAAATTAGCAAGATCTGGGTGATGGCCGTAATTTATTTACTTATGGTAATCTTACTAGTTCGAATTGTGTTCTTGTAAATATTGAACATAAATATCGTTGATCAGCTGCTCGCTTTCATAATAATTTAGCATTTACAGGTTCTTGAAAGCCCTTTTGCGATTCAGGAAAATCCATATAATCACTAGCAACAATACCAAGAAACAATTTCAAACGCCAAGTCAATCGATCAACGAAACTGTCCTTGAGAAATGCAGGCAATCATTGGAAAACCTGTCTAAAAAAAGTTAGACATAAAGAACAAAATGAGTCTTCAACTTGAAAAGTGACATCAGCAATTGCCTTTGAATTGGCACTTACAATTTGGTGGCGGTCGTTTATTATTTGCAGGTTATATGCACGCGAAGTCAATGATTTGTATCAGTGGTTGCAGTGATGATATTAAAGTTTTGATGTTCTTTTTTATTAAGTTTGACGTTGTGAAGTTTGTTAGATTTGCAGGTACAACTTACTTTATATTCCATCTAGAAAAGCTGGCTTGCAAATTTCGATAAACTTGTAGCGGCAAATTGTAAATACAATTGCGGATTCAGTATCTGGTTTCGGCAGCTAATTCACATCTGCCTTTTTATAGATAAGAAGTTTTTGTGTCAAAACTGCCAAGAATACTGGTAATAAAAAAAATAAAAAAAAAACTATCAATCTCAACACAGGCTGTAATAGTATCAGTTACAACGCTGCTACCAACTTCGTTTTGTAATTCCAAGATAAACAAAAAAACTTAATTAAAATTACTAAAACAAAATCCTTAGAACGCAACTGCTGCATCAAAATCAGACTACCCGTTTCCTAGATACGGACAAGCAAATATACATACATAATACATTTACCTTTAAATAGGCTGAAAAGACAAATTTTTCTCACAATAAAAACTCATATGCATTTCAAATGTGCTACATTTGCATCGAGTTGTCTTTCCGTTTTTTATATGTTTTTTTATGCTACTTAATATTCACCGTATAAAAGGGCGCATGGTTAAGTTTTTAATTTATTTAATTGTGTTAGAAATATGAAAAGTATGAGCTTAAGCTTTTGAGTCCCATTTGATTCTTTTTTTTGGATAGGCTAGGGTGTTTTTTGAGCCAATAGTAGCATTGGTTAGTTTTGAACTTATAAGGGGACGTACTGGTAACTATTCATTTGACACGAACGAAGTTTTTTTGTTAAGTTACTTTTTATAAAGGAGCTTACATAGATTGGGTTCTTCAGGGGTCGATACCGGGACCTATGCTTCTGAAGTTTCGTTTCAATCTTCAGCCATGCTTATTCCCTAGTAAATCAAGATTGACTTCAAGTCCATACACAATCTGCTGGTAGTTATCTCTGCCATTCAACCTGTGACACAAACCGGTATCTTTCAAAAAGTCTTCCATTACTTTAAACAATTTATTAGCATCAACAAAACACAATACATCTTCACGTCAAGCTACATCCGGGTCGGCACAATTGTTCTAAACAAATTCTTATCACGAATACCTAATGTCCCTCAATCGACGCCTCGTCCATCTCACCGGTTATTTCGTACATCGCCCGATTCGCGGATTTACGTGGTCAGACTACGTAATTGACCGGTTTATTTGGGTTTCCTGGTTATTAGCAATTGTTATTAGTTCTTGGAGACTAGTTGTCTGGTGTGTCGGTGATTGATAGGAGGCAATTCGGTGATGAAGATGGTGATAAATTATTGATGGGGTTTCGAATTGTCGCGTCTGGATCTGATGTGTTCGATATTTTTGATTTGATTGACGTAGAAAAACAAGTGACAATCAAAGAAATTATTACTAGATTGTACAAGCTATTGGCACAGTTGTACAAATCAATTATATTGATGGTCGATGCATATAAGACAGACAACTCAACTGACTCAGTGATTACAAGAATAGATACTGCTGTACTGCAGAAGTAATTGAAGCAAAATTGATAATCTCCGTATCCTAAAATAGAACCAGTAGTCTTAATTGATGAGAGGAAATTGCTGCTATTACGGGTGACCCATGTAATGTCTTTAGGATTGTACAAGCTGGTGCCTATGGCAAGATAAATGTGAGAAAACTTTTATAGAAGCATCTGTAACTTGAGTCACTAATTTTGTTTGCCTTCGAAAAAGTCTTCAAGCAAGAAAGTAAATCTGCAGAAGACAAAGGCCTTATGCGTTTATGAACATGGACAAAGCTTAATAAATATGTTAGGATTCTAGTAGGCAAAAGGACTGAATAAATAGGCAAAGTGCCACCGAAGGAAAAGGGTCACTTGTACTGTACAAGTCTGATAATCTTGTGCACTCCAACTAGGGTGGGAGGAATCATTTTGATATTTTTTCACCCCAAAAAAAAGGGAATCTAATTGGTGATGTTTGGTAAATTCTGTTTACCCATATGGGGATAAGACTGACTTTTAGTATGTCATGGATCTATCTATTTAAACTCCTTGTTTCGTTATCCAATACAATCTTTGGCTTTTCGAACTGTTCCTTACAAAATAGAATGCGTGTGGACAGCAAAAGCCAAATGTAATTCGTTAGAGCCCCTCAGAAAGTTTTCATTTCGAAAATTTTATTTTGCATGAAAGACGGATGATAGGTACCGAAAATGTATGTACAGACATTTTTGAAATGCTCAAAAGATTTTTTGACTTACCCTCATCGACTTCATTTTTCTTCTCACAAAGACCTAACATTTCACAAATCTCTGAAGATCTACCACTACTCCAGAGACTGTACCTATTTTCTAGCTTCACATTGCGTCACCCCGGATCCCAGATCTACCGTACCACTCATCAGTCTGGTCACGTTCGTCACACTCACGTGGAGCTGAGCTTAGGTACCGTACCGATGTTTATTTGAACTAGCTCTGGTTGCTATGGTTACGGTTTTTAACTATATGGAGTTATAGGATATGCACTTAGGTCCAAATTACAGAACGTCACTCAATACGCAAGCAGTTCTTAAGACTAGATTCGTAATTCAAGCCATTTGATTGGCTGAAACAAGTTTTAAGTAACGCTTGAGTTTTAAGGCGCGTTCCGCGTTTCTTGCCTTAGTTAAGTATCTTGTTATGGTTCAAAATTAGTAATACTGGTGCTGTTAGCCTACTTTATCCCACTGCTGGGCAAAGGCCTCTGCCCATGACTTCCAGTTTTCACGATCTAATAAGTCTCTAGACTAATCTCTTCTCTAAGACGCTGGATGCAGGTCGCTTCCAACCGGTATCTGTGGAGATCAAAAGGGGAGGCCTATGTTCAGCAGTGGACGTCCTATGGCTGAGATGATGATGATGATGAATAAGTCTCTTGATTATTTTCAATAGAGATTTAAGCTAGTTGCTATACTTGCTATTGAGAAGAAAAATGTAAAAAAATGGGATGGGATAGGACTCAGTAACGCCATAAAGCAAAATTACATAAGTCTGAAGTTTGACAAATACATTACACTATAATTTTTCGCGTTGTATGTAATGTAGCTTTAAGGCTCAGGTCTTGTAAAATTCACTCGCGCCGAATTATTTGCGTAACTTTGTTTGTGATTTTTGAACAAAATAGTGCAATAGCTTGAAATATTATTATTGCACATAAATAACCATAATATAAGTAACAGCTAGTTATTTTTTTTAAGTTGATTTAAGTGGATTATATACGGTAAATCAAGCGTTCAAATCAGCTCTTTCCTGCCCAACGTCATTTCGAGTTACGTTGGTGCACTCAATCTGAGACAATGAAGAATTAATTAAAAAATCTGAGCAGCGCATAATGACCGCAATATCCTCGTCTTCAAACTGCGCTGATTAGTTTTTTATATTTATCTTTCATTTTCTAAATTAAGATGGCAGAATATTATCAAAATTCTCGGATTTTATCTCTCAATAAATAGTTTTTTTCATAAGAACTATGCATCGTAGGTATGTAATATTTAGATTATTTTGATGTCGACAGATCAATAAAGCAAATACAAAAAAAAAATTGTACCTAAAGCACTTTTTTTCAACAATAAAAAATATCTCAAATAACCTCTCAAAAAGTGTTTATAAACGAGAATTGCAAGAGAAATTCCTTAGTGGCCGGTAGACGGCCGGAGCGATCGGACGTGAGGTCCACGACGAATTTTTATTGGTCCCTCTCGCTCGCACCTTCTCTCGCTCTAACGGTGATTACGCACAGTTACGCATCTCAGGTTGCTCTACTTGATTAAATTAAAATATATTTTTTAACCGACGGAAAAAAAGGAGGAGGTTGGTTCTCAATTCGACATGTATATATATATACATATTTTATTTATGACCATTCATTACTTTTTCTTACGTGGTCCAATTTCAAAAATTCATTTTTTTTTTTTGTTGTATGTAGTGTATCTGAAAGTTGGTCCCATTTAAATATAAAACTAAACGCGGCCTATATGGGTAGAAAAAAAGGAATTAATTGTCAATTTTCCTACAGAATTTTCAGTTGTGAACCGATTCTGTTGAAATAAAGTTAACATAATGTAGTCCTGAGGACATTATAATTATACTATACACCGTGTTCTTCACGTTATCCATAAACTTTAGCAAATACTTCTATGGCTTTTACAAATCAAATCCAACAAAGGAAGTAGTACTTAAAAAGGCTTCGTTACAAAGATATTTGTAATTTCATTTAATGAAATTTAATTGAGCTATGCAGTGAGAAAGTATCTTAATTTGGCCTATGTTGCCGCTTAGTGCAATTAAAATGATAAATCTATCAAATACTATTTGCATTTCATTTGCACGTACGAGAGGAACCCGAGAGTTAGCGAAGAAATACGATCATTTGCGATAACGAATCTTTCAAAGAGATTAAACTGGTCGCTATGGATACCTAAGTTGTTATTTGTCATTGTTTGTCATGCATGATTTTAACTGTCAGGATTATTGTTTATTGTAATTTGCTTTTGGGTTTCCGACTAATTTAATCAATCATTTTGATTACAACTTTCACTATGCCGCACGAATATTCTGCTCAACACCAAGCTGATATTCACTTCGTCTACGGTTTCTGTGACGGAAATGCTACAGCAGCTGTGCGAGAGTACCAACGGCGATTCCCTGGTCGGCGCGTTCCTGATATACGAACATTTATTAACATACACAGGAGATTTTGTGAGATCGGAATTAGACCACGCCGCCCTGAACGAGCAATCAATTTGAGCGTCGCTCAAGAAAACAGAATAATGAACCTTATTATTCATGATCCTACACTCTCAACGAGACGCGTTGGGAGAATCGTGGGTGTATCTCATAAGCTAGTGTGGAAACTGTGGAAAAGATATGGTTTGCATGCCTACCACTACAGAAAATCCCAAGGCATAATACCACCTGATCACTTCTCAAGAATTGTTTTTTGCCAGAGAATGAATCAAGAACTGATAAATAATCCAATACTGCTTCAAAAAATTCTTTGGATGGATGAAGCCCAGTTTACAAGAGCGGGAGTATTCAATTCCAAAAATCAAGTGCAGTGGCATGAGAGCAACCCGAATTTACATTGGAAGGCGTCACATCAAACTGAATTCTCTGTAAACATGTGGGCTGGTGTTTTTAACAATCAGCTGATCGGCCCTATTGAGATTCCCCACCGCCTAAATGCTGACAATTACTTAGAGTTCCTAAGAAACGTCACTAGCTTCGAATTTTTCGAACAAGTGGATCTTCAAACTCTGCGAACCATGTGGCTCCAACATGATGGGGCCCCTGCACATTATGGCACACAAGTGCGTGAATATTTAAATGCAACGTTTCCTGGCCGTTGGATTGGACGAGGTAGCACAAATATCGCATGGCCAGCTAGGTCCCCAGATCTGACTCCTTTAGATTTTTATGTCTGGGGAACCTTAAAGGAGAAGGTGTACTCCGTACAAATTCAGAACCGTGAACAGCTCTTAGATAGAATATCTCAGGCTGCTGAACAAATAAGACAAATGTCTGTAAATTTAAATGGCCAAATTAGGACTCGTTTGAATATTTGTGTCGAAAAAGAAGGTGGTCATTTCGAAAACTTTTTACATTAAATTTATTTTTTGCTTTTTAGAGTTTATTTTTTATTAATAAAAATATTTTTGAATGACATTACGGCTGACGTAGTTGTCTAACCTACAGTGTTATAATTATGGATCTTTGGACACTCCATTGAGGTTGACAGGAGAGCGCTCATTTGTGAAATGTATTGAAAAATAAGATGGTGGCGTTAGTTCTGATGTTGCCCACGCAACAAGTGTGCTTATAAATTATAATTATTCTACTCAAATGCATAAAAAAAATATGCTGTGATTACCATTTATCTTAATTTGACCGAGACCTATCTTTTGAGAGTATTTTTACGAATGTACGTGAGCTCTAAGCGTGGTTCCCAGATTGCGTGTTGAGCTGCCCCTCTTTTAGTCAATAATTTTGAGATTGAATGTTCGTTACTTAAGCCGAAACGGCAGAATGGGAAGATAATTATGGTAGCCTACTCCCCTTCCCGTCGTTGGAGGTCCAGCGTTGCTTTAAGCCTAGACTAAAAATAAGGACTGCAGAAACGTTTTGCGAAGGCTGCATGTCGTGGGAAGAGGTTATCATGATTTGGTTATGGAATTTTGTTTTTTTTTTTATTCCTCAATTAAAAAGACAATTCGAAATACGTATCTACCTGCTTGGTAGCCTTATACGTTCTCTTTAGATAAGTATAGTACATTGACAGTGCTATGAGGAACGAGATAAAAAATCAAAGAAACTGTTTTGACAAGTTTCAGCCCGCCAAATGTTATGAATGAAAATACGACGTTGCCAATTCGGATAAAGTGGCATGCATATCGGGTTATTTACGTCTAGGTATTTAGTTTGTATGAAAATTAACAAAAAATAAAAAATAAGAATTTATTAATGTGTCCATAATGAAAAATGCTTACTTCCGTGGTCTGAACATCTGGTCGAAGTTTATGTATATCGTCCGGAACACGGTGTATAGCAGAGATATGGAGAAGTAACTAAACAGGTTCGAGCGAATTCCGACCTTAATGACATTTAAAAATTTAGTTTGTTTTTTCTCACATTCACGTTTGCTAACATTGCTCCTTCATTAAAATCCGGTTTTTGCATAAATGTCAGTAAGGTCGAAAATCGTTTGAACCTGTTTTTTAAATTGCTTAACGATAGCAAGTTAAAAAAACAGCTTCAAGCGATTTTCGACCTTATTGACATTTAAAATTTGGTTTGTTTTTTCTCACATTCACGTTCGCTAACATTGCTCCTTCATTAAAATCCGGTTTTTGAATAAATGTCAGTAAGGTCGAAAATCGTTTGAACCTGTTTTTTAAATTGCTTAACGATAGCAAGTTAAAAAAACAGCTTCAAGCGATTTTCGACCTTATTAACATTTAAAATTTGGTTTGTTTTTTCTCACATTCACGTTCGCTAACATTGCTCCTTCATTAAAATACGGTTTTTGAATAAATGTCAGTAAGGTCGAAAATCGTTTGAACCTGTTTTTTAAATTGCTTAACGATAGCAAGTTAAAAAAACAGCTTCAAGCGATTTTCGACCTTATTAACATTTAAAATTTGGTTTGTTTTTTCTCACATTCACGTTCGCTAACATTGCTCCTTCATTAAAATACGGTTTTTGCATAAATGTCAATAAGGTCGAAAATCGTTTGAACCTGTTTTTTAAATTGCTTAACGATAGCAAGTTATTGTATCACATTCACGTTCGCTAACATTGCTCCTTCATTAAAATCCAGCAATGAACAAAAGCGTTGGTTACTCTGTCTCCAGGTGGTAATGGACTGTGCCTATGACAAGGAGTGCAGTCCTTGGATGTTACTGTGGTACCCCGGCCAGGGCGGGAGGGTCTGTCAGACTTGTACTGACTAAAATCCACGGTGTCCTTCAAATAACCCTTTCATGTTCCGGGGTCACGGTAATGAGATAAGTACCGCGACGCCAGCAGGCTTTAGCCCTCTAGAGGGGGACCCCGTCATCATGCTGACGCTATTTGAGGCGCTCGTAGAACACAACGCGCCGTCGACCCGGGCATGGCCCCGGACTTTTTATACCCGACTGCGCCAGGAGGGTTATGTTTTTCGAGTGTATGTATGTATGTATATTTCTTTGTGTTGCTCTGCAGCCTAAACGGCTTGATGGAGTTTAACTTGAGAGGTGTCGTTAGATTCGTCTTAAACGTGAGAGTGTCACTGGGTACATAAAACTGGCCAAGTGCGAGTCGAACTCGCGTGCAAAGGGTTCCTAACTAAAAATATTTTTTAAGATCTCTCACACTCTATCAAGTGGGGTGTCAAATCAAAGGATTTTAAAAATGGTTTACCAAAATGTATATATAACATATGTTTCAATTTAATTTGGACTGATAAATGCTAACAAAAACTAAAAAAAAGTAAAATAAAATAAATATTAAAAAAAAACAAAAAACCCAACTGCGTAAAAAAACTAAAAAGAAAGTAACAAGCCCAGTAGTTTAGAATTCACTCATTCACACTCACAGTCGGGGCCCCTTGGGAAGAATTGATTGGTATAATTTGAATGGGCCCCGACTGTGAGTGTGAATGAGTCAATTCTAAACTACTGGGCTTGTTTCTTTCTTTTTAGTTTTTTTACGCAGTTGGGTTTTTTGTTTTTTTAAATATTTATTTTATTTATCATGGTAAAATCATCAAATGAGTCCTCCCACCCCAGGTTAAGCGGAAGGGACTGTCAGACTTGTACTGACTTAAATTCACGGTGTTCTTCAATAGCCTTTTACGTTCTCGGTTTACAAAGGGTATACAAAGCGCCGTCGACTCGGACATGGTCCATGGTCGGACAGCCAGTCGCCCATTACGCGCTTACGATGGCCAGAGATGACCATGACCGAGTCACCGTGGGCGTCTACCACTGTGGCTGGGATGTAAGGTTTACGCTGTCCTCTCTCTCACGCGTCCCGCCTCTTCCTTCGCCAGCATCACTGCTGCACTGACCTTTTTTTAGGTTTAATTAGTTAAACACGATTGTTATTATTATTATTAAAACACTTGTGTGATACTCGTATTATTACAAACCAAGTCATATTAAAACTACTTATTAAGCAACAATTTCTATAACTCCTTTTAAATAATCCTTAGTAGAGCAATGTTCTTACCGCATCAAAATTGTTTTATAATAATTCAGTAGGCAGGATGTATGCGGGGGGTTGCGAGAAGGGAGCCCGAAATTTGACGTACGATCGACTGGCCGAACGCGATTCAATTTTGTCAAAAGAAGACGGAAGCCTTAAGTTGTAGGATTAACTTTTTACTAAAAATCTATTTGGAAAAAGTAATCAACGACGAAATTTGCTGACTGCGCTTTTTCACCTACAACTTGTGTATGTGGAATCATGAATTTTAATGCGTTTGTTGCCTTTTTCACATCTAAACCACTGTACAGTTAATCCTGAAATTTTACATATAATGTACGTTGTCAGGTGTAGGTAGACAAAATAATATTTGCTACCTTTTATCTCAAAAAAAAAAGTACTGTTTCAATCGTGGTAAAATCATCAAATGAGTCCCTCCCAGTGCGGAGCTGGAGGGACTATTAGACTTGTACTGACTAAAATCCACAGTGACCCTTCAATAGCCCTTTACGTTCCAGGGTCACGGTTACCTGATGAGACAGTCCCGCGACCCCGGCAATCCCCGAGGAAAACAACACCTTTTAAATTGTAGATTTACTTATAAATCGTATATCCAGTCTGCCCCAAAAAACATAAATATCGGTTTATTGATGTTGTAACAAGACAATTATATGTAGGAACTAAACAAACATTCGCACCTCAATTGATTTATTATCTTCTTAATATTTATTGCTGCTATAATATTTAACTTGTAAACCCTTTCAGGTTATTATATTAAGGTAAGGCATTTGAAAATAAAAAAAACACATTTGTGTGCCAAATTTTTCTTTTTGTTTTGTGTAGTTTGCGTTTGATTATTCCTGGGCAACTATGTTCACAACTGAAATCAAGAGATAATAAGTGTGTGAGATCTATTTAAGAATGACGTTTTAACGATTCACCATCGTAGTCAATAAATTGTAAAAAAAAGAATACTAAAAAAAACAAACAGGTACTATAAAATAACCCTGAAAATCTAATTTAACGGTACTAAACCAATAAATCCTAAATTACAATGTCGGACGCTGTCATAAAACTCAAAAACATCAATTAATTAAAATACAAGACCTTTGCTTTGTTTCTGAGAAACGTTAATAAGGCAAACATACCTACACCTCTTATGTTTAAAAAGACCACACATAACGTATAAGTAAAAATAAGAGTAGTTATTTTTTGGTACCTTTAATAGGTAGGTACTTGTTTGAAGTCATAATCTGAATCCTGAATTTTGGATAAAGAGGAAGACATAACACACCGGATCAGCTTGGGATGGATGAAATGGCGACAGGTCACCGGAACAACTTGCGACCCACGGATGCCCCTCAAGTTAAAGGGAAAATATACAAATCCGTGATTAGACCTGTCGTATTGTATGGATCGGAATGCTGGGCTGTGAAAATGTAAATATGATGGATGAGAAACGATTGCATGCAGCGGAGATAAGGATGTTGAGATGGAATTGTGGAGTGACAATAATGGATAAAGTAAGGACAGTTCATCCAGCTCCCGCTTTGATGATTTTACCACGCTAAAAAAAAGTATCGACTTTCAGTGAAATCGAATGCTATTGAATACTTAGATTTTACATCTGAAAACAGTTTAAGACGAGCTCACAAAACATTGATAAACAAGTCCAATTCGATGTTCAAGAGTTAATATTGCCATAAACTAAGCCAAAGATAATTATGTTGTTCCTAACTCAAATAAACACTCAACTTACTAACAACCAGAGACAACCATCTCTTCATACCTTAACGACAATAGAGCAAAGTTCACCACAGACTATAAACATCAAAACTACGACCACAGATAAAATATTATATTCGTTCTGTGACTCAATCGTTATCTATAAAATAAATCATACTACTTAATGGCACTTTAAGTGGTATTATCTTTTCTGATTAGGGGATACAAAGATTCTTCTTCGCGGATCATGAAAGAGGTTCTCTCTCTCGATTCTGGTGACCCCAGGTCAAGAGATAGGGTAAAAAGAGCCCCCATTGATAAATTTATACGAGTTTCAAAGGGTCATGGCAGCAAATCGTTGAGATATGAGGTTTAGTTCAGTTGAAATATGTAATTGTTTTGTTAAACTGGTCAAGTCTGAGTTAAAAACAATTTTTAGGGTTCCGTGGACAGTTTTAAGCATATTTTTTTCTGCAAATTGTCACATGGAGTCATCGCCACAGGTACGTTTTTTTTTCTTTTTCCGGTCTCTTATGTCATGGACTCTTATTTTTTCATTTCATTTTTGAATCAATTTACTTACCTCTTATTTTCAAATATCGATAAGAAATTCAATTAGCTCAAACTGTGGATCCACTTGCTTGTCAAAACTCCAAGTTTGAATTAAAAAATCTGTTGTCATTGTTATATTTAAAAAAAAACTTAGATACTGTTACAACCCTTGAACTGTCAATTGTTGAGAACATTTAAGGTGAAGTCTCAAAGGAGTCAATCGGCATTCGGCACCCTCAACTAAGTGGCCAAATTTCGTCCACCCTCGCCTCCAAACTCCGACGGAAACGAACAACTTAACTCCCATCTCCTTCACACTTTTTTGGGCATTGTCGAGTAATTTGACAGGGTAATTTTTAAGAGGAGGGTATTTACAAATGTATCTTTAACTTCCGTGCGCTTCAAAGTTCGCTTGTTTTTGTTTGATAAAGGGTTGAAAATATTGAAAAATTCCTGTGAGTCTTAATTAGGCAAAGTTTGGTTGTACGAGGTAGGTACTCTTCTAAACTACTCATCCGATTTCAAAAAATGTTTTAATGTTGGAAAACTACACTATTACCATAGTTTATTTTTTGATGCGGACGAAGTCGCAGACAGAAACTATGTAGTTGTGTTTACTAAGTGAATCTCTACATAGTATGAAACAAAGTCGTTGTACGCTAAGATCTTACAAACTACTCAACGATTTTGATGCGATTTTCATAAATAGACAAAGTGATTCAAGGTTTATAATATATGTAGGTATAATACATCTACATTGCACCCATGTGAAACCGGGGCGGGTCGCTAGTATCAATTTTAACGGCAATCAAATAAGATTTTTCAAATTTGTTTAAAAGTTCCGACTTAATCCCAGCTAGACTCAAACCAGAGATGCAAAATATCAGGCCTGTACTCAATCTAGATATGTCTCAAGGAAACAACTATTTAATCAAGTTTTAATCACCTTTAATGCGTCACAGATCAAGCCTTATCGAACACAAAGTAAAAAAAAAACTTTTTTATATATCAGTGCCGATTCCATTAGCACAAAACTTTTATAGATCCCTGTGGCTAATTAGTTTTCTCGTAAAACTAAAGGGGCTCGTCAATCAATGGCTGGTTGAATTACGGTGACAGATTCGCTAGGACATGAGACGCCATTTAAAAGAATACCAGAAATACCACTATTAAGGGCTCTTGCAATTAAAAAGATGGCGGAAAAAAGATAAAGAAAAGGTGTCAATGTCTTCGCAAAAAGATCTACGACTTCCAGGATGAGTAAAGCTTTGAATTGTGACCAGTTCTTATCTATCACTGCCCGTAAAAGATTGAGCGAAAAA
This sequence comes from Agrotis clavis, assembly GCA_954870645.1. Classification (NCBI taxonomy): domain Eukaryota; kingdom Metazoa; phylum Arthropoda; class Insecta; order Lepidoptera; family Noctuidae; genus Agrotis; species Agrotis clavis. Next base: position 5,503,665 of record OX940939.1, on the reverse strand, counting down.
AAAAATGCCAATTGAAAGGCGAAAAATAATGCCCGGTAAAAAAAGAAATAAGAATTCCAGCTTACATTAAAGCGAAACTGCAAGTCAAGGATCTATTCTACCTTTGCACAAAATCCCATACAAATCCGTGTAGCCGTTACTGAGAAACAGACCAACAAACAGACAAACTTTGTGTTTAAATTCAAGAGTTGCTTCAACTCATAGTTTATGATATAACAGTTTATAGTCCATGGCTGTGCTACACAATGATTTAAATTAAATGATCCGAGTTCCTAATTATAAGCAATAATCATTTGTCTAAATAGTAAAGGCAGGCGGCGCCGCGGGTCGAAGTGGTATTCAAGTATAATAAACTAAATACCACGACACAGAGGAATAACAGAAGTTCAAGTGTAGAAAATTAATGTTACATGATAGGTACAATTTTGGGGTCTATAAGTAAAGAATGGTCAAGTGTGATTCACTGTTGACAACATCAGTGAGTGACCAATTGCAATCTTTATCACGGTACTCCCTGAACCACAATAAGAAATGAATGAATGCAAAGAGATAGTCGAAGTATATGTTGGCAAAGCAACACACAGACTGATAGCGGATGACATTCAGAAAATAGCTGGAATGACCTGGTTGAGACGGGACCAGGTAAGCACATAACAAAAAGTTTTTTTTTTTATGTGTAATGGGTTCGCTCTTGACCTTAGTCGAAGTCAGGAGTGACTAAGATAAGGTCAAAGATAGAGCGAGCTTACCCAGAAGAAGCCTGTTCACTCTAACTTAGAAGAGATTGGGGTTGTATGTGTTTGGAAACACAGACGTAGGCAGAGAGTTCCACTCCTTCGCAGTCCGTATTATAAAAGACGTTTGGAAACGCTTAGTGCGAATTGGTGATATAGCAATGAGGTAAGGATGGTAATTTGCCGTGCGTCTAGATCAGCGATGATAAGAGGTATGTACGATGGATATGGAAGGTACGATGCAGTGACCAAAGTTAAATAGGATATGGGAAGGAAGATGATGATGATATGCATGAAGTTAATTCTTGAGGTAGTCTTTTTATATGAATAGTCAATGACGAAGTAAGAAATCCAGATATTTTTGTCATACTGGGCAATTCCAAGTATGACAAAAATAACTGGATTTCTTAATTTAATCATTCTGTCTCTACATTAATGTCAGAAATATCTAATTTCAAAATAAAAGGTGGTAGGAAGACTTGTTACAAATGAGCCTTCTGTATTTTTCCTATAGTGGCAACACTAACAGATCAAATAAACCATTCAAGTCTTAACGATAGTAATAAAACTTAATGTTTTTAACTATGGTACCAAAACAGGAGATTCTGAGCAAAAACTATGGAGGACCATGAATTTTTATTTTCGTATTATATTGGGAACCACTTTTTAGATTTATTTGTTTGGTTATACGTAAGGGTTGGTGGTTGGTGCTCTGGTTAAACTGAGAAAAGTGTCTGAAACTTCAATACTTCCTTTAATTAAATGTAGAGGTAGGTGATTTTGTTTTTCAAAATACTACGGTGGTCCCATAAAGTCAAAGTCAAAGTCAAAGTCAAAGTCAAATCATTTATTTCAAATAGGCCATCAGTGAGGCACTTTTAAACGTCGAATATTAAAATTAAGGAAAGGGATGGGATGGGATTGATTCTACACCCATTCGCTAAGGTAGGTTGTATGGAGAAGAATGGGCAAGAAACTCCATACTTACTCTTTTTAAACATGTTTTACAATTTTTTTTTATAACATCATTTGAAATATATAATGTGGAAGCAATGTACCTTGAAAATATAGACTAAATATTATTAAAAAAAAAATTAATAAAAATAAGAATTAAAAAAAGCAAAAAGGTACATGGTGTTCACATTTTAACAAAATATTGCAATCAAAGCTATTTTACAAATTATAAGAAGTGTGTGAGCATTCGAATATCAACCAGCTTGATTCTGCTTAAGCCCTACATTGTACTATGGAGCAGGACCGGCATGTTTCCAGACATTCTTATCTTGGATATAATCTTCTAATTTATAATATGCTTGTTTACTAAGTGTATTTTTTATGTGACTTTTAAACTTTCTTTCATTTAGAGTTAAAATTTCGCTAGGTATTTTATTATAACATTTAACACAGAACCCCATAAAAGATTTTTGGACTTTGGACAATCTATAATAAGGTTGATCAATTTTATCTTTATTTCTAGTATTAAAATTATGTCTATCGCTTATTTTATTAAAAAGATGAAGATTTTTCCTAACATACATTATATTTTCATAAATAAATTGACAAGGCACTGTCATTATGTTAATCTTTTTAAATAGTTCCCTAAGAGATTCGCGACGACATAGTTTGTAAATTGCTCTGACGGCTCTCTTTTGCAAAACAAAAATGGATTCAATGTCAGCTGCCCGGCCCCACAGTAGAATACCATAAGACATAATGCTGTGAAAGTAGCTGAAGTAAACCAAACGCGCAGTTTCGACGTCAGTTAACTGTCTTATCTTTCTAACAGCATAAGCGGCTGAGCTGAGTCGCCCCGCTAAAGATGCTATATGGGGGCCCCATTGTAGTTTATCGTCTAACGTGATTCCTAAGAAAACTGTCTGATCAGTAAAATCTAATTTTTCTCCGTTCAATAAAATGTCGCAATCGCTACTTCTAACATTTGGCAAAGTGAATCGAATACATTTTGTTTTCTTTTCATTAAGAACTAAATTATTAACAGTAAACCAATTTTGAACCTTAGAAATACAGTCATTAACAGTGTCTAGATTTTGTACACGTCTATCTATCTTAAAAATTAACGATGTATCATCGGCAAATAACACCATCTGTGGTTGATTTTTTAGTAAATGGGGTAAGTCATTAATATAGACTAAGAAAAGGAATGGACCCAAAATAGAACCTTGAGGCACGCCCATAGTCATTTTAGCCCCCAATGAGTTTGTACCGTTTATTTGAACTTTAACCTGTCTATCTCTTAGGTATGATTTAAGTAAATCAAGAGCTGTATTTTTAATTCCATAATGTTCCAGTTTCAGCAAAAGCGTTTCATGGTTTACGCAATCGAATGCCTTTGAGAGGTCGCAAAAGATTCCTATGGCATCTTGCGCTTCCTCCCAGGAGTTAAAAATGTTCTTCAATAGGGTAACACCGGCGTCAGTTGTGCAACGACCTTTGGTGAAACCGAACTGTTGATCATGAAAGATGGAGTTTCTATTGAAGTGACATAGCATTTGTTCAAGCATTAACTTTTCAAACACCTTACTGAAAACTGGCAAAATTGACACAGGCCTATAATTGTTAGCTTCCTTACAATCACCCGATTTAAAAAGTGGAGCTACCTTACTATGCTTCATAAGATCCGGAAACACTCCTTGGTCTACACTGGTATTAAATAAAAAAGCTAAATAAGGCGCTACGGTTTCTATTATTGATTTACAGGCCTTCACAGACATTCCCCAGAGATCTTCTGTTGATTTAATTTTAAGATCTTTGAATGCTTTAATCACTGCTTGGGGGTTTGTGTGCCGAAACCTAAACTCCATCGGGCATGCCTTTACATTATTTCTAAGTAAGGCAGCAGAGAGTGCTGGTGACGAATTTAATGGCTCAGTAGTCTTAAGAGGTATATTCGAAAAGAACTTTTCAAATTCCTGAGCTACATCTTTATCTGTGTTTATAGGACCATGTGCAGTTTCTAAATTGAATTCGTTATTACGCTGTTTATTCCTGCCTGTCTCATTATTTATGATTTTCCAGGTTGTTTTAATTTTATCATCAGCTGATTTAATTTTACCACTAATAAAAAGAGCCTTAGCTATTTTACATACACGTTTAAAAGTTTTTGAATATTTGGCAACATACTGATGAAAGCTAATATCATCCATTCTATGACTCTTAAGATCATAAAGTTCGAAAAGTTTATCTCTACTTTTGCGAATTCCTGGTGTTGCCCAATCACTAAATAAGAACTTTGTGCAGATAGTTTTAGTTTTAAGAGGACAAATACGATTATATTCTGTTTTTAAAATTCCAAAAAACTCGGCGTAGAACTCATTTGGGTCACTTATATTATTAAACCTATGATCACATAATTTACTCGCTATAGTATTATTCATATTTTCTAAATTTTTATCTGTAATTGGCCTATGTCTTATTTGAATTTTTTGAATAGGTTTATAGGCGCAAAACGTTATTGTTTGGCCACTGTGATCAGATGGCAGTTTATTAACAATTTCCTTATGTAAGTAATCACAGTTAGAAAATACATTATCTAAGCAAGTGGCAGAAGAAGCTGTCACTCTGGTTGGTTCCATAAAAACATGTGACAAATTAAAAGATTTAAAAAGACTCAACAATCTAACACTATTGGAGTTATTTTCTAATAAATTAATATTAAAATCACCACAGATGATGACAGATTTACTGTTAGTACATATTTTATTTAAAACATCTTCCATTATAGTATCAAACATAGGTAGATTCTGATAATTTGGGGGTCTGTAAACACATACTATAACATGCTTATCAAGCTCAACACAGGACAATTCAATGGTATGTTCAACTGACAGTTCAACAATGTCATTTCTAGTTTTAGATTTAATCGATTTCTTAATTAGAATTAACGATCCGCCATGTATCATACATTTACGACTGAAATGGCTAACTACACAATAATTATCATAACAAATAGACATAACTTGATGATCTTTTAACCAATGCTCTGTAAGGCAAACAATATCAAACTTGGTTGATTCCAAAAACATTTCTAATTCCAGTAATTTAGAAGAGCACCCTTGAATATTCTGATTAAACAATTTTAAAGTGTGTTGCTCTCCATTTGCTATTTTATATTTAACTAATTTGCTAGAAGAAACCTGTTTATTGTTCACTGATAATGAGTTACTAATTGCAGAGGTTTCTTCTGTTGTCTTACAATCTAGTTTAAAATAATATCCGGAGTGATCTCCCCGACGGGACCGTCTAGTGTACTAGCAGGAAGGGAATGCCCAACCTGAGTAGAAGTGGTCTCCAAGGCAGGTGGTATATTAGGTAGACCCTCCTTCGTACAGCATGCAGGTACAGAACACTGTATCACTATGTTGTTAGGGCAACCTAACAACACAGACTCGTCACTTAAACAACTACTTAACCTACTTAACCTAGAATCGAATACATCAGCAACAGCATGGTTAATATTATATGCTGTCAACATAGCAATCAAATGTCGACATTTCCAAGACAGAGATAAATGTCTCCGATGCAAAACAAAACTACTAACAAAATTGTTAGAATCAAAAAACAACAATTTGTCACTATGACAACATGTCAACATGTGAATGCAACAGTTTAACTTATAAATATGGTTATTTTCACATTCACTTAAACTATCAGAGTAAGGAAAAGCGCACAACATCAGCTTTCCTATGTTTAACTTCAGTAAGGAGTCCACACCATCCACTATGTCCTTTTTTGTAACAGTTAAGCTATTTCCTAAAAGGAGAACTATAGAAGAACAGTCCTCTAGATTTGAATTAGTAATTCTATTTATCATTTGTTTAAAACTTATATTATGATAACAATGGTTAGTAAAACTATGGCTTAGGTAGTTATGTAATATTTTTCCAAAGCCTGACCCTAACTCGTCACTAAAAAGTATAGTTTTACTCTTTTGATTATAAGTCTTTGCTGGAAGAGCTGTCAAGTTAAGTTGGGGCTCAGGGGGAGGTGGTTTAATTGCACAGCTGCAAGGGAGATTATTTGCCAGTGACTCATATTTCTCTGCATTTTCCTTCACCAAATCCAGCAATTCCCCGGCTTCAAACAGACGGTCACTTAACTGTTCCTGTGATCTTTCATATTTTTCAAATATGTCCTTCAGCAAGCACTCCTTGTATAACAAATCATTTTGGAGGAGCTGAGTATCAATATCATATTTTTCCCTATATTGATCTAACTCACTACAGCACATATCGAGACTATTTTTAAGGATCACATGTTTCTTTCTAAGGGAAATATTTAATTTTAAAAGGTTTTGTTTTTTAATTGACCTTTGTGACCATAGAGATAGATGTTTAGCTTAACGGTCTGTAGCACACCCTTTTCAAAAGTTTTTTTTTGATAATCAGCAAATGAGTCCTCCCGCTCTTGGCGGTATGGACTGACCAACGACGATATAATACTAGACTCCTAATAACAGGCGACCGATGTCTGCCAACACATTAGGCAAAAAAGTCTTATGTCCGTCTCATTTCAACCACTCCTGTGAGCCGTAAACATACGTTGAGACAGAACAGACCTTGAGTTAGCCAATCACAACGCAGTACCCCGTCCCCCTCGCTTACGTAGTACCTCAGCGAGTTGGCAGAATAGTTTTGTTCGTTAGATCGTGCAATGCGTAGTCTAGTCTAGTAATATATAGTCGTTGGGACTGACTAAGAATCTCCCTGATCCTGGCCCATTGCGTTCAAGAGCCGCGGTAATTTTTTACCTAAGATAATAAAATAATTGCGTGATTATCTTTTGTTTTTTTCATCAGTATCAGTCTACAAGTCCCTTAGCACGACTTTTTACTCTCTTACTTTACAGCGTCTTTCCAGTATTTACAGAGTTTCTTGTATGGAAAAATGGAACAGTGCCTCTCGTGTGCGAAGAAGGAACTAATGTTTTCTTTGAAAATTGTCAATTTGAAATTGCCAAAGTTCCAGTTTACTTTACGTCTCAAATACTGAAAACTCGTGCTAAGGGTACAGATCGCAGAAAATAGATCTCTTCATCCAAAGTCCATACAACATGAAAAAAAAACGGAAATGCATCGTCAATGCACTGCAAAATTAATTTTAATCCGCCAGCTAGAGTTTCGAAAAATAATGGATTATATTTCCATTTTTGTTGCGTCTTTCCAATATGAACCTATTTTTTTTCTTTTTTATTCTATGAATCTAGACTAATTAATTTCGTTGAAATTAGAAGACGTACCAAAAACTTCCATATTTGAAACGTACGCTAAGAAACTAAAATGGTGTTTTACAGTACACCTAGAAACGGAGTGGTGACGGGTAAACTATAAGAGCTGTGATTAACTGGCGTCCAAAGTCTGGGAAAATAATTCATTGTGTCACCCACAAATATTTCTACAAGTCTGGGTTATCGAACTCTGAAGGTTATATAAATTGTAACATTTCGCAAGGGGAGCGATGTTAAATTCATTTGCACAATAAATTAAAGGTGATTGGTGAACAATTTGAGTCACGGTACGCAATAAAAATAAACTTTTTAACTTCTGCTATTTTTGTTACGTGAGAATTTGACCATAGAGAATGTGAAATGTGTCAAAATTTTGACATTTGACTTTTTTGTTTCTAAAAAAATATTAGTCAAATGTCAATGTCAATGACATGTGACAGACATGTGTCAAAATTGACATATGTCATGAACATTTGACTTTTAATTATTTTGCTTCTGATAGCAGAACATTATTTCGAAAGTTATTCCACATTGGGCACCTGGCACCTGCGAATAATGTTGACAGGAAAAAAATGTTGTGGAATAGTTAAGGTGCTATTAGCTCAGGTGCTATTACAGCGGGTGCCTTGCAATACCTCTATTTCGACACTGGCAAAATAATCACCAGCTGTTGCCAAAAGGTCAAAAAAAAAAACTAAAAAACACAACTACATAGGGGTAGTAATTCCTCGTACACAGTGGTGTTACTACGATTTAGTTTTATTTACAACCATTTTACAGCTTTGGCGTCATTTTAAAGCAACTTATTACGTTAAAATGCTGACATAATATATTATTATAATTATGTGGTCATGCATTTTCCCACGTTTTTAGGGTTCCGTAGTCAACAAGGAACCCTTATAGTTTCGCCATGTCCGTCCGTCCGTCTGTCCGCAGTTTAGCTCAGAGACGCACAGTACTAGAAAGCTGTAATTTGGTGTAAATATACGGATTTGTTGTGCCGAAAAAGTGGTAAATTAAAATCTCGTAAAATATTTTTTTTAGGGTACCTCCTGTACACGTAGTGGGGATGTTTTTTTTTTCTCGCGTACCCCTTAGTGTGGGGTATCATTAAATAGGTCTTTAAAAAATATTGATAGTTTTCTTTAACAATTTTTTGATAAAAAGATTCGTTTGTGAAATATTAAGCTTTAAAGTGCTAATTTTAGCTCGACTCGAGTGTCCCACCCCTCTACCAGCTAAACGGTTATGTTTGAGGGTGTGAAAAAAATCACAATAGTAGTATATATAACGAAGTTTAAAAGAAAATTATCATGACTAAGTAGGCTTTACAAGTTTACGAGTAATAGTCGACCAACTTATAAAACGTACTTGGATAACATATTTTCCTAAACAAAATGTATCGGAGAACATGTTCTTCAACTGCAAATGTAAGTTTGTCAACTTTATTTTTACAGCTATAATAGGTGGGTATGTTTAAGGGATAGGTAGGTTTTTATTGTCAACTATTTTCAACTAACTTCAAAAAAAGGAGGAGGTTCTCTATTCTTCGTAATCTTTTTTTATGTATTTTCCCCGATTTCTCAAAGACGCCTGGACCGATTTTGAAAATTCTTTTTTGTTTAAATTAAATTCAGCGAATCAGTTTAGTTAGTTTGCATAAGTATTTTGATGGGCAACTACGGAACCCTACACTGTGCGTGGCCCGACACGCACTTGGATGGCCGGTTTTTTACTTAGTAGCGACAGAAAATCCGACTACAGATGCCAGTAAATTTTGTTTAACAATTTAATTAAGGCGACACGATATTAAAAAGTAGAAGTATTTTTTTACATTGAAAAGAAAACTCGCCATGCTGCACTTTGTTAAACATACTTAAGAAACAAAAATGAAAAAAAATCTATTAAGTATTACCAGTTCTGAAATTAATCAAATAACACATTAAAAAAAAATACAGCGCTTTCTTCTGGTTAAAGCTACAGCTTACGATGTAAAGCGCTTGTAATGTTCGAGTTCCTCAAGACCACACGTGCGATACGATACAAAGTGATATTTATAGATTCAAAGTACATCATAAAATATGTAGTATGAAGTGTGCATGTTTACAAATTAATGATAGATAGTGAAAATACCGGTAACATTGACACCAGGACCATATAATTATCTTAATACTTTTGTTAAACTTTTTGAGGATGGACTGATGCATGAAAAGAATCACTGACCGGTAAGAAACGTGGTTCATAACTTCATGCATAGATTATAATTCAACGAAAATTTGTCAGAAAAATTCTGATGCTCGTCGGATGCGCCCCGCATATGACAGAAATTTTGATCCGGCAAACTATTGTACAATACAAAATACGTCCGGCGTGCACCAGAAGCGGACAAACCGTCAGAATTTTTCTTACAGTGTGCAGCATCTAATACAAAATGCATTGCAGCGAGTGCCTTTCGGCAAGAATCAGAATTTTTCTGACAGAAACTTCTTGCAGTAGACGGTCGCACTTAAAAATAAGTTACCTGGGAGCTTCAACTTAAAAGTAAGTGATACGTAAGTAAGAAGTGTAATTAGTGGCCGAAATCTTTGAAATCTTGAGTCGTGTCGCAAATGCTTTGGTATTCGATCCTCGGCGGCGACTTTGAGACTTTTTCTTAAGTTTTTTTTCTTTCTTTTGTTTAAAAGCTCGTTAATCTAGTTGCAGCAAGGAGTTTGAGGATCGGTTACCAATTTTGGCAATGTGAGTTTTATGAGAGAAAGTTTTGAAAAAAGATCGAATTCTAAAAAACTATTGACTCATTCGAATTTTAATTAAAAAGTAGGTACATCAATAGTTATTTGTTATGCAAGGCTGCAAAGTTGATTTTTGGCGCGAGTACTTGAATTGAAAACTGAGCGAGCGAAGGATTCTAAGATTGAACCGCGAGAGAAACGAGCGGTTCAAATATAGAATCCTGAGCGATGCGAAGTTTTCAAAGGTACGAGACGCAGAAAAACTTTGCTGCCGAGTGCAACACACAACTTTTCACCTCACACAGCGAGGAAATGAAGTGGGGGCGGCTCGCCTGCCAGTGTAGAAAAGTATAAAACAATTGAATACAAGACGTGTTCGAATTTTAAACAACACTTTGTGCTCTAGAGCACAAAATGGAGTTTTGCGCTCAGATTTTGAATGAGAAATAGAATCTTTCCGAGCGGGTGAGGTGAAATAGTTATTTGTTATGCAAGGCTGCAAAGTTGATTTTTGGCGCGAGTACTTGAATTGAAAACTGAGCGAGCGAAGGATTCTAAGATTGAACCGCGAGAGAAACGAGCGGTTCAAATATAGAATCCTGAGCGATGCGAAGTTTTCAAAGGTACGAGACGCAGAAAAACTTTGCTGCCGAGTGCAACACACAACTTTTCACCTCACACAGCGAGGAAATGAAGTGGGGTCATTGACCTATACTGGGGGCGGCTCGCCTGTCAGTGTAGAAAACAATTGAATACAAGACGTGTTCGAATTTTAAACAACACTTTGTGCTCTAGAGCACAAAATGGAGTTTTGCGCTCAGATTTTGAATGAGAAATAGAATCTTTCCGAGCGGGTGAGGTGAAAAGGTACTTTACTTATTACTTTAATAGTTTTGGTCATATGAATTTGATAATAATTTTGTTCTATATTTTTCAGCCATTTTACCAGCAAAAATATAAAGTTAAAACCTGAATCAGTATTTTTTCTAATTATCTTTCCTAAGTCGTGTTTATGAAAAATCTGAAATTAACCTCATTTAACCTTCAATATCTCAGAAAATGTAAGTAATTCGACAAATTCCAAAACTATTCCCCAACGTTTATGATCAAGCGATGATCTTCAAATGCGTCGACTTGTAAGAGTTAAATATCTATTAAAGTAGGTATTTCCGAGGCTGTAATTAAGAGAAGAGGATCGGAATCAGCGCGTCCCCTAATCGCGGTTTTGGTTTCCCTCTCTGCAGAGTAGAGGGACCATGAGTCGAGAGAAACGGGGACAGGAATTTTTTTTTATCATTATGTATTTTAAACATATTTTGATTACTTAAATGTCGTCCTGTGCGTTGGTATATAACAATAATTATGTCTATTAAGGTCGCGGGCGCGGGCTTAACGAATTACCGTGACCCCGGAACGTAAAGGGCTATTGAAGGACACCGTGGATTTTAGTCAGTACAAGTCTGACAGTTCCTCCTGCCCTGCCCTGGGTGGGAGGACTCATTTGATGATTTCACCACGATAAAAAAAAAAGAAAAAAGGTGTCTATTTACATGTAGGGGAAATGGAAATAGCTTTCGATCTAATGATGTTTTTATGTGTTAATAAGCTTTCGCTGTTTGCTTGAAAGTTACTTATTTTATACAAAAAAATGCTGTGTTTTTTTCAGAATATTCGCTTTATTGTAACTGCTGCAACGCAGTTTCAAAACTTTTATGTTCTTTCAAGCATTTTTTTTAAATTTTGTAGATCACTTTCAGCACAAGATAGCAAACTGAAGTCTCTTAACTATTATTTCGCACCTTACAGAAGCAAATCTATCGAATTATACTATATAAATCTCTCTATAATTATCAACTGCAACTGGAATGTCCCACAAAATCTCTGCAGCAAGGTCACCCTACCAAGTCCGGGGCGTGGGGCAGAAACTTTACCGTTTCACTTATCTGAGCCAGCGGGGAATTTAAATGCGAATAATCATATTAAATGTAATTGATTCTCAGATATCTGGGACTTACTGAAGGTAAGAGTATTTTGTATTAATTTAGAAGGGACAAGTGGACTCTATCAGAAGACGAGTGAGTAAGGAGGTTGTTACATCATAGAGGATTGTCTATGTTCATGTGAGAATATGTCACTAACTTACCAAAGACTAAAACGATTATTGATTTTTGATGCGAAAAGACTTGAAAAGGATCCATCAAAATTATTTTATAAGTCAAGTAACGTATTTTTACTATACGTTATATTTTTAACGAAAAAAGCCGTTTATTTCTTCATCTATTAGATATACTAGCATTAATTTAAACAACAAGAAAATGTTGTAAGTACTTAGTTTAAAAATAAAGGGACTTCTTAGCAAATATTTTTACATTTCATAATTATTTGTGTGCATCGCATCAGGTGACGTTCTGCATATTCGGCTTAATCGGAAAGGGCGAACCCAGAGTATAGACAGCACAACAAGCTACTTTAGACTTTCAACTTTGTCACAATATCAGAAGGTTCATTTTCAACTAGGATAATTTATTGTATCTTGTATCTACGTATAAAAGTAACATAATAAGTATAATAAAGTATTCTATCTATAAGAAGGTCAGCAGTAGGTGGTAGACTAACAAATTGCCATTATCTATGCATTATAACGAGCCTTAGATAGGTTTACAATAGCCTATTAAATTAAATAGCATGCATACAACTTAGATACTTGGCCGCTATATTTATCGTATAGTGCGTTGTTAAAACATGCGTTCTATTTTCAAATTACGATAAGCAAACAAAACAATTTTCACGCCTATACGCCTTTTTAAAATATTTTACATTTAGTTTCAATTACAAAGATTAAGTATACCTATCTTTTATTAAAAAATAACAACATTTTACGGAACTCAATGTGTAAAATACTGGGCGATAAGATAAAAAAATCGTCAGAAGCGTGTCGGGCTAAAGTTCTTCTCATTTACTTACGACACGGTGATGACATGGGAATAAAACCGCTTAAAAATAGTTTAGTATGACAGAAATCTGTATAAATTATATGTACATTCACGGAGATCAAAATATTAACAAAATTAACTGACGTAACGTTGGCCTTGGGAAAGGAAATAATTAAAAAAAAAAGTGATATTACTTATGTCAATGTTTTTTTTCTGCTAGCAACACAAAACAATGCCACACGGAGCGTAAAGTGTAAAAAAGTTCCCACTTTAGCACTACATAAACGATGGTGTTGCTAGCACTAATGAATATTGACAGCAATTATTAGTAAAGACGGGTTCTCACTACAAACGGTTTTCCATTTATTATGAATTCTACGCAGAAACGTGGTTTTCATTGCATAACTGTGAGTTTTCTACTGTTCTATAGAGTTCCGCATCCAAAGGGAGTCACCGGGGCTTATTACCTATGCTTCGCTTTCTATCTGTCAGTCACAGGACTGTATCTTTTGAATTTACAAAAAAGAATACCTACCCATAATACAACTCTCTCTCTCTCTCTCTCTTACATCAATTTTGGGGCAAGCTGCACAAAACCAATGGTCCACTTTGGCCATAGCTGTGATTGAAGTCATAGCTGTGGTCATAAGGAGAGGCATCTGCCCAGCAGTGGGATGAAGTAGGCTTGCAGTATCAGTATCTCTCCAATTCCATGTCAAATGAAAGTCCCCTTTTGTTTTAAACTAAAAGTGAATAGAAAAAAGAGAGAGAGAGACGTCGTACCTGTCTAGTATAACTCTATGGTACGGAACTCTACCTGTGCTATTCCGACTTGCACTTAACTATTTTTTTTTATGATGGTATAGTTAGAAATCATACATGACTTGGTGCTGGTACAATTTAACACGCCACTGCAGTTTCGCAAATAAAGCCGTTTATTGTGAATTAATTTGATTAGAATTATCTAGTGTATCTAACCTATGTAATATCATGTATACTATGTAAATTATGTTTGTATGTCAATATGGGGTCTATTAGTATTATAAATGTGGTATTTTTTGTTAACTTGCATCGCGTTAACTCCACGGTTCAACGGATTTTGACAGAAATTCATAGCTGCTGTAATTGCATAAATGCCAATCTTAGAGGTTTATTTCGACCTTTTTGTGAACACAGCCGCAGGAAAAATCTAACCATCGATATGATTGCCTCCTAATAGCTTTTTAATGCACATTCAAATTCCTACGTACCTAATTAAAATGACCTGGGAAATGACAATAAAAAACGCGCGAAAATGAAAATAAAAATTTTAAAATGCCGAAAGAAAACGTGGCAAAGACCACAAACACTTCATTCAACCTTTTTCTTTTTAAACATTTGACAACGGCGCCTGAAGGCGTCGCTGTCCCTGCAAACGCGTCGCGGCTACTTACCTATTCCCCTTGTACGGAACTTGCGTTTACGAAGCTAGCTAGCAGTTACGAATTTTGGGCTTTGAACTTTTTTTTCAGCATGGAGCGTGACTGCGTTAGAAATTTATTGATTGACTAGCTTTTGGCCGCGACTTGGTTCGTCAAAGAAATGTAGCAAATGGAACTCGATATTAGTGCAGCTTTTATTAAAGGAACTCAATTGAGTAGTTTCGGAGATTACCACACGTTACCTCTTTGGAATAAATATTATTATGTTATAGGCACTACGTGGATTATGTACTTACAGAAGAAGAGTCACGGTTCTTTATACAATATCAAACGGTTATCGTAATTGATTTATTCAGCTTGCGTGTCGTCTGTAAATGGAATTACAGTTGAAAGTACGACACACTATCACTTTAAACGGTTAATATTATATTGTTGGTTGGTTGGTGACAGTTTTTTTGCAAGGAATTAGTTAAATGGTGGTTGCCGAGTGGAGGGTTAACGTAATGCTCTGTTTATGTGGTTATTGGTAATTTTGTATGTCTTTTTATAACTACAAAATATGTTATGGGCTGTTATAACTGTCAGGGTTGGCATGATTAAAACAAGTTGTTTTAAAACACCTGTTTTAAACAGTGTATAAAACAGTTTGAAATTAAACAGTGTTTTTTATTACATGTTTTAACTACTTTTCATGGCGGATGAATGGATGTAAAAGGAAAATAAATTAATATTCAGGAGTCATAATAGCTTGATATAGGTATTAACCATTTGAGTGTATGCCCTTCCTATGTCACATATTTTAAGTTTTATTGGCTTTTTAATTAAATTAAATTAAAACATGACATGATCAATGGAAAAGAAACATTATATGTTTTTTTTTCATTGATCATTTTTTGTAAATACACACATCAAAAGTGTCTAGGGATCAACATATATTTTTGCAATAACTTTTCTCCTGATTGATATTAATTAAAATGTTCTTTAAGGATTCATCAAATAAAGTGTTATCGTTTGTCACAGTAACGATAAACCAAGTCACCTTTGCATTCATAAAGAAATTTGCCATTTTCCTAATAAAGGGATTTTTGACATTTGAACCACTAACATTAAAGTTCGAAAAAAAGACTGAAATAACAGTTTTCTTTAAAATTTTATTGGGTAACTTAAACAATTAATAATCCGTGTTTCTACCGCGAACACTAACAACACAAGAACATCGGTTTGGCATACTCAAAATGAGTTCATCCAAATCACGCTGTGGAATGGCCGCCCATGTTCGTCGCAACAACAAAAAAAGGTCTTCTTGCGACTGGATACCCTCCATATTCGGCAGAGCTCTTCTCTGTAGCATATCTCATGCATGCTCAATCGGGTTCAAGTCTGGCGACTGAGCAGGCCAGGGCAGGACATTGATGTTAGCTGCGGCGAGAGTCTGTCTTACAACTCTTGCGGTGTGCGGTCGTGCATTATCATGCATTAACTGAAATAAGGGACCGATTTGCACTTGTAGAGGAACGATAACGTCTGATACAATCGTCTCAGCATAAATTTGAGCGTTGAGGTTGCCTCTGATCCAAATCAACTCAGTTCTTCC
The DNA here is from genome assembly GCA_954870645.1 of Agrotis clavis. NCBI lineage: Eukaryota > Metazoa > Arthropoda > Insecta > Lepidoptera > Noctuidae > Agrotis > Agrotis clavis. Next base: position 5,488,008 of record OX940939.1, on the reverse strand, counting down.
GCTGATCCAAATACCCGCCCATACCATGATGGTTCCACCACTATAAGGATGGACTTCCTGGCAGGATTTTAATCGCTGTTGGCGTCCAGGGGTTCTCCAGTGTCGTATACGTCTTGTATCCGGTCTCATACCAAAACGAGACTCATCAGAAAAGCACACGAAACGCCATTGTTCTTCTGCCCAATTTCTGTGTTCAAGAGCCCATTGATATCGAATCCTACGATTGTGCATTGCTATAGGTGGTACCCGTAGCGGTCTTCGGGAATGAAGGTTCACTTCATGCAAGCGGTTTCTGACTGTTTGGTCGCTAATTAAGTTCCCTGAAGAGTGATGAAGCCTCACGGCTAACATCATGGCGGTTATTGTTGGAGCTCTTCGAGTTAAGATTTGAATGTATCGGTCTTGTCTCCGTGTGGTGCAGCGATACCGTCCTCCATGGCGCTCAGCCACGGTACCAGTGCTTCGGTAACGTGTCCAAAGTCGACTGATAACACTCTGACTTGTATTCAGAGCTAAAGCCACAGTACGTTGCCGGGAACCAGCTTCTATCATTCCCACGGCTCTGAGCATTTCTTCCCTGCTTAAATGACGTCGCCGCTCCATAATAACGTTGGTTTTAATCAGTAGTAGGGAAACAGTAGCACTAATAATGTCTTCAATGCGTTGTATGTTTTTATAGGGAAAATATTGACAGCTGATTTTCATCTTTTACTCGAATTTGATTTACAGTTCCTGATTCAAATTATGAAATGCACCAAAAAGGATCCATATAAATTTATAAAATCATAAATTTATTACAAAGCCACATCTCAATCTCAAGAAATCCGCATAAAAATGCTTGATCCCTAGACACTTTTGATGTGTGTATTTTCATTACAAACGGAAACGGCGGACTTTGGAAAAAAATCAAGTCTAGAAATGAAACATAATTTATTTATAATTTGAGACGTCGACCCATAGGTCGAATTAACTTGAAATAATGCGGGAAACTAAAAAAAAAAACAAAAAAAGAACTTGTTTAAAACAATTTGAACTGATTGTTTTATTAAAAAAAACTGTTTCTTTTCCAACCCTGATAACTGTTGAATTCTTAATTATTTGACTGGTTTGAAGATACATAGATCTGAAAAAATGTGATAACGTAATAGTAATAAAAAAGGAAAAAAGAGATTGTATTAAATGTTTTTTTTTTTTTGACAAAATGAAATGAAAATAATTGTGTTGAACAGAAAGAAAGAATGAATGAAAGAAAGAAAGGACTGGTATGTATGACTAATGAAAAAAAAAAAAACGTTTATTGACACAAGCGACTTCCACTGCTTTAGAAAATCTACTTTCAACACCTATCAACAATTAAACACGTAATTTAAACAAGCTACACTTTTACCAAAGAAATCAGCCCAGCACAAGCTCTAAATACTGGATGTGTAGTAAAAATGATGGCTTACTATATTTGGCGGACAGTGTTCGAGAATGTTGTTAGCTACGCTGGTGGTCGAGCGGAGCCGTGAAAGCCTTATGGCGTTTACACATTGGCGCGGTATGGCTGTCAATAGGACTGCGACTATCAGAATAGGGCATAGAGTCTTTTCACAGATTGTCCTTTACTCATTTGTTTAACTTACTACATACATTTTTAGCAGTGGAGCAGTGGTGGAACGCTGGTATCGGTCTCGACTTAAGAGTTGTAGGTCGTGAGTTCAAACCCAGCCAGGCATTTTACTTTGTATAAATTATTTCATCACCACTGCTCTCAAAACGGTGAAGGAAAACATCGTGAGGAAACCGGCATGTCGTAGAACCAAAATTTCGTAGACATGTGCCGCCTGCCAATCCGCACTGGGCCGTTATGGATTATGGCCCACTTCCTCTCACAGAAAGGAGGCCTGTGACCCAACAGTGGGAACTTCTATAGGCTGATGATGGAGAGGAGTAAGATACGAGTATTCTCAGGATAAATGACATAAGCAATGTATTCAACTAATCATTGGTCCATTCAGTCTCCTGTATACTCTGGTCATCTTCGTTTTATTGGCATGGCAACTGGACCTTAGTCTGGGTCGCGGGACTGTCTCATCAGGTAACCGTGACCCTGGAACGTAAAGGGGTATTGAAGGATCACCGTGGATTTTAGTCAGAACAAGTCTGACAGTGGGATCCCGACTCGCCCTGGGTAGGACTCATTTGATGATTTTACCTTGATAAAAAGAACTGGGCTTAGCCATTTTACCGTTTATTTAGTCAAACGACAATCTGTAAGTTGTTAATTTACTTTCACGGTAAGTTACAGCAGTGTTTTATAATTTTAAATTGGAATGACTTATGTGAACTCTGGTAGAGAAGTTATTAGTTATGAGGTAGTAAATATCGTGTTGAACTACACTGAGAAAGTCTTTAGGCATTATACACATTGGCGCGTCTAAGATAAGTTATCAAATCTATTAAATGGTCCGAAATGAAATTACTTTTTATATTTTCATCCTTAAGCTTTCGCTTTTGCAGTACAAATGTTAAAAAAAAACATGTTTTATTTTTTCCTCGTTTAAGTTTTTCAACTCTTTTCTTAAATAAAATACTTAGCTAAGCGAATAAATAGCAAAATATCTGGTTTTTGTTGATGTTTTATGGCCATTGACTAACTTTTTCTGTATAAGCCCGAACTCTACAAGAAAAACTGAAACATGACAACTTTTTTTAATTCATAAAGGGCAAATAAAATCTAAAAAATAGATTTCAAAATTAATAATTTTTGTAAACGTCCGGATTTACTGTTAGTACTTTTCAATTTCTAAGTGATAGCCCTAGTATAGCTGAGCGTTCTCGTCGCCGCGGCAGTGTGCACAAAGCCTAACCAATAAAAACAGGTGTGGCATGTTGCGGAACAATTCATTAGCCATCACTTGTACATCATGTTTAGATATCGCTACCACCACTCGTTGCGTGAATCCTACATATTATTGTACAATCACTTGCGAAAATACTAATACACTGATATCATTATCGATCTGTAATATTGTAACTATGTTTGTATGTAGGTGATCTGTGCGTGAGGATGGACATTCGTCCTCTGCGACATAAGTTTTCTTTTTAATTAAAAAATAGCCAAAACTGGAATGTTTTACTTCAGCAAAATTTTGAATTATGATGCTCCATAAATGTGTGGGAAAATTCTTTGTGCACAAAGCTGCATTTTTCCAATTAATTTTACACTTTAGACAAATTGTTTGTCCAGTCTTTATCTATGTTGGTACCTCTTTCCACACTGATCGACACTACTGAACATTAGTAACTTTTATAAAAGTTGCTGAGTATCACACTCAGCAACTAGTTATAAAGCCCATAGAAGTCAGAATCAAAAGTAGCTAAAGGATTAGCCACTTTTGATTCTGTCTTCTAGGGCTTTAGTGGTTTGAAAAAAAAAAGTGTCTGGGCCAATTAAAAATCCTTTAGGATCTGTTGTCAGTATTTATGGCTTCTGTTATAAATGCCATCCTAGTTTTCCGTGTTTTCATAATTCTGCACAAAACTGTACATCATAAACAATATTCCGTGTTGTGTAAATGTTAGAAAAACACAAAATGACAGCTGTTTATCCAGCCGTTGTATTGTAAGACGGTTATAATTGTAATTGTCATGGACTATCGCTAATGGCGGCGATAGCATTTACAGCTCGCTTTCAATGGCTCATCACTGCTCTTTAAAATTTTAATTTGGTTTTTGTGACGGTGCTTCTGTTGTTATCTCTGTGAATTATCTTATTTAAAGTTTGATTATAAAAACATTCACAAGCATTTATGTATAATGACGGGGCCCCCCTCTCCGAGGGCCAAAGCCTGCCGGGTCGCGGGATTATTTCCTTACCGTGACCCCGGAACAGAAAGGGCTATTGAAGGACACCGTGGATTTTAGTCAGTAGAAGTCTGACAGTCCCTCCCGCCCTGCCCGGGGTGGAGGACTCATTTGATGATTTTACCACGCTAAAAAATAAAATCATTTAATGTTAGGTACTATAAAGGGGTCTAATAAGATTACTTGAACAGTATTGAAATATGAATAGGTGGCCTAACATGACGTCTTAAAGCGTGAGTAGTTCCGCTCAGAGAACGAGATGGCGCTAGACACTTGTATAGCTCTGTCTCTTTCCCACAGCCTAAAGATTCACGCTTTAAGACGTCATGGTAGGCCACCAGGAGCCTTACCACGAGCTCTTAACGCGATCCAGTTTAGGCTGTGGGAAGTAGACAGAGCTATACAAGGCGTCTAGCGCCATCTCTTTCCCACAGCCTAAAGACTTACGCTTAGGAGTTCATGGCCCTTTGCGTTCCAAATTTTATCGCAGGTGGCATCTGCGATAAAATTTGGAACGCAAAGGGCAACAAAAATAACTTCTGGACTTTTGGTCAATAATAAGAGTCTGTCAGTACCTTCAACTCTACCAAAGACTTGGGGGACTCATCTAACGATTTTACCACCTAGAAAGGGCCAATGTAGACCATCTTGCCATAAATTCTGATATTGATAAAGTGACCTTTCTAGACTCTTAGATTCCTGTCGTTGATGATTCACACAACCGAACTTTGTTTTTAAATATCTTTGTCAATAACTGAAGACTACATTTTTTTCAATCTTTAAATACACTGAAGTAAATAGGTAGACCGTACTTACCACAAGAAAAATGATAGTAAAATCTTAGGTAGTTTCACAATGAGCATAATACAAATTCAGCATCCTTAGTGTCAGTGGAGTCTCGGAAAGCAAGTAAAGACATTGGTTCCAGCTTTTTTGTAGATCTATAGAATTCGTTATGTAGAAGCTGAAAAGTCTGATAACCAGTCTTATCAAAGGGTAGTATCCGTAGTTATATGTGGAAGTCAGATAGGCTGAGGCAGTCGTTCCATGTAAAATACTGATATTTAGCTGCATCTGGTTCGACTGGAAGCCGACCCCAATAGAGTCGGGAAAAGACTAGGCAGATTGATTTCTATTCAAGTCTTCTCTTCTCCTTCCTACTAAGGGACTTTGCGCGATCGACGCAATGCGACGCGATTCTAACGAATTCCAAACACAAGTGAAAATCAACCTTGCCACTAAGAAATAAAGATGAATTTGATTGACTTGACGTTGTCATGGCCATCGTGTTTTGTTTTTCATCTATTAACTAACAACGTGTTTTATGTCTTATGTCATAGTGGTAAGGTTGATTTTCACTTGTAATTGGAATTCGTTCGAATCGCGCCATATGTAAAGTCCATAAGTTAAATAAAAAAGAGTCCGTGATAATGATAACGTAATAAACGAAGACATTATCGTTTTGTTTACATATCGGGTTGCGCGGCGCGCCCACAAGATGGCGACGTGTCCGAATTAATTCTGCCTCAATGGCTGGGCGACGATACAGCTGATTAGTGATTTTATAATAAAACTAAATTTTGCCCTCGATTTTATCCTCCCAACTAGAAGAAACTTACACTTACTCTTTATAAGGTTAGTTAAAGGATGTGAATACATTAATGTTTTAAGTCAGAGTCAAACTCTTTACTTGAAATTTAAGTTTCATGTTTTTTTTCCCCTTTATTATGCATGTATTATCGTAATAGTAAGTTCTATTGCTACTGAAGACTTCTTGAACGCGGTCAGCATTTTTAATTAGGATTAAAATAGGCTCATAATAGTACATTATGATATAAGTGCGGTAAGTTGATCATTACAGCTGAGGCGATATTGTTATCACGAGCCGTAAGGCGAGTGCTATAAGAAAGCAGAGGCTGTAATTATCAAACCGCACGTATGTCATACGACGTTTTATAACACATTTGTGAGTAAATAAATAAAATCATTACATCGAAAAGGAAAAGCAAGCGGAATAATTTTTACTTTTTCACAAATTAGCGATGCGCGCGCACCAGCATCTTTTGTTTATGGCAAAGGCACAAAAAACAGCCAGTATTACTAATAAAGTAAATTAATTCTTTTTCACCTCACCCGCTCGGAAAGATTCTATTTCTCATTCAAAATCTGAGCGCAAAACTCCATTTTGTGCTCTAGAGCACAAAGTGTTGTTTAAAATTCGAACACGTGTTGTATTCAATTGTTTTCTACTTTTCTACACTGGCAGGCGAGCCGCCCCCACTGCATTTCCTCGCTGTGTGAGGTGAAAAGTTGTGTGTTGCACTCGGCAGCAAAGCTTTTCTGCGTCTCGTACCTTTGAAAACTTCGCATCGCTCAGGATTCTATATTTGAACCGCTCGTTTCTCTCGCGGTTCAATCTTAGAATCCTTCGCTCAGTCAGTTTTCAATTCAAGTACTCGCGCCAAAAATCAACTTTGCAGCCTTGCATAACAAATAACTATTGTGGTTTTATTACAGATAAATGGTTGTAATTAATTGTCAAAATTAATTAAATTAATAAATAAAATGTTTATTTATTATATTTCATCTCCCAAATTTAATTTTAATAATAAAATGTTGACCGCTTTTCTGACATAAAAACTCTTTGCTAAGATTTAAAAAAGTACCGTTCGTTTTAGACGGAGCATCTTGATGAACCGTGCGTTTTACTTTACCATTACCGCACTAGTGCGTTTTACTTTACCATTACGCACTAGTGCGTAATAAGATACATTACGATACTGAAATAGGTGCAGTAAGAGACCTTTTACGAGCAAATGTGTTATAAATGGATTTTACAGCTGTCATGTCACTGTAAATATGTATTAGAAAGCAAATGGCCATACCTAGTGACACTGACACTCTTGAACGCAAAATAATTTTTCCAATCGAATTCCAATTTTGAAATTGGCGCCAATTTTTTGCATTTTGCGAAAAACTGATACGGGAAATTCAAAATTCGAGTATGATCTAATGTAATTTTCCCATACCCTTTTAAAAAAATAAACAGTCATATCTCTAACCCGTTATCAATGACGAATCTACTTAATACCAACACCCAAAGTACATAATCGCGTGACACGGCCCACGTTATGTGATAATGTGCTATAATTAACACTGTATATTATTTTGTGTCACTATAATAGGCAGTTGGACTGTCCCTGTTATTGCACCAGGAAATTGACCTTTATGCCCTTGAAATAAGGTTGATGTCAGATGTGAAATAACTGTGAAAGGAATAAACACACAGTTTAGTAAATTGCCACTTCTGCTACAGTTGTTTGTTTTTTTTTCTGCTGATCTATGATGACCAACGACGATATAATACTAGACACCTAATAACAGGCGACCGATGTCTGTCAACACATTAGGCAAAAAGTCTTATATTCGTCTCATTTCGACCAATCCTGAGAGCCGTAAACATACGTTGAGACAGAACAGACCTTGAGTTAGTATGGAATATCGTGTTCAGCCTAGTGCATCGATTTTTCATAAACTCTTTAATTTTTTTAGAATTTTGTCGAATGGTGTTTAAAAAATTGGATATAATCTTCTAACTATTACTTAATAATAATAATAATTAGCTTTATTTCAGACATAAGTCCATACATTTTTACATTAGATAGTGTTATTAAGGTTAGTAGAACACAAGAAAATAAATGATGTGTTAGTAATTTGTTAGTAAAACATAAAAATAAAACAGAAACAAGTAACAAAAATAAAATAAAAAACACGTTCACAAGCCTATTTCCTATTTTTAAGCAGGTGTACACCTGCCCAGTAAACAGTAAAGGGACTATTTATTTTGCCAGCTAACGTTTTGAGGACAGTGTTGGTGCTAGCACGGACCCTGCTCATCATCGATGCAGTTCTTCTCCTAATGATGGCGAAGAAAAGCCACAGAAGGTAACTAATACAAATTCAAATTAAATTACCTAGCAAAATTCAACTGACATGGTGACTCTTGAAAGAAAAATTGAATGCTCTTATAAAATGCATTGTCAAAAAATATCAATTTTTAAATTATTTCCGTTACAAATAATAACATAGGTATAATAGGCAAACGATACAAAATATTTTCAAAATAATAAACCCCTATTATCTTACAAATAATATAAAATTGAAAGTTTGTTTGAATCATCAAGTTCGAAGCGGCCCAAGAAAAGAGTTCCTGGAAGGAATTTGGGGAGGGCTTTGCTGAGCAGTGGGCCAGTACAGGCTAAGGTAAAAAAAAAACATCAAATGAGTCCTCCCACGCAGGGCAGGGCAGGAGGGACTGATAGACTTGTACTGGCGAAAATCCACGGCGTCCTTCAATAGACCTTTACGTTCCGGGGCCACGGCAGGCTTTGACCCTCTAAGGGGGCCACGTCATTATAATAAACCCCTCACAGAAACTTCTAATAGGCGCGCGTTAAAGTACTAAGTTAGGTAGTTAGTTAGGCACTAGAATGTTAATAGGTATTGGCTGTCTAACGCTGACTATGTCGTCTTGTCTCACCATTTGTAGTTCAGCCGGTCTGGACTGGTATGGTGACCACACTATGTGGTTTTTAGGGATTTTCATTTTATCCTAGTATAATCAAGTTCGAAGCGGCCCAGGAAAAGAGTCCTGCGGCCGTAATTTCAACGACTTAAAACCAGGCTTGTTCCGGCGAGTAAAAGTGGCAGAGAGAGAGAAGACAGATACAAGTCGTCTAGCGCCATCTCGTTCACTCACTGGAACAAGTCTGGTTTTAAGACGTTGTAATACGGCCCCTGGAAGGAATTGGGGGAGGCCTTTGTTCAGTATTGGGTAACAGGCTAAGGTAAAAAAAAACATCAAATGAGTCCCACGAGAGGGACTGTCAGACTCGTACTGACTAAATTCAAAGGTGTCTTTCAATAGCCCTTTACGTTTTAGGGTCACGGACAGTCACGGTTTTCTGATAAGACAGTCCCGCGAGCTCGATTTTAGGGGATAATAATAAAGCAATGCTCTTATAAGACTAGCTTCTTTACTTTTGGCCGTATTTCATTCGCGTGAAGTTTTGTCCCAAAATTGCGTTGCATCCTATCGGCAACTGCGACTATGACTTTTCCGACTTGCTAGACAAAAATTGTGATAGCTCGGATATTACGCATGATATAAATATAATTGATAACACCAGTGGAATAATGTGCCTTTCTACTAGCTTTTTTTAAAGTTTGGTAATTTTTTCGTAGATTACCAACAAACTTAATATAACCATTTATTTATAATTTAATAACAGTATACTCGTACATGAGACAACGTAAAAGGTTGTCTAACACGGAAACAATCATAATGTTTTTCGTCGTTTAAGATTTGTCCTACTAAATTCCAATTCATGGTCACTCTAGTCTACTAGAGAGATAATTAGTTGCACTAGACTTTAACATCAAAGCCTATCGTAAGTTTATTAAAACCACTTGTTATGTCACTATCTCGCTCACTCTTATACCAATAACACGTAGCAGAAAGGGACGGCATGCTTTGGAGTAAGTTGTATTTTGTATGTTGCACGATTTTGAAGTAGAAGCGGTTTAAAAATTGGAATTAAATGCAGAATATTACTATGTTTCTTTTTTTTTGAGGAACCTTATTGTCAGCCAGCATTTTATTGAAAAAAAAAAAACAGTTCAAATTATTGAAAAAAACCGTCGTCTTGATAATCTCCTTTTGAGTCGGTTAAAAAACTGAGATTCAGTGCTGTTTGAATTTCAATATGAAACAATACTGGGGGGGTAATACAACGTCTTAAAACCAGGCTTGTTCCAGTGAGTGAACGAGATGGCGCTAGACGACTTGTATAGCTCTGTCACTTTCACTCGCCGGTGACCTACCATGACGTCTTAAGGCGAGAATAATTCCAGTGTAGGAAAGAGACAGAGCTAGACAAGTCGTCTAGCGCCATCTAGTTCTCACACTGGAATTACTTTCGCTTTTAGACGTCATGATAGGCCACTTCTCCAAAAGACTGCAAGCTTTATGTAGAAGAAATAGCTGAACAAACTAGGTATGAAAATATCGGTTTGCAAATTATTATTACGATGAAATACTGCTGAAATTGTAGAGGGACCCTCATCGGTACAGAGGTAACAAGTGCGACAGTGTTATGTGGGGTCTTAGGATCCCGAATACAAAGTTATTTTATGATTTTCAAATTATCAGAAGAAAATGGTGACCTGGATTAAATTAATTAATGCTCGATATCAGTAACAGACACAACACAGAAGCAAAATTAAAAAAAAAATTGGTATTGAGTAAAAATATCAAAAAACCAAAGATAATAGAGGCTAACGACCGTGCTTGAGATAAGCAAATTAATTCATTAAATAAAATCATTACGTTCTCAATATTATTACATAATCTACTTATTATTCGTCAACTAGATTCAGAGAAAAAATCGTTACTGAATAATTTTACGTACTATTTTAGGTACTTCTATCTGCGAGTATCTAGTAAGTATACCTAATTTATACTAATAGGCCCACCACATACGGACTAGCGTTTTTCTACGACTGGATTTTCAGCACAGAGTCAAAAGTTCGACTGGAACAGGTGGCCTGTGGTGGATTCCAGTGTAGGAACGAGATAGCGCTAGACGACTTGTATAGCTCTGTCTCTTTCCCGCAGTGGAATCACTCTCGCTTTAAGACGTCATGGTATGTCACCAGAACGTAATTTCAGAACGTTAAAAACTGCTTTGGAGTCTTATTCAAGGGCCGCTAGAATAAGAAAATCGTTAAAAAATGTACTACATTCTAATTCGATTTTACAATAAGACAGTTAAAAAAGCCTTGTGTTAAACAAGCGTCCATACTTAAAAGCAACTTAAAAGTACAAATATCCAATATAAAATTATGCGATGCTATATTGCCATATTTGTTACAGGATTTGAAATATAAAAATGGAGGCTGGAATTATTTCCAGCCTAAATATTATTATTTTGATTGATGCTATCTGACACACAGAGATTTATTACAGCGGCAAAAATATAACAATATTATTTACAAATAAGTTCCACAATTTCAAACATCATTTGATTGCTTTTTGCGAACTATAATGTATGTTGGAACCGGCTTCCAGTCTAATATTTTGTTGTATTTTTTTTTAAACTTTGCCCCACTTTCATAATTTCTCCTGTATCGCGGGTGCGTTTACAAGAATAGAAACTGACATACACAAACACCCAGACCTGAAACAAATAATTGTAGGTCATACAAATATTTGTTCCGTGCGAGGAGTCAAACTAACTAACTGGATGCAGCCTGCTGAATATCAGTATCAAACATGGAGCTACTGCCTATCTGAAAGATATTCAACATGGATTTTCGGTTTCGCTCAAAAACTTTTATGACTGTCCATAGCAGAGGCTGAAATGTTTGCATTTAAAAGAAAATGGAAGAATGAGCAATTTACAGTTTCAGCAGTTTTAACTGGTAAAGAAAGTTACAAAATCTTGAAATAAGAGGACTCTATTCTGAAACTAGAGTATCGTAAAACCTCTATGGTCATTTAATGATCTTCTAAATGTAGGATTTGTCTTTGCCCAGAATACCGTAAACATAGCTTCAGAGTATAATGTTCCCACTGCTAGGACACAGGCCTTCTTTCTGTGAGATTGAGTTGATGTAGGTCCATCCACCATGCGGCACTAGTGCTAGGTGGTACTGGCACCTAACAGTAGAGTAGCACATAATTTTTTTTAAGAGGATAGCAGGCTATTTTACTCATAAAAATATTACCAACTCCGAAATATAGATTTTCAAAAAATATTAAACGCGTTTTTTTCCTTTTGTTACGTTAACCAAAATTGATGAACATACAATGCTTCATAAAATAACAAAACGTCACTCAGTCGATATAATTCTCGAATAACGACGGGTTTTATCTTTGCCAATATGCATTGATTAAAAAAAATATGTTCATTATTTTTCAATACTCTAACTGACATACTCGTATTACATAGAATTTCAACTTACAAGCAGTAAACTAAATTATAACTGAATTATATTCTATTGTCGAATCTTCTTACTAGAACTTCTTGGGGGACCAATTCCCGGAGAAGAGCTGGGTAATAAATTACACGATAATTACAGATGGCGCCTATGTGCCCTGCAGAGGACCTGTATAATTACTTAAATAAACAACACTAGATGGCCTCAAATTAATAAATCTTCCGTCGATAAACTGACGTCCAATAATATTTGTATAATTGACGTGTCGCCATTTTGTTTGATCGTTTGTGTGTTCTGTCGTGTAAATTATAGATGTTTGTGGTTGGCGAATGTTTTCTTGTTGCTATTTATTTCATGGGAAATATTTAAAATTATATGTAATCTTTTCTTATATGAACGCTTTTCTCAATATGACACCTTATCATATTCCTATGAGGTTATAGTCATATTCCTATGAGTGTATATTTTTTAGGGGAAACTCTGGAGCAATTGATTTGTCATATTCCTGAGTCACCAACTCATCGTCATCTTACTATGTAATAAGTACTTCTTTTTCTTTCATAGCCTACGTTTTTCAAGTATTTATGAAAAGGAAGTTAAAGTAAGGTACAAATTATAAGAAACTGCGAACAAAGTTCGAGTTTACAGTCATTCCTCTATAAGACTTCCTTTTAAACATTACTGTCTTTACATCAATAGAGTTGTTATTCAAACTGCATAATTTTATTGGACAATTAAATAATGACAGCTACATAATACAAGCTGTATCATTCGGTTTTACTCGTACAACTATTCTCTATGCACCCTATTGCATGTTTATTGTTAGTAGCAGTAAATCTTCCTTTGACGTCGTCTTATCTAATAGAAATGTTCACATGTAACGAGTAGATAGTCTATGTATAGTAAAATATTGCTATCGATAGACAAATTACATAAGCTGTTTATTTACTAATTCCAACGGCCATATTATAAACATGTTCTGTATTTACTTGCTTCAAAAAGACCGCTCTGACATTATTAAAAACATCACGTTGGTAATCTGAAGGATTAGGTTTGAGGTTTTCTAGCACATCATTATAGGTTTTCAGTGGTACTACTTTTGATGGAAACATTAGCGTAGTGGCTCCGCGATTTACTGGTACGCTGCGTGTCACGGGTTCGATCAAATCGGATTGGAATGAATATTTGTATGACCTAGGAGTAGCTGTTCCAGACTTGAGAGTCTGTGTGTTTGAGTTTCAATGTTCGTAAACGTACCCACAGTTCAGAAAATAATCTTAGTTAGGGCAACGTTTAAAAAATACTAGTTGTAATAGGCGGGAGAGTGAAAAGAGTAACGATTGGAGAAAAATGTAACGGATTTTTTCTTCTCAGGTTTAAAAAAAAAATCCCCCGCATCAGGAATTTGTCCTGTTTTGTGGGTGAGTTTACAAACACCCTAATCCGGAACGGCTACTTGTAGATAATACAAATATTTACTCCGTGCGGAAAGAAAACCCATGACACGCATTGCTACAGTCAATTTCTCAGCCACTGCGCCAAAATGCCGTATAGACCAGAACAGACAGACAAAACTATCGCCTATTAATACAAAGTATAGTTTCATACTTAGGATAAGACCATGTTGTTAGGATAATCATAGGCTTAGCAATATTTTCGAATCCTGCGCAGTGATTAAGTTATTATACACGACCGTGTTCGGAATGCTTAGATCAATTTATGGATAAATTGTTAGTTTTACATTAATTTATGACTCTTGTCTAGAAAATTGTTTTGTAAGCAAGTTCTGTATTAAACAAGGATATTTAAATACACTAACGATATAAGATTAACGTGAATAAAATTGTAATTATGTTTGCAAAAGCTTATGCTTTCGTTTTTCTAGTCGGAACTAGCGTGTCAATATGACATTTTGCTTCAAACTGTCACTTAAATCATGTTTTTCTATGACATGTCAAAGATAGCCTTTCCTTTTCTTTGGTATTAAGCTAACATGAAGTAAAACATATCATTGAATTAGACTTAAAACTTCCCGGAACTCACCAGCAAACGAAATAAAAAAAAAAGTTAACATCCGTCCAAGGAGGCCATATTAAACCCAAGAAACAAAAAAACTTAGCATGTCATCTATCTAATCAAATATTTGTCTTATGACCTGTCATTTAATAACATGACAGGCAGCTCGTAATGACATTGCACGCTATGTCACGCTACTTTATGTGTCTGTTGTGATTATGTGCGCATGAGCACGTTTGGATTGGACAGCTACTGCTTATTACAAGAGATTTTTTAGATTTAGAAACGCCTACAGGATTTCACCAAATACCTGTAACCGAGGTGTTCAAATTTTTTTGGGTATCTAAACAGCTGCAAGCCATTCTTATTTCTATTTATTCAGACGTGTAGATTGACCATGTCTAGACATGAGAAGACCATAAGGCACGACGAATGGATTTTGGAAATCATGATATGTTTAGAGAAGAATTTACTTAGATGACAATATGATGGTAGAAAATATAAAGGGGATATTAGGAGCTTAGTCCCAATAGTTTCTAAAAAGGGCAGGAGGATGATGATATAATATTTAACTTATCCGCTTATAGCTTAATGGTTCTTAATGGTTCTTATAGCTTAAGCTCTTTAATCAACAGTCGTAGGCGTTTGTGTGGTTATAAGAGGTTTGTTAGACCAATTCAGTACTGCCTACCAACAACTTTGACTTAACAACAAAGGATTGGTTGTTTGTCCAAGCAATAACAGTATTTTTACCTCCCAAAGAATAAAACACATAAATTTATTGGTCATTGAAGTCAGTCCGAAGTTTATAAATTCAATTTATTTCTTTCCCCAACCGGAGTTTAATGAATGAGAGTTTTAAGGATTCACTCAGCACTTTTTCACACCTCTTGGCGTCTACAGGCAAAGGCGGCAAATAAATACTTCTGAGAAAGAGGCCTACAACAGAAATTTAAAAAAAGTTGGTCTCTAAAGGGGCAAAGCGAGAAAAACGTCCTAGTACAGGGCTTTGGGGTAAAAAGTTTTGGGCACTTCTTTCAAAGGTTTCGAGGGAGGCGCCTTCGACAAAAAATGTCCATCACTTTGCACTAGAATTCGGAGACGTTTCGCAAACGCACCGCCTTTGATGTTTCGAGTGTTACCCTTTCTTACTCTTCCAGTTTTCCTTTTCGTGAATCATTAAGTTTCTTTCGAGTGAACTTAATTTTTTTTTCGTGTTTTGCCCTTATTTTGTTGAAAAAAAAAAAACAAGAAAACCATTTTGTACTTTGTAAATGATTTTTGCTATTTAATGTTCTCAAGTTATTGTTCAATCCAAGTTCAGACTTCAGAAAAGTAGGTACCTAGAAGGAGTAACGCAACCCGTAATAGACAGTAAAAAGTAAATTCAGCTAACTTAAACAACGGAAATTATTGATGTTACTTTTACTTCGTATCGTTGAATTGTGCTCACCCCAAAAGAAACGCCGCAAGACTTGTAGCATTTGTTAACTTCATTCATAAAATCAGCTGGTAAAAATAGATGTACGAAATATGAATGAAATGACTCATATGAAATAATAAATATTCTAAGAATAAAATGGATGCAACCAACATAATATCACATAATTTTTATGTTTATTCTAGTATATAATTAAAATTCAAATGATATGGGTAAACTGCTTTTAGGTCTTTGATTTCTTAAGTAATAACAAAAAAGTTGGCGCTCGGTTTCTCGATTTTTTCGAAGTTTGAGTGTTTTTTGCTAAGAGATTTAAATTTTAAATGGTGGTTCCATTTTAAAATTTTAGGTAGGTAAGTGTTAATTGTATACTGTGCTAATTTAATGAAAATATTTAAGTAGTTTATTCTCGTTTTTGTATCAATTTACGGAAAAGAGAACAAAATAAGGCAGGTAAGTTAAAGTATTCATTTTAGGACAATCACTCATAATATTTTTGATCTTGCTATAATTTGAGCAGAAAATCAGAAAAGAAAATGTAACACCCGCTAAAAAGGTAGCCTTCTACAGCTTCCCTCTCAAATAAATTCTTAAAAAGCTCAGCAATTTAGACTTACGCTTGAATTTTTTTTCGAAATTCAGGACTAAAGTTTTTAACCAACTTATTTTGTTAGAACACAACTTCAAACAGTACCAAAGCATCATTAAAAATATCTGTCAATTTGACATACTTAGGTACATTTAGACTTCAATTTGTCGCGAAAATCGTCAATGATAAATGCATTCGTAAAGCTACTTTATGTTTCAATCGATTTTTATTAGCTTTTCCTCACAGAACTTCAAGAAAGAAAAATTACCCTGCACAATTTAAAACGCAAAAATAAAACGTTGTCTCCTCTCTTCTGCAGTGCTGTTAGTGTGCTAATCATTATTGTTATGTATAATTATTATTTTTTCCAGAATTATTCCTAGAAGGTACTTGAAGGGAAAATCGTGCGTACTTAAAATTGAAACTACATAATTTTAGTCAAACAGCTAACGTCGACGCTAACAGGAGACGAATTTATTAAATTAAGTTTTTTTTTCCACTTTGCCCAGTAGGTATAGTGTTGGGGTGACATTTTCGCGTGTTGTTTTTTCATGTCAAATAAAGTCAGTAGTGACATGCGTGCGTCACATTATTTTATTACATGTACGAAATGGAGAGGTACCTAGTAAACCATAAAGTTTTCACGCACCGCACATATTGTAAATAGTTGGGCTATAATTCTTTCTAAACACGACACTACACGCGCTGTTTGATTTTGTGTTTCCTATTTTAAAAGTGTTACCATTTTATAAAAAGGGTTTGAAAAGTAACGTAACTAGCATTATGAAGCAAAAGAACATTTTTTTTAAGCCAATTTGGAACCAGAAGGCGCTCTCGAAAAGTTTTGAAAACCAAACTTTTTAGAAAACTCATAGGTATCTACCTATTAAGTAGGCTTAATATTCATTCTTTGGTCAGGTTAGGACCTCCTACCACTATCAACTAAGAAGTAGAAAAAATACCTATTCTGGCATATTTTTACAGCGAGACAAAAATTCTGGAGATCCAAATGAAAACTTTGGAAAACACAAAACATTTACGCCAAAACTGATTAGGTATTTAGAACTGTCAGAAAGTTTATTAACGGCAATATCAATATTGTGACAGATGATAGAATTATGCATATTATGAATAAAGCTCGTTTATTTGCATAATTATTCATCTCAGAATAACCTTTCATGTGCAATTTATGCAAGAATTAACCAAACAAACTTATGAGAACAAAATGTAGATAAATTATACATAATATGAATTACTGTTTTTTTAAAGCTCTAAAATACACTAATTCGAGTATTTTCTGAACAAATAAATCATAGCCTTAAAAATACATTAAGTTTGTTTACGCCACATTTAATTTTTTTGGATTTATTTTAGGTTTTTTTTTAAATGTGTTCAGGCGTGACTTCGCATAGATTCGAACTACCTTATTCCTATCATTGCCTGTTCTTTATTTAATAATTTCACCATTTCTTTTCATTTCACTACTTCAGACACGTTTTTCCATGATTTTTTGCACTCAAAAACTAGGAATAAATTAGGAAACAAAATAAAACACCAGTTTCGAGCCTTGCGGAGTAATTAATGCGACAACACGTTCCGACGGATGTTAGTTTTTGGCGAAAAAATACGCCTATGCCGAGATCCCCACCCTACGTGGTCGCAAAATGTAATTAGCAAAAACTTGTGTAAAACTACTACAAAACTATGTTCATGTTAGAATTAAATTTCGTACGTGTTCACTAAAAAGTACTAGGTATTTTAATAAAATAATTAGACTAATATTGTAGCGTCGACACACGGCTAAAAAGTAAGTTTCAATGAGACTGCTAAAAATCTAATTTGGTAAGTAGGTACGTCTGAAATGTATCGAAGCCCCTGGTATCAAGTATTTGAGCAATGTGACGTTATAGCGTGACTGGTGAGGCACAATTACTAAAATAACTTGCACCAAACTTGACTGGATTTCGCTCTCATTATTTTGAAATTTTGTTTTCATTCTAGAATGCGCACCACATTAATTAAGGCTCGCCTATTCATACGGTTACAGTTTTCACTGCAAGCAAACGTTCAAAAAGGCCTAACTTGTAATTGTTTTTGTAAACAACTCCATGTGACTGGCGAGCGCGCCCGTACGGCGGCTCGGTGCGTTACAACGAGGTTATCTTCGAGCCCTGCTCATCTGCTCACTTACCGATCAGTGCAGGTGCTAGAGGTACGCTTGGCGGTTCATATCACACACAACACTGGCACGTCCGCGGTTAGAACACACGGTCACGGCAACGCTAGCGAGCGACGCTTGGCAGCGCGGGGCCGTACTGACCTGCCACTCTTGGTGATCACCATCTCGGTGCCCAGCTTGTGGAACTTCTCCCACAGGTCTTTGCCTTCTAGCGTGACCTTGGGATCGTCGACGACGCCGTCGTCGTCTGGCGGCAGAGGCGCGTACGGCGGCGGCGGCGGCTTGAGCAGCGGACAGGGCGCGGACAGCGCGGCGGCTGCGGCGAGTGCAGCCGGCAGGTAGGGAGGCGGTGGCAGCGCACCCGCCGTCAGCAGCGCCGACACCGAGAAGTCGCTCGGCCGCGGCGCCAGCAGCGGGTGGAAGGCGACGGCGTCGCGCCGCTCCGCGCCCTCGAAGCGCATGCCCGCGCCGCCCGGGGCCCACGGCGCGCGCTCCACGACCGGCGTGCCCGTCGGCTCCAGCGGTCGCGCTCGCGCCCGCTCATGCAACGTCCATAACGCGCCGGCCGGCGGCTCGTGCGACACTCGTTCTTCCCGTGGCGACACCCGCTCGCGCGGCAGGCGTCAAACGACTGGCCGCCGGCGGCGCCGCGCGCGACACCCCTCCCGCGCGCGCCGCCCAATCGCGCGTGTTTCCCCGCGCGCCCCCGCGCCGGGCGGGGCTCCGCGGCGCCGCGTTGTTTTTTGGTCGCGGGCGAGGTGTCCGCCGCCGCCACACCTCGCGCGCGCTCCGCTCCGCTAATCTGGTTAATGCGGAGTGCGGGGGACACAGCGCCAGACATCGCGCCCGCGCCCGCGCCCGCCGCCTGCTTCTAATTGGACACGTTTCCGTTGGTTCATCAATTGAGCTCGTTACGGCGTGTCTTTTGTGCGGCGCGCTAGAGATGCGCTCGCGGCCACCGCCGGCGACCGGACGGCCGCAGCTGCTCGCGACACTCTGCTAAACTTTTGTTAGCCGCCGTCTGTTACTGCTGCGTCTAGCACACTGAACAATTCAGAACAACTAATTTAAGTTTGTTTGGTTCCACTCAGGAGTCGGACTTACTACTTTCTTGATGTTTCATTTTATGCGATTCAAATTATCTAGTTGAAATTTTATGCTTCTGTACTAGTTATACCTACAAGCGTGTTCTCCCGCTCAAGACAGACGTTTTACCTCAAAATAAGGGATGTTCTCTTTCCTTTATTCACTTGCCAAGCCCAAACCCAGTCGTGTAAAACCGCTGCGAGCGACGAATTGTGAACAGAATTCAATTACTTTCCTACATTATTAGCAACAACTCACGTGCTAAGATTGCTTTTCATTTTAACACCAGTTCGTTTGTTCGCTAACAGCGTGTGAAGAAGTAATTTATTGTTATAATGTAATTGTTGTAGTTTTATAATAGCATAGGTAACATAACATCACGCCTGTAATCCCAGAAGGGTTAGGCAGTAATTAATAGATAGGTACATTAGGTACTTACTTATTTTCATTACACATAAGTAGAGCAGTTTTGCTCCAGTGGTAATGGCCTCGATTTACGATTTGTAGATCGTAAGTTTGAACCCAGCCAGGCACTTTACTTTGTGTAATTTATTTCATAACCACTGCTCTCAAAACGGTGAAGAAAAACATCGTGAGGAAACCGGCATGTCTTAGAACCAAAAATTCGAATCCATGTGACATCCACCAAATCGTATTGAGCCTGCGTGGTGGTTTACGGCCCACTCCCTCTCCGTCGAGGAGGCCTGTGTCCCAGCAGTGGGAACATGATCATAAGCTATGTACTTTTTATTGCTTCATGTTTTCCATTGACCTAATGTTTATTTTCAACAAATAGATAATTGATAATATTATTTCGAACATTATAAGTAATACTGAACAGTGCTAAACTACTACTTAGGTACATTATTTGATACCACTCTCTCGTTGCGGGATAAGTATCATGAAAGTGTGAATTTTCAGGAATGCGAAAGGCACTATTTTACGTGATGCTTTTCACAATATCTAGTAATTCACATGAGATAATTCACTATTAACTACGAGAAACTTCCCGGTATTTTATAGTATTTGCTCTTACTAATTTGGCATTTACACGTTTCAATTTTTAAAAAATCTTAGGAAATGTTTCGAAGCTATATAAGTAACATATTTTTAACTATGTATTTAATGCCGGAGATCGAGTAAAATGGCGTGCGATTGGAGAGGCCTAAGTCCAGCAGTGGACTTCTATAGGCTGATGATGATGATGATGATGAATAGCTGTTAAAATCAAGAATATTTTTTTAATAAATGGTAAAATATGTGTAGCGTTTTAAGTTTTAACAGTATTCACTTAAGTCCTGAATAAACAATTGACCTTAATATGAGTCCTTTCCAGCTTTGGGTCTGATCTTGGACTGTTAGACTTTTGACTGACTGAAAAACACCTTGTTCCAAAAATAAAGAAATAAAACTGTCGTCACAATATTATGGCGCCAAAGTCACTGTATTCTTAGTTCAAACTTAGATTACTTGGCTCGTGACTCTGGTAGGTAAAGGGCTATTGAAGGACACCGTGGATTTTAGTCAGTACAAGTCTGAGAGTAAGGGGTGGGAAGGACTCATTTGATAATTTTACAAAAAAAAAACTTTTTGAAAAAAAGGGAACCGACTTCAAAACCAAACACAAAAAAACTATAAAATAACTTTTCTTTCGGAAGTCGGTGGCTTTGTTTTTTTTATTTCATTGACATATGGCCACCGACTTCAGAAAGAAAAGTTATTTTATAGTTTTTTTGTGTTTGGTTTTGAAGTCGGTTCCCTTTTTTTCAAAAAGTTTTTTATTTTTCCCTTTTTAGTTGAGATAATCAACAACATAATATTCATGAAATCGGCGTCTTTGAAAATCTACAATCCTATTAAGCAAAACGGATCTATGTAAGCAACTTCACGAGATATCCATTATTGTTATATACTGAAACCTTCCCCAGAATGTAACAAACACTTTTCTGAAAACTGCATCAAAATCGGTTCAGCCAAACGCGAGATAATTGCGGACAAACATGCAATCGTCCCTGAAAATCTACGATCCATGAAAGCAAAACGGATCCACGCGGGCGACGTCACGGCATATCTATTAGTGTTATATATTAAAACCTTCTACAGAATGTAATGAACACTTTCCTGAAAACTGCATCAAAATCGGTTCAGCCAAACGCGAGATAATTTCGGACAAACATGCAATCGTCCCTGAAAATCTACGATCTAAGTAAGCAAAACGGATCCACGCGGGCAAGGTCACGGGATATCTATTAGTGTTATATACTAAAACCTTCTCCAGAATGTAATGAACACTTTCCTGAAAACTGCATCAAAATCCGTTCAGCCAAACGCGAGATAATCGCGGACAAACATACATACATACATACATACATACATACATACCTACATACAGGTCGAACTGAGAACCTACTTTTTTTTTTGAAGTCGGTTAAAAAGAGAGTACTTTGCTATTAAATGGTGGTGGTGGAAAAAGCACAAAGTACCGTTCAGAAAGGTTATCTTCCTAATAAATTAGGTAGGTACATAGGAAAGTTTCTAGATAGGAATATTTACAAGCACTTATTAGTTCCAGTCAACAATTTACGTAATTAAAATCTTCTTAAGTGAAAGCCGAAAATATTTGCCGAAAATAAATCGTTGCGTATTATAAACCGACTTCATTTTATAATTATTTATTGGTAAGGTACTTTTACATCACAGAAAAACAAGCGAGAGCGTTTTAGCGAGCATTTTGCCGAGCCGACTGTCAAAGTCTGACATCTTGATGAAGAATACATTTTTGACGACCATCGACTAGAATGTTTGCTAGAAAGATCGCGAAAATGTTCGTTGCGATGTTGAGCTCTATCAGCTTTATGCTCGGTTCTGTTCGATGTTCAGTTCTCGGCAAAATTAAAGCTGACTGTCCGTTGATGCGGAGCGAGCTGGCAGAGCGGAGAAACGAGGAAAAATTAACCAATAGGATTGCACCATTGAAGAGGAGTGGGAAATATTGGTTAATACCTATTCCCTCGTTTCTCCGCTCCGCCAGCTCGCTCCGCATCAATGGACAGACAGCCTAAAACGGCGAATGCTCGATGTTCTGTTACAACTTTCCAATAAGAACGCTCAAGTCTATCAGTACCTTCATAAGGCTGTGTTCTACACCTCCTGGCTCTTGACTAGTTTTTTTTTCTTATGCAAAATGCCTATGAATGTTTGAAGAAGGGTACATTCTGCGAAAGGAACATTTTGCGAAATGGGTCATTCCGCGAAAGGTACATTTTGCGAAAGGGACATTCTGCGAAAGGGACATTTTGCTACCTGTGGACATTTTGCGAAAGGGACATTTTGCGCCTGAGCCCTTCATAACACTTGATATTTATACCAACAGGCAGAGAACAGATTTGATTTTTGATGTTCGTTTGTTTGTAATTGAGAATTCAGTTTTTTTTCCAAGAACCATTATTAGCGAACTAGCTGTTGCCAGCGGCTTCACCCGCTACAACTCGAAAATTATCCCACGGGAACATAAAGTCGGGATAAAAACTATCCTATGTGTTAATCCAGGTTATAAACTATCTGTGTAGGTAGGTACCAAATTTTAGCCAAATCCATTCAGTGGTTTTTGTTTTTGCGGAATTCGAAATGATGAATGAAATTGAACAACATACACAAAACATGCACACACATTTGTATGAATTCACTGTGTACGGATAGAAAACGGATCAAGATTCCTGATCAGGAAAATTACTGATGTAGGTATGCTGCCAGGCTAACAAACATACCTACATACACACATACATCCTCACAAACTTTCGCATTTATAAGATTAGCAGGATTTTTTCTTGTCAACCCATATTAGAAATTTATTTTTATAGAGTTAGGTACTTTTCCACTACAAAATAACAAATATTATTCAAGAATTTCGATTATAAGTATGATTAGGTTTTAATTAAAATAGATGGTATTTACAATCTGTAAAATGATTTATTAGATTAAATTCAACCTTGATCTAGACTTAGATTATTATATAATTATTCATAATAATATACATATTAAGGCCGGATTTATAAGACCAGCCATTTATTGACCCCCTTATTTCGTTCTTTTATGAATAACTCAGAGAATTTATTAGATATCTAACAAGTTATAATAACATAGCTATGCTAGTGTGAAATAAGATATGATATAAATAAATATGATAAATTATGGCTTCGTACAAAAATAACAGAATTAGCCCAAATGAGAAGTAGTCCATTATGGAGTATAGGTTGCCCAAATGAGAATTAGCCCAAATGCGACTAAACCTTAAATATAAATCTTCTTTTAATAATATGTCACTAGACATTGACACATAATTTTTTATACGTTAAGCATGTAGGCACGCTAATCTCCGAAACTAGACAACCGAATTCCAGTGGTTGGTTCCAGTTGGTAAGTTATAATGGTTGTGGGCGCGATAGGTGGCGCCATCCAAATGCGAAGGATTATTTATTTTACTTTTTAATGATATTTCACGCAACTAATCAATTGACATAAGTGCTTTTTAAGAGCTTTCGTACACAATTTTTCCATAGATATTGTATGGCAATAGCAAAGTGTTACGTCAATACTTAGGTATAGTCAACTCAATGATCTTACTACCTATTTATTGATTTCAGAGCCACTTATTTAATTTACCAGTTTTTTGAACTTGTCGGCTTTTCGGGCCTAAATTAAAGCGAATTGATAGAGCGATAAAAATAGAGAAAAGAAAATAGAGCGTATTTTTAGAAAATCTGTGTTTATGAATTAGTTATTATTGGTTATTTCTGTCAAATACCTAATTATTTCTACCTATTTTTTAAAAGCACCTTATTAATTTGATCTCTATTTTTTTCTTACAAGTTCAAAAGGCAAAGTTCTGAATATATTTTCTTATATAACCGAAAGTCTAAAGAACACCTTTTCATCGCAGAGAAGAGAATATTGAGAGAAAATACATGTAGGTATTACCTAGGGTTTTAACCTCTTAGGTCCTGAGACGTAACGTGTGAAAATTGAATAGAATTTTGGAATCAAATTCTCTTCAAGGAGTTTCTATTCTCGGAAAGGATCAAAGACGACGGGGCCTAGATTAAAGCCCTTAATCCCTATAAAAGTTCTCTCAATATATTACAGGTTTAGGTAAAAATAACGTTGGGTATATTTTCTGTAAGTAAATATTTTTTTTTCAATCGTGGTGTTACACAATACGTAGGTAAGTTTTTTCATGTGTGACCTAATAAAAACTTGGTAAAATCTTTTTTAAAAGAAGGTTATTCCTTACAATAATAGCTTACTTAGAAGGAATAGTTACAAGGCAGAGTGCTAATTCTGGACGGGACCACGGGACGCCCTAGGAAGATCTACATTGACCTTATTGATGAATTGTTTTTGAAAGGTCGGGTCTTTCTCTATCTACTTATCTGTGCTTATTATTTTTTTCGCTAGACAGTCTAAAGACAATTGGCAAGTTTGAAAAAAAAAACAAACGAAGTTTGTACCGAACTACCGACAGCACACTGGCACACAACACAACTAATTCTCACAAATTTAATAGATTATCTACAAAATTTTGGTCTTAAAAATGACTGGTTGTCGGACTTTTTGCCCATTCTTTATTTAAATAAAGCCAATTTCTTTAATTAAAATTGTCCCCCTACTGAATCGTTTTCTTTTTTTTTATAAAATTCATACTAGACACCAGTTTTTCTGGTTCGAGGACAACTGGTCGTACTTTGAATGTTTTATACCTATCTACGTGGGACACTTCGCAGCTGGGCAAACTTGTATATAGTAGGTACACGTTTTTATTGCATTTAGCATTAATAAACTAAAGTAGCTAATAATAAGCATCTAGGTACTTGAGGTGTTGTTGATTAGTCATGATGTTTCTGCAACTCTGAAAAACGTCCACGAAAAAAAAAAGATTTAGTTTCACTGATATTTTATTTTAATTTAGCTAGAAGGTACTTACATTTTTATACTGAATTAATTTATGGTCATTTTGCTGTAGGTACTTTTGTAGAATTATGAAGTTGTTAAGGCTTGTTGCATTAAAAGTAAAGATTTTTATCCCTTTATATTGTCTATGTCAAATAAAGGATAAGAATTGACACAACCATTATTATACTATACACTTATTAAAATCAATATATTTATAATATTCGAATAAACTATTTAATTGTAGTAATAGTTTACAACGCAACATAACTCTTTACAGCGCCATCTCTTGGTGAGTAGCAATGAACTAAAACGTGAAATTTCTATTTTCACGGTGTTTTCTTTTTCTTTAGTTGTAATTTTGAAAAGAGTTCTAATATAAATTAACTATGCTTCATGTAGGTACACTCATGGCCTTTAAACATTACTGTGGAATGGAATAATGATTCTGGCGAATTGTGTGTTAGTAGGTAGGTACACTTCTGTCTAATCTTTCGAGGTGTGACATTTCAGGTGTGATTTTATCTGTAAGCAGGCTACATTTATCATAGCATACATAACATAGCTACCCCAGCTATCAGTCTCAGGAGTTAGTAGCAAATCAGTAGGTAATAAGTCCATTGCACAGAGGAGGCTACCGTAAGGTCTTTTTAGAAAAAACGAGGCCTCCTCCCATGTGCTGATGGTGATCACCGGGGTAGTATTAGTGAGGTTAAAATCCCCCACTCCCCGGTCTTATCCCCAATGACCGGTAGCCTTTTGAATGTTTCGTCCCGATAGCAAAAATAGATAAAAGGTAAATAAGAGTCTGGCTCTACTAATTTGACCGAACATCAACACGCATTATCAATTAGTGCCCTACTAATTATTTATAAATATTCGTACTTACAAATACTTTGCATGTAATCAAATTAGTATTTAATTACTTAGACCTTAGAGTAATTATTTGTTTGCGTTGAGGCTGAATTTGGAGGACTCTTGAGAAGTGTCCGATCGCCTTGACATATCGAGGTTGTTTATCATAGTTTTTATGTTTTAATTACTCAGTTGTAATTGCTATTTTGTTTTAGTTTTACGCTATGTCCCTATATAGGTATATACCTATCCCGCTATATCCCGGACGAACCCGTATTTGGTCGCGGAACTAACGAATTACCGTGACCTCGGAACGTAAAGGGCTATTGAAGGACACATTTTAGTCAGTACGAGTCTGACAGTCCCTCCCGCCCTGCTCTGGGTGGGAGGACTCATTTGATGATTCTACCACGCTAAAAAAAAATGTGCGAAGTCGTAACTGGGTCTATAAAACAGATCGCAATTGAAGAACAAGCCAAAATGTTTATCGTCTTCGGACTCAATCAAAATCAAATAATTTATTTCAAGTAGGCCAGTTACAGGCACTTTTGAACTGTCAAAAAGTCAAAAAGACAAAAGTAAAATAAAATATGTAGTTTTAAAATAGTTAGGTAGTACGGTGCTACAGTCCCAGTCACAAGACATAAAAACTGTGAAAGTACTGTAGGTGCTCATTCCAAAGTGTACATCTCTCGAAGAACGAGCAAGAAACTCCATGAACAGTATTGGACAGTAATGGACACTCTTTTTCAATCGCCAAAATTATACTTAGGACTAGGTACTATACGTCGATCGCGGGATTTATCCAATTACCGTGACCCTGGAACGTAAAGGGCTATTGAAGGACACCGTGGATTTTAGTCAGTACGAGTCTGACAGTCCCTCCCGCCCTACCCTAGAGGACTCATTTGATGATTTTATCACTATACGTATGGCAATGCGCCATCGTTACATGGTGGACATAATAATACGTGATTCAATAAGGACCCAGTTGGCGCAGTGGCTGAGCGATGGACTGCTGTGCAACGTGTCACGGGTTCGAATTCCGCACGGAACAAATATTTGTATGATCTGCAAGTATTTGTTTCGAGTCTGGGTGTTTGTGTATGTGAGTCTCTATGTTTGTAAACGCACCCACGATACAGGAGAAATTCCTAGTGTCGTAACGTATTTCTTTAGAAAAAAAGTAAAAATACGTGTGGCACTCGGGGACTGCAGCGGTAAAGCTATTGCATAGCATTTTTATCAATCAAGTGAGCCACGTCAATCAAGTGAAACGTAAAGAAAAACAAACAACTTGCCGAAATCTGCCGAACTGAAACGACGTTAGACGATGTGGGGTGTTAGGTTTATTTTCGTTACGGAATTTCTTGATTCTTCGCGCTCAAAGCCCGCGATAAAAGCTATGCAATAGCTTAAAAATTGTTTTGCTGTGCTGCCCCGGTCTGTATTTCCTCATTCCTACATATTATAGGTGTGTGACCGATCGTTAGTGTGACCCAGCTACAAAATCATTGACGCGCCAATCAATGTTAGTGACTTCACCATTAATATTTTTCAAATAGAGAATCGAGGAAACAAAATAATAATGGCCGAAACAATCGATTATAAGCGTATAGATCGCGTGCCCAAAAATGTTGATGATTTCGATCAAAATGGATCATAATTGAGTCATTTAGCAGTAAACGTAACGAACAATAAAATTAATTGTCCAATCCAAATAGATTGGTTGTTCACGCTTTTTGTTGGAATGAAGACGGTATAGTTTTTGATGCACGATGTAAACATGTTTTGGATTTATATAATAATTTATGTGGCTCTTGATGGAAGGAACTACTTAGTAGGTAGGTAAAACTATCAAACAGATTGAGAACTAAGTATAAGATTAAAAATTCGTGTACTTAAATAAACTGCGTAAATCTTTACTCAAAATGGGCAAAATACAAAATTACTCTTAATCTACATATACATAATATAATAAAACTGTAGAAAAATCGTTTTTGTACATCAAAATAAAATCCAAAAAAAATAGCTAGGGTGTTGAAGGACAACCAACAGAACCCATTTCCAGCATTTTTAGAATTTTTGTCTGTTTGTCTGTTTGTCGGTTTGTCGGTTTGTCTGTTTATTTGTGGCTCCATCACGTAAAATGTACGAAGGCAATGTAGATAACCTTTATACACAACGATCGAGCGTAACTTGAGGACTAATTTAGTTTTTGTTTCATTGCAATCGGTTAAGTCTATCAAAAGATATGTATTTGAATTTAAAGTGTTCCAGACCCAGAAGTAAAATTACGGTCAGTTTACACCGAGACGCGCAGTTCAGTAGCGCGATCTAGCTTGGAATAGAAAAACTACATACCTATTCAAATAATGTTGTGGACTGGAGTGGAGTGGTTTGGAGTGGAGTAGAGTAGAGTAGAGTTAAGTAGAGTGTAATGGAATAGAATGGGATGGTTTGGGATGGAATGGAAAGAAAGAAAAGGTTTTTATTAGACTCACACTAGAATGGGAATGAGTGGGATGGAGTGGGATTATTTAATTTATTTATTTATTTATTATTATTTATTTATTTATTTAATGATCAAAAAGGTACATTTTAAAGTTTGTAACGTAGTACATACTGTCCAACAAAACTATACACATAGTTTGTCTGTTGGATCAAAATTATAACTTTGTACTTATTATCTTATGAACTAAATTTGCAATTACACATACAAGCTTATGTAAAATGGTAGTTTAGGATATGTAAAATAATGTAAAGTTAAGGGAGTGTACTTAGTAGGTATTTTTTTAGATTTATCTTAAATTTATGGATGGAGTAGGATGGAGTGGGATGGTGTGGGAAGGAGTGGGATGGAGTGGGATAGAATCAGATGGAGTGGGATGGATTAGAATGGAGTGCGATGTAGTGAGATGGAGTGGGATGGAGTGGGATGGAGTGGGATGGAGTGGGATGGAGTGGGATGGAGTGGGATGGCGTGGGATGGAGTGGGATGGAGTAGGATGGAGTGGGATGGAGTGGGATGGATTAGGATAGAGTGGGATGTAGTGGGATGGAGTGGGTTGGAGTGGGATGGAGTGGGTTGGAGTGGGATGGAGTGGGTTGGAGTGGGATGGAGTGGGATGGAGTGGGATGGAGTGGGATCCAGTGGGATGGAGTGGGATGGAGAGGGATGGAGTGGGATGGAGTGGGATGGAGTGGGATGGAGTGGGATGGAGTGGGATGTAGTGGGATGGAGTGGGATGGAGTGGGATGGAGTGGGATGGAGTGGGATGGAGTGGGATGTAGTGGGATGTAGTGGGATGGAGTGGGTTGGAGTGGGATGGAGTGGGTTCGAGTGGGATGGAATGGGTTGGAGTGGGATGTAGTGGGATGGAGTGGGACTGAGTGGGATGGAGTGGGATGGATAAGGATGGAGTGGGACTGAGTGAGATGGAGTGGGGTGGAGTGGGATGGATTAGGATGGAGTGGGATGGAGTAGGATGAAATGGGCTGGAGGGGGATGGAGTGGGATGGAGTGGGATGGAGTGGGTTGGAGTGGGATGGAGTGGGTTGGAGTGGGTTGGAGTGGGATGGAGTGGGTTGGAGTGGGTTGTAGTGGGATGGAGTGGGATGGAGTGGGACTGAGTGGGATGGAATGGGATGGAGTCGGATGGAGTGGGATGGAGTGGGATGGAGTGGGATGGAGTAAGATGGAGTGGGATGGAGGGGGATGGAGTGGGATGGAATGAGATAGAATGGGTGCTCTAATCCAGTAGCAATTCTTCTGAATCTGAACGACAGAGGGCGTTTATTATAATCACCTCAAATATTCTTGAAAAATAAATTCTAAATACAGGGATTATAATGAAAACGATATGATTTATAAAAAAACGTGGCGAGAATTAAGCGCTTCGCACTAAAAAATACATTGTTAAATTCCGACATCCACGCGAACGAAGTCGCGGGCACAGCTAGTTAAATCATACAATGGTTTAATTTACGAATGATAGACGTTTGCATTAGGATGATCCTATACTTATGTCTGCCTAAGGAGCTTTCACTACTTTAAATCAATTTTTTGATGTGGAAAATTATCCTACGGGAACGTATTACCTGACCTATCTCTGTTCCAAATTTCATCCAAATCAGTACAGTAGTTATCGAGTGAAAGAGTAACAAACATCCATCTATCTATCCAACGACGATAGGTATATCTATCCATCCAAACTGTAGCATTAATAATATTAGTTAGATAAGATAATAATTATTCAAATCTTTTTTTTCAAATCAGAGATCCCTTAACCAAAATATCGCCAACACTTGAGACGATCTTCGAAATAAGTCTCATTTCAAATCCCCACAATTTATCATCTTGAATGCAAAGACACCTTCCCCTCAAATCTTATAACGAAATTATCGAAATACCCCTCAACGAACACTTATTGAACCCTCCAGGGCCTCATACATCCTTGTCACAGTAAAAATACACGAAAATCTTCAGGAAAACGATTAGAAAATTCGGCGAGTAAGTTTGACAAGGTTCTAGAGGATTAGGGATCAGTGAGTGCAAGATTTGTTTGTTGGATTCAATTAAATCTGAGAAGGGATTTATTTTGTTTGATTTATTATCTGGTTTTCTTGATTGGGTCGATGACCTGAAGCGTGAATCTTGGATGGTGAAGGAGCAGTATAATGTACAATCTGGACCAGATTGTGCATTATTAAAGGTTTTGGGTACCTACCTCTTTTGAAAATTTTAATAGCTTTAGAAACACAATTTTTTTTTCGCTTTCGGTATTTGAGCTGAATAGTATTCATTTACTAATACCGTGTAGCGCTATAGTTTCCGCCAGATAAGTGTGAAATAAAATACGTTGACCCCCGTGTACAATATATTGCAATATTTCAAAACCATTCGAAAAAGTGTAAAGAAAATGTCGTAGAACGACCAAAAGCAACGTATCGTGGTGAGAGGCGATCTAGCTAGACCTTATATTTTATTTTGAAAATAGAACGATAGTGAGAAATTTGAACGATGCATGGATCAATGACCTTTATTCCAGACTTATTTGGCGGGGACTAGGTATATTAACTAGCTTACCTATAACTAATTATTTACTACTACTAATTATTGACTCTATCACAATATTTCTGCCAAAAATTGTGATAGAGTCCGCGCCATCACTCATCGCCCTTTTTTTAGCGTGGTAAAATCATTAAATGAGTCCTCCTGTCCAGGGCGTGGCGGAAGGGACTGTCAGACTTGTACTGACTAAAACTACTGATCACCACCGGTGATCCTTCAATACCCCTTTATGTTTCACAGTCACTGTTACCTACCTGATGAGAGAGTCTCACGACCTCAACAAAGTTAATAAATACTTGGTTTTCGCCCTATCGAAACCTACGGGACCACTGCAACAAAAAGCAGCTCACAATAAAAATTTAAATACATTTATTACGTCTTACCGCGGTGTGATGGCGATACCAAGTGCTTGTTATTGAATATCTGCCTCGACACTCCACTGAAACCGACTGATTTGATATCATTTGAATATTTCTTATTATCCCGCTCTTGTGTTCTGAGGTTTATGAATTTGGTAGCATACTGTTTTGTTATTGTGATTCGTTTGGTAGTACATTTATTTTGCTATGACATAATATGTAAATGACCAGGTAGCCTACCACGAACTCTTAAAGCTTGAGTCTTTAGGCTGTGGGAAAGAGATAGCGCTAGACGACTTGTATAGCTCTGTCTCTTTCCCACAGCCTACACTGGATCGCGTTAAGAGCTCATGGTAAGGCCTCTGACGGTATGGTTGTCGCAGTGGTTGAGCGATCGACTGCTGCACAGCGTGTCGCGTGTTTGATTCCCGCACGGAACAAATATTCGTATCACCTACAAGTATTTGTTCCGGGTCTAGGCGTTTGTGAATGTTTACACACCCACGATATAGGAGAAATTTCAAATGGGTACGGGTGTACGGTCCAACCGTACAATAATTCATATTGTATCTTTTTACGTTAATCAAGCAGTTTTGCACCGCGTGCGCAATATACCTCAGTTCGCGTTCGGTCACCGCCGCGTGTACTCACAGTTGTCAATTGGTACAATTTTAATACATCAGTGTTCAGTACCAAACCATCTTTTATACTCTTCCACCATCATCCTATCGTTAATGTACGATCCAGCAAGGGATCATACATGGGGTAAGTCTTATAAAACATCAACATCTACCTGAGCAACTGCATATCTGACCTCTACAACCTGTTGAACAATTGGGTAATACGATACCCCTTTGCAAGACTGGATGTCAGAATTACGAGCTTCTGAATAACAGCAATGACTGTCAAAGATCTACAAACAAATGACAGCCGGGACCAACGGCTTTACGTCCATTCCGAGTCACGGAGGAAATCGGACCCAAACCTCGGGAGTAATGGGTGTGTAACATGGACATTAAAAAATACCTTCTTTTTGTAGTCGGTTAAAAATACAACAACTTATGTCGACAAAGGTAATATAAACCAAAGTGTTGTCACAATCTGTGCCAACTGAGCTTGCCAACATTCGAACATCGATACTTATTATTTTAGTCTAGGCTAGAGAGTGTACGATTCACGGGGTTTTTAACTTAAGTACCTACAAGTAGGATAAAAGAGATCACAGGAACTCAAAAGTTCTGTCCCATGCTCTTTGAGTTTCAGGGAGCTCTCATGGTTTTAGTCAGACAGAGTCTATTAGTCACTTCAGCAGCTTCACTCAGGGCGGGAGGGCTATACCCAGCAGTGGGTGATCCCGGGTTGATATTATGATGATGGTAACGTCACAAGCAATTACCGAATTTGGAAGCTTTTTATCTTTGTCAATATTAATTGATAATAAAAAGTGTCAATTTTTTTCAATATAATATTTTTATCATTTCTAACTGACGGTCTCAAGATTTTCAATATTTGCACTAAAATAACCTATTTTAACTCCCACAAAAACGCCTTATGATTCGCAGTAACAACTAAGCAATACAAGACGCTTTACACCACTTTAGCAAGCAAACAAACTATAATTATATATAATTTAATAATGTATTATATTTGTAACCTTTTATAAAGGTGACGTTGGTTCCACGTATGGCTTCCCGCCCTTACCATAATCGGCTGTTTAGTATTGATTAATACTTAAATAGACATAAAAGCTCACGTCTTGTTAATTGATTAATCATTAAGCTGTTAGTAAAGGTTATACAAATACTATACAAATATAATAAATGATCTTAAGAGGGACTATAGAATATAAAAGACACTAACCTGCATGGTCCTCGTTTGACCTCACCAATATAATTTCTGGAATTAAGGAGGTATTCCCAGTTGAGCTCCTATCAATTTTTTGACAAGTTGCTCAATTGGGAATAAAATTATAAGTAACTTAAATCTATTCTCAATGCTTTTAACATTCATGCTCTGAAGATAGTTAACGTTAAAAACGCTGTGACCTCTGAGTTTATTTCGGCTGTTTTTTCACTGAGTACTCTGGTATAAATCGGGAATAAAAAGGTGCTTTTAACATAGGTGCTCAAACAGGAATATAGTGCTTTCCAACTGTCAGAGTCTATGGGCAACTGACACTCCAAAAGTACGGAGAATATTATATTTATTAGAAGTGTTAAAACTTATTTTTGCAATTAAACTATGAAGATACAAACCACTAATTAATAGGTAACCAGTCTTATAACTAATGAAGAAATAAATTGAATGCACACGCTTGATTCTCTCAGCCTTGTAGAGTATGTCTATTACTGATCTCTGATTGTGATTATGACCTTGTAGAGTATGTCTATTACTGATCTGTGATTGTGATTATGACCTTGTAGAGTATGTCTATTACTGATCTCTGATTGTGATTATGACCTTGTAGAGTATGTCTATTACTGATCTCTGATTGTGATTATGACCTTGTAGAGTATGCCTATTACTGATCTCTGATTGTGATTATGACCTTGTAGAGTATGTCTATTACTGATCTGTGATTGTGATTATGACCTTGTAGAGTATGTCTATTACTGATCTCTGATTGTGATTATGACCTTGTAGAGTATGTCTATTACTGATCTCTGATTGTGATTATGACCTTGTAGAGTATGTCTATTACTGATCTGTGATTGTGATTATGACCTTGTAGAGTATGTCTATTACTGATCTCTGATTGTGATTATGACCTTGTAGAGTATGTCTATTACTGATCTCTGATTGTGATTATGACCTTGTAGAGTATGTCTATTACTGATCTCTGATTGTGATTATGACCTTGTAGAGTATGTCTATTACTGATCTCTGATTGTGATTATGACCTTGTAGAGTATGTCTATTACTGATCTCTGATTGTGATTATGACCTTGTAGAGTATGTCTATTACTGATCTCTGATTGTGATTATGACCTTGTAGAGTATGTCTATTACTGATCTGTGATTGTGATTATGACCTTGTAGAGTATGTCTATTACTGATCTCTGATTGTGATTATGACCTTGTAGAGTATGTCTATTACTGATCTCTGAGTGTGATTATGACCTTGTAGAGTATGTCTATTACTGATCTCTGATTGTGATTATGACCTTGTAGAGTATGTCTATTACTGATCTCTGATTGTGATTATGACCTTGTAGAGTATGTCTATTACTGATCTCTGATTGTGATTATGACCTTGTAGAGTATGTCTATTACTGATCTCTGATTGTGATTATGACCTTGTAGAGTATGTCTATTACTGATCTCTGATTGTGATTATGACCTTGTAGAGTATGTCTATTACTGATCTGTGATTGTGATTATGACCTTGTAGAGTATGTCTATTACTGATCTCTGATTGTGATTATGACCTTGTAGAGTATGTCTATTACTGATCTGTGATTGTGATTATGACCTTGTAGAGTATGTCTATTACTGATCTCTGATTGTGATTATGACCTTGTAGAGTATGTCTATTACTGATCTGTGATTGTGATTATGACCTTGTAGAGTATGTCTATTACTGATCTCTGATTGTGATTATGACCTTGTAGAGTATGTCTATTACTGATCTGTGATTGTGATTATGACCTTGTAGAGTATGTCTATTACTGATCTCTGATTGTGATTATGACCTTGTAGAGTATGTCTATTACTGATCTCTGATTGTGATTATGACCTTGTAGAGTTTGTCTATTACTGATCTCTGATTGTGATTATGACCTTGTAGAGTATGTCTATTACTGATCTGTGATTGTGATTATGACCTTGTAGAGTATGTCTATTACTGATCTCTGATTGTGATTATGACCTTGTAGAGTATGTCTATTACTGATCTCTGATTGTGATTATGACCTTGTAGAGTATGTCTATTACTGATCTGTGATTGTGATTATGACCTTGTAGAGTATGTCTATTACTGATCTCTGATTGTGATTATGACCTTGTAGAGTATGTCTATTACTGATCTGTGATTGTGATTATGACCTTGTAGAGTATGTCTATTACTGATCTCTGATTGTGATTATGACCTTGTAGAGTATGTCTATTACTGATCTCTGATTGTGATTATGACCTTGTAGAGTATGTCTATTACTGATCTGTGATTGTGATTATGACCTTGTAGAGTATGTCTATTACTGATCTCTGATTGTGATTATGACCTTGTAGAGTATGTCTATTACTGATCTGTGATTGTGATTATGACCTTGTAGAGTATGTCTATTACTGATCTCTGATTGTGATTATGACCTTGTAGAGTATGTCTATTACTGATCTCTGATTGTGATTATGACCTTGTAGAGTATGTCTATTACTGATCTGTGATTGTGATTATGACCTTGTAGAGTATGTCTATTACTGATCTCTGATTGTGATTATGACCTTGTAGAGTATGTCTATTACTGATCTCTGATTGTGATTATGACCTTGTAGAGTATGTCTATTACTGATCTCTGATTGTGATTATGACCTTGTAGAGTATGTCTATTACTGATCTCTGATTGTGATTATGACCTTGTAGAGTATGTCTATTACTGATCTGTGATTGTGATTATGACCTTGTAGAGTATGTCTATTACTGATCTCTGATTGTGATTATGACCTTGTAGAGTATGTCTATTACTGATCTGTGATTGTGATTATGACCTTGTAGAGTATGTCTATTACTGATCTCTGATTGTGATTATGACCTTGTAGAGTATGTCTATTACTGATCTGTGATTGTGATTATGACCTTGTAGAGTATGTCTATTACTGATCTGTGATTGTGATTATGACCTTGTAGAGTATGTCTATTACTGATCTCTGATTGTGATTATGACCTTGTAGAGTATGTCTATTACTGATCTGTGATTGTGATTATGACCTTGTAGAGTATGTCTATTACTGATCTCTGATTGTGATTATGACCTTGTAGAGTATGTCTATTACTGATCTCTGATTGTGATTATGACCTTGTAGAGTATGTCTATTACTGATCTCTGATTGTGATTATAACCTTGTAGAGTATGTCTATTACTGATCTCTGATTGTGATTATGACCTTGTAGAGTATGTCTATTACTGATCTGTGATTGTGATTATGACCTTGTAGAGTATGTCTATTACTGATCTCTGATTGTGATTATGACCTTGTAGAGTATGTCTATTACTGATCTCTGATTGTGATTATGACCTTGTAGAGTATGTCTATTACAGATGTCTGATTGTGATTACGATCTTATGTTTATCTTGTTTCTCAGGTTCAAAATGTTATTGTATTTGTTGGTCTTCTTTTGTAGTGGTCGCAAGTGAGAAAGGCATAAAAATTGCGAATAACGAAAAATTAATGAATGTTTAAAAGTTTTATCTCGGAAACTGCCTTTTATCTACAGAGACTAATATAGTCTCATATTACAGCAGTCTTCTTTAAAAACGTCCTGAAGAGCTGCTATCATCATCAGCCTATAATTTTCCCACTGCTGGGACACAGGCGTCCTCTCTGTGAAAGGGAGTGGGCCATAATCCACCACGCGGGCCCAGTGCGGGTTGGCAGATGTCACATGTCTTCGAATTTTTGGTTCTAGGACATGCCGGTTTCCTCACGATGTTTTCCTTCACCGTTTTGAGAGCAGTGCTGATGAAACAATATTAAAAAATGTAATGCGCCTGGCGGGGTTCGAATCCACGACCTACAACTCGTAAGTCGGGACCGATACTACTGGGCCACCACTGCTCCAAAGCGCTGGGCTAGGAAGAGCTGCTATCAAAAAGCTGGTAATTTAGAGTTATATATAGGTAATCGCTAAAATATGAAAAATCTCAGAGGTTTTTAGATTTATGAGGTGACAAACTTTACTTATGTATTTAATTGTTCAAAATCATAAAAAAAATTACAAAAAAATTGATCTACCGGATTTGACGGAAAGTACTTTGCAGTATGTGTACTTTCAGGCAAAAAAGTTTCTGGACTACTAATCGAACTCTATTTTATCTTTAAATACCTACCTGTATTACACAATTAATTACACTCTCTCTTCTCTCTTCTCAATCGTTCTCTCACTGCTGAGAATCGTGACTCCGTTTCAACTTATCAATTAGTTTCCTCCATCTTTTGCGGTCAGTGGCCTGATGGAGTGCAGTGCTGATAGGCATGTCGAGTTCTTCCGAGACTTGATCAGACCACCGTTTTGGGCTACGGCCTCTAGGGCTTTTGCCCTCCATCTTTCCGGTCACCATTAGCCGCTCCATATTGTTGGTACCTCTGCGAGCAATGTGACCAAAGTACCTATTTGAGGACACGTTGCAGGCAGGTTGAAGAGAGTGGTTGCGCTTTCTCTATGTTTAGTTGTTTAAGGATCGAGACGTTTGTGCGGTGGGCTCTCCATGGTATCCTTAAAAGTTAAATTACACTACATTAATGAAATTACTTTTTGAAAAATTTCTCCTGTTTATCATTTAAATAAATAAATGACAGTTAATTTTATACCAAAAAATAATGTTTACTGTTTCATTTTCAATATCCATTTGCAATCAAACAGTTGGCCCTATTAAATCTCGGATACTCAAACGGTGTACCGTTTTTTAAATAATTTTACACGATTTTAAAACTTATTTCAATGAGAATTAAGCTCACTATTTAACTGTAAACACCAACGAGCCTCTTCATAAAAAACAAGAGTTATTTCATCAATAAAACCGAATTCAGTACCAAAACGGGCTGACACCAAATATTTACCGCAATACCAATATTACACCACATTTGACAAGCGAAATTGACCTTTGTTTCAAAAGGGATAAAACTTATGACGGATGTACAGATAAGTTTGTAATTGAACGGCCACCCACACATTGCGAAAAGTGTACTAATTTAAAGGTTATTCGATTTAATTTAAATGTCTGAGATGTAAGATACTATAAGGTGTAGCGTCAAAGTGATTGCTATGTAAGTTTTTTTTACATGGTAAAATCATCAAATAAGTCCTCCCACCTAGGACAGGGCGGGAAGGATTTTCAGACTTATAGTGACTAAAATCCACGGTGTTCTTCAATAGCCCTTTACGTTCCGGGGGTTACAGCAGCTCGTTAGCGCCGTCAATTCGGGATTCCTATTTATAGAGGAAAATATTCGTTTATTGGATTTCTATTCATTCATTTATCTACTTATTTACGCACGGTTATAGCATTAGCAGCTGCTTGAACTCAAACTTCTCGCTGTACCACGTGGGCCCTGTGCCCAGTGCTGGTGATAAAATGAAATGAAGTTTGTTAATGCAAATATCAACACTTTTACAGTTTTACACGTCTTTTCATAAAACTAGGAGAGGCCGATGTTGAGACAAACTCAGAGGTTACTGTCTCTTTTGAACTCCAGACATTATATGCAGATCAGGTCATACGAGGACCATGCAGGTTAGTGTCTGATATGGTCTTTTGAAGAAAGAACCATACAAATTCGAGTGGACCTGTCCAGTCAGTGCAAGCATTAGTCAGTTACTGTTATTGCTGTGTAGCTCGAGCTCAACGACACGACGAATAATATTAAAGAAAGTTTGTGATTTGACAGGTGTTATAATATTATGTCTTCGATTTTTTCGTTCTAGATGCATTTCCTCACGATGTTTTCTTTTACCGTTTTGAGAGCAGTGACAAAATAAATTACGCAAAGTAATGCATCAGGCTAATTCGATCCCACGACCTACAAGTTACAAA
The DNA here is from genome assembly GCA_954870645.1 of Agrotis clavis. Classification (NCBI taxonomy): domain Eukaryota; kingdom Metazoa; phylum Arthropoda; class Insecta; order Lepidoptera; family Noctuidae; genus Agrotis; species Agrotis clavis. Next base: position 5,448,865 of record OX940939.1, on the reverse strand, counting down.
ATAAATATTTGTATAGCCGAATCTGCCGTCTGACCGTTTGTATATGTGATTTAAAGAACAGTAAATATTTCCTTGGCATAAACACTTTCCTTGAAATGAAAAGCCAAAAAGAATGTACCATAATACCATACTGGATCACGCCATTATTTAAGATCATTATGTAAGCAATCAGTGGCGTAGCTAGACGGGGGCGAAACGGGCCCTAGCCCGGGGCCTCGCATCTGAAGGGGCCTCGCACTAAGAGAAAACAAAAAAAAAACTTTGCAACGGTGATGACAAGTTTGCAACCAGCCAGTGAAGCAGTACTTAACTTCTACTAAGAAATAGAGGCCTCACAATGCTGATATCTCGTTTAGATCTAGCGCCTCTACTGCTCACGCGAGGCTTACGTTGTAAGATAATTTAAAACAGCTGACAATCAAATTTGGTATAGATGACTTGGGAGCAGGGTTGGCATGATTAAAACAAGTTGTTTTTAAACACCTGTTTGAAACAGTTTGAAATCAAACTGTGTTTTTATTACATGTTATTTTTTTAAGATTTATTGGCATTTTAATGAAATAATACTTAAAACATGACGTCATGATCAATGGAAAAGAACAATAGGCGTTTTTTCCCCATTGATCATTTTTGGTAAATACATATTTTATTACAAACGGCGAATTTGGAATAATCTAGTCTATAAATGAAACATACAGTTTATTTAAAAGTTGAGACGTCGGCCCATAGGTCGAATTAATTTGAAATAATGCTGGCAACTAAAAAAAAAACAAAAAAAATGTTTAAAACAATTTGAACGGTTTGTTTTATATAATTAAAAAAAAAACTGTTTTTTTTCCAACCCAGCTTGGGAGAACCAAGTCAAATCTTACAAGGGAGTCTCGCGTGAGCAACGGAGGCATGTCATCTTTTTCGTCATGAAAGAAAAGGGCCCCGCAGATGCATCTTGCCCCATCCTAGATTCGGTCTTGCTACGCCACTGCCAGCAATGATTATTGTTGCAGTAATTAAGTTGCTTTACGGTGGTTGATCTGAATTATGAGCTGCGAATAATCGATACGGCTGCACCCTTTATAATGGTGAGCATTCCATGGTGGTGCCTCGGAGTCAGTGGGTATGTCGGCTTTAATATTATAGACTGTGTCTATAGTGGTTAGATCATGGGTGGTCAAGCTAATATTGTACTCGTATAGGTACTGTGACCACGTTAAGGGTGAACTCGGCTGTCAGTGTCTCACTTGAATTTATTTCGCGCAAATCAATAAAGAATATCTTATAAAAATCAATTGCTGTTCGTTAGTATCGACAACTGCTGGACTGATTTGGCTAATTATGGTTTTGAATTATTTTTAGAAGTCGAGGGAAGGTTTAAAAGGTGAGTAAATGTGATTAAAAAAAAATATTGATTTTGAGGTGTACGCACTACGCAGTTTGCCAGGTCAGCTAGTTTTCAATATCTAATAAGTAATAATTAATTGTTTTGTTAAAATTATTTTCTTTTAATTTATATTTAAGTGTTCCTTTATGGAAATCGTGACAAGGTTACAATATGGCTTCAACTCTTAGTTTTTGGAACGAATACAGCTAATTTCTTTATCAACAGCTTTTTTTTTTAATAACTTAGTTTTTGTAATTTGCATGTAGTTTGTGCCTTTAGTTGGTAAGCGAAAAATGTGGCACAGGACCGACAAAGCTGAAATTCTCTCTCACTTTTGAATGAATGATAACTCTATACATAAAGTTATGTATTCTACTTCACCATCATTTGCTTAGCCTTTTTAACCGACTTCAAAAAGAAGGAGGTTATCAATTCGACGGTATGTTTTTTTTTTGTTACCTGATTACTCCGCCAATTGTGGACCGATTTTCAAAATTATTTTTTTGTTCGAAAGGAGATACTTCAGGAGTGGTCACATCGTTTTTCGCAAATTTTATGAAGTAATTTAAGTATCTGCGTATGGTAATCATCATCTCATGTAGCTGAGCTGATGATGGAAGGTACAACTCCTCTAGTAAGGACTTGGCATCGACGGATTTGGTAAATTATGTTTGTATTCGCATATCTCCGGAACTACAAGTCCGATTTAAGTAATTCTTTTTTTGTTGTATTAGGTATCGTTCAACTTAGGGAATACTGCAAGTTTCATCAAAATCGGTTCAGTATTTTTCGAGATAGGGAATGAATGTAAGAGATTTTTAACGATGTTATTACCGGTGTTACGGATTACAAAATTCTAGTGCTCATGTAAGAAAATGATGTACTCGTACTCGACAAGAATTGTGGTTGAATATTTAAACTAAAAAGAGTAAAATAAAAACTTTTTCAAAAAAAAATGTAACCACCTTCAAAAACAACCACAAAAAAGGGTAAAATAACCTTCAAAACTTTTCTTTCGGAAGTCGGTGGCAAAAAAGACAATGAAATTAATTAAAAAAGTCACCGACTTCCGAAAGAAAAGTTTTGAAGGTTATTTTAACCTTTTTTGTGGTTGTTTTTGAAGGCGGTTACATTTTTTTTTGAAAAAATTTTTTTCAAATACATATATTGGGTCGAAACAGATGCAGCTGAATATTTTACATGAAGCTACTATCTATCCGACTTCCACAACCCTGTAACTCGGTAATACGATATCCCATGGTAAGGCCCGGTTGCCACCAAAGCGGAAAGGAGAGGAGATGTGTTTGAATAACCAATCAGATGTCCACATCTCCTCTCCTCTTAGCTTCAGTGGACATCTGATTGGTTATCCAAACACATCTCCTCTCCTCTCCGCTTTGGTGGATACCGGGCCTAAGACTGGTTGTCAGACAGAGCTTCCGACTAGTAACGATCACTGTCAAATATCTACAAATGACAGCCGGGACCAACGGCTTTACGTGCTTTCCGAGACACGGAGGAAACTCGCTATGACAGATGGTCACCCATCCACAGACCAATCTCGGCAAGCGCGTACTTGTATTCGACTTATGATTTGAATAAAAAATCCCATCCACCAGTCCGTCCTATACCTAAACTGCCACACATTATATACTTCTTCCTTACACACAAATGCCTATATTACAGTCTTCAAAAGTGAAATCTCACGTCATAACACATATATGGCAATTTTCTACGCACATTCGAAGCCCTATAGGGCTCTTTAAGACCTCCATGAGGTCTGAAGGGCCCTCACAGGATCACCGGTGCGTGTTACATCTTTCTAAGGCAAGGGAGCACTCTACGTAGGTAGTGTATGGTTCTTTACTCTATGCCTTTATTAGACAGTCTCCTTTGAGTCGTTGAGTGACTTGTCTATGGATCTGTGGTAGAAGATGGAATGATAACCAAAGAGTAAATGACTGAGTTTTTTGTGAATGAATGTTATTTTGTAATTAGATAATGAACGGTTTGGTTTTAAAATTGAGACTTTAATGGCTACGTGACTGCCTCATTGGCGGCCAGTAGTATGGTTGAGTAGATTGATGCGCTGTGTGTCGCGGGTTTGATTCTCGCTTCGAACAAACATTTGTATGATCTGCAAGTAATTGTTTCGGGTCTAGGAGTGCGTGTATTTGAGTTTATGTTTGTAAACGCACCCACGACTATAATTATAGAGTAATTCAGTGTGAGGCAAAGTTTAAAAAAAATGTTGGTCTCTGGATAAATCAACTTATTAGACCACTGTCAGTAATCAGATTAATTAGTGAATGATCGAGCTTTAACAATAAGCAGTGATAACCAAGATTATTTCGTGGATGGTCCATATTTACATACGAGATCCCTCCGTGCCTTTGAAAGCATATTATGCCGATAGTCCTGGCTGTCATTTGTAGATCTTTAACAGTCGTTACCAGAGATCAAAATTTCGAAAGCCATAGGTACTAACTGGGTTGTGGAGGTCAAATAGGTAGTTTCTCTATTAAAATACTGGTTTGAATTGAAGCCCACGCTCACGCGTTTATCGTATGGGGTTCATACATAAATTTAAACTTGGTGGCAAATCAAAACCCGTTGCGACGCTTTTTTGGTGGTCGCCACTGTTGATTCTGGCTCTCAGGAGTTGCAGTGGTTTGGTAAAAGTAAGGCGGACTTATCCATAAAAAAAAAACAGTAGCCTGCTTAATTATCAGCCCATAACAAGTCATAAACTGACAAATAAGGGAACTTGCAATATTAATTTACCTAATAATTATGCCCCGCAATAATTAATGCTATCAATTTCTCTGAACACCACATTCATAAGGACTAGTTTTTATTAAAACTCATTTGTATACAATATGAAGAATAAATTATAAACGCATTGAGTGAGTACGAACAACCAATTAATTACAAATAATTATTTTTCTTTCACAAGTTTCAACCAGCGCCATCTAGCGGAGAGTGGCGGGAAGTTTTGGAATTGGAAAACGATAGGTGAATACGAATTTGTGATGTGATTTTGTCTCTGGTATTTGAACGATTTACTAATTATTATTTTTATATCAAATCCAGACCGCTATTTACAGGTTGTTTATTGTTTATCATGAGTTATAGATGACATTTGTTAGATACCCAAGATTTAGTCCTGATAACCGATTTATATCTAAGGTATGCCCACAAAAATAAATACAACAACGTATCCATTTCATTTCAGCTTCTTATAGACTAATTGTATCAAACATCACCGCCTCCTCTGCCCACATCACTCCAATACATAGCTTTATACTATATATAACTAAACCAATTTTTTACACATTTACGAATCTTCCCGATCAAAATTCCGCGACACTGTCAACTTCATCAGTACCTACATATAAAATAAAATTAAAAAAATAACTTCCATTCTTTAAAAGATCTTTCGGCGCGTCCCAAGATGCCAACTTACTTTCAAATTAGACGTTTTAAAAGTAAAGAAAGAAAAAAAAAAGTTCTATTCTACACAAATATTGCACACGAAGACGGGCGGCGTCGTATGTAAAAATAAAAGAATACAAAACATACTATTTTTCTGTAGAAGCCGGCATTGTGACGTCTGAGCTGCGCTTGCGACGAAAACGAACAAGCTGAGCGGTTGACGACACCCGCCGAAGTGAAACAGACATACGTTCTCGCATGAGAGAGAAAGAGACGGCCATATTATGGGCGTTCCTACATCAAATCTTGTACCCAATTAATGGTCAGTGGGCTTCCAAGAGGGCGGGGCGTTTCCGATCCAAGCTAATAGGGATCGAGCGAAAATGATCTATAGATCACTGAGCGCTGCGCCTGCACAGTGTATTGTTATCGTTAATATCGTGGATTATTTATTTTATATCTACGTTTGATGGCTGAATAAATTTTCATGTGCCATTTTTTTGTATATTTTTTAAATTTGGTCTTTATCGATTTTTTGAATAGGGAGGTCTTGTCCTGTGAGTTGGTTTCAGTTTGAATTATGTGTTTAACTTATAATAATTGTAGTAATAGATATAATTTATTTGCAAAGGTATAGCTTTGGGCCTAAAGTCCACAAATGCCCAAAGCCTTAGGCCATTAACGAACTTTTCTGCATATTTTTGCAAACTACTGAATTTTAATGCATCAGGCTAATTCGATCCCACGACCTACAAGTTACAAAATAAATATTTGTATAGCCGAATCTGCCGTCTGACCGTTTGTATATGTGATTTAAAGAACAGTAAATATTTCCTTGGCATAAACACTTTCCTTGAAATGAAAAGCCAAAAAGAATGTACCATAATACCATACTGGATCACGCCATTATTTAAGATCATTATGTAAGCAATCAGTGGCGTAGCTAGACGGGGGCGAAACGGGCCCTAGCCCGGGGCCTCGCATCTGAAGGGGCCTCGCACTAAGAGAAAACAAAAAAAAAACTTTGCAACGGTGATGACAAGTTTGCAACCAGCCAGTGAAGCAGTACTTAACTTCTACTAAGAAATAGAGGCCTCACAATGCTGATATCTCGTTTAGATCTAGCGCCTCTACTGCTCACGCGAGGCTTACGTTGTAAGATAATTTAAAACAGCTGACAATCAAATTTGGTATAGATGACTTGGGAGCAGGGTTGGCATGATTAAAACAAGTTGTTTTTAAACACCTGTTTGAAACAGTTTGAAATCAAACTGTGTTTTTATTACATGTTATTTTTTTAAGATTTATTGGCATTTTAATGAAATAATACTTAAAACATGACGTCATGATCAATGGAAAAGAACAATAGGCGTTTTTTCCCCATTGATCATTTTTGGTAAATACATATTTTATTACAAACGGCGAATTTGGAATAATCTAGTCTATAAATGAAACATACAGTTTATTTAAAAGTTGAGACGTCGGCCCATAGGTCGAATTAATTTGAAATAATGCTGGCAACTAAAAAAAAAACAAAAAAAATGTTTAAAACAATTTGAACGGTTTGTTTTATATAATTAAAAAAAAAACTGTTTTTTTTCCAACCCAGCTTGGGAGAACCAAGTCAAATCTTACAAGGGAGTCTCGCGTGAGCAACGGAGGCATGTCATCTTTTTCGTCATGAAAGAAAAGGGCCCCGCAGATGCATCTTGCCCCATCCTAGATTCGGTCTTGCTACGCCACTGCCAGCAATGATTATTGTTGCAGTAATTAAGTTGCTTTACGGTGGTTGATCTGAATTATGAGCTGCGAATAATCGATACGGCTGCACCCTTTATAATGGTGAGCATTCCATGGTGGTGCCTCGGAGTCAGTGGGTATGTCGGCTTTAATATTATAGACTGTGTCTATAGTGGTTAGATCATGGGTGGTCAAGCTAATATTGTACTCGTATAGGTACTGTGACCACGTTAAGGGTGAACTCGGCTGTCAGTGTCTCACTTGAATTTATTTCGCGCAAATCAATAAAGAATATCTTATAAAAATCAATTGCTGTTCGTTAGTATCGACAACTGCTGGACTGATTTGGCTAATTATGGTTTTGAATTATTTTTAGAAGTCGAGGGAAGGTTTAAAAGGTGAGTAAATGTGATTAAAAAAAAATATTGATTTTGAGGTGTACGCACTACGCAGTTTGCCAGGTCAGCTAGTTTTCAATATCTAATAAGTAATAATTAATTGTTTTGTTAAAATTATTTTCTTTTAATTTATATTTAAGTGTTCCTTTATGGAAATCGTGACAAGGTTACAATATGGCTTCAACTCTTAGTTTTTGGAACGAATACAGCTAATTTCTTTATCAACAGCTTTTTTTTTTAATAACTTAGTTTTTGTAATTTGCATGTAGTTTGTGCCTTTAGTTGGTAAGCGAAAAATGTGGCACAGGACCGACAAAGCTGAAATTCTCTCTCACTTTTGAATGAATGATAACTCTATACATAAAGTTATGTATTCTACTTCACCATCATTTGCTTAGCCTTTTTAACCGACTTCAAAAAGAAGGAGGTTATCAATTCGACGGTATGTTTTTTTTTTGTTACCTGATTACTCCGCCAATTGTGGACCGATTTTCAAAATTATTTTTTTGTTCGAAAGGAGATACTTCAGGAGTGGTCACATCGTTTTTCGCAAATTTTATGAAGTAATTTAAGTATCTGCGTATGGTAATCATCATCTCATGTAGCTGAGCTGATGATGGAAGGTACAACTCCTCTAGTAAGGACTTGGCATCGACGGATTTGGTAAATTATGTTTGTATTCGCATATCTCCGGAACTACAAGTCCGATTTAAGTAATTCTTTTTTTGTTGTATTAGGTATCGTTCAACTTAGGGAATACTGCAAGTTTCATCAAAATCGGTTCAGTATTTTTCGAGATAGGGAATGAATGTAAGAGATTTTTAACGATGTTATTACCGGTGTTACGGATTACAAAATTCTAGTGCTCATGTAAGAAAATGATGTACTCGTACTCGACAAGAATTGTGGTTGAATATTTAAACTAAAAAGAGTAAAATAAAAACTTTTTCAAAAAAAAATGTAACCACCTTCAAAAACAACCACAAAAAAGGGTAAAATAACCTTCAAAACTTTTCTTTCGGAAGTCGGTGGCAAAAAAGACAATGAAATTAATTAAAAAAGTCACCGACTTCCGAAAGAAAAGTTTTGAAGGTTATTTTAACCTTTTTTGTGGTTGTTTTTGAAGGCGGTTACATTTTTTTTTGAAAAAATTTTTTTCAAATACATATATTGGGTCGAAACAGATGCAGCTGAATATTTTACATGAAGCTACTATCTATCCGACTTCCACAACCCTGTAACTCGGTAATACGATATCCCATGGTAAGGCCCGGTTGCCACCAAAGCGGAAAGGAGAGGAGATGTGTTTGAATAACCAATCAGATGTCCACATCTCCTCTCCTCTTAGCTTCAGTGGACATCTGATTGGTTATCCAAACACATCTCCTCTCCTCTCCGCTTTGGTGGATACCGGGCCTAAGACTGGTTGTCAGACAGAGCTTCCGACTAGTAACGATCACTGTCAAATATCTACAAATGACAGCCGGGACCAACGGCTTTACGTGCTTTCCGAGACACGGAGGAAACTCGCTATGACAGATGGTCACCCATCCACAGACCAATCTCGGCAAGCGCGTACTTGTATTCGACTTATGATTTGAATAAAAAATCCCATCCACCAGTCCGTCCTATACCTAAACTGCCACACATTATATACTTCTTCCTTACACACAAATGCCTATATTACAGTCTTCAAAAGTGAAATCTCACGTCATAACACATATATGGCAATTTTCTACGCACATTCGAAGCCCTATAGGGCTCTTTAAGACCTCCATGAGGTCTGAAGGGCCCTCACAGGATCACCGGTGCGTGTTACATCTTTCTAAGGCAAGGGAGCACTCTACGTAGGTAGTGTATGGTTCTTTACTCTATGCCTTTATTAGACAGTCTCCTTTGAGTCGTTGAGTGACTTGTCTATGGATCTGTGGTAGAAGATGGAATGATAACCAAAGAGTAAATGACTGAGTTTTTTGTGAATGAATGTTATTTTGTAATTAGATAATGAACGGTTTGGTTTTAAAATTGAGACTTTAATGGCTACGTGACTGCCTCATTGGCGGCCAGTAGTATGGTTGAGTAGATTGATGCGCTGTGTGTCGCGGGTTTGATTCTCGCTTCGAACAAACATTTGTATGATCTGCAAGTAATTGTTTCGGGTCTAGGAGTGCGTGTATTTGAGTTTATGTTTGTAAACGCACCCACGACTATAATTATAGAGTAATTCAGTGTGAGGCAAAGTTTAAAAAAAATGTTGGTCTCTGGATAAATCAACTTATTAGACCACTGTCAGTAATCAGATTAATTAGTGAATGATCGAGCTTTAACAATAAGCAGTGATAACCAAGATTATTTCGTGGATGGTCCATATTTACATACGAGATCCCTCCGTGCCTTTGAAAGCATATTATGCCGATAGTCCTGGCTGTCATTTGTAGATCTTTAACAGTCGTTACCAGAGATCAAAATTTCGAAAGCCATAGGTACTAACTGGGTTGTGGAGGTCAAATAGGTAGTTTCTCTATTAAAATACTGGTTTGAATTGAAGCCCACGCTCACGCGTTTATCGTATGGGGTTCATACATAAATTTAAACTTGGTGGCAAATCAAAACCCGTTGCGACGCTTTTTTGGTGGTCGCCACTGTTGATTCTGGCTCTCAGGAGTTGCAGTGGTTTGGTAAAAGTAAGGCGGACTTATCCATAAAAAAAAAACAGTAGCCTGCTTAATTATCAGCCCATAACAAGTCATAAACTGACAAATAAGGGAACTTGCAATATTAATTTACCTAATAATTATGCCCCGCAATAATTAATGCTATCAATTTCTCTGAACACCACATTCATAAGGACTAGTTTTTATTAAAACTCATTTGTATACAATATGAAGAATAAATTATAAACGCATTGAGTGAGTACGAACAACCAATTAATTACAAATAATTATTTTTCTTTCACAAGTTTCAACCAGCGCCATCTAGCGGAGAGTGGCGGGAAGTTTTGGAATTGGAAAACGATAGGTGAATACGAATTTGTGATGTGATTTTGTCTCTGGTATTTGAACGATTTACTAATTATTATTTTTATATCAAATCCAGACCGCTATTTACAGGTTGTTTATTGTTTATCATGAGTTATAGATGACATTTGTTAGATACCCAAGATTTAGTCCTGATAACCGATTTATATCTAAGGTATGCCCACAAAAATAAATACAACAACGTATCCATTTCATTTCAGCTTCTTATAGACTAATTGTATCAAACATCACCGCCTCCTCTGCCCACATCACTCCAATACATAGCTTTATACTATATATAACTAAACCAATTTTTTACACATTTACGAATCTTCCCGATCAAAATTCCGCGACACTGTCAACTTCATCAGTACCTACATATAAAATAAAATTAAAAAAATAACTTCCATTCTTTAAAAGATCTTTCGGCGCGTCCCAAGATGCCAACTTACTTTCAAATTAGACGTTTTAAAAGTAAAGAAAGAAAAAAAAAAGTTCTATTCTACACAAATATTGCACACGAAGACGGGCGGCGTCGTATGTAAAAATAAAAGAATACAAAACATACTATTTTTCTGTAGAAGCCGGCATTGTGACGTCTGAGCTGCGCTTGCGACGAAAACGAACAAGCTGAGCGGTTGACGACACCCGCCGAAGTGAAACAGACATACGTTCTCGCATGAGAGAGAAAGAGACGGCCATATTATGGGCGTTCCTACATCAAATCTTGTACCCAATTAATGGTCAGTGGGCTTCCAAGAGGGCGGGGCGTTTCCGATCCAAGCTAATAGGGATCGAGCGAAAATGATCTATAGATCACTGAGCGCTGCGCCTGCACAGTGTATTGTTATCGTTAATATCGTGGATTATTTATTTTATATCTACGTTTGATGGCTGAATAAATTTTCATGTGCCATTTTTTTGTATATTTTTTAAATTTGGTCTTTATCGATTTTTTGAATAGGGAGGTCTTGTCCTGTGAGTTGGTTTCAGTTTGAATTATGTGTTTAACTTATAATAATTGTAGTAATAGATATAATTTATTTGCAAAGGTATAGCTTTGGGCCTAAAGTCCACAAATGCCCAAAGCCTTAGGCCATTAACGAACTTTTCTGCATATTTTTGCAAACTACTGAATTTTCACTAACGGGTAGTTTTAAGCTTTGCGCGGGTAGTTTTAAAATAGCCCCAGAAGCAAAAAAGGATAAAATAGTCATTTAAATTTTTAATACGTCAAACAGGGATAACAATCAATATAAAAAAACGTATGGAAGCCCCCTTACCTAAATATTTATTCAATCATGTTTTCTAGTAAATGTTGTTATACTTACCTAGTGGCAACAGAAACACATCATCTGTGAAAATTTCAGCTGTTTAACTATCACAGTTCATGAGACTGGTGACAAACGGACAGACAGACATATAGACGGACGGTCAGTGGAGTCTTTATATTAGGGTCCCGTTTTACCATTTAGATATGGAACCCTAATAATGTTCAGATCAATCCAACTTAGTAACCTTATGGAGAATGGCCTTGCTCCTGAAAAATGACACTTAAGTTACCTATACGACATTTATGCCTACTATAATGTATAAATAACAAGCCTGAAAAATATCTACCTACTAAGTACCTACTGAAAAATCAAAATCTAATGATATCCACTGTCCATAGAACATATATCTACCTATGGCCGTTAATTTGGAGAGTTCAGTTATGATCGAAAGTTTTGTGAGTTCATAGTAAGTAGGTAGGTACTTAACTATGCAAATTACATAATAACAAAAAAAAAATGAGTCACTAATCTTGAAAAATAACGTGTTAAAATTACACATATCTAGCAAATCATTACATTCTATGTAAATAATGTAAGCAACATAAAAACAGGGAAATCTGTACGAAAACCACCATAAAATAATAATTACAACACAAAAATTATGCAAATAGACGCACCATGAAACTTAATAGACATTAAAAAAAAAACAAGGCATTCATCAGATTCCATTACACACTGTATTTAAGCGTAATTCTAAAAAAAATAATTCAATTGTCGATGGCAGCCGGCGTTCCGGTCCCTCGATGGCGGATAATTAGGGGTAATTTGACACTTCACTGTGGCAACCCAACGGAAACACGCCAACCGCCATTGAAACAGATAGCGTTTGAAAATCATTTGTGTGAAGCAAGAGATTGGAGGTTTTATTTGAAAAGTTTGATTTTGTATGGTGATTTTTAAGAAAGATTCTTTTCCTAACTTTTGGTTGGGATTGGCTCATAGATTAACCGGATGTAGCTGAGTACGACTAATTTACATATTCCAATGCGTGCAAATTACAAATATGACTGCCCATCTCCATCTGACCTGAAGTAAAGAATTAGGCTTAATTTTTAGTAATTTTAGGATTAGATACATTTTAATTTAATTGTTTAAACATACTGATTTCAGGTTATTTTCTTAGTAAAAGAGTTATATAACATGACCACACTATGAAATATGCTATATAACATGTTATGTTACATAGTCTGTACGCACCGTTATACCCAATTGGCCAATTAGGATCGGTCGCGGGATTTATTTTCTTACCGGAACATAAAGGGCTATTGAAGGACACCGTGGATTTTAGTCAGTACAAGTCTGACAGTGCCTCCCTCCCTGCCCGGGGTGGGAGGACTCATTTGATGATTTTAACACACTAAAAAAAAATACCCAATTAGGATCTCGTTTATTACCTATGTGACTTATGTAGGTATAGTCCCTATAATATGGAGATATAGGTACTTAATATGTGTAACAGTGGCGTAGGGTAAAAAATTTTGAAGGGGAACCCGGACCAAAACGTGAATTCTAGTAACTATAGCTTTGGGCTAATTTTAGCCTTTTTAGTTTAAATATTCAACAACCATTTGGGGCACTAGAATTGTAATATCCGTAGCACCGGTTATAACATCGCCCATGTACTTACATAATAAGCTAAAAATGGTCATAAAATAAAAACTACTTAACCAAACTAAATTAATTTTTATGGGAACAAATGGCAGGTATCGGAAGGCATCGAATAATATAATCCATATAGGTGCAAAGTTCTCATCACTATAAATGAATTAAGTCCAAATACAAGATAGCTGCTATAAACCGTTCAGGAGTTCCCTGAACTGTTCTTCGTTTTCGTCATCAGACCCCTAATGACAATTGCAACCCGTCTACGTGAAAAGTTCTCATCAATACAAATTAATCAAGCTCAAACACAAGGTAGCTGCTGTGAATCGTTGAGGAGTTCTCTCAACTGTCTCTCGGCTCCATCATCAAGATATTATACTCCAGACCTTTATTTGAAATACTTAATGAAAAAAAACTTACAAACACACTAGTCGCCCCTAAGATTTTTGAAAGTTCCACTCGATTTCTCCCCTGGTCTTCTATCATCAAACCCTGATTTTCTTATCATGGGACCACCTTTAAAATATTTTCTTTCCAACAAAAAAAGAATCATCAAAATCGGTTCATCTACGACGAAGTTATCCCGCGAACAAAGAACAAAAACATTGTAATATTTATGGATACTTCGTCCGTATTCCGTATCATCCAATGGATACGGACGAATTGAGTGAGTAACCTTGTCCACCTTTTCTGTAGTCGGTTATCCAATTATAACAATCATACATTGAACATTATTAAAATTCCTAACTCCAAAAATTCTATGTTCACAAAACCATATACTAATCGCCTACAGATCTTAACACCGCGATTCAAAAACGTGACGTAATTGCACAACGCCATCTAGTTGAAAACTTCTAACTAACATAACACTGTTTAATACCAAACATTATCATTGAACTGAACGAACCATGTTTTTACTGCGCTAACTACGCAAAACTTATCAATTTCAAAAATAATACAAAATCAAATGCAAATGGACAGTTGAAAACAATATATTTAATCACAACTATAAGAAAATAAGCGGGTCAAAACTAATGTGAATCTGTCTTCCAAATAAAACTATCTAAACGAATTACGAAGTCCAGTATCATTCCATCCCGTTCTGGCGTACGCATTTCATATCTCTATCCTTATCATAAGCCGGAGACATTCGGCTTTCCAGCGTCCTTAATTCAGCGGTGTTATGTAGCGTCAAGCTCACGATCGCTACAAGAGGAACTATGATCGGGATTCCTGATCTGCCTTGCGGCTTACGGGCTTACAAACCTTTCTGTTTAGCGGGAGTTGAAATTGTTTATTATTTCTTTGATTGTTAGTTTTAGTTTTAGAGTGTTTTTCTTTAATTGTTATTTTCACAAGTAATGTAGCTTCGTAAATAATATTTTTTTTTATGATAAATGAAAATCATTGATACTAATATTGCTATATTTCGAAAGTAAACCCGATAGGAATCGGCATGTTAGGTAGCTTCGCTGCTGATGTGTAAAGAATACAGCATGAGTATGAAAAAACAAAAGTAGGTAACTTAACCATCTGTCAAAATTAAACCACACAATCAGAAGTAGGTTACGAAATGACATTTTAAAGAAGTCAATAATAACAGACACAGAAGTCTTCGACAAACCGATAATAAATGACATTACTAACCCACAAATCATCCTTATTTACATAAACTAACGTATCATTGTGCCTTGTCAACAACATACGGGAAACTAAATTAATAACGACTTAAACATGCTCCTTTTTCCACCCTATTATTACGATTTTTTTTTGGTAGGCAACACAGATTTCGAAAATCGAATTTTAACATCTGTCGTCACTCTATACGAGTGTATTGTCCGTTTTTTTTTTCTCGAAATGACAAAAGCGTTCGTATAGTCATTGTGCCTGTTATGTGCTATGGCGTGTCATGCCTGTCATGTATTTTCCTGGTTTTCTTATATATTTTGTGGTTGACTGAGTTGGAGAATGGAGTTTAAGTTACCTAAAAATTTTTATAATTATGAAACCTAATGCTTATAATATAAAGTAGAATCGTAAAAGTAGAAGAGTCTAGTCCTAAAAAATAGAAAAAAAAAAAAACTATATCTACGGTCTAATCCAACAATAGGCCCATGAACCTTTATTGGACTAGACTTTACTTAGCCTTAGATCTGTTAGGCTCGTTTGTAGAATCTCAGTCACTTTTAGACTCAGTTGACCCGGTATCTCCATGAGTCTAGTAAACTGTGTATTTGTTTTGTCCTAGAGACTGACAAAAAAAAAAGATTACATGCAACATTAATTTGCTGATTCGCACTGTCATGAACCACAGACCATTGATTCCACACGTGAAAGTCTGTGTCCCATCAGTGGGAACATTATTATGCCTATTGACAGCAATCTAATTCGAATTCAACTAAGTTTTCCTCAACCTTTTGTGTTTTACCAAAATGCGCGGTATGATTATGTTGCTATCACTGTTTTAATCGCTTTTTTACATCGGAATCTTAACTGAATGAGCTTGATTTTGGAACGGTATCCCTGTAGTTCCATTGTCTAGTTCCATCATGGAACTACTGGGATTTTTTTCTCCCAGTAGTTCCATGGAACTAGAATACCTTTTCACATAATCCCATTAGTTCCATTACATAGTTCAGATACATACTCTTTTGAACTTAGGGTTACCTAATAGGTACTTTTGTTTCTAAACTTTTCATTGGGAATTATTTAAAACGTACCACCTCGCACTTATGCCAGCCTAGTACTTTTGTTGGTTAGTAAAACTCTTTCAAAAAAACAGAATACAAGTAGTTCCATGGAACTACTGGGCGAAAAAAGTCCCAATAGTTCCATGATGGAACTAGACAATGGAACTACTGGGATACCGTTCCAAAATCAAGCTCATTCAGTTAAGATTCCGATGTAAAAAAGCGATTAAACCAGTGATAGTAACATAATCAATGGAGTATATGCTAGGTAGATATTAGGCTTCGTCGTTGCCGTGTAATGTTACATAATGGGTCGGAGCGGTGTCGATATATCAAATGTCCTAAGACAGCGTTTGAAAAAAAAAACATGTGGTTTTCTAACAAAAAAGGAAGAATGAAATCATTTGGTCAGACAGAATACTCATGTGACGCTGTAACGGTATGCTTGAGTAAGCATTAAGTTTCGTCATCTGCCTAGCCTTCTTCTATGTTAGGATCAGTTTCTGTGCGGGCATGCGGACGGCGAGTAATGGGTATCTCGCCGTCCGATTATGGACCATGCCCGGGTCAACGGTGCCTTGTGTTCCACGCGCGCCTCTAAGAGCTGTCAACAATCTGACGGGACGCCGAACTGTCTCATTAGGTAACTATGTGACCCTGTAAAGGGGCTATTGAAGGATCACCGTGAATTTTAGTCAGTACAAGTCTGCGAGTATGGCTTGTAGTTAATTAAGGTATTATCCAGTATTTTACAAGTAACGACTTTCTATCTGACCTCCATAATACCCAGTTACTAGGACAAGTAATACGATAACCTCTTGCTAAGACTGCTGGTATTTTCAGGCTGACCCGTAACGATTGAATCAAAGGGGTGATAAAAAATAGTTATTTGTTATGCAAAGCTGCAAAGTTGATTTTTGGCGCGAGAAGAAAGCTGTTGTAAATCCGCCTTAAATTGATTATCTGTGGTTAAAAACTTACCCAAATGCCCATGGATCTATACCTGTCTCTTTCTTTCACCAGCGTGCATCCTTTTCTTACCGTGAAAAGTGCTTGACATCGAAGCTGTCAACTTCATAGAGTCTTCGAGGTACCAGCAAGAGACTTGCTGCGACGCTGCGTCTTATTCAACACATAATACCTGTTTTACTTTAATTAAAAACTGAGCGAGCGAAGGATTCTAAGATTGAACCGCGAGAGAAACGAGCGGTTCAAATATAGAATCCTGAGCGATGCGAAGTTTTCAAAGGTACGAGACGCAGAAAAACTTTGCTGCCGAGTGCAACACACAACTTTTCACCTCACACAGCGAGGAAATGCAGTGGGGGCGGCTCGCCTGTCAGTGTAGAAAACAATTGAATACAAGACGTGTTCGAATTTTAAACAAGCTCAGATTTTGAATGAGAAATAGAATCTTTCCGAGCGTGTGAGGTGAAAAAACTATATCCATCTGCTTATATTAATGTTCTTCGAGGTACGGGGTAAGCCTGGTTTGTTATGGATGACACCAAGACACTGGAACATACGGACGAACGGTCGGAACCGAAAAGCATTCGTTTTCATAATAAAATAAATGCTTCAAACCATTCCCTCAATACTAAAAAATTACAATCGTCCCGTCCTTTCTTAATTCAAATTAAACTTAATGTTGCCAACTTGAAAAGTGAATTCCGCCAGATATGGCGTCTAATTGTTTGACATTACACGTGGATAATTACAAGCTGGCAACATATTCCATTAGTTACGGTCCATAGATAATTGACGGTACGCACCGACTTTTTTATTATCCTTAACTAGTTGTGTAATTTCTTTTTTTTAGGGTTCTGTGCACAAAGAATAACAAAACCTTATTAATTATGTTCCGCTGTCTGTTTGTCTATCCCTCTGTCATAGCAGAGCCTGTAGCCAAACGGCAAGCGACAATCGTTAACGTTCAGCAGTCGCTAATACATTTTCAACTTATACCCCATCGCATAAAGTTGAAAATCTAGTAAAGACGATAACGAACGAAACAAACGAAAACGATCTGTAATCTTTGAAAGATTTTCAACTTTATGCAATGAGGTATAAAGTTGAAAATGTATTAGCGACTGCTGAACGTTAGCGAATGTCGCTTGCCATTTGGCTATAGGGCCAGTACGGTTGGCGAAGTGGCTGAGCGATTGGCTGCTAACCAGTGTGTCGCGGGTTCGCTGCCCGCAAGGAACAAATATTTGATTGACCTACAAGTACTCGTAGTTGTTTCGGGTCTGAGTGTTTGTGTATGTGAGTTTTAATGTTTGTAAACGAACCTACGATACACAGCAAATTTTAAAGCGTGGGGTTCCTTAAAAAAAAGGCCTAGTCATTGGCTTTTTTTATCGTGGTAAAATCACCAATAATGAGTCCTCCTCCAGGGCAGGGCGGGAGGGACTGTCAGACTTGTACTGACTAAAATCCACAATGTCCTTCAATAGCCCTTTGTGTACCGGAGTCGCGGTATACGTGTGTCCCGCGACAGTATTCATTGGCTTAGAAATATGAACCGCAAAACGTAACATGAAAATTCATTCAACCTTCATCAGACTAAGAGGCAGACGGTAGTAATTGTAATCCTTTTTTTTTCACACAAACTTCAACTTAATTCATCAAACTTGGATATAACAATGGACAAAAAACGTAAAAAATATCGATTCCCACCCACAAGCATTCGTCAAAAAAACCGTTTCTCATCGAAAAAATCGCTTAAAAACCGCAACTGTCAAAATATATGAAATCGATTAAAATGCGAGTACTCGATGCATCCTGCCTGATACAAATGAACAATAGGGAAGGAAGCGGTGACCGCAAGTGGGAATTATTGCTTCCCATCCCTAATTATACGATTTTACTATAATTTTGCGGCCAGAAGGGACTAAGGAGCTGCTACTTAGGGTTGTTACTGCGTATTTTTTATTCTATCGATGTGGTTTTACGTAATCGCGTTTCCGATTGTATTGTCAACAGCTGACGAGAGCGGCAAAAATCGGTTTCTGTGGGGTCAACTTAAAATACCAACTTTTTTAACCTACATTGTGTCATTGCTGAGCAAGTCTCCCCATAGCTTTTACACTCTGACCACTGTGCAGTTTTCTATGTACATCTTTATAAGAAAAATTTAAAAGGTTCTAAGTTATTTCGCTACCCTGTAATGTACCACTGTTGGGCTTCCTTCATTCTTTCAAACGATTGTGCGTTACTGTTTTCCAATTCTCAAGAAAGACACCCAGTTCATTCCTTTCAGAATACCATTTTATCCTACCGATTAACGTTAAAACAAATAATATTATAATGCAATGCATAAACAGGAACGTCCATAACTGTTAGTTTTTCTTATTTTTCTAGCTTTAGCACTGCAAGCTAGCTAGATCAGTAAATGACATTGTTATTATCATGCTCTTTGACAAAAGCTGACAACCCTGTTCCCTTAAAAATCGTCAGTCCCATCACAACGGTAGGAAACCAAACCAAATACTAAAATTCTCTCTCCGCTTTTGTGTTGCCATTGAAAAAAAACCGTCTCGTTCCGTATTTAAAACATCGTAAATTACCGGCAAGATTACTAGTGGTGACTACTTGTGGTGGCTAAGAGTAACGGTTCCTTTAAGCGTATAGTGAAAATTACGATGAATGGTATCGTATTACTGGCTGGTTTTCCTGTATGATTATTACGTACTTACTTAAAATTAAAAAGTAAAGGTATGGTTAATTTCGTTTTATTCAAATTGGAGCGGAAGCAATATCGCGTCAGCTGTTGTAATTTCTGGATTTACAGGTGTGTCTTTAGCTTTAGGAGATTGTAAAGTAATACTTTTATAATTATCCATGCTCTATGGTTCTTCTGAAGTTCTGACACTTTAATGACATTGACAGGAGGGCGCTTTAATATGTTTTTTTTTAATCTGTGTAAAATAGAGTGTTTTCGCTGGCTAGTTTTTCACTATTTACAAATATTAAGTTGGTAACCTGAAGTTTGCATATTTTATCCGTAGCACCAATTATTTTTTAAACAAACTTGAAGTTACTATAATGAATTAATAGATATAATTGCTAGGTATAAGAAGATACCTAAGTAAGCTCCATAACTTTATTTATGAGAAATCAACTTTAATATTATATCATTTAAAACCTTGTAAGTCGTATGTCTGTGAGTATTTGATACGACGAACTATTGATATTTGAGAACCTATTTAGATTAATTTAACAAGTAGATAACATGATTATTAATACTTTTGAAATATGTTAGTCGGCAGATTAAAAATGCACGATACAAATCTATACAGCCAACCTTAAAAAAATATCTGTCATAATATCTTTTAAAATAAGAATCCAAAATTCGTTAGCGTTTTTCCCATGTCTGGCGCGGGAGGCAGGGAGGCAATCATAGAAAAGGATGCAGAAGTTAAAATTCGAACACAAAACTTTTTGAATAATTTAGATAAATGTATTTTTTACGTCTGTTAAAATGTGTTCAGCAGTTTTTAAATTAATGAAAGACAAACAAAAATCTTTCTATTCTATTTAGGATTCCGTAGTCAAAGGGTAAAACAGTAGCCACTAGTAAAACTCCGCTGTCTGTTCGTTTGTCACCAGGCTGTATCTCATGTAAGTCTAAGTACCGTGATTGCTATACAGTTGACATTTTCACAGATGATGTATTTATGTTACCGCTATAACAAGCAATAAGTAGTAAAGAACAGAATAAAATGAATACGAGTATTTAAGGGGGCTCCCAATCAACAAAATATATGAGATTTTAATTTCCTATAATTATTATTATCATATTTATGAAGTTGGTCTTCTGTTCATCATTATGCCGTGTCACTAGGGAGGGGGGAGTGTTGAGGTTAGTCGATCGACAATTAATATTAAGTTGGAATCTGTGGGATTCCGCGCCGCCGTCCGAATTTTATAGCGGCGGGCGCCACCCAAGCTGCGCCATAGAAACCGTGGAGCTGTCTTTTGTCTTCATAAAAGTGAATGATGTTGGCGAGTAAACTGGTATTTCCTTACAACCGAAATTAATAGACATGTGACATCTACCAATCTGCACTGGGCCCGCATTTTGGATTACAGCCCACTTCCTCTCACACAGAGGCCTGTGTCCCAGCAGTGGGAACAATGCAGGCTGATTTTGCTATGTTGGCGAGTTAGTGACTGATTGTTGGTCAAAGAAGTTGCTGTGCAATGTGGGGTTCACAGGTTGGGCAATAAGTTACCGGGTTTTTACTAGGATTTCTCGATATCAGCCAACATCCTGTCTTAAAACAACTTCCAGAGTAGCCTGTTGACCTCAAAACAGAGTCGTTAAAATCTTTTTTGTTTACTTATAGAGTAACATTTTGGGATTGAAGAGCTACAGTACTAAGTCCAATACGCTCTATCTTCTTTGACCTTACCTCTAAACTTTTAAGTCATTCTGCCACTTACCACAATTTATTACCTTACAATTTTTCTCATCACAACAGCGCCTCCACGACTCTGTTCTCATCGTGGCGCCTAGACCGCAGCGAGTGGCGCGTTCCGACCGCGCTACATTATTTATGCGACGGACGCACAACACTACGGACAATCACTTTCTTTATTTAAGTAATAATCATGTATCTGTGTATATAGGTGTAGGCACATGCTTATTAATGCATATTGTGTACGAAGTTTTATTCTATTTCCATATTTTCCATGCGAGTAGGTTGAAATTGGGCAGCACGGAGCAGTGGTGGCCCAGTGGTATCAGCTCCGACTTCAGACTTGTGGGTCGCGGATTCGAATCAAGCCAGGCGCATTACTTTGTGTAATTTATTTCATTAAACTACTGCTCTCAAAATGGTGAAGGAAACATCGTGAGAAAACCAGCATGTCCTAAAACCAAAAATCCGAAGACATGTGACATCCACCAACTCGCACTGGGCCCGCATTGTGGATTATGGCCATTTCCTCTCACAGAGAGGAGGCCTGTGTCCCAGCAGTGGGAACATATTAATAGGCTGATGATGAGGTTGAAAATACAGAACCGAATGTATAATTAAGCTTGTGCAGGTGTTCTGTACGGACCTGGCTTATGGTATGGGCTGCGAGTAAAAGGAGGCCAAATGGAAAATATCACAAAAACTTGTTGTTTTAAGTTTGATATATGAAACTATAATTATGTATAGAATTAACGTGGAAAACGTATTTGTCAAAATGCAAAAAAAAAATAACCGACTTCTTTGAGTAGTTCATCTGTCTCATACCGCCTGCTAAAAACCTTATACAACGTCCATAAGGGCACCAACTTTAATTTATGAGCTTGTAATTACTCACCCACTTTAAGGAAAGACGTTGACGAGAACAATTTATTGCAAACAATTGCAAAACTAGCCGCCGAACGTTCGATATTCAAAATAAATGACAGCTGTCATCGACAATTGACGTTCTTTTTTTTTTCGAAACACCCACGTTGAACCGCGGTAGGTAATATTAAATTAAACATTAAATGAAATAATGTAGTGTAATGTGAATATATGGAATACATTGCATTAATGAAATAAGCACAGTGATGGGTAATCGATTATTGACTTGTTAATCGTTTAGCGCGAGTACTTTTCGAGTAATTTATTGTACTTACCTACCTATTTAAAATAACTTGGGAGTCATGAAAATTCTTAAGATGTAATTAATTATGTATTGGAA
Source organism: Agrotis clavis (assembly GCA_954870645.1). Classification (NCBI taxonomy): domain Eukaryota; kingdom Metazoa; phylum Arthropoda; class Insecta; order Lepidoptera; family Noctuidae; genus Agrotis; species Agrotis clavis. Next base: position 5,426,584 of record OX940939.1, on the reverse strand, counting down.
TTGGAACTTATCAGCTTAAGTTTAGTAATAACGAGTTTTGTTTACAAGGAAAAATATTGTCAAAACCTCCGATTACGATTATTTAAATTACAGCATGTTTAATAGTATAATTAGGTAGATAACAAATCCATAAGTATTAAATCTGGTTAAAGACATCATTAGTCTATAGACAAGATGGTCTAACAGACAAAGTGACATTCAAACAGCGACATCGGCGATCAAAATTCTACAAGGTTATCAAAGATAGGTGATTGTCCTACTTAAGTTACCTTTTTAGGGTTCCGTAGTCAACAAGGAACCCTTATAGTTTCGCCATGTCCGTCCGTCCGTCCGTCCGTCCGTCCGTCCGTCCGTCTGTCCGCAGTTTAGCTCAGAGACGCACAGTACTAGAGAGCTGTAATTTGGTGTAAATATACGGATTTGTTGTGCCGAAAAAGTGGTAAAATAAAATCTCGTAATATATTTTTTTTAGGGTACCTCCTGTACACGTAAAGTGGGGATGTTTTTTTTTTCTCGCGTACCCTTTAGTGTGGGGTATCATTAAATAGGTCTTTAAAAAATATTGATAGTTTCCATTAACAATTTTTTGATAAAAAAATTCGTTTGTGAAATATTAAGCTTTAAAGTGCTAAATTTTGCTCGACTCGAGTGTCCCCCCCCTCTACCAGCTAAACGGTTATGTTTGGGGGTGTGAAAAAAGTCACAATAGTAGTATATATAACGAAGTTTAAAAGAAAATTATCATGACTAAGTAGGCTTTACAACTTTACGTGTAATAGTCGACCAACTTATAAAATTTACTTGGATAACATATTTTCTTAAACAAAATGTATCGGAGAACATCTTCTTCAACTGCAAATGCAAGTTTGTCAACTTTATTTTTACAGCTTTAATAGGTATGTTTTTTAGGGATAGGTAGGTTTTCATCGTCAACTATTTTTAACTTACTTCAAAAAAAGGAGGAGGTTCTAAATTCATCGTAATCTTTTTTTTTATGTATTTTCCCCGATATCTCAGACTCCTGGACCGATTTTGAAAATTCTTCTTTTTAAAATTAAATTCAGCGAATCAGTTTAGTTAGTTCGCATAAGTATTTTGATGGGCAACTACGGAACCCTACACTGTGCGTGGCCCGACACGCACTTGGCCGGTTTTTTTAAATTAATTTTGTTGAAAATCTTAATGTGTTCTTGAAAGTCGTTGCAGAAAAACTAAACTTTTTGAAATAATAACCACTTGTTTAGGGTCCAGTTATTTTTTTTTACTATTTTGTGACGACAAGATAGCAAGGTGAACCATCAAATTTCGTCTCTTTTTGGTAATGATACCATCTATGGTGTTAAACTCTGGATTTAAAAAGATATATTCAGTGCAAATTAAATCACGAATGGGCATCGCTAATTCACTATCCTTACATTTAGTACTACTATTTTTATACTCGTATAATTATACACTCGATCAAAATATAAGATCATTGTCGTTCTCGTACTTTGTTAAAATGTGGCCACATCCCACGTCAAAATAACATTACATTGTAAAATGATAGGCTGGAAATAGATATCTGATGCCGCTCGCTGTCGCCGCCATGATGTGGGAAAATTAAAAATATATCAGTGCGTTGGCGCGTAAATGTGACAGTTGGCGGGAAATTGATGGAGGTTTGTTATGTTGGCAGTCTTGGCGCGCTGTCACTGCGGAATTAGCTGTCAGTTTTAGTTGTTTTTTTTTTTTAATTAAGTATCATTTATTTTTATTTAATTATTATGGAGCGTTTGTTTTTGTGATAGAAGGTTAGTTTCTGCATACCTACAAAAATAACAAAAAAATGTGAGTTTATTAGTAAAATGTTCATAATATCAATTATTACTTACGTATCTTTTAGTTTATTAACTTTAATACATAGGAATAAAAAATGTCATTAGCTATTTCCAATAAATTAGGATCCAAATTATTCAGCGATCGATGGTAGGTAATTCAATTAAGCACGCGATTTTTAACTCAGCGCAATGATTTTTTTTAATCTAAGCTATGGAACATAAAAATCTATGGAGGCGGCATAGATATGGATAAAACGTCACGTTCATTTCTCGGAACCTCCTACCAATAAATAAAAAAAACACTCCATCACAGATTATCTATCATGCTCCAAATATCCACAGCCGACCAATAAGAAACTGTCGTTGCATCAACAAATAGCATTCTAGGTGTTAAATTTAACACCTCCATCAACAACCCAAAACCACTCTTCTGTAAACCACACACGGCTCAATATCATACACAAAGCCACTATCCCTTAAACAATACGTTATGAACGCACATTCAATAATAACCCTTACTGTGTAAGGAATAAAGTACAACAGTTACGCTGATTATAGTGTGGCTATAGGCGTCAATTTTCACACCTACTAGCTCAAGCAAATGTCAACCTTATTCCTAACTGGACAAAGTCCATTTTCAAATGAAGAATCACGTGTTGTTATGACATTATGTAACTGTTTTGTAAAAAGGTGTTGTGTTTCGCGCCTACGGCGTTAAGGGTCGCCATGCAGGGCTCTGATTGGTGCACATTCCTTTGACACCATTCGCTAGGTGTTGATTACTGATAACTGTTGAACAGATAAAGGCTACAAAATATTACTTATATCTATTTATAGCTATTAACGACTTACAGGCAGACATTATTGCGGACTTGTAGACACAATTTAATTACCTAGGCATGTAATTACGTACCTACTTTTTTTCAAAGTCAATATTAAAGCTTGCAATTGCAGTATCTACTAATTAATTTATTTAAACTTTCACGTACAATTGTGGTATAGACATACATATAAATAAAATTGGAGTGTCTGTTTGTAATATTGAAATAACCGTTTTTTACTACATGCATACGAATATATTATATTACGGTAGGGGAGAGGGGTACAAAATGACATACTAGTTAGAAAATCAGTCATAAAATCTTTATTTATTAATAATATTGAACACTTTAAGTATCTATGTATTCTTTGGTTCATACCTATTAGAATTATAGAGATCAATCAACTCAATACAAATACAATTGAATTACTAAACATTTTTTTGTAACTTGAACAAAAACCGTTTTGTCCGCCCTGGGCGGGTAAAATGACACACGTGGTGTGGACAAAATGGCATACCATTTTTTTTATGAAAATCGGTCGATTAAATACAGAGATCACACGTAAAACGCTTTGTATTTTTCGGAACATCTGCACATGATGCATGAGCCCATTCTTTACAGCTCAAGCACTTTAGCCAGACCTCCTTTGGCTTGGACCTGGAGTAGAGGTCAAGGCAATAAATGCAAGCACAATCTTCATCATCATCTCCGACTTCAGTGAAAGCTTGTAAGGAAGAGAAATCATTTTCACTGTCGGAACTAAAATCCAAAGCTTTTGTAACCTTTCTCGTGTTATTCTCTGGAACAGGTGGAGGAGCTGATTTTGCTTTAGGCTCTTCTATATTTGGCGTTGAAGTTAACACCAATTTTGTTGGTTTCTTGCGTGCTTTTATTTTACCTTGTCCAGCCACATATCTTCCTTTCGGCACTGGAAATAGCTCGCTGACTGGAACATTGATATTCATGTCTTGGAGTACCAATTTAGATGATGTGGGTGTCGTAGGTATTGCAGTAGCTGTGTCTCTAGATTGGGCTACTGAGAGTGGACGTCGGTTGTCTGCGGCTGATGTGCTTTCAATTATCAGTGATGTCGATCTGCCTGACATTTTCTTCTTCTCCATGGAGGTTTTATCCCAACCCTGTTGGTCTGTTTTTTTAGAATAGTTGCGAGACAAGATGTTCAATTATCTGGAAAAAAGAAAAGAAGGTGGGTCAAATGACATAGTATGCTATTTTACCCGAACAAGGTGTATGCCATTTTGTCCACTTCATAACCTTCAACATTAGAAATCAATAACTAAAAAAATAACTAGAATATTGAGATTTCAAAACATTTTCGAAGTTATTTAGTAAAATTGCAATAAATTACACTACTAAATAAAAACAAATTAACGTAAAACATACTTACTTTTACGAGAAACAAAATCCGCCTGAGTAAAACTCGTGACTGCAAAAACTAAACAATCATGTGTCCGCACCACACGGCCCAACGGACGCGACTGGCGCCGCCACAGGTTGCGACCTGTTACTAAGCGATCCTTTACACGCCATTTTGAGAACTATTATGTCTGTGGTTTCGGAGAAAAGAAGGTGTGCCATTTTACCCACCTATGTCATTTTGTACGCCTCTCCCCTACATACACCAAATTAACATTTTTTTAAATTTTTGTCTGTCTGTCTGTCTTTCTGTCTGTAATGGGTAATCTCTGAAATGGCTGAGCCGATTTTGACGGGACTTCTATTGGCAGGAAGCTGATGTAATAAGGAGTCACTTAGGCTTCTTTTATTTTAGAAAAAATCCTTTTTTTTTAATACATTGTTGAGTTCCGACATCCACGCGAACGAATTTGCGGGCACAGCTAGTCAAATATATAAACTCACATACACAAACGCCCAGACCCGAAATAACTACTTACTTGTAAATATTTGCTCCGTGCGGGAATCGAACCCGTGACACGCAGCGCCAGTAGTCCAATCGCTCAGCTACTGCCAACGACTGCGGTAACCATGCCGTCAAAATTGTTGAAAATTATTTCGGGACAAGCAGTCAGCTTTGTTTTATAGGTACATTTTTGTTTCCAAAAATGGTTTTACGAGGGAGGGACTGTCAGACTTATACTGACTAAAATCCACGGTGTTCTTTTTAATAGCACTTTACATTCCGTAGCCACGGTTACCTGGTTGCCTACCATGAACTCTTAACGCGAGCCAGTTTAGGCTGTGGGAAAGAGACTCGTAATTGGGACCAGTACCCGTAGCACGAGTTTTTAGTATTTGAGACGTAAAGTAAACTTGAACTTTGACAATTTTAAATTGACAATATTCAAGGAAAAAATTAGTTCCTTCTTCGCACACCAGAGGCGCTGTTCCATTTTTTCATACAAGAAACGCTGTAAATACTGGAAAGACGCTGTAAAGTAAAAGAGTGAAAACTCGTGATATGGGTACTCCTGTTTTTCACCTAGTTTCTAGTAGGTAATTAAATAATGATAAACGAGGTTAACTGGATATTAGCGGGAGAATCAGAGTCACCGACATAACTCTTTACAGTAAGTTGTAGTGATATTGAGCTGGCCACATCACTTTTTTTTATAGCGTGGTAAAATCATCAAATGAGTCCTCTCTACAAGGGCATAGCCGGAGGGACTGTCAGACTTGTACTGACTAAAATCCACGGTGTCCTTCAATAGTCCTTTACGTTCCGGGGTCACGGTAATTCGGTAGTCCCTCGACCCCGGCAGGCTTTGGCCCTCTAAAGGGGCCCGCCTTTAGAGGGCCAAAGCCTGCCCTCTTTGTGCTGACAAATGCTGACATTCTTTGAGGCGCGCGTCGTAGAACGCATCGCGGGGCGACCCAGACCACATCACAGGACAACTGATACCTACTATGGAAAAAAAGGTGGAACTCTTCCGGCTGATGATGATTATTGATAAGTACAGTGATCACCTCCTTACGAAGTTTAAATACTTATGATAAACAAAAAGAAAACTTGAAAGTGTTGTCACCCTTACATCTGTCACAGGACTCTGCCAAATAGATAAATTCTGCTGGCATAGTTCCGTATCGCATCACGCTTCATGTGTTAATGTATACCTTTGAAGATGCTATAATATATCGTAACGCTCCATTTGCAAAACGAGCACATGGGTATCTATAAGGATGTCAAATTAAAATGGCGCAGTGACTGAGCGATTGGTTCCTGTACCTACTGCGAGTCGTGGTTTGAAAAAATACATACTTCTGTGAGACCAAGTATGTTTATCTTAAAAGACAGGACGTGCTTGTCCATGTACTGTCAAGTCTTCGACTTTTTGCCAGTTTCCTTACGCTGTTCTTGAATTTTTCTTCATCGTTATGAAAACAATGGCCACGAAATAAACTCGTACAACTAACAGAAGTATGTAAAGTAGAAATAACTTCCAATTCGTAAGTCATAAGTTTTGGGCTTATGGACGGCGAGTAATGTGTAACTCACCGTCTGTCAAAGACGGAAAGGTCTGGGTCGACGGCGCGTCGTGTTCCACACACTCCTCAAGCAAAGAGCTGCCAGCAAACTGACTAACAGTGCCAAACACCTCTCGGGGTCGCGGGTCTGTCCCAGCAGGATACCGTGGTTCTGAAACGCAAAGGGTAACGAAAGAGAAGGGATAAATAAGTGTCTGTCAGTCTCTCTCGCTCTACTCCAAAAATTTACAATGTTTTTCTTTTGTTCTTAAAAACGTAATTCAGTACCTACGCCTTATTTGTTTCGCTATTAAATTCTAATCTCTTCCAGCCCTACTAATCAAGATGGCGTGATGTATTGGAGTGTTCCGCGTAATGCGACCGACACGACACGACGACGCGACGGATACGGACCGCGATACGTGCGACCGAGATTTATCAGTCGCAAGTCGCGGCTTCTGTGAATGTGCGCGACTATTTATAATTTTATTGCTTGTGATATCTGGATGGTTTGTTTGTAGGGATGAATCTTTTATTTAATAATTTTCAGCCGGTTTCCATTTAATTCCTGCTATAGGAGAAGCTGTTAATCCATCTGATCATAGATTCACGCTGGTTAGGAGTACGACGCAACTGAGCGACTGAGAGACACAGATACATAAATCCACATATTCTTTACCCCTTAAAAATATAGAACACTGTCTTCCATATGATCTTACAGACTACAACAATCATACATTTGATCACACACGCATGCAGCGCCACCGGTTACTAAACTTTCTGAAGAACACAGTTTTCCAAATAAACAAAAAACTAGCGCAACGCAAACAAAGACTCATAATTCGCGTGAAAACACACACCACACACACTCACACCCCACACACCCACAAGCACACACACAACAAAGCCTACGGCTCGGGCAGGCCACATTACGACACTAAAGTCTAAAGGCGATTATACTACAGGCACCCGCTGAAATTGATCCCGTGGGGTGTTTCCACCCACTGGGGGGTGTTCCTTTGTGATGGCCCTTTATCCCCCGGCTGACCAGTGAGTTACACGTACGTCTTGGAATTTAGGATAGTGCTATCATTTTTGTGGGGAATTCTTGCACGGAGGTATTTTTCAGGAGTTGCGTAGGTTGGAAAAAAAAAGGTAGAAATTTGAGCTTTTTTTTTTCTTTTAATATGAACGTTTCTATTATGGAATTAAGACGATGTCGTTGTATTAGATAGGTATAATACAGGAACAATTAAAAAAATATGTAAGGTCAAATTGTTGCGTGGCTAACGAATTACCGTGACCCCGGAACGTATAGGGCTATTGAAGGACACCATGGATTTTAGTCACTACAAGGCTGGCAGTCCCTCCCGCCCTGCCCTGGGTTGGAGGACTCATTTGATGACATCAACAGTTCACCACGCCATAAAAAAAGGTCAAATTAAATTAGGGAAAACTTCTTGTTGTTGCTCATAACATCTAACTTTATTGGAATCAAAAATAAAGAGTGACTATCAAAGAGTAAATCAACACCTTGAAACTTTTTTATTCAAGACACTATTCTGAACAAACTAAAGTAAGTACCAACACAAAAGCAGATCTAAATTTCCTAGAACTCGCCACTTTCTAAGACATCTATTTCGAAATCAAAACAAGAATAAATGAACAATCACCAGCCCCCATACCCATACATTAGCCAGTTGACACTTGCAGATATACACCGATACTATCTACCAACATATAAAACTACTGGAACATTTTCCAACTTTACTTTCCACCTACACAAGCAAAAACCACCCTTAACACTCCCTAATAAAATCCACAGCATCTGCAAATGTAATTTGCTTTCACGCCAGATTATCTTCTTCCAATCTGAACTCAAATAAGCGAAAAACGAACTTCAATCGACGTGACAAGGTCCAAATAAAACGCAAATAAATTTGGTTTTCTTGCCACGTTAATCCTGAAGTTTAGTTATTGGAAATTCGTCTGTATGGTATTGAGATAAGGTGGTTGTAACACGCAAGGTGGTAAGTAATGCGGAAGGCGCTCGAACGTCAATATTAGGTGGACGAAGTAACGACGTAGTTTGAATAAACCGAAGGGAAGTGGGTACTTTCTTGGGTAAGTAATTTCGAACAATACACAGTGTACAACACTAGCGTGTGGGTTAAGTGATGTGCCTGTATTTGGGGTGTTTTATGGCAGAAGGCAAGTGGTTCCAAGTTCTGGCTTTGATTGATTTACAAGATTCAGGCTAGTATCTTGTTTTCGACACGGTTTGAATCACGGTGTTGTCAGCATAAAATTGTTGAGAAATTGTTGGAGTTTGGACTTCTGTTTAACAGGAATTTCTGTCTAAATATGTCAATGCTTTTGTTAGTTAATGCTTTCTGCATACCCCTCGCTGGGCCATGTGTAAAGGCAACTGTAATCCTGGGGACACTGGAACGCAAAGGGTTGCAAAGGAACGTAGTGGATTTTAGTCAGTATGTGTCTGAGAGATCCTTCGGCTCACGAAGCCACGATGATTGAAGTCATCAGATGGGATGTTCGAATTGCCGAATAAATCGAACGTCCTGTTTCACCGAAAATGCCATTGCAACGATAGTCCTATCATTGAATGAGGTGGACATACGGGTAAGTCGAATCATTGGGGTATTTTTAGGGCACCCATATTTAGAGCACCAATTGTCCGATCTGCGGGGCTATTGCGTATCTCGGTGACTATGTGGTGTTCATCAAATAGCTGTCAAAAGGTAAATTTCACATTGGCTTATGCTTTTGCAATAAAACTGATAAATATATGTAAATGTTCCCTAAAATCAACTATTCTGACGCTCTTGAGGCACTCCACTCAACTTAGCCTCATAACAGGTATCAAGCCATCCCAGTTCAGTGGACAACCGCTGGTTAGTGATTATCAAGTTAGCTAATAGGGCTGCAGGTGACTTTAGGGACGTAGCTATCGAGTTTACCGCATTTGAAATAAAGCATTAAATTGCAATAAGATCTCACCTGTGAATTGAAGGAGATCTGTAGAGATTAGTATAGCTTTCGCTAATACCAATGACTTTTGTCGAGACGAGACAAAGTGAGATATTTATGAAAGGAACAAGAGAGTACAGAAAAAGTAATGATTTATCAGTGAAAACGATGATGAAGAAGAAATAGATGAATCTATTGCGTGAAAAACTAAGTCGAGTGAAACTGGTCTTATAATAAATACAAACCTGAAAGAAAAAACGAATAATGAAACGATACACCTAATTTGAAAGCAGTTTTTACCTGTCTAGAAAATACAGAATAAATAAAATAGAATAATTATAATTTTATTATTTAGTTACTATATAGATAACATTTGCAACCATAAATAGTTGAGTACAATTTATTGTAAAACCATTTCAAACTAAGTTCTATTCTACCTTAGTTGACATAACCTGCATACCTACCCACTTATGTCACAAAGATAATGTACTGTACTTACAAATAATAAAAAATAAGTGGGTCACAAGTTTAAATGGATTTAGTTAATAGCCCGTGTAAGTATCTTTTAAAACTTTTACCGATACTTATAGTAAGTGGATACTAGGAAATATTAGCTTGTATTGATTTTCAGTGAAAACACGTTTTACTGTCCCTATGTATAAAGGAGAAATTGATTTGTGAAACTGTTGTCTTTGGTTTCTTTTTTAATGATTTGAAGTTGATTGATGAAGTGAGTCAAAGATAACCTATAGATACCGTTTACAAGGCAACCTACTCGCTACACGTCAGGCGTTCAATGAAGGGACCCTTGGAGATAGCCAAAGCCTGCCGGGGTCGCGGGACTAACAGCATTGTTATCGCTAATAGAATTTAATTTTATTTCGTCATCAGCCTAAAACGCTTTTTCTTGTCTCTGCACCACCCCAAGGTTGACTGGTAGAGAATGCCTACGGCATTAAGTCCGCCTTTGTACTGTAATATGTGCATAAAGTTTTTAATAAATAAATAAATAAAATGTTCCCACTTCTGGGACACAGGCCTCCTCTCTGAGAGAGGGAGTTGGTCATAATCCACCATGCGGGCCCAGTGCGGGTTGGGATATTTTATTTACGCGTTCTATAAGCTGAATCGGTAATTTACTAGGTCCTCTGGGCAATACAACATGGCTTCAAAAATGTACCTTTATCTTTACTGCTCAGTAAATAATGAATGAAACACTTAATAAACTAGGAGTTATTTTTGAATACTTGCCTACCTGTTTGGAAAATTAAGTTAGCAGTCGTAACTTCAAGCATACACACGTGTCAAACCAAACACTCCAAAGAAAACCTTACCAGCCTTCCTAATTATTTCACTTATAAAACTTAACAGTTTCAAGTCCTACGAGCAAACGGCCACCCCATTTATAATAGACCCAACATTCAGTTTAATTTAAAGCCATTTACTGTAATTTAAGGCTAACACGTTCGCGTACAGTCGCGTGCAGAAACCGCAAGCGGAGGAATCTTGGGGAATGGGGGAAGGGGGGGCGTCCTCCTGTTTCCTCCCATATCCCCCTTGCCTCCGTGCGACGTCCTGTCACTGACAAATGGCCCGGAGGAGAGCTCGACCCCAACACCCTCTCTAGACTCGCAGTGCAGTGATGAAGGAATTTGGTAATTGTTTTAGAAATTATTTCTTTGTTTTGATCTATGGTAAAAACTTGTGCTGTTTATTGGAGTAGAAATCTACGATGGAGTATCGTAAAATCGTCGAAACGCAAATTGTCTGATCATTTCTGTTCAATGCATTTATTTTAGTCAAGCAGATCAGAGCACTTTCTTGTCTTTTCATGTCATGAACCAACATTCATGTCTTATTATGAATGTTGGCGCAAAATATGTGTTTATCATGGGTAAATATAACATGAATAGAGGATAAGGCTACAGCTAAAATAAGAAACATAACCCCTGTTGTCTTTTTTTAACGACATCAGTTACAATAGTCGCACTTCTTCCATTATTCTTTTGCATGTGATCACACATGCACACCTATTGGGAGTATAATATTTTTTAATAATAAGCTCGGTGTCAAATTAATGGTTTTCATGAGATAATTATCTATCAACCCGATACGCAGTTCCGGGGTGGTAGAATGAAGCCCACTTCTTTTATTGAGGTCTGTTTCTCAGGACATAAAATGATTATCATTATTATGCATTATAGCCCCAAGCAAAGCTCTACCATTGGCTTCATTTAACCAAAAAGGCGTTGGTGGTTATGCAAAATGGACACGACAGGAGCTAAGGCATATCCTTGCCAATTGTGGCTGGGAGAAATCAATAATACCTCATTTGACTAGATTATAATTATTTACAGCGACTAACATGTGCTCACCATAAGCTAAAATTTTTCCAAATTGAAGACTGCAGTTCACTATCCAGCTTCGTATATCATTGCTGAAGAAACTCCAACTCAAATGTTGTGGCCTGAATATATTTGCTGAAGGCTGTACTCCACCGCGAGCCTCCCCTAGGGGTGCTATAATTTCATAGGACGGGCGTCGCCGCGCTTATCTCGGGCGCGGCTGCAGGCGCCGCTTCCAGCGCCTCTGCCGACCCCCCCTACGCTATTGTATCGGGAATTTTCGATAAACCACATTCTTAGTGCTGCTATAAATCATGGGACGTGTTTGTGGCTCTTTGTTTTCTCAATTGGTGTTAGGTTTTTCAGTTTTTCGGGAGCTGTTGTTTTTGTGGTTGTACTCCCTTTATTTGTACGTTCTTCCATAAACTGATGCCTTTGAACGTGGGGGAGGTAAGAACTATAGAACGCCACCTACTCCTCCCTTAGATTTGTCCATATTCGTACTGATGAGGTGTACAAATTTAATGTAGATGACAAGCTAAGATATAAGATAAGTTAAGAAAAAAACTTTTTACTCTGTTCGGCACACTCTCCAATAAAATAAACAAAACCTTAGTGTCTATTTTCCCGTGAACTTTGGAGTTAAATTACATTTGAAGACGCTACACGGCGTCATTCTCGTTTCACACGATTTTTTTTTCTGTCTTCTGCATAGGCTTCTGCAGCTCACTGTACATCTTATTCTGCTCTCATATAAAACCACTATTATTCATTCATTTAGAGTATAGTTTGGATTTTAAGAATAGGGGGTTAGTCATACAACTCTAACGTCACACTGGGACACGTACGGACACCCGATGTCGTGGTCACTGTGTCATGTATCCCAGTTTAGAACAAGGGGTTGTTTATTTGGTAAAGAATTTTCTTAGCTCGTCTTTCTGGCTGTGGCAAAAAATCTATGGTCGCGAGACTGTCTAAAGGCACCGCGGCTGTGGAATATAAAGTGCAATTGAAGGAACAGGTTGATTTTGAATCAGTCAAGACTGAGAGTTCCTGATGGAAACTTTTCTAAACAGGAGAATGACAAACACATGCCTCCTGAAACTTGAAATAAATATATTAAGTAATTCGTTGTCCGTCCGTCTGTTGCACGCGATTGTACGCGTGCGCGTGACATTGAGTAATGTCGCCGAACATTACTAGTCTTACAGAAACACTACAACACAACGCTACAGCTGCTGCCTTCACGTAATGATTGTTTTTGTGCAACTTTTCTTTCAAATTAAGCGCGATAATGTTGTGTGCGAACGCCAGAAATGTTTCTTTTTTATTTGATTTGGCTTTGTTTTTGACTGTACTCCAAATCAAAGGTGGTCAAATCAAAGTCTACTGGAGTGAGCTTATTCAGAAGATGCCTGTTCACTCTAATTTTGCAGATATTCGGGTTGTGTACATTCAGGAACGCAGTTTCACTCTTTTGCTGCGCTTTAAGTATGAACTTTGAAGTTCGGCAAACCATATGATTGTGGTACTTACTTATTGACATTTATTCATCATCGTCCATCGGCCATCAGTTCTGTGTGCTATGGGGCCTGCCCACCCAATGTGATTGTCCGCTTATAATTAATTCTTGATTGATGGTTTTGGAAGTTACGTACCTTCTCATTAAATTATGGCTATACGTTTGCCGGAGTCCCAATGAATTGTGATCTAAAATGTGAAGCCCTGAATCAATCAGAAGGCGTCGCGACAGATTTCGTAGAAGATGACGGAATGAATTAGATACTATAAATAAGTACATAATTATTGGCTTTGGGTCGGAATAGTTGGAAGTCATGAGAAGAGGGTGGGACGTCCTAAGCCATGATGGAGCGACGATCTTCACTAGATGGCTGGTAACAGCTGGATGAAAGTAGCCGATGCTCGAATGAAATAGCGTGCGATTGTAAATGGAGAGGGTTATGTTTTAGATGTACTGGATCAGGTTTATGATGAATGGGCACTTGAGACAGAGCCTTTTGCCTGGCACTGGGATGACACGGGTTGTTATTAAAAGTAATATGCTCTATTTATAAATATTTAATGTCAGTGTTTATAATGGTTACTTGAAACTGCAGCAGAACATCATTTAAATTTTATAAGCGTCTAAACGCGTATTCTCAGTGCCTAATATTCTGAGTATTGTTTAACCCCGTCTATAATAATATTCTTCCTTAGATAAGGAAGAATATTATTATTGAACATAAAAAATAACAGCACCATTTTTATACTGCAAGGTGTCCATCCAATTTTCTTGGCACAACTTTCGCAATTCCATACGACGCCGGATCTCAGATACTGGTATACAATAAATGGAATCTCGTACTGAATAAACCAACATTTTATCTCCCAATATAACGGTAAGAGCATAACTATAAAGCAAAGATACTTGTACAAATAGCTGATACTGGTCATCACAGAAACTCATGTCATTCAGAAACGCTGATTTCGCTGGAAGAGTCGAAATATGGTTCTAAATAAAAACGGCCAGTCTAGTCGAGGTTGTAAAAATACAGGCTGGATAAATAAAAATATAAAATAAGATATGGTATGAAAGTGGCGCGGGGCGCAAGAACTCGCGATCCTTTTGAATGTGTACTGCGGGATTAGAGATGGGGTGAAGTCGGTTTGAAACTAAGTTTTTTTTTGTTTTTCAAGTGGAATTGAACTGAATTAGAACTATGTTAGCTAGAACTTCTATGGAAAATGAACGAATATGTTTATTATTCTAATAATTTTAGAATTTGAATGTTATTTGAGCATAAAATAATGTTTATTGAACATAGACATAGACTTTTCTTTCATTTGACTTAGTGAAAGGAAAGGACGACCCAAAATAAGTCGAAAGGACTTATTTTGGGTCGTTGTGCGTCTGATGACTTTACCAGGATGATCCCTAATGGTATATCTGCGTTATAAGATTTCCCTTGTTCGATGTTTGATATTAATTTTGAACACTGTTTTCAGACTCACACCTTACCATCTAAGTCTGTTTCTTATTTCAAAACGAATACCTAACCACCAGAAATATAACCTGAAAAAAACTTTTATAAATATTCCAAAAATTCCTTGGCTACTCCACATCTTTATTCTCAGGGAGTGTTTCTTTGGCCGTAACAATCTGAGGCGGCGCCACGGGTCAGCGACGACCCCCCAGATCCCCCCGCCGTGTGTGTGTGCATGTGTGTGTGTGTGCATCATAGATAGCTACGTGAGAGGCAGAAAATTCGCCGTTTTGTACGTACAGACGTAGAGTATGCGATACTGTTTGGCCATGATATACACGACGTCTTGCGACGGCGCGGCGATTGCTAGATAAAACAAATGAAAAACGTTGCATAGAACGTGTCTCGATCGCGCGACGTGGCAGTACTCACGAGGGAGATACAGCTTGTAAGTTCTGGTTGACGTAAGTCGCATTCCCTGAGGTCGTGAACAAGGAGTATTGTGCTATATCTGGAGCTGTTTATATTGACTTCTCTTCAGGTGTGAGTTCTGTGTGTTGAGTTGTAATCATTGCTAAGTAGTGAGCTATGGACGCTTGCGGGACAAAGTTGCAAGGACATTGATGCTCGAATACCATTTTCTGGTTGGATTATGTGGTAAATATTAAAACACGTTGGTTTTCCGCAATAGACTAACTTTACTTTCAAATTAACAAAGTACACGCATACGTAGATGGCGCCACTAACACATTGGAACCACAGATACATTAGACATAGGAACTTATTTTGTTATCTATATTTTAACAGTAAATACTTTGTGATATATTTACTGTGGAAAACAAGATGGTGGATTCTGATTGGAATGTAGCACGCCAATAGATCAATGAGTGATTTTCAATTTTGAGACGGCTCTCAATTTTGGAACCATTAATATTAACAAAAAATTTAATAGTGACGAGCAACTGGGCTTTTTTATGGTGGTAAAATCATTAATTGAGTCCTCCTGCCCTGGGTGGAGTACAAGGGACGGTCATGACTCATACTAAAATCCACAGTGTTCCTTCCATAACTCTTTACGTTCCAGGGTCACTGTTTAGACAATCGCGCTGCTACGGCAGGAGTTTGGCGCTCTATGGGGGGGGGGCCATCACGGCAATTGGGCTTATAACAGTTTTAACCGTGCTTTTCAGGCTTAGTCTTGTTCTGTCTCCTACATGATGAGGTGGGAAGTTGAAATTAAATTTTACTCCTCTTTCTGATCAATTTCATTGCAGGATTCAAGATAGATAAAGTCATTCTCTGGATTTTCATTAAGCTTCATTGTCTTGGTGTTTTTCTGGTGGTGGCCACTGTTGCTTATGGATTTGAGGACAAGTTCCTGAAAAAGAAAAAGGTCCTTTTGAAAAAGACAAGTTTCTGATTTTAAGAGTGAAGGAATGTGACATCTGTAGCCTAAGCAGAGATGGTCGTTTGTGTTTAGAATAAAGTAATGGAATTTAGTGCTAAAAATCGCCGCGGCCATCACTGTTCCTGTCTGCCTCGAGGGTCAATATGAGTTCAAGATGGCCAGAAATTTAGCAAAGTACAAATGCTTTGAAGGAGGAGAGGAGAGTTCATTTGCTCAGCATATAATTAATGAACTGTAAAAAAGAAACATACAATTTTAAACACACATTTTGAAGCTAGTCTACGTCTCGATGTTTTATTTGGGGTCTTATATTTACATACCGTGTAACGGATCGTTTAAAACAGAAGTACATATCTTAAAAATCTTAAAATTATCTTACAAACAACAACAAAAACAGACCTTTGACTAGACAGAATAAGGTAGATAATTAATTTATAAATGCACAAACAATTTAACGCTGAAAATCTAAAGAAACTTGCGTTTCTTCAAGTGAAGTTGCGAACTACGGCGTGAGAATTACGGAAGTGTTTGTGGAAATGGCAATTAAGACGGTGTGGTCACTAGCAGCCTTTTTTTTATCGTGGTAAAATCATCAAAACAGTCCTCCCACCCAGGGCAGGGCGGGAGAGAATGTCAGACTCGTACTGACTAAAATCCAAGGTGTCCTTCATTAGCCCTTTACGTTCCAGGGTCACGGTAATTTGTTAGTCCTGCGACCCCGGCAGGCTTTGGCCCTGTAGAGGGGGGCCCCGTCATCTTGTTGACGCTCCTTGAGGCGCGCGTGGAACACAACGTGCCGTCGACCCGGGCATGGTCCATGGTCGGACAGCGAGTTGCCTATTACTCGCCGCCCGCATGCCTGGTCACTAACAGCTTAGCATTTTCAGTTGTTGGCTAGAAGGTTTCACTCGCTGCTCGGCTTCCATTGGTCGTAGCCTGATTTATATAGCCTAGAGCCTTTCCCAAAAAATTGACTATTATACGACAAATATTTTTTCAATTCGAACCAGTAGGTTTTCAGATTAGCGCGTTCAACCAATCAAACTCTGCTTTGTAATATTTGGTAGGTTAAGGCCGAAATCTGTGATGCCAAGCTAAGTTTGATCTAAGTTAGTCAAGTTGTGTCTAGCTTAGATCAAACTTCGCACAATTGCCCTGCAACTTAAAATATTTGTATAAAGGAGGGTGCTCAAAAAAAACGGCAAGAATGAGTTGTATCTCAAATTAACAATAATATAGTGTAACAAAATAATAACCGGGTATGATCGTAATCCTTACTGGCAAACATAAATTGCCAGTTTTAGCTTATCTTTTAGCTTGGTAAAAGTTATAGTAAAGCTACGCATGCTGGGGCTGTAAACTCAGGTGGTTTATTTTGACCCAGTTCATCTCACAGAGCCTTTAGACCCAGCAGTGGAAAAAAATATAGCTAATACAAAAAAAAACAACGGACATAAACCCTCATACACACTGGCAGCTATCCCGGATTTTAATACAACACGGTATCCACGGACGGGCGTAAAAGCCGGGCGTAGAAGGGGGTATTATTACACCTAAGCGGGGTGCGTATCTCGGCAATTTTCCGGATAATTTCCCGCAGACTCCTGTGGGCAAGAGACCGTGCTAAAGACAGGGGGATACGGAATACGGCGGCCTCGAATGACGTCATGTACACTTAGCTTTATAGTTTAGATTATTTTTATGTATGTGGGTTATATTTTTGTTTTGTTAAAAGACGTGGGCGGATTTCGGGGAGTTTGAATGTTTATGAGCAGTTTTTGTAACTTTTCAAGCTTAGTTTTGTTTGCTTAACATAAATTGTTAAATCATTAATTTGAATTTCATTATTTAACGTAGGTACTTTCATGAATTATTATAGATATTCATTATTTAACGTACTTTCATGAATTAACATAGATATTTATTTACTTTTATATTATTGTGACTTTTGCAGCCGGCTGGCCGATTTTTGGCTACAAAAAGTCGATGATTCTCGTCCATAAAGTTTAGGGGGTATCGAAAAAGTATGTTAATTAACACCGCTATTAAGTTCCTATTTGTTTCCCAAAACTTTTTTTTTCACACTTCAATGTCAGGTTTTTTATTTATGACACATTCGTAAACAACTACATACACTTACAACTTCCAAATAGGCTCAGTTCAGTAGAAAAGCCAGGCCATTAGGTGACTGACGCTGGTTTTCAACTGGGCCTTTTTGGAGACGTTACGAATATAAATCAGTTTTAACGTATAATTATAAGTTATTTAAAGCAGAATAAAATAATGTTTATTTTATATTTCACCGCCACAGCAGTAATTTCAACTGAAAACACTACTAGTTTACACTTCAAGTCTCGAAAACACGAACTAAAGGTAAGTCTACACAATAGAACTTCGAATATTTTATCCGACAACGAAATCCGAATTGGAGAAACTAGTTTCCTTCCAAATGACGAATTAATCTGTCGAAAGTTGAAGCCGGATATTTTTTTGAATGTTTTCTGAAGTAGCGAGTCGGAACAGATTGTCGTTGACATTTCGGCAGTTAGTAAAGATACGTCCATTTTGTGTACTTTTCGAGGATAGACAGTCTACACTAATGTTTCTTGTCATTTCATTTGATGGGCATGTGTAGCTGTGTTGCTGTAAAGAAAGTAGTAGCGGCGATCATAGGGATATTGCTTGCAGAGGAAATAAATGGATTAATGTATTGATATTTTAAAATATGGGTTATTTATTATGTTAATTGTTTTCATGTGTTTTGTTTAAACAAATAATTTTTAGACACACATAAAATTCAGTGTACAATAAAGCTTATCTTTCTCTTAAAAGTGGTCCCAATTTACTCCTAAAACATTTTGATACCACATCTGTCTCTACACTGATCTCGTACAACTGAACTGAACTAAGACTAACAGTGTATACCAACCCTAACAATAAAATTTTAGGCGACAGAGTTGCACCAATTATGCCCAATTTTTATGATGAATTTGGACGCATGAAGTGCTCCTTAAACTTTCTAAAATCACTGCGGCAAATCGACGGTTACTTGACTGGAGTGGAAATAAACCTAGGCAAGCTAGACCTAGCAAACTGTTTTTGAGTTATATGTATATGTCATGGGCCAAGTGATTAATGCGGGCAGTATTCATAACGCCCGGGCAGTATGATAATGCCCAGCCATATCGGGCCAAGTGATTAATTGCATTAATTTAAACGATTTTAGGTATACAGACTACGTCAAAGAAATAAATTTCATTTAATTAACTCAAATCGACCTTAGAACGTAAATTTCCTTAGGTGCCCGTTTTTTTGCAAAAGAGTGTAGCTGTTGCCAGCGGCTTCGCCTTCTACTACTGAAAAATTATCCCATGGGAACATAAAATCGGGATGTTTTTTTTTTCCTACGTGTTAATCCAGGTTATAAACTATGTATCTGTATACCAATTTCATCCAAATCCGTGCAGTAGTTTTAGCGTGAAGGAGTAACAAACATCCATCCATCGAAACAAACTCTCACTTTTATAATTTTAGTAGGAAGTACTCGTAGGAAGGAGTTGGATAGGATATTAGTAATAAGATTAGTAGGATTTACTGGGAGTGTGAGTACCTACCCTTTTTGGTTGTGTTGTTGGGTAAAATGTAATTTTTTATTGAATCCAGATTTGTAAGCATCCATATAATTATGAAAGCCAGGTTATTGGTAGTCGTCCACAGCTTCTTTTTCTGCCTTCTATGACTTCTTTAGCCATAAGATCATCATCAAGAAGCAAAATTAACCAATAAGATAAAATGTGAAAATACGTACCGTGTCTGTGGCGTTTCACTAGTGTTATTAATTTGATCTTATAGTTGTATATTATATATTATCTTTAAATATTTTTATTAAGTTTGCAGTTAATACCATTCTACATTGCGGGACTATAGTAGGTAAACACATTATCCACAAAAAGAAAGAAATTGTCAGTGCAATTCAACAATAGCCATTTGACACATCAATACACACTAAACGTTCAAATGGACATTTAATTTTAATCCTGCGTCCGCCATTTGTAATGACGCTACCTGAGCAACCGAATCGCAATAGCGCAAATCGCATGACATATTGCCCAACCAACCATAAAGTTGTGCACAAAATTGAAAGATGCCGCAGTAACAAACCCATATTGGATTGACATAATCTGCAAAAAATAAAAGAAAACTACTTCGCAAACGTTTGGTAGTGCAGCAATTAAGTATTTAAACGTTTCTTAATACTCTGTTTGTTCAAGTGTAAAATGTCAAAGATTTTTTTTTTTTTTCTGTGTTATCTGGCAATTGAGCCCAGGTAGGCAGATGATGCAATTATCAGGGTTTTTGGTAAATAGGTGCTTCAAATGAACGAGCGGTCACACGGGGCTTGGTAGGTTTCTTAAACCCTGTTTGTGCAAATTGTTGATATTAGGGGTCTCTTTATTCTATTGTAAACCAATATTCTCCAGCTCTAAAGTGGGCCTGTCTCATTGGTCCAGTAGCTGTAATCGCTGCGCCTGAGCATTTGTATTCTCAGGTTTGATGGTCACGCCGGGATATTCCTCGCTTACAGTCCCCCTCAGGGTACAAACTGTACCGTATTGAGATTATAGTTTTTTAATTTTGCTGTTGATAAAATAAATTAATATGGTGCGTGTATCAACCCTGACTTCTTTACTAAATATATTTACTAAATAGCGTGGTCCGAAAAGCATTACTTATTGAATTCATTAATTCAGAATCCAAAGAAAAAAATATATTCCTAGACAACAACAACAATCATCTGAAACCATAGTGAAAGCTTTCGACACGAAACTGTCGTGCTTTTTTAACAAAAAAAAAAAAACAGAATTTTCAAAATCAATTCACTAAACTTTCAAAATAGATCAAAAACACAAATAAAACAATCGTCCGTGAGTTGACAAAATGTCGAAACAGCAAGAAAGAACTCGAATACACGGAGAACATGCTTTTTAAAAAAAGAAGAAAAAAAAAGATAACCTCAAAAGAGGCAGACATTTAAATAAAGAGCACCGCAGCGCGTTGGCGCCAACGGTCCGCAGTTTTTTTTTAGAGAGACCACGATTCAATTTGCTGAGGATCAAACATGGAGGTCACAATGTCAGGTTGTATGCCGCTAATTAACTAGGGCGCCGCACCCGACCATTTATGGGAAAATTAAAATGGTAGAAAGTTTTTATTAGGTACCTATTTTAATGCTGGATGAGTAGTTAAGTCATGATCTAATTATTCGAGTTCTGTCTGAGCAGTTTGCCCGACCTGTGTTTTTTGTCCCGTTTTTAACTCTTCTCGGATGGTTTCCATAAAGGAATCCTATTCTAGAATCTATTCAATGAAGTTAGCAGACACCAGGATGGGTAGAGCACGTCATGGTATTTTTGGCGCGCGGCCATCGTTTATTGGAACTTACGCCATGAATATTTTTATTTTTTTCCATGGCATTACCACAGACACTTCTACCGCTTTCATGCCTAAACAGTTGAGCCTATTTTGGTGAAATTATAGTACAAAGAAAAATAAAATCCTGGAGAAGGATAAAACCTGCTTCTTTTAGCAAAAAACTTGAGCATTAAAGCTAGAAAAATAATTAACACGCTATTGTCATTATTTTTTCTTAGTTTCTGTACTAATATTATCAAGTTGAAGACTTTGTTTGGTTGAACACGCTAATCTCAGGAAGTACTGGTTCGATTTATAATAATATTCCACAATAATATTCCACAACTATCACACAACGCCATCTAGTCCCAAGCTAAGCAGAGCTTGTGTTATGGGTACTAGACAACTGATAAACATACTTATATACCTATTTCTAAATACATACATATTATAGATAAATTACACCCAGACACAGAACAAATGATCGTGCTCATCACACAAACATTTGTCCTGGGTGGGAATCGAACCCACGACCTCCGGCATAGCAGTCAGGGTCACTAACCACTAGACCAACAGGCCAGTCAAATTTATTAAATAAATTATATATATATTAAATATTTGAAAAACTCTTTTCGTGTTGATCCCATTTATCGAGGAAGGCTATGGCTACATCACATCAAGCTAGGAACTACAACATTATTTTTTGTTTATGCGAAACCTGATACACCTGTCCAATATTTTTGTGTAAAGAATCTATGTACAAAATTTTAAAACCGTATCTTAAAAAATCACAAAGTTATAAGCTTGTATATTACCTGGTTGTCCGTTCAAAAACATGCTCTTTTCGCGGTACACCCGCGTCAACCGCGTCTACTGTGTTATACACTCGTGATAATAGTTTGGCAATAGGTACTCTAACCGTACAGTGATTGTATTGTAATTAATTGGTAATAAAATAAAATTAAAATATTATTGAAAAAATATAAGATGGTGTAAAAATTATTGGAATCGAATCAGTTACTGATTCTGAACAAACTATATTCAGGTTTCGCATATACTAAAAATAATGTTGTATAGAAGCGTGTGAAACCGCAGGGAAAAGCTAGTCGAAAACAACTGCTCCTGACTCATTATCTGCCTAATCTTTTCCTTACTATATTGTGGTCGGCTAACAGTCGAACCGTATGCATCTGAATATCAGTATTTTACATGGAGCGACTGCCTATCGGACCTCCACAACCCAGTAACTAGGAAATACGTTACCCAGTGGTAATAAATTAATAATGGTTGTCAGACTTTTAGAGCTTCTGACTAATAGTGTCAAAGATCTAAAAATGGCCGGGACCAACGGCTTTACGTGCTTTCCGAGGTACGGAGGAAACTCACTATGACAGATGGTCACCCATCCACAGACCTATATATAGCAAGCGCGGATTAACCCAGAAGATCGGCCTGTGCGGCTGTAATTATTTAGCCACGAGCTTTGATCACAAATTCGATTCAGGCAGGAGCAATTTGGTGGTCACCAAAGATCAGACCAAGGTTCGGCCACGATAGGCGCCGACAGGTTCCCGTATGAGTTATGTTATCCCGGTGAGGCGGCATGACGCAGCGGGGCACCCTTTAGTACTGGACCACCCGATTGATCAGGGCTGTGCACTTTGTAATCGTTAAATTATTTTTTTCATATTGATTGGCGGAGTTTTGAATTGTGATTGTCAGTTGTGGCTTATGAAAATATCAGATCCAAACTCAAAAATGTTTTTTTTTTAATACTAAAGTAGGTACCTATGGTATGTAGGTGACAGACAAGCGTACGGTCCGCCTGATGGAATACGATCCCCGTAGCCTATGGACGCCTTGGTCGCAGGACAAACGAATTACCGTGACCCCGGAACGTAAAGGGCTATTGAAGGACGCCGTGGATTTTAGTCAGTGCAGGTCTGACAGTCCCTCCTGCCCTGCCCTGGGTAGGAGTACTCATTTGATGATTTTACCATGATAAAAAAAGCCTAGGAAGCCTGCAACACTAGATCGCGGTATCGCCTTCGCGTTGTTAACCCTGAAGAAATTATTTCAGACCCTTTTTCGTGAACTCCATGATATAGCTTATTGGGAAAATATCGAAAGGGAATTCATTTCACAACCTTATGTGTATAATACGCTTCACTAGAGCCTCAATGATAAGATGCCTAACTAGACCGAACAATCATTAACAAAGATTGAGCAATTTACCCGATTTTTATATGAACCGACTGTCAATCTGACCTCCACAACCCAGTTACTGGGTACTAGGATTCCTCTTGCCTCATACTGGATTTTATGTGTATTCAGTTTTTCTAAAGCTTTTTTTCGTCAAAATAGGAAAAGTCTGTCAAATACTACAACATTTTTTTTTCAAATTGTCGACAACCCTATTTTGTTATAACTTAGTAGCTATTCTCTAATAGGTAATAATTTTATAGATTGTTTGATAACATATTATAATTAAAATTATCCAAAAGACGCGCCGAGTAATTTTGTGATTGTCAGATTAAAAGGACTTCCCAGAAATCTTACTTGTGAGGCCTTCAGTAGCTACTAAGAAGAAAATGATTATTTATTAGCGCCATATTGTGACGGCAATTATTATGTTTAAAAAATACTTTAGGCAAAATGGTTTTTTAATCATGTTTTTAGTCATTATTATTTCCTTACATTTAAAAAAAAAATACAAAAACAAAAAAAAATCGTAACGTGTTAGATTTCAGTTAGTACGAGTCTGACAATTTGCGCATCGCACAGTTTGGGTTTTTTTTTGTTTTTAAATTAATTTTAGTATATTTCGCTATATTATGTTCGCGTTTGACCACTATCTCGCCTGATGATGAACAAAGAAGTGGTGGAAACGGGTGAACATTTAATGATTTAACCAACCAAAAAAAAACTAGGACTTCTCTCTTCGCAGGTTGACAAAAATATTCCACCTACCTAACTCATATACATATTGCTACATAAACTAGTCTTTACTCTCAACTCAATAAAGTCGCTGATGCGTTACTTTTACAAGCAAAAATAAAAATAACTCTGAAAGAACTCCGTCCGTTCCGTCAAGGAATCCTACTTCCCATTTAAGGTAAACAGACCACAATATACCTAAGTCCTAGGCATCAACATAAAACATAGTAAGAAAGTGTTTATGACTTACGAACTCTTTGGCCTGAATTTAGTGGCCAGGGAGTCTAAAAAGGCCACCTGGCAGAAACATTTCCGAATTGCGATAAAATTATTTTTTATCTATTATCTACTCTAGTGCTTGAGTTGAAAATATGTAGATAAAGAAAGCTAATAGAGAAGAAAGGGTTGTTGTAAGTTCGCCACAAAAATTATTCCCCTCGAAAAAAAGCTTTGAACCTGCTCTCCTAGTACGAGTATTAGTAGTAGTTTTCTGTTCAGATTCCACATTGTGTCTTCCTTTTCGATAGTTTTCTGCCGGAACTATAATTATAATTTAATTGTTCTGCTATCCGCGTGCTGAAAAAAAAAATGGGTCAAAGCATTAGTTACACGAGTCGGGATGATAATTTGTCTTAATTCTGCAAAATGTTTTCACACATACACTTAGATTAGCAGGGCCCCAAACAAGTTTTGATACGGGGCCCCTTCTGGCCTAGCTACGCCACTGAATGTAACATTCGAAAGAATGCCCATTACAAGTAAATAAATATACAAGTTTATCATTCTAAAAAAGTGGCCTATTTTGACCCTCAGGACGTTAGAAACAACTACTGTATATGGTGCTAGAACAAGTTACGGTTTCCTTTTACTATTTTTCATAATGTAAGGTAAGGTTACCGGTTGTATTTGAAGCGATCATAAAGTTTTGGAACATGTTTTCGTAACTTATGGCATCCTAGTACAAGTGTTGCTTGGATTAACGGTTCTTAAGGTAGATGACTTCCATTTCCTGGATTTTATTAACTGGTAATGGTTATATTTTAAGAAACCAGGTAGCCATGACATAAAACAGTCAAAATTTGAGAGATTTGGAATAGACCTATAGGGATTGAGTCCCTTTGGGTGACTAAAGGTTGAAGAAAAAGAAGAAGGGTTGTTTAAACTCCACAACGTCCTGATGGCTTCTTGCTTTAAATCTTACTTTCAAAAATCTAAATCCTTTTATGTACAGACGCCAACTTACACATCAAGCTACCACAATCTGTCAGATTTCTTTAATAGAATTTCAACCTTATCACAAGAGAAGAAGGTTAATGTTTGATTGGTAAAATCTGACAGATTCGGGTAGGTTGACCTGCTGGCGTCTGTACAAAAGTCTACGATATTGGAAATCGCGTTACATAAAATAGGTTATGGGAGGACATTTATCTAGAATCGTTTGTTAGGGAACAAGTAGACTGAGCTCCAAATCTGTTGACGTTCAAAAGCCTACGATAACGGAAACCCAGTTATAAAAGAGTCGATTTGGGCAGGGATCTAGCAAGACACTTGTGTTGTAGTAAAATCACAGCTTAAACTCTTATCAAGTGGCGTCTAAGAACTAGGATAAGAAGTGCTCGTTGCCCGGCGCCAAAATGGGCTGACAAAAATTGTTCTGAAACCTCCGCAATTAGATGCGGAAAGGAACGTCGAGAAAGAGATGATGGCTCAAGCATACCTTCTCTGTAGTAGGGCTATGTTCTGTAATGAGACATTTTAGTAGAATGTCACAACTCGAAGTTTTCAGAACATACGTGGCTTACCGTTCGAATCATTGGACAGGCCTGTTGGTCTAGTGGTTAGTGACCCTGACTGCTATGCCGGAGGTCGTGCGTTCGATTCCCATCCAGGACAAATGTTTGTGTGATGCACACGATCATTTGTTCTCTGTCTCTTTATTATTTATGTATTTAGAAATATATAAGTAGGTATGTTTATCAGTTGTCTAGTACCCATAACACAAGCTCTGCTTAGCTTGGGACTAGATGGCGTTGTGTGATAGTTGTAGAATATTATTATTGGAAGTTGATTGCCATTCCTGTCTATGCTCACGGGAAAAAGGTATATTATTGATCTATGTATGTGTATGTCCCTCTTGTCACAGACCACACATAACAAACCACGGAACTACAAGCCCTGCCTACCCTCATTCTCGGTACAGGCAGCATCACCACGTGGAGAGCGGCGTCTTTGTCGGCGCATCAAACGCCACGCGTCGCCGCGCGCGCCTTTCGCCGAGTGCGCCTGCGCAGGCGAGGAGACAAGGGATGAGCGGACGGAGATTAAGAGATTCTGGAGGGATTAGTCCAACTGTTATTGGAGATACCGTTATGTAAGACGCAAAACTGTTACAATTAAGTGGAAAAAATGATTTGGAATGTTAATTTATATAAAAATACTTTACTGGTAATTTGCCTGTATCATATTCATAAGTAAATATATCTGGTATTTTAGGTGTGTAAAGTTTACGTTAAAATATTTCTTCGTTAGTACCAAAAGATTTTTCCTAAAGTCCCATTCACAACCTCTTGCGACGCGACGCGACTGGTGTCACGCGACACCCACGTTTTTGATATCCTTTCCATATCTAGGCACCGTTACGTCACAACAATGTAGATCGCCAAGAGACTCGTGGTATGCCTTACAATTTCGGTATCCCGGCGACTATTGCAATTCAAATCCATAGAGGTTTGTACACAGGCACTTGTCAATGAATACCAAAGTAGTAAGGTATCGAAATGTAATATGTGGTATCGGAGACTTGCGTAGCGTTGTATACGAAGGGACTGACTGTCGCAATAACACGTGTCGCTTCACCGTGCATATCGTTATAATTCCACTCCACAATTCACCCACAACTTGCACCACCTCTCAACCAAAGGAATGGAATGCGATGTCATACGGCGCGGGGAGGTCTTCTAATCGATTGTAAGCTGAGCGGGTATGTAGGAGCACTGCCTTTGTTTTTATGCTGATCTGCTCAAAGGTGGCTATCTTAGTATGCAGTTGAATTGATAGCCAAATAGTAAATATGGGAAATGGCGGTATACATACATCCTCTGTTTCTGTTTCGAATACTGTGTTTATAGAATATCGGTGAAATTCTCTGCTGCAAATTTTCAATATTTTTTTATACTCGTTGACGCCTTGCGTTGTGAATTGTTTTTTTGTTGAAAGTTTATTTCGATTACGAGTACCATAATTATTAATTTCGTGTCTATCGTTGGTCGCAAGCACCTACTGTTGAGCATAATGACCTGCGTTCGACTCTTAGGTCGAGCATAGGTAGCGTTGCTGATTGTTACTTTTTTTATGTGGTAAAATCGTCAAATGAGTCCTCCCACCCAGGGTTCTGTCAGACTCGTACTGACTAAAATCCACGGTGTCCTTCAATAGAGCTTTATGTTCCGGGGTCACTGTAATGAGATAAGTCCCGCGACCCTGGCAGGTTTTGAGCAGAAATTTCACCGTAGAAGTCCGGAATGTGAGATTAATGACAGGTGGATGATAATGGGCGAAACGTGGGTATGGATGAAGGTATTTCATTTATCTAAAACATCTTTCAATTTTATTGGAGCTGTAGCATAGGTAGGTAGTCTATCTTTTAGTCAAAACTAAATTTTTCATCCTTAACTTTCCTCACATACAATTGCAATTAGATTCTGTCCCTACGAAATATAAGGGTCATGCCACATTTGCGCACAAATACCGAGAACACATCAGCGTTGCAGCGATACGGTCAATTAGTGCGCGGCCACACATGCGTATCGCGACACGATCGCGAGTCGACGCGGCTGTACTTTGCGAATTACGAGTGTACCTACGTGTCATGCGAAGATAAAGTTAGCTGATGATAGGAATTGAGGGTTGCTCTTCTTTGAAACACTTTTTTCTTAAGTTACACGGAAAACGGGTTATTACACACATCAAAAAAAGTTTGCGTTCATTTTGAAAAATCATTTTTTTTTTGTTAGAGTAGATTAAATAGTAAAAAATAGATTTATTTTTGAATTTCTAACAGGATGTTTCTATCTAAAGAAAACACACAACAAAGATTTTTTATTGATCAAGTTTAATTCAGATTAATTACTGGATTAGATTCCCGGATTAGGCAACATGAAACTGGCTTTGTTCATCAGTAATTTTTCAGTAGCACACTGAATTCTGGAATTATCAGTATATAGGCTTAAGGCTTAGGCGTAATGCCATACTTTATAAGAATAAGATTCTTTTTAGTTTATTTTTAAATAAAAATGTTTTGCGACTCAAAAGATCGGCATTTAAAACCTTCAAATCCAACTCTTGTGACCACACACTATCCACAAAACATTTCACATGTAAACTACAGGTTGAAACCCACGGGTGTGTGTACGAAAATGAATTAATACATAAATAAGGTCAGACGAGGTATAAATAAATAAATACAAATGGAGGCTACTGGCGCCACGCTCGCCGACGCGGACGATCCTCTTATTGCCCAATATGTGGACAGAAGTGCTGCGGAGTCGACTGATCTTTTAAAATTTTGAAATGAAGCAAGCTTCGAGCTAGTTTTGTGATCGACTCATGCCTTCTCTGTATGAGTAGTGTTGATTATTTAAATAAAAGGACATCAGTTATTATACTAAAATATACCTAGTGAGGTATAACAAAACTAGTGTTGTCACTTATACTCGGGAAAGTCGAATATTATATTTTCAACAAGTAGCTTTGTCCTGCAATGAAACAGTGAGAAGTTTTAATGTCAAACTTTATCTTCTTTCTTTATTTCTTTGCGTAGGAACTGGTAGTATTTTTTTTTCTTTTTCTTGGTGGTAAAATCATCAAATGAGTCCTCCCACCCAGGGCAGACTCTCACTACTTCTCTGACAGTGACTGTCAGACTTGTACTGACTAAAATCCACGGTGTCCTTCAATAGCCTTTTATGTTCCGGGGTCACGGTAGCTCATTAGTCCTGCGATCCCGACAGTCTTTGGCCCTCTAAGGCCCCGTCATTGTGAAGGGGCCACGTCATCGTGAAATGATGCCAAGCTAGCTCCAAAGCTTGCTTGGTGATCGACTTATACTTTTTCTGTATGAGTAGTCTTTGTCCTGCAGTAAAACAGTGAGAAGTTTTAATGTCAAACTCAATTTTCTTTCTTTCTTTGATTAAAAGCTGGAGTGTGGAGCCCTTCTGCGGTATAACTCCCACATTCTTTCCCGCCCAACCTCCTGCCCTTTCCAGGATTTGAAATAGACATGCATGCAAAAACCTGAAAAAATAACGAAATAACAACAACAACTCCATGCCATTCCCTATCACATAGGCTTATCCGATTTATAAACGCAATATTGTATTTGTATAAAACAATAGGCTTATTATATGTGGTTCGCAGTCGCGGTTACATTCTGTTTTTATTTTATTTTGTCGCTACGGAACCCACGCCAAATCGTACCCCTTTGTTATATTAATATTTCATAAAATGTATGTGGATTGAGGTGCGTTTTTGTAACGCGTGTGTTTCTGGGCTATGGGGTTAATATTTGTGGTTTTGGTAGGGTTAAAAGGGTGAAGGTGGTGGTGATACGTGAGGGAGGATTAAAAAACTAGCTAATATCATGTTGTGTACAGCATACTGTTATATAGGATATAGACAGTTAAAAAAAACGCGTAACTAATAAAAAAAAAATCACAAGTCGTCAAAAAGTGCAAAGAAAATAACTTACTTGTCAGAGAAACATTTTTTTAAACGTTGTCCCAGGAATTTCTTCTGTGTCATGGGTGCGTTTACAAATGTATAAACTCACAAACACAAACACCGTGACCCGAAAGATTTATTTGTAAGACATACAAATATTTGTTTCGTACAGAGGTCGAACCCGCGACACGCTGAGATCACTCAACCACTGCGCCAAACGTGAGTCTTTAAATTTCGCAACAATTAACATACGGTAATTTTTTTATTTATTTTTCCACAATTCGACTGACCTTTTTAAGTAATATTTTGAATTTATTGTATACAAGAAAGACCAACAGAATGACGTCATCATCGACCAAAGGGTTTTCACAGCAGGAGAAAATAAAAGTCATGTTGCCCAGTATTCATGGCATAACTCTTTTACCATCTACAGAACACCCATGGTTACTATAAGGTGGTCTAACCAGTAACCATGTAGTACCAACCATACAAATAATTAACACAATCAGAACTCACGCACCGTTTCTTTGATCAACCGCCTGCTGGTGATTGGTTGACGATTAACGGCAATCGATTCGTATTGGTCCGTTCAAATTTGGAATGATCACTGTGAGTAATTGAGAAAATCATTCGCCATTTACGCATGGGTGGGTAATTGATTTGACTTGTACACTACTTCATTTTTGTTAAAGTTTTTTTTTAATAGCTGATGTCGTAAAAAAATAGTGCCTCCTTTATGAAAAGAGATGCACTAGTCTGTAAAAAAGTCAATAATAATTTTCTGTGGGGAAGGGGAAAGTGGGGGAAAGTATAACTCACACATTTTGGCAAACTCACCTGTTTTTTTTTTTCAAGTAAAAAAGAAAACTCTATGTTAAATCTTAAATTACAGACAACGTACTAAAATCTAAATTACTGAGTGTATAATTTTTATGAAAGTAAGCATTAAAACGGTTTTTTTTACAACTTCTTAGTTAAATAAAGTTATTAGTAAACGATTTAAATGAATTTGATTGACAAAATTTTAACATCTTAATTTAAAATGCAGGGTAAGAGAAACGAAAGGCTTGAATATAATTCAATTAAAAACCAAAAATCGCCGATTACTTTACAAGAATGTGTAGTTTGTCGACCATTGAAACACCAGTCAAATTTTGGTCAAAAAAACTTTCATAACTATTGAAAACCGTATAATTTATTCGAACTTCGTCTTCAAACTGGCCAGTCATTTCTCTGTAAATAATAAAACACCCTGTCGTTCTTAAAAATACACTTTGAAACCAACCCCTCATGTATAATTCCACAATCCCTGGGGCGATAATGTCACGCCTCCGGTACCTACTTATAACAACAAAACTAACAATCAAAAACCGCAGAAAACTATAAAAACAACTTTAAAATCATACAGTTAGAGCTTAACTTAGTTTGACAAAAATCTAGAGTAGAACGGGGTAATATAGCACGCTAGTTTGAAGAATAAGACTTCAGGTGCTATGCAAAGTTATTCATACAGTCACATTCACGCCTTCAACGTTTTGAATAAGGTTCAAAATTGTTCGAATGCTTGGTTATTTTATTTTTGTTTGAGGTTAGGTGACAATCGCGACGCCATGTTGGTTTAGTGGGGAAGTGGGGGAACTATGGGGTGACTAATAAGTGGTTTATGGCACTTTAATTGGGTCCGCGATGGAAATTGATACGATAAATACAGGGAAATCGATGGCTTGTGTTTTATTCAAATAACGAGGACTTTAGTTCCGTACGGGTGTGTGGTAAGGAATTTATAAACGACTTGCTTATTAGTTTAGTAATTTAGTTTAGTTTAGTTTAGTAATTTTCCTACAGGATCTTACTACGTTAATCTGGGTTATAAACTTATCGGTTAAAATGATCGTCCAAATCCGTTCGTTTTCGCATAAAAAAATAACCAAATAGACATATCCATACATGGATGTGTAGATGGATAAATGGCTATTGTTATCCAGCTATACACACTTTTGCATTGAATTATTTAGTAAGATAAAGTTCTACTTTAACGTGACTGCGATTATTGACAAAAGACTAGATAGATTTTAAAAATAAAGACCTTCAATATTCCTAGTAAATAGATCGCCTGAAACATAGCTTTAAACAAATTTACAACAACATTTCCGCAATTCATATTCTATTATTCAATAAGGTTTTCGTACTGCGTAGTAGATACATCATAACAAATAATTCTACCTTGTGGGTACCTATGTCCACGACCCTTAAAAAACCAGAGACAATATCAAACAAAAGGGACCATAGAGAAATAACTAGAGCATGTAGTACCTACAAACGGAAAATATGGCCGAAAAACACAAAGAGTTTCATATTGTTGGCTCGACAATTTCAAGTGCTAATTTCGGCCTCTTCGACTCAAGTTGGGTTAGCACTTAAGGGCAATCGGGGGTTGAGGGGCTGTATTAGGCTATATTGGGTCGTATTAGAGGCCACCTTGTGCGAGAGAGTCATCTCCATGACACCTTTAGATGTCCGGTCCGGAGCGTTACCATCGGTCTGATCGAGATATTAAATGACAAAACGTAGATAGCATTTTTTTTCGTGTTACAATGTGTCCTCCTACCCATACTGTAAGACTTGTACTGAATAAAATCCACGGTGATCCTTCAATAGCCCTATTACGTTCTGGGGCCACGGTTACTCGTTAGTCCCGCGTAGATATGAGCGCCGCGCCGGCGCGCCGCCGCCGCCGTGATTTCCCCCGCGCCGCCGCCGCCGTCTTCAGGCGCCGGCGCGCCGAACCCGAGCGGGCGGCGTTCAGTTTAATCTAACACGCTGACCAAACCGAACGCACGATAATAAATGCTGGCAAAATGGCGGCACTAGATGTAGACGTTTATAAAACGAAACTCTTTGACATAAAAATTTCTGTGTTGTCCAAGTTATCAGCAAACAAACACAGTTTTTGTTGGACCTATTTTGGTCAGTTAGTTGTTAATATTGAGGGAAAAAAACGAACAGTGTTGGGCGACCAAGTATTTTGCGACGCTGGTTTGAAACAAGCGAAAGAAAAAGATGGCGATGTGCAATTTTCCAAGTAAGTTTATGTCGAGCACGCCGCAATCGCGGCGGTAAGACCCCTCTTTGAGGAGTGTCTGGAGAGACGTCACGGCGTCCTGACCTACGTATATGACGCAGGTCCTCACCGGACACGGAAGTTTCGGGAAGTACCTGTGTCGGATAGGGAGCGAAGAAACGCCCGGGTGTCACCACTGCGAAGATCGCCCGGAGGACACGGTGGAGCATACGGTGCAGGACTGCCCCGCTTGGACAGAGCACCGCTGTCTCCTAACGGAGGCGATAGGCGGAGACCTCTCGCGCCCAGCATTGATCGAGGTCATGCTGCGGGGCGAGAATGAGTGGGAAGCGGTCGCCTCCTTCTACGAAGCACTTATGCTCGCGAAGGAGGAGGCGGGTCGTGAGAGAGAGAGGACAGCGTCCTCCCTCCGCCGCAGCCGCAGTGATAGTCGCCCACGGCGTCGGACGTCGCAAGACGATCTCCGGCCACCGTAGGTGTGGGCATGCGGGCGGCGAGTAATGGGCTACTCGCCGCCAGACCATAGACCATGCCCGGGTCGACGGCGCGTTGTGTTCCACGCACGCCTCAAAGAGCGTCAGCAAGATGACGGGGCCCCCCTCTAGAGGGCCAAAGCCTGCCGGGGTCGCGGGACTTATTCCATTACCGTGACCCTGGAATGTAAAGGGCTAATTAAGGACACCGTGGATTTTAGTCAGTACAAGTCTGACAGTCCCTCTCGCCCTGCTCTGGGTTGGAGGACTCATCTAAATTAGTACCTACTTACCTATGTTGATAGGTATTTTACGAGGTTAATTACCTGTTAAAAAAACCTATTTTTAAAATCGCGTAAGCGTGTGGGGCTGGGGCCACCCAAAGCCCCGCAGCACCGCAGCCATGACAGAAGCAATGCTTGTAGCATGCTTGCTTGAATGCTGCATGTTGCATGCTTGCATGTTTACTTGCACGCTGCATGCTTGCTTGCATGCTACATGCTTGCTTGCATGCTGCATATTTGCTTGCGTGCTGCAGAAAACGTCATTAATCATAATACAATTCCCGTCAGAGTTATTTTATCGAATATGACATTTGCACAATTACCTATTTTGTATTGTCTACTACATTTCAATGGCGCATGTCAAAAATGTAACAGCCATAATTACCTAGTGTGCACAAATTTCTAGGCATTTGGTGAAATAAAAATATTGCAATTAAAACAGTGATATAATGAATGTTTGGAAACATAATTCTTCGAACAACCGTTGTTTCGAGTAAGTGTAACATCGGTAAAAAGTTTTTCGACCAAATGAAGTACTGGAGTAAAGAAAAAAAAACGAATAGATAAAATAGGTTAACTGGAACAGCGGGAAACGTGACAGTTGAAAATTTTTAGGTCAAATGAAATTCGGTCAAACGTTTTTCTATCTTATGATAGGTAACCCTTGTCAATTAAATTTGTCTCGTCAATATTATAATAAATCGTAATTATACGTAAAACATTGTTTTTATTAAATTAAAGTAGTTAAATAAAGGCCAAGCCGCGCCGCCGACGCCGCCGCCGCCGACTTCAAAAAGTCGGCGCGCCGCCGCCGACAAATTGACCATCGGCGCTCATATCTAGTCCCGCGACCCCGAAACTTGTACTTTAGCATTTAAAAGTTATGCAAACACAGGTAGCGCAAACATTTTATTCAAATTCAAATATTTTATTTCAATTAGCCAGTTACAGGCACTTTTAAATTATTATAAGACAAAAAATACAAATTCTATAAAATTAGAATGGTACAGTCCCAGGCACAAGACATAATAACTGTAAGAGTACTGTAGACTTCTAAAAGTGATATAAAGAAGGCAGGTGTCAGATAGGACTCTGAGAAATCTTTACAATAATAGACTTGGAAGATCTACTAGCCCACATTAACGTATTGTTTTCTCAAGAACAGAGAGCCGCAGGTCTTAATAAACCTCTGATGGATGTCATTCAAAAACAAATTTAATAAACTAAATAACTTTTTAACGACAACGTCTTGTGGAAAGGAAACATTAAAAACTTAAGAGTCCTTGATACCTAGCGTAAGTAATAAAATAACTTGAATTCGAATACGTGCGCAGTAAGTGGTCTTTCTTTGTGAAGTGCCGACAGAAATTATAACTGTGACGGGATATTGACGGGAATTAGCAAAGGATGGTTATTAATCAAGGCTTGTTGAATAAGTCTTCGTTGAAAAAAACGAAACCATCGTGTTTACTGAAGGAGTTATAGAAGCAAAGGAATGAGGGTAGAAAGGTGGTGACTGCTGCAATGACGAGTAATGGTGAAGTATTGAAGTAGGAAAAAATGCTACTATTTAATAGAAATAATCGGTTTAGGCGCAAGAAGCCTACCTAATTCGCAAAATGGCAACCTAGTCGCAAAAGGACAAGTTCTCAAAATGGCATAATTCTCTAAACGGCTAAAAACCTCTCAAAATTGCCAATTCTCTAAAAGCCTAATTCTCTAAATGGCAAATGATCAAAATGTTTTTTTTTTTTACATTTGGGAGTGTAATTCTTATTATAAAATAAATCTATGATTTCTTCCCCATGTTATGTGACAAAAACTTAGTTAAATAGAGAGAAAATTCAATCTTGATCATTTTTCCATTTTGAGAATTAGGCGTCTAGAGAATTTGCCATATTTTTGAAAACTTGTCCTATTGTGACTAGGTTGCCATTTTGCGAATTAGACTTTTTGCGCCTAAATCAAATTTACAATACGACGCATAGAAGAAGAGAAAGCAAAAAAGTAATAACGATGCTTGAAACGTCTATTTATAAGAGTGAGCTACTGAATAATAAATCAGGAGTTCAGAACATAATTATTATGAACAATCCATGGCTTGCAAAAGTTTTGTTATACCATAAAATATTTTTTTAAACACCTATGTTCACCCACAAGGTGAAAAAACGATATGATAAAGACCACAGGATCGCGCTTGATGCAAGCCGTAACCAACCGGTCCTATTGGAAATCTATGGAGGAGGCCTATGTTTAACGGTGGACATCCTTGGGCTGATATATTATGATGATGATCAACAAAACGAACGGCTGCTTTGGGAAATTGCTGATTATTATCATCAAGATTTGAATTCAATCTAATTCGAGTAAACTGTTGATTTTGAATGACAAGAATAAAATTTTCAATTTTCTTAAAAAAATACTGTAAATGTCAGCCTGTGTCATCCCACTGCTGGGCTAAGGCCCACTACCCATGACTTCCAACTATTTCGATCTTGGGCCAATGTGAGCCACTGGTTGTTAGTTTTGTCTGGCTCGTTCCGCCACCTTCTGCGAGGTCTTAAAACACATTGTTATCCGAGAGGTGAAAGTTACTTATTTTAGTCCCGAGACCCGGTTTGGCGCCCGTAACGTAGTGAGGGCGCTAATAGTTCGAGGGACTAAATAAGTAATTTACGAGGAAAGTAAAAACTAAAAATAATATTTTACATATGAATACTAATAATTATATAACTACAATACTAAAATTATATACAAACTATAAATAAAAACTTACCAGTAGTGTGTACAAAAATAAAAAATATTCAAAGGGCGTTAAAAAACAAAAACACAAATACTAGCTCAAGATAAAAATGATAAGTGTTGATCGGATTGTCGCCATCCCGCTTATTCGTTTTTTGAAGTGAAAACTTCTTTAGCGGCGTTGTACACTTTTTCTGTAATGGGTAAAAAATTTAAAACTCGCGTCAGGGTCACGTGACCGTCAGGGTCACGTGACCGTCAGGGTCACGTGACCCTGATCGAAAATGAGTAAGACGTCATTCAAATTAAAAATAAAACATAGTAACAAAAAAGTTTTCACTTCTACCGGCACTCCTGGAGTGCAACCTTTTTTTTTTTGTCTGTGGTCGTCCAGCTATACAGCCTGAATTTTTCATGTTCGTCATTAAAAAGAAATGGCAAAGATGTTTGATTAGAAAGCTATGTTATTTTAGAGAAATAGTTGAAACTAAATCCGTAATATTACTTAACTTTATGTTATTTAATTCTAATCGCGCTGTAATTTAGTAGCTGTATAAAAAGTTACAACATGGTTCAATAGAAATGTCAATCAAATAGAACTAGTTTTTTTTTCTTAAATTTGGCAGCTGTCAGTTGAAAGCGATTCTCCCTAGGCCTGCAATGGATAACTTTCAAACGGCTAATCAGACATGTAATGACCTACTTTCAGAGTATGAGTAATGAAAAATATCTCAATAATAAATCTCACAGAATTCTCGAAAACAAACCCATAGTAACCTTTCTTTAGCAACGGTCAGTGGGGTGGCTAGAAGAGGAGGCAGGGGCCGAGTGGCTCGGGCCCTCCAGGGAGGGTCGACATTGGCTTTTGACAGTCCGCATTGCTGAGGAGCAGTCTCGGCATTTCAGCGTTACATTACCAGGATTGTGTTCTATGTACTTTGATTGTTATATAATTGGAATTGAGATTGTAGTTATCTTTGGTCCGTTTTGACCCTTCTTAGATATAGTTACGTAGTACAAGTGTGTTTCAATGTAATTCCGGGGTTATAAAAGTCGATAGTTAAAAGGTAATTTGTCGCTTACGAGTGTAAGTATAAGATCTAAAATTAATAACAGCTAGAAGCAACTAGTTTTTTTTTTGTTGTAAATGAAATAATCAAATGATTCTTTCCGCCCTAAATGAAGTGGACTGAGTAAGAGTCTATCAGACTCTTACTTCTTATAAAAACCACACACTTTTGCCTCAACCACATACCCTTTGCAGGCGACAGAAACAAAATTGTTATAGAGATTAAAGTTTGAAATTGTAGAAGAACCGAATTAAGTCGCAGTTTCTTTGCAATGGGAGCAAACGCATCGATAAATTGGAAAATTTAAAGTATGATAGTATTTCGCTTGTACAATCCTCGCAATTTTGCTGTCATGAATAAACTATGATAAGAACCGTAATGAACCTTCTTATTTTGTGATAGAGTTGCAATCTAATAAATACAGTCATGGGTGTAGAATCAACACCATTTCCTATGATTTTGAATTGTGACACTTTTGAACAAGTGCCTTTGATGTGCAGATCCGGCTAATTGAAATAAATGATTTTTTGACTTTGACAGTCTATGGT
Source organism: Agrotis clavis (assembly GCA_954870645.1). Classification (NCBI taxonomy): domain Eukaryota; kingdom Metazoa; phylum Arthropoda; class Insecta; order Lepidoptera; family Noctuidae; genus Agrotis; species Agrotis clavis. Next base: position 5,388,511 of record OX940939.1, on the reverse strand, counting down.
AGTTTGATTCTGTTATCACTCGAACATACACAGACTTTACTAAAATAAATAAATAATATTTTATGTAATAATATTATAAATTCAAAACTGAATTGTCAGTATTTGACCACCTTTTCATCATTACCCACAAGACTTTTTCATAAACGTGTGTGGTTTCTCACGATGGTCTACTCTGTCCAAGCAGGGTGTATATAATCACACGTAAGGCTGGACGCCATAATGATATGGTGTGGCAGTTGACTCTTTTAACTAGTGCGGGAATCGCCATCTGCCGTGTCGTGGACTTCTTTACATTTTTATGGTAGTGGCAATATTGATTTTTTTTTATCTATTTTTGTTTGGTTTTGTTAAGTTTTTCAGTTGATGGTTTTTTTAAGTGCTTGCTGATTGGTAATTCTGCCATCACAATTCGAGCTCATCTAACTTACGTATACTAACTAAGTAATTTATATTACAAATGACAGATTAACGTTTTGATGTTTGAATAGATCTATGGATGGATGTTTGTTACTCAGTCTCATTATAGCAGCTAAACGATCTTGATGAAATTATTATTGTAGTGCACAAAAAAAAAACTTGAGAGGTGTCAAGGGACACCCGGATGGAACGAAGTTACTGTATACACTCAACAAAAATAATCGTCGCGACTCCACTCCACTCCACTCCACTCCACTCCGCTCCGCTCCACTCCACTCCACTCCACTCCGCTCCGCTCCGCTCCACTCCACTCCACTCCGCTCCGCTCCACTCTTTGAGCTCTAGCACCCTTTCGCAACGCGCGATAAGGAACTTCGTTCCAAAAAGTGTCGTGACAACTTTTCGTAAGAATTATTTCCGTCCAGCCCCCTTTCACAACGCGCGATAAGGAACTTCGTTCCAATACTTTGGTAATTTATGCTCTGAGTGATCGATTTGTATCATCCTCAAAAGCGAAATCGAGCATCGAAAATTACCCTGTTAATTATTTCTCAAATCATTCAGTACCAACATAATAAAATGCGAGGTATACCACATTAGGCACCCACTGACATGGTACCAGAGCTAATGGCATCTTAAGGCCGCTTGTACACGTCCGTATTTTTCACCGGACATGAAACGTCAATAAACGGATATCCTTGTATCCTTTGCTGGACAGTTGTCCGATGCAAGTACACACTTTCATTATAAACCATACACCATCGTGAATCCGGCCATAAAGACGGTCCGTTGTCCGGTGAAAAAGACGGACGTTATACAACCGGCCTAACTATTCCGCATAATATAATATAATAATAATAATTTATTGGGTTTCAAATGATCACTTTTACATATAAAATAATTGAGGCAGCCCCATTATGTTATAAATAATACTTGTGTTGGGCCTGACTCACTCCTACCCGCTATTACATGGCAGCGATATCTAACAACAATCAGAAACAAAATTAAATTATAAATCGTAAGTAATTAAAATAATAATCAAAATAAAGAAATCAGAATTTAACACAAAATTAAAATCCAATCAAAATTAAAACAGGAACAAATTAAAAACAATACCATAATTAAAAACAAAGTCAAAATTGAAAACTAAATTAAAATCAAATCAATATAAAAATTTAAATAAGAACGATTAAAATCAAACCAGAATTAAATCTAGAATCAGATCAAAACAAAATAAAATAATTAAAATAAATGTCATAAATTTAAATGAAAACAATTAGGTAATATCTAAACAGAATTAAAACTTGAATCAAAACAAAAGTAAATTATTAAAATCAATGTCATATAGTTAAAATGAGAATGAAATAAAATAAAATGAAAATTACAATCAAAATTAATATCAGATTCATTTCAAAAGCAACATTAAAATAAATCAAGTTAAATTTTTAGAATTTAAATACTACATTATTATACATACGGCTTCTATCAAATTTTCAGGTGTAAAGTGCCTGGTCGCGGGACTTATCGAATTACCATGACACTGGAACGTAACAGGCTATTGAAGGACACCGTTTTTTTTTTAGTTTGCAAAGGCCTAATCCACTTTAGGCACTTGGCACCACCTCTACAATGCGCGTGAAAAAAGTTTTCTCTTCTAAAACAATATGTTTGAAAAAAGAACATCGCCAACGCTAAGTCAATTGCTGTGTACCAGCCAGTACTTACTTCTAATGAAGAATATGAGGATGACTACAAATACATGGGTGGTCCGCTAAATAGGAAGCGATGGGGTCAATTACTAGTTGACAGCGACAATTAACTGACAAACAGTCGCGACTTGTGTGAATAGAATGCGCGTGCGCTCATGTTTTATGTGTGGAATCCATGTTGGAATTCTATGTGTAGGACTGTAGGTAGATAGATGCGTGGAGGAAAATTTATGGTAAGGTTTTGGTATTAAATCTTTTTTTATGTTATTGTAGTTTTGTTGTTGCTGTTTTTGTAGGTATGTGAGTTTTTTTAATGTTTGTAAAAGCAGGCTATAGGAGAAATCCTGGTCGCGGGACTTATTTCCTTACCGTGACCTCGGAAAATAAAGGGCTATTGAAGGACACCGTGGAGAAATCCTAGCGTACAGAAACTTCGTGGTAAAATCATTAAATGAGTTCTTCAGCAAGACGAGAGGAATACTGTCAGACTTGCACTGACTAAAATCCACGGTGTACTTCAACAGCCCTTTACGTTCCGGGGCCACTTCTATCCGATAGTCCCAACGCTGGCACACCGACGAGGTTGACCCGAAAACAGATAGCAAGATGACCTGGACGTGTACTGTCATGGCTGGGTCAAGAGGGCCGTTCCAAAAGAGTATTTAAAAAATTCCCTATCTCAAAAACTACTTAACCGATTTTAATGAAATTGCAGTATTCCCTAAGTTGAACAATACAACAAAAAAAGAATTACTCAATTCGGACTTGTAGTTCCGGAGATATGCGAACACAAACATAAAAACATACATACATACGCTTTTGAAATTTGGCACATTTGTTCAGACGCTGATATAGAATAACATATACGAAAACTGGGCAGTTCTGGAAATATTACATACATACGGGTCGAATTGACAACCTCCTTGTTTTTGAAGTCGGTAAAAAGATAGGGGACAAGCTTTTGCCAAGCAGTTAAACAGCACAAGCCAGAAGTGGCTGATGGTCAGCTGTGTGTGGCTGATGATGATGATTAATAAGAAAAAGCTATTTAAAAAGCCAATTTCAAACAAAAAAGATACTCGTAGGATCATTGTTTGTTTTTACAGAAGTATCGTTTACATTTTTTAGTTTATTTTGACAGTCCATGTAGCTAGTTAATTAAAAGTTTGGGATTACAAAACGACAAAAAACCGAAAAACATGGAACCGTAGCCAATTCATTTAGTACCGACATCGTATTAAAAAGATCAACAACAAAAAAAGATGTTTCAAGAAAAGTGGATCACATTTCAATGTAAATAAGTATTTTTCGTCAAAACTGACGATCTTTCAAATATCTATTACAAACCTATCACTTCCAATAACTGGCCACATGAAATTGTATCATGACACCAGAAAAAAAACATGACAGCTAATCCACCCTTGCTTCCAAATTCAAAAAAAGAAAACTTTTTTCTACAAAAAAGTATACCTAAATGTCAAAAAAGTTCGGCTACTTTTTTCGGCCTTTTTCGAAAGTCAATGAGCGTGAATGTAGTAGGACACTCGGGACAAGGATCTATGTTCTTAACAGTTGACTAGTTAATCGGGTAATCTACAAGATGGCGGGACGTGATTTAGGAGAGGTGCGCAGGCGCCGCCGACGTCTTCCAGCCGCCGCGCGCCTTTTGATGCTCAAAGTTTTTATGCAGCGTGTTTTAATTATAGTAAGAGTAGCTATATAAATGTCTGGCTATTTACTTTTTGAAATACCTAAGACTTAAAATTTTCCAAATAAATTATTTATCTTACAAGACACAAATAGAGAGTTTATGAAAAAGAGTTAAAATTAAATAAAAAATACATCCAACAACCACATGGAGACAAAGGTGTTTAGTCATTTATTAATCAAATATTGTCCAAATTATCCAAACTATAAAACAGCTTGAGAAATAGTCACAAAAGTTAACGCAAGTAACAAACTCAGAAATCAAAATATGATCAAAACGATCCATACTATATGAAGCAATCGAACAAAAAATATAAATTAATTATGTATCTCTTTTATCCTCTTAATCAAATTCCAATAACGTGAGCCGTAATCAAAGCTAATTGACTTTAGGGACTGCTTCATTCGGATGCTGCATCTCATAAAATTCCTTCTTTCCAAGTAACTGTAGTCACGAGTCACTCGGCAACATTGAGTACTTAAGGTGATTCATTTGATAAGGTAAACGGTATAATAGGCAGTTAGACAGCATCAATTAATTGCAAATTTAATTAGACAATTTTTTATTTTTTTTAGCGTAGTAAAATCATCAAATGATTCCTCCCACCCCGGGCAGGGTGGGAGGGACTGTCCGACTTGTACTGACTAAAATCCACGGTGTCCTTCAATAGCCCTTTATGTTCCGGGGTCACGGTAAGGAAATAAGTCCCGCGACCCCAGCAGATTTTGGCCCTCTGAGAGGGGGTCCCGTCATTTTGCTGAAGCCCTTCGAGGCGCGCGTGGAACACGACTCGCCGTCGACCCGGGCATGGTCCATGGTCGGACAGCGAGTTCCCCTTTACTCATTATCCGCAGTCAGCTAGGGTTTTGAAAAAATAATGGACACTTATTTTTAACGACACCACAGGTACCATTGAGGGATACCATGATCACTAACGGTGGAAGTAGACCTTACTAGAGCCGTTTGGCTATCGACCACCGTCGGAATCTGGTAGGTACCAAATGTATTTTTCTGTCTGCTCATCGGTGCGCAGGACTTCCAATTCCTGCTAGAATGTGGCTTCTAACAAACGTATTTTAAATAATTGAAGGATTTTCTGTTAATGAATACTAAATTATTGCAAAATGTACTTGTGGTACAACAACCTATATACTTTATTAAAAAACAAACGTTGAGAAAACCATACTTCTAAAGACTAAACTTTGAGATGCGCACGAGTCTAACTAAGATCAAAGCACCGAGATAGTCGCTACATCGATTCCACTCGATTTAGAACGGAAAATAAACCAAAAACAACGTTCAAAATACCAACAGACCCACGTATTAATTCGGACAAATTCATCAGAAAATGTTTCCCGAAACGAATTTGTCAACGGAATCTTCGGATGCCTTAGGAAGAGTTAATTGACCATGATATGTTTGGAAAGGTTTTTTTTTAAACTGGTTTCCGAAACTTAGTTTTTGCACCGAAACTCTAATAGCTAATTACCAAATAGTTAGCACAAAGTTCAATGTCTTTTAAGGCTTGATTTATTAAGATACGGACCATAAAACGCTCAGATAATCAGCTCCAGGTGATGTGGTCATTTAAAAGAACTTAAACAAGAATCTACAATCGGAAACCAATAAGGAAACATCCTTCAACTTGAAAAACGAAAATCACAACATAGCAACTAAACATGTTTAAATAAACTCGTGACGAGAACTTTCTTCACTCGCCATAATCACGAGACAGAGATAGCAGACACTCGAAACTGGAAAAGAAAGAGAGAGAAAATCCTGAATCCGACGAAGCTTGAGTAGACGAAATAGTCTTATTGGCTTCATCACTAGAGTGAAGGGTTTCAACAACTGTATGGGTGGCCACCCCCCACAGTTGGCCGATGATCATAAAAATGGGTATAAAATTGAAACATCAATATAATAAGCAATCAACCGACTGATCGGACCTAATTATACAGGGCGAGTGTATGTTATAAATTATTTCATGACTTGAGATACAGATTGTTTCAAAATTGGAATCGGGTTCTGATTTCAAAGTTTTATGTTTTTAAAGTGGGTTTTAGTTGTTTGATAGTTATTTCTGGTTGCTTGCTAATTGGTTGGTGACCGTTTGACGTATTATTTTATTGGGTGTTTATAGCGCGTTTAAATTAGATTGTGACATAAAAAAATTCTGTTTTTTTTTTACTTTTTGTGTTGGGTGTTTTTTGTATGATCTTTTCCGTAGATAGTTGCAGATCCATAAATATTTCGCAATAATGACATTCTTATTAGAATATGTATATCAAAATTCTATTATATCATGTCCGCGATCATGTTCGCGGTTCAAATTTGGTCAGAAATTGCACAAAACAGAGAGGTATGCGAGGAGTAAAAGACGGCCTTTGAAAACAAGTCATAAATGACTTACACTTTAATCATAATTATTTTTGAAGAAAAAAAATAAGAGTTGCATGCTCTGCGACATTAATTGCTAACAAACACTTTTTTTTAAATTAGCGTTAGACTTGTGTTTGACCACTAGTTCGCCTGTTGGTAAGTCAGGATGTGGTCGACTGTGAAGCTCGCTTGCCTATCCGTAACCCATTCAGTCCTGGCTTTGAAAAAAATCCTTTTTTTTTAATAAAAAAAAATACGTTATTTCATAAGTGAACCCGCTATATCTGTCGGTGTTGCTTGTCATAACTGGATAATAAGTATGATTAAATTTCGGCTGCCCAGTGCCCGGGGCTGGTGCCATGATCTGTTTGTTTTAGACTTTTGCTTTTTTTTCTCTCGGGCAATTTTTGAGTGCTGGTTTAGTGTGGACGTGGTATGATTTTAAGTTTTGGTATTTCGGTTTCGAACGGATTCGGTTCTGTTTCGTTGTTGTTTGTGGGAATGGTCCTTGGCATAGTAGTTAATTTATAAGTCGGTTTTTTAATTATTTTTTTGTTTTCAGTTCATGTTTTGTTGATGTACTCGGTGACTCTTTCGACATGAAATATTTAGCTATACGTCAGAATTATTTAAAAAAAGTGTGATAAAGTTACTGCATACATAGCATGAATAATTAACATTGCTTGTATAGGAAGTTTATCTAGATGGCTCGACATGGCAACTCATCAGACCAACATAACTGTCCAGTAAAGTTTACAAAATAACATTGAATAACATATTTCTTTAAACGAATAGAGAAATAATATGACCAATAAACATACATAAACTCACACCTATTTCTCATGGGGATATCCAGAAACTAGAGACAGCCATAAAAAATCGATTTTAATTTTAACCTTCAAAAAATATCAAGGCATGTCCTCCTTAACATAATGTCATGGTTATCTTCAATAAGCCACAAATTCAGCGGTGGAGGCGACGTGGTATTCCCATAATTTACAGGCACCAGTGGTGATAATCATGTGGCTGGGTAACAGCACTTTTTATAGCGTGGGTGGCACTTTTAATGCCTTTGTATACCTAGTTGCTGTTTCATTATAATTCACTTTTTTATCTTGGACCCACAAAATCCTTTATACCCATCTTCGTCTTCGTACATGGCACCGGGGTGGTGGTTGGCACCAATACCTACCAATGTACCATTACCTACTCGTACTTAGATTCATCTGCCCCCTTCGTTATAGTGCAATGGTTTATTATCATTTCGAATTGGACATTTATCAGTAGAAATTGGAAGTAGCAAACTGGAAGGTGGTGTATGGGAATAAACCTGCGACCCCGGAAGGCTTTAACCCTCTAAGGGGGCCAGGTTGCTGACAGCTCGTTGAGATGCGCGTGGACCCTTACAAACTAAAAACCATTTCTTTTTCCTTCATTTGCCTTATGCGTTCCAAGGCCTCGGTATACTACTGACTGTTCGCTAGACACTTTGCTACTTAATCTTTTACGAAACTATGAAAAATGTAATGCTGGCTAAAATGCTATTTCTGTGATAATTACGCACCTTCTACCTCTCATGGTCGCTAGTTAGCTGTGGGTGGTATACCTGTGTAGGTGGACCATGCTCTGCTGAAATAGAGAGACGTTTTCTAGATGTTTCAAAGTACAAATATTAGGCCTCAAGAACATTGTCACTGGCAGAAATATTTGAGAACAATCATTATCTAGCAGAGTCTGGTGTCCACTACCTGTTTGAAACAGTTTGGTCGAACTTATAATTATTTTGAAGCCACGTGCATATTAGGTATTTCAATATTAGAATTACAAGTTTTTTCTCAGCTATTTTGCTCGATTTAATGTTCCCAATGCTGGGACCCAGGCCTCCACTCTGAGAGAGGGAGTGAGTTGCATTGTAATACTGGTAATTCACCACATAGTCCCAGTGCTGGCCTGTAGATTTCACATGTCTTCAAATTTTAGTTCTGGGACATGCCGGTTTCGTCACGATGTGTTTCTTCATCAATAACAAAAAGTAATGCGCGACGATCCACGATTGTACACACTGAGTGTGACAACTGGGCCCCCACCTTCAACTCATTTGTTTTCCAATGATGATTCGGTAATAAATAGTACATCTAAGCGAACAAACTAGTATTTCCAGAAAAGTCCATGCCAAAGATTTGGCGATACTACATAAGGCTATTGATTGCGATCAAATTGCTCGCTCGTGACTTAGCTTTCGAATGGCTAATGTCTCTTTTTACGTAACCTCATAGTAATGTCCTCATAATTTGCTACATGATGGTCATCGTAATTACTCTTAAACTACGGACTTTTTAATATCGTACAGTACTTGTAATTTTTCGCTGGAATTGCCATGAGAGTGGGTTTCCATTATAACTGTTGAATAGTTGGTTTCTTGAGTTTAGAATTCATAAAATAATTGATTTTTCTATGAAAATTTTCTTCTTATTTTGCTCTCTCTTTAATCCTACTTGGGCTTGAATTATGTTCTACCTACAATTTGTAAAAGCACTATGAAACAGGAAAGTCTAAAATATGTAGCAGTACTTAACTAATATAATTTCATCACACTTCTCTCATATATAAATTTATTTAGCCAATGCTCCCCAACTCCTGGACAAAGTCCTCACTTCTTTCTTTTCTCTTCTCTCAATGGTGTGTCTTCTCGCTTGCTCACGAGAAATCCATCCATGACCCTCTATGACAAAATCTCACACGGGACTCACATAATAGATTACCTACGGCCCAAACTCCCTTGAATAGTAGAAGTCCGTATCCAAAAGTAAAAGCAACTTTACCATCCTCAAACCTCAGAAGTGATCATCCAATTTCTCTGCCGGAACCATTCAGTCAATGCACGTTACCTTTAAAAATAAAGGGGCGTGCTCACTTGAGAGTGAATGAATCTGTGTCGAGTGCTGTGTGGTCAGAGATAGGATAATCGTGTGTAGCCGGCGGCTGCAGCGACATTGCCACATTATCACCTGTGTAGTTAGCACAGAGATGGCGGTTGAGAGGCTGTGACTTAAATCGTGATAAAGAGTGTCCATGGAGTTTCTTGCCCATTCTTCTCCTTAGAAATCTACGGTTTGGAATGGGCACCTACAGTACTTTCACAGTTATTATGTCTTGTGACTGGGACTGTAGCACCATAATTATTTTTGTACTAGTTTTATTTTATGCCTTTTGACAGTTCAAAAGTGCCTGTAATTGGCCTAGTTGAAATAAAGGATTTGATTTTGATATTACATATTTTTTTGCCGTAATGATGTTTTATTCAGAGAAGTACGGAATCCGAAATCATGCTGCATTAATTTCAATTAAATTAGGGTGAAGGCAGGAAAACTACGAATGATGTCTGATGAAGTCTTGTCGCTCATGTTTGAAAGGCTACAAAGCAGACTGATATCGGTTCATTCATAAATTTAAACTTGATAATATTCTATAGAGGGTGTGTTTAATACGTTTATTAATCCCAGTCAGTAAAATACGTTTATTAATCCCAGTCAGTAAAATTACATTTGTACATGAATGCGGTCGCTTTATCGCTTGAAAAATATTCTCCCATCTCGCGTAAAGGCAATGCTTGTTCAATCCCTAATCTTCCCAATAATTGACTATTGTGATGTATGTTACTATGACCTGAATGCAGATCTCCTCAATAAACTTGACCGACTTCTAAATAACTGCATTCGATTCGTTTTCAACCTCCGCAAATATGATCATGTATCCTCATTTTTTTTAGTTTTTTTTTTTTTTTTTTTTTTTTAACTGCAATCAGTCGCTAGACTTTTATCAGCTTTGTTGAGTGAATGTAGGGTTTTTTAATGAGCTGCAGGCCAATGCCTTGCGCTCAATTCAGAGTATGTGGTTTCTTTTCAGTCTCCTAACCACATTAGCACTGTCGAGTAATCCAGAAGCAAGTGGATTGGGGTGATTCATGAGCCGTTTCTTATGGTGTTTCTTGTATCGCTCTATTTCTGAGGCCACTGTTGGCATGTTCAAATGTTCATGAATTTCATCGTTCCTGGTGAACCATGGAGCATTAACAATGCTCCTCAAGATGTTGTTTTGCACCCTTTGTAGGCATGTGACATTACTCTTACAAGCAACTCCCCAGATTTCAATGCCGTATGTCCATATGGGTTTTAAAACAGAGTTGTATATCAGTAATTTATTATCCAGGGAAAGCACTGAGTTTCTGCCTAGCATCCAATAAAGACTTCGAAATTTGTAGTTGACTTGGTTCCTTTTCGCTTTTATGTGGTCTCTCCATGTTAGACGTCTATCCAAGAGGAAGCCAAGATATTTCACACTTTCAGTTTGAGGCAGAATATTGTGTCTTAAGCGTACTGGAGGACAATCTCCTCTTCTTAGAGTGAAACTTATATGGCTGGATTTCTGTGCACTAGCTTGGATGCGCCATTTTTTAAGCCAATCTGAAGTGTCATCTAAGAGTTTTTGAAGTTTTTCACTAGCTTTTCCAGGGTCACTATCTACAGCCAGAAAGGCAATGTCGTCGGCATAGGTGGCAATAGTGACATCGTCGGAAGTTGGTAGATCCGAAGTGAAAATGTTGTATAGCACCGGACCGAGCACTGACCCTTGAGGCACGCCAGCCTCAATGGGAATTAGCGAAGATCTTGCATCCCCTTGCTTGACCCGAAATAGCCTATCAGAGAGATAGGATTCTAGGATATGGAACACAGAGTGTGGTAATTTTTTCTTGATTTTATAAAGCAGTCCTTTGTGCCAGACTCGGTCAAAGGCCTGATGTACATCCAAAAACGCAGCTGAGCAGTATTTTTTATTCTCGAGGCACTGTCTGATACAATGGTACACCCGATGTACCTGTTCAACGGTAGAGTGTGCTTTGCGAAAACCAAATTGATGCCTGGGTATTACTTCATGCTCGCTGATTATTTCACTGAGTCTTTTGAGAAAAATCCTTTCCCATAACTTTGATAAAACCGGAGTCAGACTTATAGGTCGATATGAAGAGCACTCTTGTGGTGGCTTGCCATCTTTATGGATCATAACTATTTCTGAGACTTTCCATAGATTCGGGAAATAGGAGAGCCTGAAGGTGGCGTTGAACAAGCAGGTCAAAAAGGTGATACATTTCTTTGGAAGCTCTTTGAGTAATCTAGGAGTGATCAGGTCAAATCCTGGTGCCTTATTAGTATTTAGTAACCTGATTTCCCTCGCTACTTCTCTAGGCGACGTTGGCTTAATGGGTAGGCACAACTGAATATCTTGTGCGAGTATGGCATCCAGGTCAGCGTCGTCGTCTCCCTCATTTGGTTTGAAAACCTGAGCAAGGTGCGCGGCAAATGCCTCCGCTTTCTCGCGGTCAGTACGCGCCCAAGACGACTGCCATCTTAAAGGACAGAATGACTGCTGTGGCCTATGTATCCTCATATCGATCACTTTTAAAATGGTTACCCATCCGGCAGCGCAGAGCATTGAGAGCTTTGACGACCTTGTTTTCTCTACTGGAGAAACCCACTTCTCCTACTTACTTAACCTGTCATTTTCAGTATCTATGCTCTGCGCACAGCAAAAATCTACGATCCTCCCATAATCGTCTTCTACAATGTCCGTCTCACCGCTCTGGGTTCTTGAAATCTTCATTCTTGGAGTTATTACAGGCAGTCTTTCTTTGGAATGCGCTCCCTCTGAATATCAGGACGGTAACAAATCGGTTCACTTTCAAGGGTAAAGCTCGTGAACATTTACTCAGGGAGTTAGTGGATTCGGCTTAGGATTAAATTGTTATTAGAGTTTCCCCATCTATGTTTTTATTTCTCTTCACCTTTTTTTTTATATACTTTGTATGTATGTATTTAAGTATGTATTGTATTATATATATATATATATACATATTTCATATAAAATAATAATCATGCTGCACCCGCGTTTTCTTGTCTCTGCACCACCCCAAGGTTGACTGGTAGAGAATGCCTATGGCATTAAGTCCGCCTTTGTACTGTAATATGTGCATAAAGTTTTAATAAATAAATAAATAAATAAATGTACTAAAACATTAATGAAATGTACTAAACTTTGTATCAGTGACAGCACTGTCATTTTACTGACTCGAATTAATAATCGTACTTTAGTTACAACAGGCATAAGTTACGTGTGTATGACTGGGTGTATAAAAATCTGTGGTATCTGCTCTTGTGAAAAGTGCGTAATTTTATGTGAGCCACAAACAAGCAAGTCGGATATCAGATTTTTGTAGGTAATGTTAATTCATGAAAAATATGCTAAAAATGTACAAAACGTTTTACGCATGAATAAAAAAATAACGAAAAAAATATTTTACCTCTTCTAAACAACCCACTCCATTCCTCTGTTCTCTAACTCGAAACTCAGGTTCGTGATGCTCAAGCTCATTATCGAGTTGGTTGCTCGTTTAAAAAATATAAATAATGACGGTGGACTCAAATTGAGCTGTAATCATAGCTTTACCGTGATTAGAGCTAAATATAGAGATTATATTGCTAGCTGGGTGGCGAAGGGACAATCTCACGGGTTTTTCTGTTAGTTTAGGTGAAATTGTGTCGATAAATCATGTTGGAGATGAATGTGTGGTCTGGATATGTGGTATAAGTTTCCTGGTTTTAGTATTTAAATGCGTCACTTCTTTAGTATCTATGAGAAAATTAGTAAATTCACTGCTGTTTCGTGGATTCAAAAGTGAGTTAATCTTAAACTATGAGTTCATTTAAGTTTGGGAGTACCGTCGTTGCTTGTGTTTACTTCAAGTAATGTGGTGGATTGTCTTCTCATGATTCTAGACCGTCAAAATCTGAATTCCAATGATTGATTGATTCCATTGCCTATACGATTGCGGGGTCACAGACCTTCATACTGTTATATCCCGTGAGACGCAATCTACTAGGCCCAATGTATCTGTCGGGGCCTCCCTTACAAAACCAAAGCCTCCCGGGGTCGCGGGACTGTCTTATCGTAACCGTGACCCTGAGACGTAAAGGGCTATTGAAGGATCACCGTGGATTTTAGACAGTACAAGCCTGACAGTTCCGCCCTAGGCTGGGAGGACTCATTTGATGATTTTACAACGAAAAAAAGGCATCTTTTACCTCGACATCATTATATTTTGTGTTTTCAATGCCGTGCTACTAAAAAAAATCTTACAAAAATATCTGTATTGTTCGAGCTGTAGAATTAGACTGAATTCCGAATTCTATAGTACAATCGTATAGTGCAGTGGTATCAGTAATGTGGTGCATGTGACGCGGGGTGGGCAGTATTGTTTGCTCGCCACGCACCGTGACCGGACCATTACCGTAGCGTCTGCAAATACAACGTCTTTAATTAAAAAAGTTGTTTTTCTTCGTGAATTTGCAATTTAGATTGACTCGGTCAAAAATTCTGTAGCAGTTATCAGTTGTTAGTAGGCAACATGACATAAAGTTCTGCATTGACATATAATGGAGCTAGATGAAAAACTCCAGGCTAGAGTTATGTGGTCGTGAGACCGTCTAAACAAGTACAGGGTAGTCATTAGTCAGTAGCTACGAGTCAGGCAGGCGAGAAAGACTAATTTGATGATTTATTGATGATTTTTCACAGCATTTTTTTCCCATTATGTTGTGACTGCGAAACATAATTGTTTTAAAAATACACTGTCAAGATTATTCAAATTCCATTGAATTTGAATAGTCTTGATCCATTGGATCAGCTGGTATCAAAGAAAATTCTTGGAATACTGAAAATAATTTTTGTTATAAATATGTCGTCATGGTTTATGGAAATCAATGCTACATATTAAAAAAAAAAACACAAACATAAACCTAATTCTTCTGCAAACCGTACCAAACAATCAGCGCTTATTTTCACTCACATTAGTTTAGTGAAGGATAGTATCAATGAATTATGTGCATTCGCGTGATGTCTTCATCCCCTAAGGGTGGATCACCCCTCTCACCCCCTTTCACCCCCCTTTCAACCCCCACCCTCTACTTAGGTGATTGGATTTTTTTTATAAAAATGCTTCTTTCCACTATTGCAGGTCGCTTTGATCTCACATGTGTAGATATGTAGGCGATAATTAAGAATAAAGTAGGACCTAGGTGAGTACCTAGAGGGAATCCAACCAATGGTGTGGCAAGATTTTTTGTATAAGGGTTGTGACTATTTCGATGGGATGTTCTTTGATGTCAACAAGTTTGTTTGATGTTGTCGGTAGTTTGTTAGTGTTGATTTTAGAGGAGTAGTTAAAATTGCTAGACTTTTTTTGTGGGTAGAAGAATGGTGTAATTCGAGTCTCCATTTATGTAGACATATTTTTTAATAGTCGTGACATTCCTTTAAAATTTTACTCAAAAAAAATTCAATCGTTTGAAGTTCCTTTCATTTATTAATCTTTCTTTATTTTTCAGCAAACCCATTTCATTTAATTCATAATTATCTATTTATTTCCGTTCCACAAGGCAAAACAAGTTGTTAACAAAGGCTAAGCCTTTTTTTAAGAAGCTAAGAACAATTGTAGATTGTCAGGGCACAGCAAAGTAACAGCTATGATTATTTTAACCATATCAAACACGACTTCTAACCCAAACCATTATCTCTAAATCCACCACTCCATCGTACTAACCGCTTACATTCGTAAATCACGACGCGAAGGGAACTTACAATAAATCCAAATATTTATAATGTTACCACAGTTAACTTACAAAATTCGCGAAAGGGTGTCCGACACGTGGCCAGGCCTAGAGGGACACCGCACCAAACTACGTTGACCCGTCAAAGGCGTTCGATACTGTTGTCATCGACCGCAAAGAGGAGAACCGTCTAATAGGTGAAGACCAAGAAATACTGGCCGACAGAGATTTTATTTAATATGTTTAAAATTTATTGCTTGTTTGTTTAGCGGTCGAAAACAATTTCGGTTATGAAGTGGTTTTTTATGATCCCTTCATCAATATAGTTTATTATGGTCGTGGATATTGAATTATCATTGCGGTGATAAATTGATGCGATGCGTGGGAATAAACTAGTATTACTCTATGATTAGGTTTTTTGTAATGAAAACAAATAAGCTGCTTTGAATAAAACTTAATCTTTGGTCTCTAAATGTTGAAATATTAACCTTGTATTCATTGTTCTAAAGTTCAGCTGGTGCATAGAAGTTTTTGCATAGTTGGGATCTAGATTTTGGGATCAAGATTTAACTTTGTCTCTTTCACCTCTATGACCTAGAGTCAAGAGCAAATCGCTATTTCTAATTAAAAAATATGTAAGCCTAACAACAGTGCGAGTCCACGAATAACTTTGTTATCATTGCCTGCGTTTTTTCATGAGCAAAGTTGCTTAACGTTTGACCATTTCAAGTCGCAGACCCCTGAATACAAAGTTAATCTACCGTATCTACCAGCAAAAAATTCAAAGCGCAAACTATTGTACTCCCCCATAACTCCAGAGGTCTCCCCTCGGAGACAAATTGTTATATTCCATAATATCATCTCACGACCATTACGCGTGTACCAAGCGATGCGTGTCCAAAAATTTATTAGAACATTTTTGCGTTTTTTCGCACGTCCGTTGCATCACGCAGGCGGGGTGATACTGAGCTTTCCGGAAGTTGTAAAGTAGTGATTTGTTACGCACGCGCCGCGGCGCCTGACGTCACTTCCTGCAGTACACCATAATGACGCTGCAAGCAAGATACTCTGTGCAAATGTCTTCTGAATCCCATTCCCTTATTCCACACCCTCGATACTTTTATTGTTGGCATCGAAGCTTTTACGTTTATGCTCTGTTTAGCTAAATTTCTCTTTCCATTTAATTACGGCGGGAGAAGTAATGTGTTTGGCAGATGACATGGTCCTTAATGACTCGTATAAACGTGTTTTTCGACTGGCCGTTACGATGTCTGGGCTGTTGGCAATGATCCGCGCGAATTTGAACCAAAGGTCAATTCTGTTTTCTGAATTCTTATAGGCACTTGATTGATTATGTTTTGTTGCGCCTGGTTTGTCAATTTAGTAAAAGCAATTTTAATTTAGCTTCTTGCCATTCATTACTGTTGATTCTTCTTAGTCTATAAGTAACTTTTAATTCATGGAACTTCACATAGGAAAGCGCGTAGTTTTCTATTGATCTGTGCTTCATGTTCAGAGATGTAGAAGAAGAAAATACCTACATATAATTAAGATGTTTTAAAACTACATCATAATTATAAAATCGATGTTCTTAAAGATAATTTCTGAGATCTAAACGTCTTGTGTCGTCTTCTCAATGTAAACGTTTTGTATCCCCTACATCAACATCAATCTACACCTTTCCATCCCGCGTTCTGATAGATTTAGCATCAATATCGTAAGATCAGTTTACGCAAATTGTTCACCTAGACGCTTCTGTAATTTGAATTCGAGATTACTCTGCTTGTGTTTTATAAGTGGAGCTTCAGTGAGAGCGATTAACTAAGCGTTTCTGTAGCGGATTGCATCAATGAAACTGAAGGCAAGAGCCGTAAATTAGTACGTCTAGATTTCGTTTGATTGTATTTATTACTTTTGGTCTCACTTTCCGGGCTCGAAAGTTCAGTTTATTGATATCATTTTACCAATCGAATTTGCTGCAGCTGTGTTTAAAAAGAATCGCAATACAGGACAGCCTTGCGACCATCATCCTGTACGTAGAAGCTCGAGGGCATTACTTTTTCATAATCATCTGCCTAGCCTTTACCAACTATGTGGGGGTCGGCTTCCAGATGTTCAGCTGCATCCGGTTGGACTGGAACTTCCAGTCCAACAGCTGAGTATCAGTATTTTACATAGAGAGACTGCCTATCGTACTTACCTCCACAACCCAGAAACAGGGTAATACCGATACCCCATCGTAAGACTAGTTGTCAGACTTTAGAGCTTCTGACGAATAGTAACGACTGTCAAAGATCCACAAATTACAGCCGGGATTAACGGATTTACGTGCTTTCCAAGACATAGAGGAAACTCGCTATGACAGATGGTCACCTATCCACAGACCAACCCTGGCAAGCGCGAATTAACCCGGAAGATCGACCTGTGCGGCTGTAGTTATTTAGCCACGAGCATTATTCTTGTTATTACTCCCGCTCGAATAGCTACCCCACGTTACCACCTAACTCACATACAGAACCCACAATCAAATACTCTCAATTCCTGAATTAAAACATACAATTGTGCCGTAAGATATCGCCGGCCGTCTCTCTGTCCATCCATCCAACAATTTATAGTGGCCGGAGCCAATCTTTACGACGACACAATCGTGTTAAGTATAAAAAAGGTATGCGAAAGTCTCTTTTGAAGTAAGTGCGAAACTAGTTTTGATCCAGTTTGTTGTAAAGATAGCATTCATTAGCTGTTGGTGATTGAAAGTAGTGTGGTTGGGAGGGTTAGTAAAAATGTGACTCTCGGTTCGATGACTACTTTTGATATGTTATGTTTTGGCTAAGCTACTGACTAGTTAACAGCACCAATGTTATTTAGTCCATCAGTTGAGTCATGAAAAATAATGGACACGACCGTTGTTAGAATGTCAAACTGAGGCCTTACCACGAGCTCTTAACGCGATCCAATTTAGGCTGTGTGAAAGAGACAGAGCTATACAAGTCGTCTAGCGCCAACTCTTTCCCACAGCCTTAACTGGATCGCGTTAAGAGTTCATGGTAGGCCACCTGGTGGAATAATTAGATTTTTCCAGTGGACTAACCTATTCTTAGCATATCGAAACAAATGCTTGATAGTAACACGATTTTTCACAGCAAAATCGTGTTTATGCGAGGTCTTAAATTAAGAAAATATCAGCCGTCACTATAAAGATATGCCTAACAATTTGGTGAAATACAGGCATGTTTTCTATACATTTTTTTTTTTAATAGAAATTAGAAAGTTCTCATAAATAAAATAACATAGGTCTCGCCGCAGGAGCATCAAGTCTCTCGCTTTTTTCATCCAGTCACTGCCAGCTATCTCCTTCAAGTCATCGGTCCATCTTTCCGGGGGAGGCCGTCCCAATTCCTATTGTGTTATTTGAACAGATTTACATACACCAGTGCTGATAAATTCAAGTCAATTAATTCCAGTAGGCTAAAAATCTTATAACCTTATAGGTAAGTATCCACAAGATATCGTCATAGCTATGCGACTATAAATGTATCTACTTGTTAACGATTCGATTCAGTGGCGCCGGCGCATACATTTGCGCAATTACAGGCCACTCCAGATGAAATGTCACCAATTGTGCATTCCGACGGTACTTTATTTGATCCTGTTTGTATTGATGCGGTTTCTTCTGCGTTATTTTTTTTTTGTGTCATTGATCTTGGAGGCTTTATGTCAAGAGATTGATTGCAGAGCTAATTTAAAATGTAATTTGGTAGATACACTGGATGCTGCTACTGGATCAATGTAAAAAGCTTTATTGCAAAATTGACATTGTCACTTTTTTTTAATTAGACTGCTCTGTTCCATTTCTAGCACTGAGTTCCAATCTTTAGCCATGCTTTCGATAGATATTTTTATAAAAGCGTTTAGTGTGAATTAATGGCATTAAGCAATACGCCTAAATGTCCGATTTTCAGCATTTAATGAACAATAAAACAAAATCTTTCAGCCCCGGACACGAACACTATTGACAAACATAAACTCCAAATTCAATTACGAACAGTATCAACGAACAAGCCAGGGTTGCCAAGTAAACAAAAGTAAAACAAACCCCTGTATTTGTTGACGTTGTTAGTGGTCAAATAGCAAAAATAGACGTAACGAACCCGTAATCCGATTCCGAGTGGTCAGTTCTGTAAAGTTTCGATCGGCAATCAACTGTGCTAACAGATCTATTTCGTGGGCAAACAAGCGGGGCAACCCTACGCACACGAGGGTTGCTTGATTTTTGGCGTGAGTGTGTGTGTGTGTAGATGTTATAAGATTTATTTGGGACGAATCTATTTTCAATTACTGGCATTTGTGAAATGTCAAAGACATAAAAAAGTGGTGCTACAGTCCCAGTTGCAAGACAAAATAACTATGAGAGTAATGTAGGTGCCCATTCCAAAGCGGAGTATAAAGAAATAATTATTTCAAACAGGTAACTAAGTTTTTTAGTGTTTGAATGAATTATGATTATAATTTAGGTACTGTCTTGAGACTTACGTTTGTAAAACAATAAGTAATTTGGTTAAAATATTTTTTTCGGATTGTCAGGTTTAGATAGATACGTAATCTAAATAAATATTGCTATACATATGTAACTAGATATTAAATAAAATTGATTAAGTCTTTGTTACTTTTGTTTTGATTTCTGTTGGTAAATTCTGTTTTTAGTAGCTACCAGTTGAGTAAAAAAACTTTTTTTTTATTTCATTGACTTTTTGTCACCGACTTTCGAAAGAAAAGTTTTTTTGTAGGTTATTTTGAACTTTTTTGTGGGTGTTGTGAAGTCGGTTACATTTTATTTTGAAAAAGTTTTTTATTTTATCCTTTTCAGTTTCACTATTCAACCAAAATTATTGTCAAATACATAATTTTCTTACATGTGCACTAAAATTTTGAAATTCGTAGCACCGGTAATAACAACGCCCATGTATGTATGTATGTACTATGTACATAATGAGCTAAAAACAAAAACTACTGCACCAAAGTGAATGAAAAATGTTATGGGACCAAATGGCAGATCTGTATCGAACAAAAAAAGAATAATCGAAATCGGACCAGAAACCTCGGAGTAATCGGTGTAGACAAAGTTGAAAACTTTTTAGGTTTTTGTTGATTTTTCAAAAAGTGCTAGTCCGATTCCGATGAAATTTTAATGGGACCATTGCGGAAGTATACCTTATCCAACAAAAAAGATTTTTTCAAATCGGTTGTTAAACGACGGAGTTACGCCCGAACAAACATAAAAAAAAAAATACAAACATCCGAATTGAGAATCTCCTCCTTTTGGAAGTCGGTTAAAAATCCTAACTGATACAAAACAATTTGAAGCTAAGGACGCTTGATTTTGTAACAGACAATTTAAACTAGTAAATAACGGATTGAACAACTGGCTCATAACAAAATAAATCTTCAAGAATATTCAGAGTTTGCTTGATGTCTTGTTTTGCAAAGTTGACAAAAACGAAGCATATATTATGTTCTGCTAACTTACATTATTAACTTACTACCAACTTAAGCCATATCAAAAAGCGATTCCCGCACTGCTCTAAAAACGAAAAATTAACATAACAAAAACGTACCGTCTTATCCTTCATACCATGCAATTAATTCCACAAACAAAATGTCTGCCGAAAAACTGACATGAGCTTCCCGAAAATAAATAATCCACTAAAGAATACATTACTATTCATCGGTTTCATCAAAAACGTTCTTAATCACGCAAAAAACATTTTAAAAGGGAGATGGATATATCCGTCTAATTTGCCTACGCATTGGGACTTACAATAAATCTGTCATATCATATGGCCCTTTGTGCTTTATACCTTTGTGTTGCCAGCCTAATAAAAACAATCTTTGGGCTGAATGGCGTATTTCCTGTGCATAAAATTGAGCACTAAGATCCTGCCAATTAAAGGTCTCAAGTGATGTGGGTATATAGATGTCGTAAATCAGTTTAGTCGATTTTAATTATACTAATAAGGATGTCCCTTTCAATCTTATTTTTTTAATTGTATTGTTGAATGTATGGGCTGTAAGAGCCGCAATCTAGATTATTAATCGAGATTTCTTTTAATTGCAATTCGTGGGGTCTGTTGTCATCTTTATTTTATAGTCGCTTTTGTTAATTTTATAGTCGCTTTTGTTAAGTGGCGTAAAATAGTTATAATAGTTATTTGTTATGCAAGGCTGCAAAGTTGATTTTTGGCGCGAGTACTTGAATTGAAAACTGAGCGAGCGAAGGATTCTAAGATTGAACCGCGAGAGAAACGAGCGGTTCAAATATAGAATCCTGAGCGATGCGAAGTTTTCAAAGGTACGAGACGCAGAAAAACTTTGCTGCCGAGTGCAACACACAACTTTTCACCTCACACAGCGAGGAAATGTAGTGGGGGCATTGACCTATACAGGGGGCGGCTCGCCTGGCAGTGTAGAAAACAATTGAATACAAGACGTGTTCGAATTTTAAACAACACTTTGTGCTCTAGAGCACAAAATGGAGTTTTGCGCTCAGATTTTGAATGAGAAATAGAATCTTTCCGAGCGGGTGAGGTGAAAAAGATTTTATTGTTTGTTTCTTTTATTCTTTATTGAACCCAATTAATGGGCAGCTAAGTGGTCATTTTGAAGAGTGATTGGATTTATGATGGGGTAAAAATGCATCAGTTTATTTATTATTTAACCTGTTTAATACGTTTTTGTTATTTATGGCTACTTTGAATTATGTTTTAACAGTTGTGTATAAAGCAACTTTAGCCAAGCAAAGGTACGTCTTTGCTGAGTAAAAAAGATTTTCACCTCACACGCTCGGAAAGATTCTATTTCTCATTCAAAATCTGAGCGCAAAACTCCATTTTGTGCTCTAGAGCACAAAGTGTTGTTTAAAATTCGAACACGTCTTGTATTCAATTGTTTTCTACACTGGCAGGCGAGCCGCCCCCACTACATTTCCTCGCTGTGAGAGGTGAAAAGTTGTGTGTTGCACTCGGCAGCAAAGTTTTTCTGCGTCTCGTACCTTTGAAAACTTCGCATCGCTCAGGATTCTATATTTGAACCGCTCGTTTCTCTCGCGGTTCAATCTTAGAATCCTTCGCTCGCTCAGTTTTCAATTCAAGTTCTCGCACCAAAAATCAACTTTGCAGCCTTGCATAGCAAATAACTATTTCTCTGTCAGTTTCAGCTACAGATCTTGGTTTTGAAATGTTTAATGCCCTGTTCTGTCTATAATAGTGTGTCTGGCACTACAAAGGTGAATAGGATTTTGTACATTGTCATTAACAGTGGAAATACATGATTGTTTCTATTGTTTATTAATATTAATAACCCTCATCACAATGCGACATTTACACGGGTTGATTTCTCGGTCGATTCAGGCTTAGCTTGCAAAAAATTAGTACGTAGTAAAAAACCAGTCGAAATTGTCATATAAACGTTCGATTTTAACCTTTAATTAGGTCACCATAAGACTGACTTTCAGACAGTTTAACTTTTAATTAAATATCAAAATAAATATTAGGGTTTCTTGTTCTTATCTATTACTAAATCCCATCATGGGGCAACAAAAACTGGTAACCCCGCACCTGGTTCTACTAAGAAAGCTATAATGTTACCATAATATAATAATGGTCATAATTGACCAAAAAGTTATCATAGAAACCCTTGCTTATGGAAATATAACACTTAAGAGTACATATATGGTCGGCAGTAAATATATTAGTTTCGCTTCAAGGAGTGTGGGTACGGAGCGAAAAATTCTGCGCTATGGGAGGGAAATGTGAATGTGGGTTGGCATTGGTGGGTTCCGTATGATTAAAACAAAGTTTCCATCGAGTCTGGTGGTCGATACATTGTTGGTTTTTTCTCAGAAGGTCCACGTTTGGAGCACAATCTATCATCTTTCATGTATCCATCTGTCTAAACATAAATTATAAACTTAAAGAGTTTGTTTGTTTGAACGCGTTAAAGAAAGTTTTTCCGCATCATTTCACGGATTTTCCCCAGGCCAATTTAAAAGAAAAACCCTGTAAATCATAGCTATGTAAAAAAAAGTGGAAATAATAAAAAAAATGCAGTACTATTTTCCTTGAACAGCAGTATTTCTCTGTTTCCCAAGAACAATTTAACAACAACAACACAAACGGGCCCCTAATACAAACCAGCATACAATAAAATTATGTCTAATATCGTTATAATAGCACTAATAGATAATGTTAGCACAAATTCATTGATAATTGCACTTCTCGTCATCTTTCTACCATATCGGCCATGACGGGTAATTACTGGCAACATTAGAATATTTTTTTAAATATTTTATATGAAAAAGGGGAGAATGAGTACGTACGGTTAGAGGAATACGCATATTTTTACGGTTTAAGACATTTATTTCTCAAAAAGAATACAATTCACTTAATATGAGAAATACAAGCGAAACTTAAAACTAGATAAAAGAATTACTTGAAGAACTTGTGGGTAAGCAAACCAATAAGTATTCACATACTAAATAATTTTGTGGGTAAATGGAAAAACTTAGTGAACTATTACATAATTATTGTTATCTCAAAGGAAAGTCCATAGCAATTTCTGATTCTATTTAGCATTTTTATTTTTAAGCATTGTAAATACGGGACTTTTTTTTTTGTGGTTAATTCATCAAATGAGTCCTCCCACCCAGGGCGGGACGGGAGGGACTGCCAGACTTGTACTGACTAAAATCCACAATGTCCTTCAATAGCGCTTTACCACAGATTCTGTGGCTTTATGTTCCGGGATTACGGTAGCTGTAAGTCCCGCAAGCCGCAGGTTTTGGCCCTCTAAGGGAGTCCCCGTCATAGATACGAGACTAGCATGGCTTTGGTTCTAGAGAATATCGTACTACCTCTTTGGTCTATGGTTGGTTGGTCTCATGGTCGAGTGCGACTGCTGACTGTGGGGCCTGGGTTTGATTCTCGTGCTGAAAAAAAAGTGCAATTCGGTTTTTTCATAAGAATTTCTCAGTAACTAGCAGCCCAGAGTTTGGAAGTTGGCGGTATGATACCCGAAAAAAAAATCCTATCGCCTAAGTATTCTCTCGCTATTTCTTTATAAAAATATTTTTTCCTTTTCTTAGTAGAGTAGTCAAAGTAGGGCTTCGATTGCTAACCCAAGCAAAATTTTATTGAAAATTTATAAATTTTCAATAAAATTTTGCTTGGGTTAGTTTCTACCAAACCACAACTAAAGTTCTTTGTTTTACAAATTTTCTCTCACCAAAATTGTCTCATCATTCTAAAACTACAAGTTAATCCGACACACTGCAGACACACACGACAATGATCGCGCAAATCTAAATAATTCCTTTGTCGCAGCATCCCTTATCATAAATTATCCGTTAGCGAACTCCCGGCACCCTCTAGCGTCACTTCCTGTTCTAACCGGAAGCAGGCAGCCGCCATTTTGGCGAGCACGCGGCAGGAAGCAGGCGCACGCGCATCTCCGTCGTTACTTCCGTTTTGTCTATGACTTTGGGATTTTAGAGAAAATATTTTGAAAATTGGAAGTGTTGACCGGGTCAGTGATGGGTTGAGTGATATTTATGATTGTCGATTTTATAGTCGATTTAGAGTTGTTGTGTTGTGATAGCTTATAGATACGCGTTATATATAGGTTTCTTTGAGTCAAAGCTATCTCGATAGAGTAACTATATTACTAGCAACTTGAAATGTCATATTTAATTATTTTTTTTTATCTTCATCAACCTACCCCAATCTGTCAAATTATCTCAATCGAACATGATCCTTCTAGTAGGTATTGTCATAACATTGAAAATCTAGTAGTAGCTTGAAGTGCTCGCGTCTGTACTTTAATATCTCCTTATTTATGTCTGATTTCTTTTCCGTACCCAAAACATCCGTTGTATTTCTTTATTTACTTACATAAATGGAAATAAATGTTTCCGAGATCAGCTAAATACCTCAACTTACTGGCTGTACACGGTGTTCATTTTTTTTCCGATTAACAAGGAAAATGGAAACCAGGATTCCATTTTACAACAGCGTGAGGTGTGGGAATCCATCGATTTTATGTGAATCACGTTACTCATGATAAGCTGTATATGGTGTTAGACCACAGTGTATAGGTATCCAGTAGACTAATTTTCTTTGACTGTACCAAAATGGGGGTTATGCGATCGACGTATTATTTTTTTCAGTTGACAAACCACAATGAAAATTGGCCAAAAAGTGAAAGTAGGCATCATGCAATTTAATCTATGGTGGTTTGAATTTTTTTGCATTGTGCATAAGGGTTGAACCATATCTGGCAGCACGGAATCGCGTTTTTCCGTTGCCTTTTCTCTTTCTGTCGCTTAGAACTGCCATTTGCTAGACCGAGACAATGCGACAGCAGCCGGCCGCCTCACGGATTCCGCCGCGTGCTATCGCATTATGCATTCTGTCTCGGTCTAGCAAATGGCAGTTCTAAGCGACAGAAAGAGAAAGGGCGACGGAAAAAGGCGATTCCGTGCTGCCAGATGTGGTGTAGCCCTAACTGTATTCCTAGTGCGAAGTGGGCATGTCACGACGAAATCAAACCAATGAGGCTACTTTTATAAAACCAAACGTAAATGTTGTCAATGTTGTTTTATTGTTTTATAAACCACTGCTGTCTCGAAGCGATATCCTCGTCTTTGTCTTACTCACAAGTAACTTATTATTATTGCCTGAAGCATGCTTAGAATTAAAAGTGTAAAGGTTTTAATAACTAATGTATATGAGATCCAGTTATGATAAATCCATTCCAAGTTTGTAAAAAGACGAGTAAAAGTGTTATTTGAACTAACTTGAAAAAAAAAATAGTTCATTTTATAATTTTCAATGATATCAATTTATTAATTTCATTTCCTCACTCTCCAGTCTTTTTCCCCACACCTTTAGGGTTAGAACAACATCTTCTTTTCTTTCATACTTTATACCAATTGAAATACTGTAAACTTAATACTGTAGCAATCTTACAAGTGACAAGTCTCATGGTCTGTTAGCATTATTAATTATCTCGTTTCCCTTATTTGACGTTTACAACGTGATCAGAAATAAAATTAGTTTCCACGTGGGACGTCATTTTAATTTAATTCCCGGGATTAGATGTGGTATGTAACCTGTCTAACTTTATATGTGTGAGTGTGAGTAACTGGGCATGAAGTTTTTTTTTTAGGTTGTATATATATACAATCAAGGAGTGGAGTTAACGTATAGGCAAACAAAGTTGAGCTCCTTGAGTTAATTATGAGTCAAGCTACACGATAACTAACAAATGCTTGCACTGACTGGACAGGTCCACTCAAATCTGTGTGGTTTTTTCCTTAAAGACCATTTCAGACACCTGCAAGGTCCTCGTTTGGCTTGAACAGTATAATGTCTGGACTATACAAAAAAACACAACAAGCTCCTCAGCTTTGTTAGATAAAATATCTACCAAACTTGGCTCCATGTTCGACGTCCACAATTAATAAGCAATCATTCAATGGTGGAGATTTACCAGAATAACTGAATCAACATCAATTCATAGCGAATAACGTTGCGGTCATTATGAAGATCGACGTCGGACGCAGTCTAACAACCCATCAATTCTGACCGGGTAGGGTGCATAGCTGTGTGGTGGATAGAAGGACAATCTTGCTACTTATTTTTATGTGTTGGCGTTACGCGAGTTGGCTACTGCGCTCCATGTCGCGCGTGCGCTTACCGCACGAATCTAATATTTTACCTCCTACAAGTAGGTTTTTCGGGTCTAGATGTTTGCGTATGTGAGTTTCAATGTGTGTTAACGCACCCACGTTACAGGAGAAATTCCTATTGTAGAGGAATATTCAAAAGAAAAGAAAAGAAAAATCGACGACCGCAAGACTAGTTGGGACAGACTGGATGGCGAAAGCGGAGAATAGGTGAATTAAATAAAAGAATGCTGTGCTGAACCCAACAGACTCGAACAGACCAGGTAGCCTACAATGGCGTCCTCCTCCTTTCCTCCATTATCTCTCTCTATTCCTCCTCCTCCTCCTCGCGTCGTATTCCTCAATACTGAGAGCTTGACAATGCTTCGCCATTTGTTTATTTCCTTGGCAGAATGAAGAGCATCGTAAAGTTTCGTGTCCAGGGAAGAGCGAATTTGGTCCAACCATCTAAAGTGGACTGCGACCCCTCGGACGCTTGCCATCAACCTTGCCAGTAACCAACAATTGTTCAAGGTTGTGACTATCTTTTCTCGCGATGTGACCGAAAACCTCCAGGATTCTTTGAAGACAGTTGGTAGAAAGTTTGGTTTGGATCTTAAGGTCGCGGAGAATGAACTCATTGGAGCGGAATGCAGTCCAGGGTATCTGCAACATTTTTCTCCAGCACCACATTTCAAAAGCATCGATGCGATCGCGATCGGCTTTCTTGAGAGTCCATGTCTCTGACCCGTAACTGAATATGGAGAACACCTAGGATTTCACCAGTTTTATTTTGGTTTTCCGAGAGATGTTACGGTCTTTCCATATTCGTTGCAGCTGGGACATCGCAGTTTTGGCCATCCCTATACGTCATCTAATCTCCTTTTTGCAAGAGCCTGTATTATTAACAATGGCGTCTTGAAGCGGTAGTAATTTCACTGTAGGAACGAGGTGGCGCTAGACGAGTTGTATAGCTTTATCTCTTTCTCACACTGGAATTACTTCTGCTTTAAGAAGTCATAGTAATCTTTGCTGAAACTTTCAGTCACTTTAGAGGATCCAGTTAGTAGTCCAATATCAATCATACAATGTATGTTATCCTATTTTTTAATATAAATTGACAATTTTATCCCAATTTGTCAAATTATTCGTCACAATCTCAACCCTTACAAATTATGAGTCACCCCTAGATTTATCCTTGCCATTACTAAATCATGGTTCCCCTAACCAGCAGAGATAAGTCATGGTGGTGTATAGGATTACATCACAAATTGTATTTTGTGCTTAATGTGCTTGTGTTGCGTATGGAAATATAATCTCATGCTTAGAAAGTTAGAGTGATCGGCGTTTTGGAAGAAAAATTGCCGACTTAAATATGTTTTGTGGCTTAGAAATTGAATAGATAGTTTTAGTCTACTAATATTACATACTAATTGTTGACAGCGGCTTCTTCCGCGTCTCGAAAATTAATCCACGAAAACGTATTATCGAGATTTCCTGCAAGAACCTATCGCCCTTCCGTGCTAGAACTTAACGAATAGTATTGAAATTCTTTAAAATTTCTGATATTGAAATTGTTCAAAATGAGTACACTCGTTCTCGCTCGACGTGATTGAGCAACAAACATCCATCCATTCATGATCATCATCTGCCTAGCTTTTCCCCAACTATTCGTATATTGGGGTCGGATTTCAATCGAACCAGATACCGCTCGCTGGATATCGGTATTTTACATGGAGCGACTGCCTATCGGACTTCTACAACCAAGTAACTGGGTAATGCGATACCTCATAGTAAAACTGGTTGTCAGACTGCAGAGTTTCTGACTGCGCGCCTTAACCCGGAAGATCGGCCTGTGCGGCTGTAATTATTTAGCCACGAGCTCATACATACATCCATCCATCCATTCATAATAACACTTTTAATCCTATATGTACCTACATACTATGTTTATTCTCCTACCACTCAATTGAGAAGACACATAGACAATTGTTCGAAGTGGTCCTTGTGGGCGACTGGCTGATTACACTCGTGCGCAATTGTCATCTTGACCAATGAATGTCTGTCTATGATACCTACCTACATGCGTACTCGTATGGAGATATAGATAAGTAAGTACCAAGTGAAAAACTATATTGAAAATATATTGGTGCATTAATTTTAAAGGAACCGTTTTAAACAGGCGTTGTAGATAATTATGTGGTATACTGTAGATGGTAATAGTATACAGGTTAGGAGATTTTGGTCAATTTTAAGGATCATGCCTTGTCTTTAATTAACCGAGCCTGAGTAGTTCGACCAAACGAGAAACCCATTTTACTAATGTATTGTTATCATTTATATTTTCGATAATTTTGCAGAACCGTTACACGAGTATTTTCTGTTACCATAGGTTGACTTATAAAAGAGCCCACGATATTAGCACACACCTTAACCTTTTGTGTAATAAATTTTACTCCTGCAAAAACCAAATTGAAAGAAAATTAATTTCTGTAAGATAAATCGATAGATAAAAAACACTTCTACTTGTCTAAATAAATTACAAGATATCAAGTAATAGGCACTACCCTTGACTTACAAAACCCAATCACTCATTCCGTGCCTATTCCCCATTAAGGTGCCTTGGTGTCCCATGACCGTAAACCATGTAATCTAAGTAAAACCACCATAAAACCATGGCTCGGACACTTTGCTTGTGAATAGAATACAATTACCGAAGGGGAAAGGGGACAGTATGGTGCCACCATATATTATAAAATATCTAGATTCCGTGTTTGAAACAAAAAGTAACGTTATAAGGAAGCCACTTTAAAAAAATGTTATGGGATAATCCTGCCAAACGCTGTCCTTATAGCTACTGCAAAGTCAGAAATAACAATGACAACTACTAGAAAAGCGTCTAGGCGAATACTGGAATAGTTATTTGTTATGCAAGGCTGCAAAGTTGATTTTTGGCGCGAGTACTTGAATTGAAAACTGAGCGAGCGAAGGATTCTAAGATTGAACCGCGAGAGAAACGAGCGGTTCAAATATAGAATCCTGAGCGATGCGAAGTTTTCAAAGGTACGAGACGCAGAAAAACTTTGCTGCCGAGTGCAACACACAACTTTTCACCTCACACAGCGAGGAAATGAAGTGGGGTCATTGACCTATACTGGGGGCGGCTCGCCTGTCAGTGTAGAAAACAATTGAATACAAGACGTGTTCGAATTTTAAACAACACTTTGTGCTCTAGAGCACAAAATGGAGTTTTGCGCTCAGATTTTGAATGAGAAATAGAATCTTTCCGAGCGGGTGAGGTGAAAAATGAATTTACCGTTGCAGCTAAATAAATCATAAAAATGTAGTGGAGGAGTAGGAAAAAACATTCCAACATCGCCTACGTGAGTTTAGTATATCGTCCACCTTGCTATGTGGTCTAAATATATACCATAGCGCACAATTCCTCAAATTGTTACAAAAAAAAACAATCCATCGACACAGCTCATCTTCCCTCGCCACAAATAAAAGAAAAAAAAAAACACGGAATGCCGCGAAAACGGAAAAATGGCGTTCCGTACATTGGCGCCAAATTAAACCGGGTTCTGTATCCTATCGCGCTTTGATCTCCGCGCACAGGAGTGTTTGCGCAGCGCTGTCTGTCTGTTTGTCCCTTGCGCGTTGAATGGAGCTCATGAATGGGCGTCGGGAGCTCTTTCAATAGTAGATTTATATCGGTGAGGATGGCAACACAGCGCGGCAATTTGTGGGTAGAAGATACTGTGATAAAGTACGATGTGGAGTGATGTATGGAAGTATAATATCGACGCTTGAAAGGCAAAAATTACCAAGCGACATGTAGCCAACTTTACAGGAGAGCATTTTAAAGTTTTTATTTTTGGAAAAAAAATCGTATAAAATCACCTATTTGTCATAATTACGTAATTCCAACGAATTTAAAATAAACCTTACAGGCTTAATAAACTGGCATTTAAAGATTATGGATTTTCTCATTAGTTTATGAAATAATGTCGGTTGGTAATAATTTTTATCAAAATCACAAACAGGTAAAAGTTACTTACCGACATCAAAATTTCATGGTAAAACAAGCAAAATTAACTAAACCCGATTATTTTATTATTGTGTTTGAAGAAAAATGACTCATCCTGAATTGGCGCATGTTTAACTTACAAGTAAAATGATCTGAATAGAAAACAAATATACTTTTCTACCAGGCAATTTTAACCATGGTACAAATTAAACAAGGTTAGTGTAGGGTTTTTTTTGAATAAGTAACAATAAATTTAGGTTTTAATACACATAATCAAAAACTTTTGGTGTAAGGTTTTCGTCACCATCATCGCAGTTTTCAATGTTTCACTGGATTTGACACGTGTCAACTCACGCACCGTATTCTGCAATTCGAAATTATTGATTTGAAAAAAAATAGCATTATTTCAAAGAAAAAACGGTTAACTTGTTTCGAATACAGTCGTTGCCTTGAAGATTTATCAGTTTTTTTTTTTTAAATTAGATGTTTTCCTTTATTTTGCCTTATATGATTACTTCCCAGAATTTGATTCTTATTAGGAACGCTATAGAATAGTGTAATAGTACAGGATCTAAAAGCCAATCATGCAATTTTAGTCAAAATCAGCCTCGAGACTCCTTTCAACGTTATTCGATATTCGTCATAGTTTCGTATATGGCCATCCACGCCCAGTTAAAAAATCATTCCGTATATCGCAATCAAATTCATCATCATCATATCAGTCGTAGGACGTCCACTGCTGTACATAGGCCTCCCCCATAGATTTCCAATAGGACCGGTTGGAAGCTGCTTGAAGCCAGCGCGATCCTGTGATTTCATCAGATCGTCTGTCCACCTTGCAGCGTTGCCTTGGTTCGTGGTCTCCATTCGAGAAAC
Source organism: Agrotis clavis (assembly GCA_954870645.1). Classification (NCBI taxonomy): domain Eukaryota; kingdom Metazoa; phylum Arthropoda; class Insecta; order Lepidoptera; family Noctuidae; genus Agrotis; species Agrotis clavis. Next base: position 5,357,010 of record OX940939.1, on the reverse strand, counting down.
TTGCAGCCTCATCAGTCATCAGTTCTGCGTGCTATGTGGTCTGCCTACTCCTCAGGTTTGCTGGGCTATGTCGGCAACTTTAGTTCGTCTACGAATCTTTTCATTGCTGATTCGATCACGCAGAGGGACTCCGAGAATAGCCCTCTCCACAGCTCGTTGGGCTACCTTGAGCTTACTAATGAGGCCTGTAGAAAGAGACCACGTTTCGGCGCCATAAGTCGTCACACATTTGCCGAAAACTTTGAAGCATTGAGGTATTCCGACGAGGAAACGTTACGCAGTTTCCCGAACGCTACTTGGCCATATTGAATTCGGCGGTTGACCTCTTTTTTGAAGTAGCGATATCTTTGAAAAGGGCATAAGACAAGGAGACGTGATATCATACAAACGTGATAAGTTGTTGACTCGTATGTCTACTTGGAACAAACCGTCAGATTAGGTAGGTCTATTACCTCCTCACTTCTGTATGCAACGACGATATAATACTAGACTCGTAATAACAGGCAACCGATGTCTGTCAACACATTAGGCAAAAAAGTCTTATATTCGTCTCATTTCGACCAATCCTGTGAGCCGTAAACATACGTTGAGACAGAACAGACCTTGAGTTAGCCAATCACAACGCAGTACCCCGTCCCCCTCGCTTACGTAGTACCTCAGCGAGTTGACAGAATAATTTTCGTTCCTTAGATCGTGCATGCGTAGTCTAGTATTATATCGTCGTTGTCTGTATGATATCACGTGTCCTTGTCTTATGCCCTTTTCAAAGACAGAGCTTTCCAACTCTGCGCCTGTACTCGGGCTGACATATTATTATTGTTCAAGCACCTAAACACTAAGACCGAAAGGATAAAATCCGGAACATGGATATTCGGCGAAGAACCAGAGTCACCGACATAGCTCATAAAATTTGCAAGTTGAAGTGGCAATGGGCAGGCCACATCGCTCGTAGAACTGACAACCGATGGGGAAGAAAAGTTCTCGAGTGCCGACTACGGACCGGAAGACGCAGCGTAGGCAGGCCTCCCACTAGGTGGACCGACGACATCGTGAGGGTCGCGTGCAACCGATGGATGCAAGTCGCAAATTGTCGTTCGGCATGGCGGTCTAAGGGGGAGGCCCTTGTTCAGCAGTGGACGTCTTTCGGCTGATGATGATGATGACCTAAACAGTTGACCCTTCACCACAGAGCAGTGGTGGTCCAGTAGTATTGGTCCCGACTTACGAATTGTAGGTCGTGGGTTCGAACCCCGCCAGGCGCATTACTTTGTGTAATTTATTTCATCACCACTGCTCTCAACTCGTGAGGTAACCGGCATGTCCTAGAACCAAAAATTCGAAGACATGTGACATCTACTAACACGCTGGGCCCGCGTGGTGGATTATGGCCCATTCCCTCTCACAGAGAGGAGGCCTGTGTCCCAGCAGTGGGAACATCATAGGTTGATGATGATGACCTAAACACTTCGACATACCGATAGTCAATACTACATCGTTGGAGAGATTCAAAAACTGCCCTTTTCCCCACGTCTCCACCAATTTTAAGGCTTTCTCATAGTCCACAAACGCTTCACTTAAGGGCAAGTTATACTCTCCGGTCTTCTGTATAACTTTCCGCAGCGTGTGTTTGTGGTTTATGGTATCCTTTTCGGAAACCGGCTTTTTTGGAGGGCTGGAAGTCATCAAACCTGCGGTTGAGACGGTTCGCGATGATGTTCCCTCGAAAACAACTTATAAACATGGCTGAAGAGCGAGATAGATCTGTAATTTCTTAATAAGGTGTTGTCACCCTTCTTAAAGAATAGAACCACCAATTTCCACCCGCTTTCAAAAGCTCTGAAGTGATTCCATCTTCACCCGGCGCCTTATTGTTTTCAGCTGATTAAGGGCTATCCTAATTTCGTAAAGGCTGATGCCCTGGATGTCTTCAATGTAGTGTCGGGTTAGCTTGGCTCTGTGGCCACGCTGCTAACAGGTTGACAGCCGAAACGTATAGCTGTGCATAAAACTTTTCGACTTCCTTCAATACCTCTGCTTTCTTTGCATCTTCTCGTTTCAGCTTTGTCAGCTGGCTTTGCCCAATAGATACATCTCAATAGATCTCTCTTTAATGTGGTAATTAGTATTAAAGAGGCGTTTATCGTGCCGCAAGGCTTTTGAAGTCTATTGATCTGCCTATATGACTCGGCGTCACCGAAAATCTGCAGTCTATAAATAAGCGTCGATCAGTCATGAGGTTGAGGGTGTGATTGGAAAGTTTCTGAGGTCTATTTGCACGGCAGGGTCGAAAAACTTAGAGCCTACCGTTTGGTCAGCTTCCACGAAACTGTTATTAATCTCGTCCACTACTGCAAAATTTTCGTAAAATAAATTCTTATTTAGCTACTGGGATAAAAAAAAACCAGTAGTTCGATAATGGAACGTGACAATGGAACTACTGGGATTCGGCGCAAAGTTTTAGGTGAAATTAAATCCGGTTAAATATTTTTCGAACTTATTATAGGCAATACGAGTAGGTGATACATCAATATTTCGAGCTACGCAACGTACTTAACTGCGATGCGCGCGATCACGAATTGCCTTAGCGACAGTTGAGTGAAGACTAATCAAAATTTATTTGACCAACAGCCATTAATGTTCTGCTTTACAACGCGTACTTGCGACAAAACAAAATAGGTGCAACGGGGATAAACTGATTTTTATACAAATTTCATATCGGTAATAGTTACCTAAGTGACAAAAACTGTAAAAAAAAACGGCAGGTAAAATATTACCAAACGACAAATTTTTATCTTTTTTAGGCAGGAAAAATAGTACTATATTACGTTTTAAAGCACATTGTATTTAGGAAGAAAATACTAAGTGAAAATGAATACATAACTAAGGTGTGTTAAAAAGTCTTAAATGAAGAAAAATATAAAATAATAATCAGGCAAAATTTCCTAAGCAATGCTCATACAACAGATTGCATAAAGTAAAAAATACCTAATGTTAAAACGCATTAGTTCAAGTCAAGGCAAAAGTTACTAAATGTAAAAACTTGAAATTGAATATTTACTAAGTGAAGCTTATTCATAAATCGGTAAAATTTTTGTCACTTGGTCGCCGAAATTGGTGAAAATGTGTATTTTTTTAAGTTACCAAGCGACAGCAAAAGTCTTCCTAGCGGTACGAGAGTAGGATCAATCGACGCAGAATTTTTTTCTGATTTCAATGATATATATAACTCAATATCGCCCAAAATGTCGCTTGGTAACTTTTGCCTTTCAAGCGTCGATATGTATGTGGAAATACGAAAGAAAAGATTGAGGAATGGTGGCCGAATTCTTATTACTGTTTATGAGTTAGAAGGCCCGGAACAAAATGGTTGTTTCCAATAGAAATTAAGGGAGTACTAAGTTCCGATTTATTTTTAGGGAAAAACATAAATATGGACTTCTGTAGTAGGTAGTGTAGGTTTACGTTTAAGGATTTAGTTTCGTTCAGTGGACACGTATTTACCCGACTACTCCAAAGCAATAGGACCATGTATGATTTTGACTGTTATGTTCGTTTGCCATTTTGCATGAAAGTTATGATGCGTTACATGCATTGCATACGTACGGCGAGCAATAGGTGACTCGCCGTCCGATTATGGACCATGCCCGCCTCGATGGCGCGTCGTGTTCCACGCTGCCTTAAAAAGCTGTCAGCAATCTGACGGGGCTTTCATAGAGGGCCAAGTTCCAGCCTAGGTTGTGGACTGTCCAAACTATGTGACCCTGGGACGTAAACGGCCATTGAAGAGTCACCGTGGATTTTAGTCAGTATGAGTCTGACAGTCCCTTAATTCGCTCGACTCTTAGCGAAAAGACACATTAATGATATCACCACTTTAACGCTTCCGTCACATTTGGGCGACAGTCGCGCGACAGACGCTGCTAATGCGCGGCTGTTCATATAAAATGTGAAGGAATGTGCTCCTGCCGCGCTGCAGTCGCGCTGCTTGCGACGTAATGTGAAGGCGCCCCAAAAAAAGGAGGAGATGGCATACGACCACGATTACGTAACAATTTAACACGACAATAATTTTCTTGTTTCTTACTTTTTCGAGCGTGATTCTGCAGGCGTTGGGTTTTTGAACTTTTTTTTCTCGTATCCCAACCGGCTTCCTAAGAAGTCATCAACAAACATTCATACCATATTCCCATACATTCATCATTGTCTCCGATATTTGTTGACTCATCCTCACCAGGGCTGTGACCAGGGGTGGTGGAGTGTTTATGAGGTTTCATTATTAATCGCATGGGGTTGCAAGTGGCTTAAGGCAGCACTTCAGGACTCGCCAGGTTGATTGGCTGGACTCATTTCAATTTCAAACGCCAAATGTACCTACTGGAAGAATGGATTTTACTTTTGAGAAATCTGAATTGGTGCTACTTGTTTAAGATTCTTTGTAGCTTTTACTAATTTGCAACATATTACTATTCTGTTGTCTAGTGGTGGCAAGTGTGATTGCTGAGCAAGAAGTTCTGGGCTTGATTCACAAATCAGGCTTAATGTAATTGGGTTTTTTCATCAAGAATTCATCAGTAACAGCTACCAGGTCTGGATTTGTGGCCGGCTGTTGGCAATAAGCTTTCTTTGGAAAGAAAAATTCGAACCTCGAGTAGAATTTTAACCTGAGACCTCCGGATTCAGTACATCCTACATTCTTTCTAACTGAGCCTTCGAGGTTCGCACTTACTACGTCGAATCCATTTCTAACGCTAAGGTGACGTTTCGCGCTATCTATTGCAGAGCATTTCAAGGATTACTGATACTCTAATTATTGATAAGATGGATCCAGTGCTTGTTTTAGGATAAATGGGGTATACACTGACTGGTTTTGCATCTCAAGAGGTGTACGGCAGGGCTATATAGTGTCACCTTGTCTTTTCAACCTTTCATGGATTGTCTCCACGCGTAGAACACCTAGAAACGGACTTTGTCGACGGAACAATAGATAAAATTACTGAATATGGAAAGATTTATATCGTCCTAATTAGAAAATATTGTTTCTATCGGGTTGTCCAATGTCCATATCATAGGTACTCAGTCAAAATAAAAATCGATTTGTAAAGAATAAACTTTGTCTTTTCCTGATAGATTGCAGGTATAATAAAATTGGTCAAATGGTCATACTACGCCTGCTGTAAAAGAAACAGTGTGAATACTGATAAAGTATTAATTCCTGTTAAATACCTCCCAACTTTTCTCAAACGGGTTATACATACATGAATATACAACACCGTAAATTTTCAAGGTTTACAGCAGGTCCAAAGGTTAAACTGCCTAACTTGATTGTATATCAAAATAAACAAATACCTATACAAACTAAGGTGAAACAATAACATCAACTCTGTACAAACAGTATTGTCCTGGGTGGTGATGAATTACTCAGCAGTACAGACACTTGGGGTTGAGTTGATGTCTAGACCGAATGTTTTTGTATCTAGTGTCTGTGGGTGGGTACTTTTTATAATTGTTTGTAGTGTTTTTTTGTTTACCTAATAATAATATTACCTATAAGGTAAACAATAGGATAGTTGACTGAAGAAATCTAATAATCATAAATAATCTAACTGATGGATTAATACTGTGAACTGTCAGACTCGTACTGACCAAAATCCACGTTGTCCTTCAATAGCCTTTTACGTTCCGGGGTCACGGTAATGAGATAAGTCCCGCGACCCCGGCAGGCTTTGGCCCTCTTGGCCCCGTCATTAAGCTGGCGCTCTTTGAGGCGCGCGTGGAACACAACGCGCCGTCGACCCCCCGCATTGTCCATGGTCGGACAGCGAGTTGCCCTTTACTCGCCGCCCGCATGCCCGCGCCTACAATGGCCGGAGATCGTCTTGCGACGTCCGTCGCCGTGGGCGTCCACTGCTGCGGCTGGGGCGGAGGGAGGACGTTGTCCTCTCCCTCACGCGGCCCGCCTCCTCCTTCGCGAGCATGACTGCTTCGCAAACGTCATAAGCAAGTACAGATTTGTTTGTTTTCCGATATCTTAACCACTTTCGAATTTTGATGTGTTATATCTTTGTAATATGCATATTTGACATAACAAATGAAAAAATACGTTATTTCTCAAAACTAGCTGACAGGCCAATTAATTTGCAATTTATTTGGGGTTTCAACATGCCTATTGAGTTCTTATCTGGCAAAGAGCGTTTCCGTAACCAAAACTCGAACTTGGCCTTGGCAACATATGAACATATTTGATATTATCGTATTACGTTTTTATGTCAGAGTCACAAGCCTTCGAGTGGTATCCTCGGATCATCCGGATAGCCATAACCTTCAGGCTTGCGACCAACTAGAGCAGGTCGCCATTTAGTGGTCCCGTCCGAATGCTCAGGGCCCACACTGGGGCCCCGGCCATGGACCGCATGACACCGGCGTACAGCCTCCGGCAGGAGGCGTTTGGCCCGCTGCGATTGGGCAGGATTCGCCTGAGGGCGGCTGCTGCCCGGTTCAGCTTTGGAGCCAAACACAGGAAATGCTCCCTGAAGTTCCACCGGCTATCGAGGACGAGTCCCAGGTACTTCATCGTCCTCCTGACGCCGATGCGAACCCCCTCCACCGTTATGTGGGACGAGTCACAGGAACCCTTATGCGCGAGTTAAACTCGCACCAGTGGGCATTTTTTCCGACATCTAGGTATGGTAACGTCCGTCATTAATTACTTAGTATTTTAAGGCTGAAACACATTAACACTAATTACAGCAGTGGCTACGTTCACACGCTATTAAATCTAAATTTATTCGATGATCTAGATTCTGGTATTGATAGATGGTTTCGGAAAATTCGTGATACTAGGTACATATTATTGCAATTTGATGTAATGACATAGACACTAGCGCCGCGTCAAACGAAGTTTAGTCGTGGCGCGGACTCTATTACAAAATTAAACGTCAAAATCGTAAATCTGTTTTAACTCAGCTGATAAGTAAGTAAAAAAATATTATTTACATCCCAAACTGCTACATAGTAGAGCTCATAATTATATAAATGAACCCCACTACCCTTTTCGCCAGTTTACAGCATGCAATGTACTTTTTTATGTGTATGCATGCGCTTTTGTTGTCGTTTCGTGACAGTACATTGAAATTAATTGGTTACTGGACGAAAATACTCGTAAATATGGCGGAGTGATTAAACATCATTTATACTTAGTGCGTTATTTATTTGGCACTTCGATGACATTGCCCGTTGTTAGATATTTTTAAAATTAAGATCGCAGTATGTATAACTAGAGTCCTAGAGTTTTTAATGCAATGTCATTACACCAGCGCCGCGTTATACTTAGTCAATGGTGTTCCTGCATGTACGCTTTGAAAAGTTGGATATTATGCAAGTCACTGGAGAGCTCATGAAAGAGCAACTATGCCAAAGCTCTCAAAAATGCTCTCAAGACACCCACGAATGTGGCGGAAATCGGCAAGATGGCTGTTTGTCATAGAAGATAGAATACTCTTTAATTATTATGGACACCATACGTTCATCATCACTGTTTTTCAATATTTTACTCAAAAAATGGTTGCTCCATAAGATCATAAAATGTCCTTATTCCGTGTCCGAAACAAAATTAACGTAACGTTTTATGTGAAGCTACGTTTTATAAATATGTGAGAGTCAGCGCCACGCACGCATTCAAATGTTTTCCTTGGAGTTGTTCACTTGTTTTGATAATTTTTCTTGCGTATTTTTGGCTTTTCTCAGTGTAGTGGCCTGCTTGGAATCTGAACATTCTATAATCTAAGGTTCCTCCCTTTCTAGCGTTTTCTTGGAGACCAAGAGCAGATTTTCTTTTTTTTTTCTTCACACTAAATTCAAATGGCCATCGACACGTTTTCCCACATACAATACCTTACATATTAACACGAACATATAAACAAACATTCACTATTCAAATTTAAACCCTACCTTCTTCATGATAGAGTATGTTTTAATAATTTCCATGGATTTCCACGGCACGCCCACTGGATAATGATGGCAGTGGCACCAGTTTTTGCTCTGCAAGTGTGACAATGGTTCCATGGTGGAAAGGATGGTGGGGAGAAACTTCCCCTCTTAACATATTGTGATCTATAAGCTATAGACTTTCTTCACAACTGTATTACGATTTGAATGGGCCTTTACACTTTGCGGAAGCTAATTATTTTTAAAATAAGTAAAAATAAGAAAAACTTCGTTGACTTTGTTTATAAAGTCTGAGTGTATATGAGTTAATGTTTGTAAGAGCATCCACGATGCAGAAGAAATTCATACTTGCATCGTTTAAAATAGATATACCTACTTACTTTTATACGTTGTTTTATACGTTGGAAGTCCAGTCTATTTTGGATAATCTCGTGGTACGTCCAATAGTTTTTATTTTATTTAACAGCTTTCTTCATACGTCCCTAGAAATCCATAGCTTAAGCTCACATTGGGCGTGTGAGCTAGAGCCTAGAAAAACGCAGTTCAGTTGCCTTTGGCGAATAATAATAATAATAATAATATTCCACAACTATCACACAACGCCATCTAGTCCCAAGCTAAGCAGAGCTTGTGTTATGGGTACTAGACAACTGATAAACATACTTATATATATTTCTAAATACATACATATTATAGAATGCATTACCTACATGTAAATTAATTCACGGACATCACAGCTAGACCAAAAATGCATTACCTACATGTTATGCACGGAAAGTCAACGTGTTAAAGTGGTTTCGTGATGTCAATGAAGCTGAAAAAGTTTGAATGTCATTGGAAAGATAGCTGAATTCTTTAAATTTCAAGCATGCAACAGGATGCACAGTCACATCTTTGGGATGCTTTAAAACAGCGTCCATCTACGGCGATGCTAAAACGTAGGTTGGCATAGTATCCGCTTTACCTTGAAAGTTCATCACCGCTATTTACCATGGTAACTAGTAAATATTTCTACCAATTCATGAATTTTTGGGTATTTATAAGGTACAGAAAGAAAGAACATTTTAATACACGGATTTTCCTTACATCCTTTTTTACCCACCTGCTAAGGAAGGGTTATATTGTTACACCCGTTCTTCTCCATAGAGATCTACACATTAGAATGGGCACCTACGGTACTTTCACAGTTATTATGTCTTGTGACAATTTTTATTACTACACACATCAAAAGTGTCTAGGGATCAACATATATTTTTGCAATAACTTTTCTCCTGATTGATATTAATTAAAATGTTCTTTAAGGATTCATCAAATAAAGTGTTATCGTTTGTCACAGTAACGATAAACCAAGTCACCTTTGCATTCATAAAGAAATTTGCCATTTTCCTAATTAAGGGATTTTTGACATTTGAACCACTAACATTAAAGTTCGAAAAAAAGACTGAAATAACAGTTTTCTTTAAAATTTGATTGGGTAACTTAAACAATTAATAATCCGTGTTTCTACCGCGAACACTAACAACACAAGAACATCGGTTTGGCATACTCAAAATGAGTTCATCCAAATCACGCTGTGGAATGTCCGCCCATGTTCGTTGCAACAACAAAAAAAGGTCTTCTTGCGACTGGATACCCTCCATATTCGGCAGAGCTCTTCTCTGTAGCATATCCCATGCATGCTCAATCGGGTTCAAGTCTGGCGACTGAGCAGGCCAGGGCAGGACATTGATGTTAGCTGCGGCGAGAGTCTGTCTTACAACTCTTGCGGTGTGCGGTCGTGCATTATCATGCATTAACCGAAATAAGGGACCGATTTGCACTTGTAGAGGAACGATGACGTCTGATACAATCGTCTCAGCATAAATTTGAGCGTTGAGGTTGCCTCTGATCCAAATCAACTCAGTTCTTCCGCCGATCCAAATACCCGCCCATACCATGATGGTTCCACCACTATAAGGATGGACTTCCTGGCAGGATTTTAATCGCTGTTGGCGTCCAGGGGTTCTCCAGTGTCGTATACGTCTTGTATCCGGTCTCATACCAAAACGAGACTCATCAGAAAAGCACACGAAACGCCATTGTTCTTCTGCCCAATTTCTGTGTTCAAGAGCCCATTGATATCGAATCCTACGATTGTGCATTGCTATAGGTGGTACCCGTAGCGGTCTTCGGGAATGAAGGTTCACTTCATGCAAGCGGTTTCTGACTGTTTGGTCGCTAATTAAGTTCCCTGAAGAGTGATGAAGCCTCACGGCTAACATCATGGCGGTTATTGTTGGAGCTCTTCGAGTTAAGATTTGAATGTATCGGTCTTGTCTCCGTGTGGTGCAGCGATACCGTCCTCCATGGCGCTCAGCCACGGTACCAGTGCTTCGGTAACGTGTCCAAAGTCGACTGATAACACTCTGACTTGTATTCAGAGCTAAAGCCACAGTACGTTGCCGGGAACCAGCTTCTATCATTCCCACGGCTCTGAGCATTTCTTCCCTGCTTAAATGACGTCGCCGCTCCATAATAACGTTGGTTTTAATCAGTAGTAGGGAAACAGTAGCACTAATAATGTCTTCAATGCGTTGTATGTTTTTATAGGGAAAATATTGACAGCTGATTTTCATCTTTTACTCGAATTTGATTTACAGTTCCTGATTCAAATTATGAAATGCACCAAAAAGGATCCATATAAATTTATAAAATCATAAATTTATTACAAAGCCACATCTCAATCTCAAGAAATCCGCATAAAAATGCTTGATCCCTAGACACTTTTGATGTGTGTATTTTTGTATTAGTGTCATGTACAATTAAAAAATGCCTGTAATTGGCCTAGTTGAAATAAATGATTTGATTTGACACATTAAGGTTAAAAACAGGATATTTATATACCTACCTTAGATATTTAGTTTTGAGTTTCCGATATTTCAGCACTGTTGCAAGCGCCATGATCACACGTGAACTGAAGTTATTGCGGGTGGATGTTTGTAAACCTCAATAATATATATAATGAGGTAATATATATAATGAGCATCTCAATATTTTGCTGTGCCCTGACAGGGTCTACAACGGATCTTAGCTCTAAGCTCTTTGTAACATCTTTGTACCTTGTGGAATGCAAATAAATGAATATGAATAATACATAGTATTAGTGACCATGCCAGTCTAAAAACTTATCCTATTAAAAAAGTTCTTCTCTTTTTTTTCATTTCAACCGACGTTAAAGGGGAGAATGGACAGCTCGTGTTTTTTTTTAGACGACTCAGTTAATTCCCTATTTTTCCCAGAAAAAAAGGCTACCTCCTATTCCTATAACACAAACTCATTCGCGTGTACAAGTTTCTTGAACTCAAAGGCATGTATAAGTCGCGTCGGCCATATTAACATCGCGCGTCGGCAGTAAACCTTGCAGTTATGAAGTTTATTAAATACCCCGTCGTTAATTGTAGCTTTAGCTTTGAATAGCGCTTGAAATATTATGGCTTTTTGTGTGGTAGCAGGTTTGTGGCGACAGACGTTGGTTTATGTGGTTGATATTAGGTGTGGATTTGTTCTTTAGATCCATGGGTAACTGTGTTATTGTTTGCATTTGGTAGCTTCTAGAACAGAGGTTATTCGTTCAGTACAGGGGTCTCTTCTCTGTGAGTGTGTCTTTATCATCACCGAAAGATATCATTATGGGATTGAAAGATACGAGCTAGCAGGACAAGATGGCTTAGTAGGACGGTTTACGTCCGGTGCACCGCAAAAAAATACATTTAGTTCGGCTTGGATTGTAACAGAATGCAGCAAAATACTGATCACTAATTAACGAGAGCGACTTGAGTTTAGAGTGACGTTCTGTAATAGGTACGGTCATAAATCTCGAAACCAGCACTAATAACAAAAAAATACATAATTATTTATTCACAATTTATTCAAAATGGGAAAAAGCGGCAAAATTACGCGGATATTTTCGGCTCACGTCCTTGGGGTTGATTGCAATCAGTCGTAACCACCCTGATTGAATTGCGTCGATCCGGGACATACAGACACACACTGCTCTCGTTTGCACGCTGTTTGTCTGGGATATTATAGCGGGGTTATCGGGGTTGCGTTCCTGGATGGTGCAATACTTTCTTTTTTCTTTAAACGTGCCCCTCGCTAGAAATTTCTCCTGTATCGTGGGTGCATCTCACATGCACAACCATCCTAGCCAAATAATTTCAGTGTGTAAGGCTGAAATACACACTGAAATTATTAGTTAGTATGAGCTAGGCGTTGCGCCCGCCTATAAGAAATACATAAAATATATTGTTTACCCTGTCTAACACACGGGCGCCACCAGGGCCCTGTTTTTTCAATTTTAAAGCTGTGAAGGTTTCGTATTGCTTCACACTTTTTAAATTGCATCTTTAAATACGCCTAGTGCCGTTCAATACCTCTTTTTTCAGCCAGGGGGGTATTACAACGTCTTAAAACCAGGCTTGTTCCAGTGAGTGAACGAGATGGCGCTAGACGACTTGTATATCTCTGTCACTTTCACTCGCCGGAACAATTCTAAGTTTTTAGCAAGTTTTCAGCGTGCTTTAAGCATCATCATCATCATCAGCCGGAAGACGTCCACTGCTGAACATAGGCCTCCCCCTTAGACCGCCACGCCGAACGACAATTCGCCACTTGCATCCATCCGTTGCCCGCGACCCTCACGATGTCGTCGGTCCACCTTGTGGGAGGCCTGCCTACGCTGCGCCTTCCGGTCCGTGGTCGCCACTCGAGAACTTTTCTTCCCCATCGGTTGTCAGTTCTACGAGCGATGTGGCCTGCCCATTGCCACTTCAACTTGCAAATTTTATGAGCTATGTCGGTGACTCTGGTTCTTCGCCGAATATCCATGTTCCGGATTTTATCCCGCAAAGAAACTCCGAGCATAGCTCTTTCCATTGCTCGTTGAGTGACTCTCAGTCTCTCTAAAAGGCCAGCAGTCAGAGACCACGTTTCAGAGCCATAAATCATCACTGGCAACACACACTGGTTAAACACCCTTGTCTTGAGACACTGTGGGATTCTCGATGAGAAGATATCACGTAGCTTCCCAAACGCTGCCCATCCGAGTTGGATTCTTCGGGCGACCTCTTTCTCGAAGTTGGACCTACCTAACTGAACAATCTGTCCAAGGTAAGTATAATGGTCTACAACTTCGAGAGTATCGTTCCCAACAACAACCGGTACGGGTGCCACATGGACATTCGACATGACTTTCGTCTTGTCCATGTTCATTTTAAGGCCGACCCGTTGGGAAACGATACTGAGGTCGCTGAGCATAGCATTGAGGTGCTCCAACGATTCTGCCATGATGACTATATCATCGGCAAAACGAAGGTGAGTGATGTATTCGCCATTAATGTTGATGCCGAGTCCGTTCCATTCCAAGAGCTTGAAAACGTCCTCCAACGCGTTCGTGAACAGTTTCGGAGAAATAACGTCTCCCTGTCTCACGCCTTTCTGCAATTGGATTGGTTTCGTGCTCTCTTCCTGAAGTCGGATGGACATGGTGGCGTTCCTATACAAACACTTCAACACTTCGATATACCTATAGTCGATATGACATCGTTGGAGGGACTGCAATACTGCCCAGGTTTCGATTGAATCGAAGGCTTTTTCATAGTCCACAAACGCTAAACACAATGGCCGATTATACTCACCTGTCTTCTGTATAATCTGGAGGAGCGTGTGTATGTGGTCTATAGTACTAAAACCTTTTCGGAAACCGGCTTGTTCGGGAGGCTGGAAGTCATCAAACCTGCGTTCGAGACGGTTTGTAATGACTCTTGAGAACAGCTTGTACACATGGCTCAGAAGTGAGATTGGCCTGTAGTTCTTCAACAAGGTGTTGTCACCCTTTTTGAAGAAAAGAACAACCACACTCCTGTGCCATGCTTCTGGCGTAGAACCTTCGAGTATGACGGAATTAAATAACTTCTGGAGGACTAGAAGTACCGGTTTTCCACCCGCTCTCAGAAGTTCTGTTGTGATTCCGTCCTCACCCGGCGCCTTGTTATTCTTGAGCTGTTTAAGAGCCATTCTAATCTCGTACAGGCTGATGTCCGGGATATCCTCAGTGTAGTGTCGAGTCAGTTTAGCTCTTGCGTCTCGAGCTGTACCGACACTGGGTTGTCGTGTTGATGTGTATAACTGTCCGTAAAACCTCTCAAGCTCTCTTAGGATCTCCGGTTTCGTCGAAATGATGCTGCCGTCGTTAATCTTCAGCTTAGTCATTTGGCTCTGCCCAATAGACGAATTCTTTGCGAAGACTTTTGAGCCCTGGTTCCGCTCGATTGCCTCTTTGATCCGTGCCGCACTAAAGGAGCGCAGGTCACGTCGCATTGATTTAGAGATTCGTCTATTGAGTTTGCCATATTCCGACATATCAGCTGAAGATTGCAGCCTCATCTCGGACCGGTCTTGCATCAACTTGATGGTTCCGTTCGAGAGCTTTTGAAGCTTATTCCGGCGCGGGGTCTTAAAGAACTTGGACCCCACAGCTTGGACAGTTTCCACCAACCCATTGTTGATTTCGTCCACAGTTTCGCATTCGGTTAGGCACTGGAAGCGATTGTGCAGTTCGAGTTGAAAGTCTTCGGGGTTCCGGATGTGGGCAGGACCAGGTCGGAGCGTGGACTTCACCAGACGAGACCTTTCAAGCTTGACATTGATATTCAGTGTGCCTCTGACAATTCGGTGATCGCTACCGGTTTTTACCTTAGCGATCACAGAGACATCACTGAATATTCGCTTCTTGGTCGTCATGATGAAGTCGATCTCATTTCTGGTAGTACCATCGGGGCTCATCCACGTCCACTTCCTGGATGGCCGCTTCTGGAAATAGGAGTTCATTAAATGAAGTTCTTCCTTTTCCATGAAGTCGACCAGTCGCTGGCCCCTATGGTTTCGCTGCCCATACCCAAATGGCCCCACTCTCAACTCATCGCCATTCCGTGCGCCCACCTTCGCGTTGAAGTCCCCCGTGCTTTAAGCACTTTTCCAAAATTTCAAGTAGCTCTTAGACCAGTAAACGCGCGCGATAGTAGAGTGTGCGGTCAGATGGTAGCAACTCTTGATGAGATCTACCTTTGGATGGGTGATCAAAGTTAAGCAACACGTTGTCTGGTTTTATTGACGAACAGTATTTCTGGTCATCGCTACCTTTTTTTTTATCGGGGTAAACCTGGAGGAGGCCTCGTTTCGTCTTAAAAGATCTGACCGTGGCCCCCTCTGAGCAACGCCTGTTAGGGCACATCCCTAGTATTCCTGTTAGCTTCGCTGTACAATTGTGTGCGGTGGCACCTGACCACAGAGGCCGCCGTCATCTATGTGGTCACACAGTGCCCCCACTCTGTACACTCGTGATCCCAAATTGCTACCTGCTCTAGCCACATCCAGCCTTCCTAATTCTTTGTAACGAGGACCTAAATTATCTTTATCAGATAATTTATCAGCCTTTATTTAGTGGTCCACAGCATGTATAACAATTTGTATGATTTGTTGTATGTCTTTTGTATTACTCTCTATTTTTGTTGCTTTTTTTAGCATAATCAACCTATTATGTTCCCAATGCTGGGTCACAGGCCTCCTCTGAGAAGGGATGGGCTGTTATCCACCACTCGGGGCAAGTGTGTATTGGTATTTATCATAATCATGTCTTCGATTTTTTGGTTCTAGTTCTAGGACATTCCGGTTTCCTCACGATGTTTTCCTTCACCTATTTGAGAAGCAGTGGTGATAAAATAAATTAATTACACATAGTAATGCGCCTGGTCGGATTGGAATGTACACAAGTGTATCCAAACATATTGTCACACTTACAAAGACGAAGTGAATAAAGAAGTCGTCCAATTTGTTTTTTTTTTTTGAGGAGATTCGTAGACGAACCAAAGTTACCGACATAGCCCAACGAATTAGTAAATTGAAATGTCAGTGGGCAAGCCATAAAGCACGCAGAACTGATGGCCGGTGGAGCCGTAAGGTTCTCGAATGGAGACCACGCACCGGCAAGCGCAGCGTAGGACGTCCACCCACTAGGTGGGCAGACGATCTTATGAAGACCACAGGATCACGCTGGTTGCAAGCCGCTTCCAACCGGTCCTTTTGGAAGTCTATAGGGGTAGGCCTATGTTCAGCAGTGGACTTCTTACGGCTGAGATGATGAATCAATAATTTAAACGCGCCTACGTAATGGCATTAAGCAATGTAAAACGGTTTTTCCGAGTCCCGAATATCCCGAAATACCCGGTTGTCACATTTGTTCTATTTATTTATTGAAAGGACCGGGAAATCCCGAGAATTCGGTACTGGAATATCTCGGTTTTATACCCTAGTTCGAACCTATGAAGTCTTGAGGAACTTTGAAGGCGACTGGCACGTTTCTGCGTACTCTTGGCTCAAATCATTGCCCACCCATCCATATTATGACCTCACACACATTAAATCCAAACTCAATATTATGATGGTTTCGAAGCAAATTGTACAAAATCTAATTACAGTAACGAACATCAGTAACCAATCGTAATTCGTTTTGCAAATCAGCGCCTATCGACTGGAATCCCCACAGGATATCACTGATTAACTCTTTTTGCATTCGAATTTGAACCTTATTGCTGAAAGAACAAGGTGGTGTGGTTAAGCATGGGGTCTAGAAAGATTGGGTTTTGAAAACACGCTGATTTTGGTCTCATTACTGGAAAAATGTAATTTGCTTATTACTAGCTGTTGCCTGCGACTTCGTCCGGGTTTAACTTGAAAGTTAACGCATTTTAAACACATATTTCTTATTTCAAATTTAGCAAAATAACATGAAGATCCAATTTATTTTCAGTAGAATTTAAAGATTTTAAGCCCGTATAACGAAGTAGTTTTCACACAATATCACACACAAAATCTATTTTTTCAGTTTTTGTTAAAGTGTGTTTGTATCCTTAGAAAATTATTATTGTCTACCCCTGAGTTTTGACTATTTCTAACCGACTTCAAAAGAAAAAGGAGGTTCTCAATTCGACTGTAGTTTGTCTTCTGGAATGTGTACAATCAGATTTGCCAAAAAATAAAAAGATCACTCAAAACATAGGTACAGAGTGGAATAAAATGCTATATCAAAAACTATACCACTCAGGGCACCTGCGAAAAATACTGATAGTGCCGTATTATGTGGAATGCCTCAGGTGCCATTGGTTCAGGTGCTTATTCATTCTTTCTTCAAAAAACGTTGCCCCATACTAGGAATATCTCCTGAATCGTGGGTGCATTTACAAACATATAAACTCACATAGGTATCTACACAAACGCCCTGGGCCCGCGTGGTGGATTATGGACCACTCCCTCTCACAGAGAGGAGGCCTGTGGAACATGATGAATTACAACATGATAATTATAACATGAACAGGCTGATGATGAATGAAACACAAACGCCTAGACCCGTAACAGTTACTATATAATTGCTCCGTGCGGGAATCGAACCTGTGGCAGTCGATCACTCTGCCACTTACCTTCATAGTAACTAACTTACATCTCAGTTTGTCTTATAAATCTACTGAACTGGCAAAGTCTCAGTACCTTAAGAACCCATGTTTCAGACAATGACAACAGCCAAACAAAACTCCAAGATCCGTTACCTACCATATGTTCAACAAACGATGACTCCAACCGCAATTTGAGTTGCGCAAGCGCAGACTTTGCGACCACACGATACGTGCCAATTACTAATTATGGGAACAAAAAACTTCACCCCAGCAGTGGACTGTTTTTGTAACAATAAGATCGCGTGCGGGTAGATTTTTATGTAACTGTTTTTTTTTAGTTTTTTGAGAAAATTGATTATGAATTACATGGGGTGGTTTGGTGGTAGAAAAAGTGGTTCCTCCTGAGTGATATTTCTCATAATATCTATGGTGATGGGGTTCTGAAATGTAGATCATAATGTTTTTCTTTATAGTATTTGAGTAACGCCAACTCAAATACTTGTCTTTTTTGGGGTGCAAAAAACATCAAATGAGTCCTACCGCCCTTTGGGAAACGAAACAGATAGTCAAAATCTTACTGACTTAAAACCACCCTGTTGCTTCAAATGCCCTTTGCGTTCCAGAGCCAAGGTACCTGCTAAGACAGTCTCGCGACCCTGGCAATGTTCATGAACAGCCTTTTAGATCTCTCCGCCTCATTGGTCTATAGGTTGTAAGCGTTAACTGATCTGAATAAGGTTTTGGTTTCAGTACCCAGGTTGGGCAAACTATCATTCATTTTCCAGTTAGTACTGGTTCATAAGATACCCTTTGATAAGACTGGTTGTCAGACTTCCGAGCTTCTGACCAACTGTGCGACTGTCAAAGATCTACAAATGACAACCGGGCCAACGGTTTTACTTGCATTCCGAGCCACGGAAGTAACTAGCTACAATAGATGGTCACCCATCTACAAATCAACCTCGGCAAGCGTAGCTTTACCTTGAAGACCGGCTGTTACGATTTACCACGAGCTCACCACACAACAGTTGTCACAATTCATACAAACACCTATTGTTTATATTTAAAACAAAATAACGGACAGGTCGTATTGTTGCCATAGAAGACAGTTGCCACAATTATCATGGGGTACAAAGGACCCCATAGTTATAGCATATTAATAAGTCGTCAAAGAATACAACAGGCTTGTGACAAATGTCGTATAAAATAAGATGGTCCTGTTTATTATGATAATTATGCAGCGAAATTTCGTAACGCGCACTCGTAATCCCAATATAATTTTACAAATAAAACGAATTAGTCCAAAAGTTAGATTACCAAAAACTATCTGACCCGTATTTTTTCTTTTATTGCGTAAATGAAAAACAACGAAGATACAACGCTTCTAAAAATCACAAAACGTCACTCGGTCGGTATATTTTTCCAGGTGTTATGACGTCACAAGCCCCCACTCCCGAATGTCGAAGCGTTTATCTTTGTCAATATTCATTGATTTAAGAAAACAAAAAATACTTGTCCATTATTTTTCAATATTCTAATTAGGTATGCAGTAAACTGCTATTGCTTATTGAAAAAAAAAATTTTTCAAAAAAAAATGTAAGTACCTAACCGACTTCAAAAACAACCAACTTTTTGTGGTTATTTTTTAAGTCGGTTACAGTTTTTTTTGAAAAAGTTCTTTATTTTATCCTTTTTAGTTAGGTAAATATTCAACCCAAATTATTGTCAAATAATTATATAACTTTCTTGCATGTGAACTAATATTTTGTAATCCGTAGCACCTGTAATAACATCGCCCATGTTTGTACGCAATTTTTTAAAAAGTGCTAGTCCGATTTCGAAAAATGATTTCGATTTAGTAAGTATTACCCTTTCCAACAAAAAAAGAAATGTTCAAATCGGTTGGTAAACGACGGAGATGGCCCGAACAAACATAATAAAAGTTAGAAACATTCGAATTGAGAACCTCCTCCTTTTGGAAGTCGGTTAAAAAGCCTTAAATATTGCAATAGCACGCAAACTCATAGGAAATCCTTCTTTTCTTCATGTCAAACCCTCAGTTCGTATCTATAATTTGCAAATCAGATTAACCCCAACAATTACCAGAATATACACAAAAACAGATGAAAACCACAGCTTCTTTATATTTCAACAATAACCACATAAAAACGACATGTTGCAAACGGGAGCTTACTGATTAATTTCTTGCCAATCACCAATTTATCCTTATACTCATCGAAAACCGACCACCTTCGAAAAACAAACCCTATAACTTTAAACATAAGGGTTAAGAAGAAAAAAACCGGGTGTAAAAGTAAAGTTGTGTTTCTCATAAGTACAAATCGGTCGAAATCGGTTGAAAAAGGGCTGTTTTTTGTCAATGATTGGGCCTCATTAGGGTACTGGTCGGATGTGGTCCAGAGATGATGCTGCGTGATCATTGTGTCGTCACTCCTTGTCAAAGGCGGCTCGATTGAGAAACACGCGATGTTTAGAGGTGACTTTTGATGTGTCAGCTGGTTTAAATTATAGGAAGACTTTCAAAGAGGATACCTCAGTCCCAGCGGTGGGAACGTCATACATTTAATGTTTTGCTTATACTCCTACATCACTACTTTACCTTAAAACCAGTAAGTGATTCCCATCTGAACATCTCAATCAACACAATTTAAAGATCTTTTACCTTTATTTACTGAGTATGCAAATATTGACAGCCCGAAACGGGGTGGGGGCGTTACAAAGGGAACCGCTTCCTTTGATCTTACCTCACCTGTGCCGCTAAGATTTATCACTGGCGTCTTCCACAGATGCAGGGCCGGACTGGGCCGGAAGTGCCCAGGTGGCTCAACAAAAGCTCAGATTTTTGCGGCACAAACATTTTCAAAACAAATTCAAGATTTTTATGATTTTGTTATATCGAGTTTACATTAAGTTCGCAAAATTTGGGTCCTAGCCTGCTCGGGCACCTATTCCTATCTACTGCCTGGTACAGGTCGTCTGCCAATGAATGGTTCACAAGATGGTCTAAGCAACATACCGTAGCTCACACAAAGGGCAATTGATGGAACTGGTTGGATTTTTAGTCAGTAAGAGTGTGCCAGGGCCTTCCTCGTTCCTTTCCATCCAGGACGTGTGGACTCTTTTGATGATTTTAGGCCAGGCCAGGGCTGGTCAGGGCCATGGGGAGCCCGCGGTGGTTTTTTTTAGCCCCGCAACCATTCGTTAGCCCCGCGACCATTCGTTAGTCCCGCGCTATCTAGGTACCTCGACTACATACCTAGTTCGACTCTGTACAGATGTATTGTGTGGGGACAACCATCTTTATTGGGAGCAAAAACACTGATGAATGGGTTTTCGGGTAGGCAAGCTGTGGGCTGTAGGTTCGGGTTTTAGTTGTCCATCAATTTTGAAGTAAGTAGAAGGGGTGTATTTGAATTTGAATGTGTACTGTGTCTGACTGTCATTTGGTTTCGGATTGTTGAATTTGAGGTTGTTTTACGCTGAAAACATTAATTATTTATCTCGATTGCTATCTTTGGTTGGATCTTTTTCTGTAACCAATCAACAATCGGATTTGCCTATACGAATTTTAAAGATATCTAATCAGAAGCAGCCGTCAAAAACAAAGGAATTGGTTCTAGCACCGGCAATTTGCAGTGAGCACGGGACTGTTTGGGGTCGTGGGACTGTCTTATCAGGCAACTGTGACCCTAGAACGTAAAGTGCTATGGGGCGTCAAGGGCAGCACTAGTCTGAAAGTCTCTTCCGTCCCACCTTGGGCGGAAGACTTATTTGATGATTTTACTGAGAAAAGAAAGGGCGGTAAGTTGGTATTATAGCTGAGCCATCTTAACACGATATTAAGTCTGTTATGTAAAAAAATCATTTCAACACACAGCGGAAAAGAAATATCCCATAATTTCCAATCCATCTTACAAAGAAATGACACCCAACAAAAATCAAGGGCTCATCCAAATTCACCAGCCAAAGCAAAACGTCAACTGTCCAGTTTCCCCTAAAAATACTTTAATCCAACAATACATACATCCCATTCATTCATTCGGTCCCCCGACAATCATTCGGTCAATTTGACAATGGCAACTGGACCCCTGTTTTGAAAATATTTGCCTGTGGACCAAACAATTTGATATAAGTGGGCCCTACCGAAACGAAATGAATGATTTGAATTGAATAATGTATCCTGTGACGATTATTTTATTTTTTTAAATGGATTGATCCTGTGTTTATAATATGTCTGGAAGTCAGAATTGTTGATGATTCGTACCGTCTGATGAAGTGAATCTTTTTTTTTGTATTACTTACATTCAATTCACCAAACTTTTATGTTTGACTATAGCTGTTGCCAGCGGCTTCACCCGCTACAACTCGAAAATTATCCCACGGGAACATAAAATCGGGATAAAAACTACCCTATGTGTTAATCCAGGTTATAAACTATCTGTGTACCAAATTTAAGCCAAATCCGTTCAGTGGTTTTTGCGTGAAAGAGTAACAAACACACCTACATACACATACATACATCCTCACAAACTTTCGCATTTATAATATTAGTAGGATGGCTAGGCTAGAGCTTAGATTACTGATTATCAATATTCCTATTAGTTCCACTGAAAATTGAATAAAAAAGGAAGAAAATTATCCCCTTTATTCCATTCTTACTTAAAACAAGTGAACATCTCCAAGGAAAACATATAAAAGTGTGGGGAGTGATAATTATGAAGATTCAAATGACGTTATTGCAATTCACGCTTGTGCGTGGCTCACATCAGTGTTCACGGATTTAGAAAAAGCGGTTTCATGAAAAAGTCTCGTAGACATCCTAGAACTCCGACACCATCTCTAGAACAACTACGTACGACCGTACGTTCTGTGCGAGAATAGAACCCGCACACACAGCGCAAAAGTCCATCGGTCGGCCACTGCGCCATGCTGTCATGTCTGAATACAACGGTATCTATGAACACCAGAAACAAACATTTTTACTCTGTAAAAACTCACCGACAATCACCATTACCATTTCTATATCGTAAATCACTCACGGTTTTGTGGTAAGCAGAGTTCCAAGTCCCAACGCATCTCGTTCAAGCGTCACATCATTGTCACGACTTGACCCGAGATGACCCGCGCTGATATAGCCCTTATTACAACAGTATAAGAGCTATAATTGGGCAAAAGAATTGCTCCGTCGTGACGCACTTTTTGGGAGACGGACGACGAAATCTGAGATTTTGTTCGCTGATAAGTTTTGTTCTTGTATGAATTGTAAATTAACTGTTTTACCTTTTCAAGGTATGAAAGTCAACCATTTAGAACTACCTATATTATGTGAGTAAAGGGATACGCAAGCCTTTGATACGGTCGCGGGACTGTATTTTCAGATTACCTTGGCCCTGGAACGTAAAGGACTATCAAAGGAACACCGTAGATTTTAGTCAGTACTCTGTCGTCCCGTCTTGGGCTTTACCACGATAAAAGGGCTTTTAATACACATGTCATGATTATGCATTAGCCTATAATGTTCCCACTGCTGGGACACAGGCCTCCTCACTGTTAGAGGGATTGGGCTGTGATCCACCACGCGGGCCCATTGCGGATTGGTAGATGCATAGATGTTACATAATTATCTTCGAATGTTTGGTTAAGTTGATAATGCAGCTGGCTGTTTTCAAACCTACAAACTCGGGGTCGAAAGTCGGAGCAGTTTCCACTTGGCTACGCTTGTCCACACTTCTGTAATTTTGTGTTATTCGCCTAATCCCACTCCCTCTCACAGAGAGGAGGCCTGTGTCCCAGCATTTGGAACATTTTACTTAGCTGATTTTACATTAAAGATGTTAAGTATTTCATTAAATCGCCTTAGTATGGCTTTATGTATCCAATTTTTTTTAAAGGTTTTCCCAGGTTTTTTTTAAGGCCTCTGGTGAAGTAGAACTGTCATAGTGTCGCGACACCATCGTGTCAGTAGGTTAGTGAATTAACAAACTGTTTCAGCGCTGGGCTCTGTACACAAGGCTGTATCCATCATAGTGGCATTTCTGTTAAATAGTTCATGCTACTCACAAACAGATGGCGCTACTTGTGTGGAACTTGAGTGAACTTTATACCAGTAGCGACATCTAGTGATAAGTAGAAGCATATCTACTTTATAAAAATAAGTCGGGTTTTCCTTCCTGACGCTGTAACTCCAGAACGCACGAACCGATTTCCACGGTTTTGCATTCGTTGGAAAGAAAATTCAGGAAAAAAAAACGAAGCCATCTGGTGGCGAAACAGAGTTCGCCGGGTTTGCTAGTTTATTATAAAAATAAATGAATAGAGTTCAAGAAAGATCGAACCTGCTAGTTAACTAAAATGAGAAAATAATGTGACTCAATTAAGAACAAATACTACTTTCTTAATAGTGAATCATCTTCTTAATAATTATAATAAATTTATAAAGCCGAATTAAGAGTTTGTTCATTTTTTTTGACGCTCTAATCTCAATTCTCAGGATCTTCTTGTGTTGACTAGTCCATTTATCGAGGAAGGCTATAATTATAACAGCACAGCTACGACCAAAAGGAGACGAACAACGTGCTAAACCGCAGGGAACAGCTATGTAAGTAGATGATAGTATTATATACGAGATTGATGTGGTGCCTAAACAAATGCTTATCATTCGATAAGTGTCACATATGAGGTCAAATCAACATAACATCTTAACTGAATAAAACATTCATTACTTAACTAAAACAAAAATGTTTATGTTTCGGGAAATAACCTAAATGACAAAACGAGAGTATTAATACTTATTGCTTAGATCTTAGATGAATCATCTGTCCGAGTCTTTTTTTCGCTTGAAGATTGAGAGAAAAAGTACTCATAAACGAAATCATTTCAATATTTTAACTTTGCATATTAATTACAAACAAATGGTAACAGCAAACAATGTTTAGATTGTATTCCATAACAACTTTAACATGAGATCTAACTAATATATCTACGGATCTAACACTTAAACACTGTCTTGTAAAGATTCATCGGAAATCACATCTTCCACAAACTTGTTCCATCGATCGTTGAACACTCTAAACAGTCTCTCTTTACCTTCATCCTCCAGCGCGCTGTACGTTATAGAGTTGAGAGCAAGTTGCTTCAGTAGCCTCAAGTCAGCGTGCTTGCTTGCAACTCCCATGAAGGCCACGAAGAAGTCATGAGACACAGCCTCCGCGCTCCACGCGCCGGGATCATCACTCGACAACACCATGGGCAGACCCAGAGCTAGATACGAAGCTAAGGGATGATTCCTCACATCGTGCACTAACGATAACACCAAATTTGATATCACATTCACTTCCAAAGCAATGTCTCTTTTGATCACAGCCGACATCAGACTCGGGTGCTTCGTCAAAGCGTAGCCATGCCCGATTCTCTTTGACCCTAGAAGTATTGCATCGACTAAGTTTTCGTCAGCTGAGGTTCCGAGCTCGGCAGTCTCTCCAGCGTGCAGATAGAAGTTTATCTCATCTTTAGCCTCAGATAATACAGGCAGAAAATCTGACAATGGTCTACCAGTGTCTTCTTGTCCAACAAGATCAAATCCTGCAATCATATCTGGCATTTCAGCTTTAAATTTTCTTGTTTTATTCATTACTTCTCGTGCACGTTCAATGTCGTCGTTTCGAGACCTGCTGTGTGTAATTATGAATTTCACACCGATGAAGTCTGGATGGTCTTCGATAAACTTTCTAGTTACATTCTTGTAGAGTTCTATTAAATACTTTTCATCGTGTTTTGTGTCATCTAGTTCGTATAGTTTGAACAGACCCATGCGGATTTCTATATACATTATGTTGTCGTTGTAATACTGCTTGAGGAGCTCATAGCAGTATTTTTCTCTTACCGGTCTGTATGCCATCAAGGATCCGGTTGCACGCATAACTGTGCGAAGTCTATTCCAAACAGTGTCGGTATCTATAGAGTCATAATCTTCACCCTCGTCTTTGTAAAGTGTGAAATAGTTTTTTAATTGTGAATCGAAAGCAACTGGGTCGGCGGAAGAATTCCTGAGATCACTGAGAAGTGTCCAATTAGACAGACAAGGATAATTTGGGATAGTCTCCGAAAAATATAGGAATAAACTATCATTGTCGTAACACGCATGTAAGTGGTCTTCATAAGTGAACTTCATTAGTAGATCTGCATGTAGCATTAAAGTACTGTGTACGTGTAACACTGCTCCTTTCGGCATTTTTCTTAATAATTGATAGACCTTCGACTTTTCTATATCTTTCTTGTATGAAAAGTAGTGTTTGGAGAAGTCTATATGAGATGGACCGTTGAGTTCTTTTACCTTCCATTTCATCAAGATATTGTTGGCTATCGTTTCATTGGCGTTGAGGTGTATTTTTCCTCCTACAGCTGTGAGCGATTCTTCTTCTAGTAAAGCGCTTTTTTCTTTATTATAGTTCTCAGGAATGATGTTCGCTTCAAATGTGGCGAAGACACACACGATAGTGTAAATGATTACTTTATACATTTCGTGTTCGTGCCGCGACCGTCACAATTAAACTGTGGTTATAGACTTTATGGCTGATAACGTTGTCAGCTGTTTGATATCATTTGAAAGCAGTCTCGCCAAAGGTCACAGATTTGTTGAAAAATACTCTGTGAATCATTTTATTTAATCTTCAATGACGTGATTTTTAATTACTTTACCGATAGATCAAGAGATTTTGTTTGACTTTAAATTAGGTGAATGATATTCAAAAGTTTGTTTCTTAAAATGAACGGACATTTAACCCTCGGAAAAAACATGTCTATTAATTAATGTAGAAGCTAGGTATAAAATCTTACCCCCAGGGACCGAAACCGGTATCAACAATACGGGTATTTTTTCGGTAACAACCTTTTTTTCTTTTACAGGTAATTTTAAAGGTTACCTTTATTATTAAAGTGAATACTTAACCAGTATTAATACCGGTTACCGAAATAAAAATTACCCCTATCTTACACGTGCCGTCGGCAATAGTCAAAGGGCGCGCATCGCCTGTGTGTGTGAAAAAGAGTCGGGCCGACACACGAACTTAGGCGAACGCCGACCAATCACGGCCCTGGCTGGCACAGCACGCGGCACGCGCAACGCGTCTTTCATTCAGTTTGATAATAAATGTATGTATAACTCAGTATTACTCTATAATTATGAAGTCGTCATCGTCATTGTGGCCAACATGTTGTTTTTAATCCCCGACGGAAAAAGAGGGGTGTTATAAGTTTGACGTGTCTGTCTGTCTGTCTGTGGCACCATAGAGCCCGAACGAATGAAGCGATTTCAATTTAGTTTTTTTTTATTAAAGGTGAGGTCGCCAAACACAAGACCTAACATTAATCCTCAACTTTACCATATATTTATTTCAAAATTAATGCTGCAGTATTTTCGACGTATCACAGGATTCTGCTAAGCCATTTGAGGTAGTATGAGGTAGTATGGCGTACCCGCGTACAGCACTGGTACAGACTTTCTTGGTAATCTTTACTATTTTCTAATGCCAAATTGGCATTGCGATATTCTGTTTCTTTCTCGTTATCAAGGTAATTTTGCACCCCCCACCGAATAATATCGTAATCGATAAATTCAAATTTTACAGGAAAAATAAAACAGTGTTTTTTTGTTTTTATTGTAAAAATTATCCAACCTAAGAGAATGATTTATAATTATATCATCAAATGAAAGTTATTTTTTTATAGAATCATTCTAAATATAAGTTTTACATTTTTATTTTATTAGGACCAAGTTATTAAAGAAAATATATTTTACTGGATACGTTAGAAAAACATTATTTCGCAACAAAACATAACGATATTATTCGCGTAAAAACAAAAAGACAGCGTGCACAATAATAGTACCTATATTACAATGTTATTCGTTAAACAATGACATCCAAACATAAACGGTAATAGATTGTAACTGCGATTTTCGCCTATATAATATATATTATAATTTAAATTATTGTTTGAGTACTATTTTATTCTTCAATTGCCTGTTAAGTAATATCCATTATTAGAAATATAACTTTCAATAAAACTATGGCTTTCTGATAAAAGAACACTCATCATCATCATCATCAGCCGAAAGACGTCTACTGTTGAACATAGGCCTCCCCCTTAGACCGCCACGCCAAACGACAATTCGCTATTTGCATCCATCGGTTGCCCGCGACCCTCACGATGTCGTTGGCCTACCTAGTGGGAGGCCTGCCTACGCTGCGTCTTCCGGTCCGTGGTCGCCACTCGAGAACTTTTGTTCTCCATCGATCGTCAGTTCAATGAGCGATGTGGCCTGCCCATTGCCACATCAACTTGTAAATTGTATGAGCTACGTGGGTGACTCTGGTTCTTCGCCGAATATCCATGTTCCGGATTTTTATCCCGCAAAGAAACTCCGAGTCTCTAAAAGGCCAGCAGTGCAAGACGACGTTTCAGACCCCTACGTAATCACTGGCAACACACACTGGTTAAACATCCTTGTCTTGAGACACTGTGGCATTCTCGATGAGAAGATATCACGTAGCTTCCCAAACGCTGCCCATCCGAGTTGGATTCTTCTTCGACCTCTAGAAAGAGGTCCGTTAGGTAGGTTCAACTTCGAGAACGAAGTTGGACCTACCTAACTGAAGAATCTGTCCAAGGTAAGTATAATGGTCTACAACTTCGAGAGTATATCATTCCCAACAACAACCGGTGCGGGTGCCACATGGACGTTCGACATGATTTTCGTTCATTTTAAGGCCGACCCGTTGGAAGACGATACTGAGGTCGCTGAGCATAGCATTGAGGTGCTCCAACGATTCTGCCATGATGACTATAATCATCGGTAAAACGAAGGTGACTGATGTATTCGCCATTGCTGTTGATGCCGAGTCCGTTCAACGCGGTCTTGAACAGTTTCGGAGAAATAACGTCTCCCTGTCTCACGCCTTTCTGCAATTGCTCTCTTCCTGAAGTCGGAAAAACATGGTGGCGTTTCTATACAAACACCTCAACACTTCGATACACCTATAGTCGATATGACATCGTTGGAGAACGTGCAATACTGCCCAGGTTTCGAATAAATCGAAGGCTTTTCCATAGTTCACAAACGCTAAATATAATGGCCGATTATACTCCTCTGTCTTCTGTATAATCTGACGGTGTATGTGGTCTATGGTACTAAAACCTTTTCGAAACCCGTCTTTGTCGGGAGGCTGGAAGTCATCAAACCTGCTTTCGAGACGGTTCGTAATGACTCTTGAGATCAGCTTGTATACATGGCTCAGAAATGAGATTGGCCTGTAGTTCTTCAACAAGGTGTTGTCACCCTTTTTGAAAGCAACCACACTCCCGTGGCATACTTCTGGTGTAGTACCTTCGAATACGACGGAATTAAATAACTTCTGGAGAACTAAAAGTACCGGGTTTCCACCCGCTCTCAGAAGTTCAGTTGTGATTCGGTCCTCACCCAGCGCCTTGTTATTCTAGAGCTGTTTAAGAGCCATTCTAATCTCATATAGGCTGATGTCCGGGATATCCTCAGTGCAGTGTCAATTTAGCTCTTGCGTCTCGAGCTGTACCGACACTGGGTGTTGATGTGTATAACTGTCCGTAAAACCTCTCAAGCTCTCTTAGGATCTCAGGTTTCGTCGAAATGATGCTGCCGTCATTAATCTTCAGCTTCGTCATTTGACTTTGCCTAATAGAGATAAGACTTTTGAGCCCTGGTTCCGCTCGATCACCTCTTTGATCCATGCCACCCTATAGGCACGCAGATCACGCCGCATTGATTAAGAGATTCGTCTATTGAGTTTGCCATATTCCAACATTTCAGCTGAAGATTGCAGCCTCATCTCAGTCCGGTCTTGCATCAACTTGATGGTTCCGTTCGAGAGCTTTTGAGACTTATTGCGGTGAGGGGTCTTAAAGAATTTGAATCCCACAGCTTGAACAGTTTCCACCAACCCACTGTTAATCTCGTCCACAGTTTCGCATTCGGTTAGGCACTGGAAGCGATTGTGCAGTTCCAGTTGAAAGTCTTCGGGGTTCTGGATGTGGGCAGGACTATGTCGGAGCGTAGACTTTACGAAACGAGACCTTTCAAGCTTCACATTAATATTCAATGTGCCTCTGACGATTCGGTGATCGCTACCGGTTTTTACCTTGGGGAGCACAGAGACATCACTGAATATTCGCTTCTTGGTCGTCATGATGAAGTCGATCTCATTTCTGATAGTACCATCGGGGCTCATCCACGTCTACCTCCTGGATGGCCGCTTCTGGAAGTAGGAGTTCATTAAATGAAGTTCTTCCTTTTCCATGAAGTCGACCAGTCGCTGGCCCCTCGCTGCCCATACCCAAATGGCCCCACTCTCAACTTATCGCCATTCTGTGCGCCCTTCGCGTTGAAGTCCCCCATAACAACGGTGAAGTATGTTTCGGAGGTATGTATGGCCTCGGATATCTCCTCATCCAATGCCTCTACTTCATCATCGAGGTCGGTGCCTATGACCTGTATGACCTTTAACGAATACCAGTTGATAATTCTGAGTATAAGGTATGCTACCCTACTCGACACACTGTCGACTTTCATAACGTTGATGATGAGAGACCCGCGGACGGGAAATCCAACACCACCCTGGGATTTAGGTCTCCTTCCCGGTTGAAGAGCATGTTGCCGGAATCTAGAACTATCGTATCCTGACCCTCTCTTCGGATTTCATTGCATTTTGCTCAATTCTTCCTCCAGCTCGATAATCTTCTCATCGGTCCTCAGTGTGCGAATGTTGTGTGTTACCAGGGCCAATGTCCGTTGGGGGTGGTATGCCACACATACTAGATATGAGCGCCGATGGCCAATTCCACGGCGGCGGCGTGGCCTGTATATTTTCACGGCGGCGGCGCGTCGCGTCCGGCCGGGTGTCTTAGTTTTTTTTATTAGGGAAAGATTTCTTAAGAAGAAAAATGAAGAAAATCATGTTGTTGTTAGGTACCAAAAAAGTTTTATAAAGAAACGTATTTGTTAATTACAATTTTAGTCTTCTATATTTAGCGATTATGTTTACTAAAAACAATAATTGTTTCAGTATTTTAAGATGCGAGACAGAGTTTTTAATCAAAGCACTATCTATTTTTTTATGTGAAATGGGTTTGCTCTTGACCCTAGTTTTTTTTATCGTGGTAAAATCATCAAATGAGTCCTCCTATCCAGGGCAGGGCGGGAGGGACTGTCAGACTTGTACTGACTAAAATCCACGGTGTCCTTCAGAAGCCCTTTGTGTACCGGAGTCGCGGTATAAGTGTGTCTCACGACCCCGGCTGGCTTTGGCCCTCTAAATGGGAGGCCCCGTCATTGTGCTGACGCTCTTTGAGGCGCGCGTGGAGCACAACGAGCCGTCGACCCGGACATGGTCCATGGTAGGACAGCGAGTCTCCCATTACTCGCCACCCGCATGCCCGCGCCTACGGTAGCCGGAGGTCGTCCTGCGACGTCCAACGCCGTGGGCGTCTATCACGGCGCCGTGCGCGAGGGTTCTCCCTCGCGAGTCTCGCTTCCTCCTTCGCGAGCATGACTGCTTCGCAGAATGAGGCGACTGCTTCCCACTCTGTCTCACCCCGCAGAATGGCGGCGATCAATGTCGAGGTCGTCGCCTATCGCCTGCGTCATGACACGGCGGTGCTCTGCCCAAGCGGGGCAGTCCTGCATTATATGCTCCACCGTGTCCTCGGGGCAGCCCTCGCAGTGGTGACACCCAGACGTTTCATCCCTCCTTATCCGACACAGGTACCTCCCGAAGCATCCGTGTCCACTGTCCGGTGAGGACCTGCGTTAAGCGGTAGGTGAGGACACCGTGGGACTTATCCAGCCACTCCTCAAAGAGGGATCTTACGGCGAGCCCGTTGACCCTAGTCTAGGGTCACGAATGACTAAGACAAAGTTGACGATGCTTAAAAGTAGGAGCCCTGCTAAGCGGGGCTCCGTCGATTTCTCTTGTGAAGGAAGAACTAGTTTTGCCTAGGTCAGACTAGTTTATCCTGAAATCGGGTTTGGCCGGTAATTTATACACTTGAATGTGTAGAGCCGACTACACACGTACCAGTATACTTGTACAAATCGAGACTTGCACAAACATAGGTCAGTGACCATGTTAGGGACTTTAACCATGGCGTGATGTGACGCGATTTGATCGATTCCAACCACAACTGAAAATCAACCTTGCCACTAAGAAATAATGATGCAATTCGATTGACTTGACGTCGTTGTGTCGTCCCTTAGGTGCAAGTATCTTCCCACACACGTTTCAGTATACTTGCGCAAGTCTGGATTACCGCAAGTATACTGTAAGTCCCTGTCCACACGTGCCATACACTGCGCCGTCGGCTAACCCGGCAACCGGAACGTGTAAAAAGGCACTAACGTGTGTGGCATAAGCTACGTAGTGAGTGTAGCTCTAGAGCGAACAAACGCCGAATGCCATCAGGGCGCGCGTGCGAGCGAGAAAGCAAGTTGCGACTCGTCGCGGCGGCGCGCCGCGCGTTTCTTTCGGCGGCGGCGCGCCGACCGAATTCATGGCGACGGCGGCGCACCACATATCTATGCCACATACTCGATATTATTATATCCCTTTCTTTATTCTCGCGTTAATAGATAATACAGCAATCGTAGATTGAGTGTAGATCACCTAGGTTAACTATTGCAAAAGTATATGCAATTTTTTTTTTAAATACATTAATAAATAGTAACCAGCATTGCCATATTAATGTGTTTTTTGAAATAAAATCTCTACAGGAGTAGTATTGCTAAAAAATTGAGTTGCAAAAGTCCAACTGGAACGACAAACAAACAAATAAACAAACAAGAAAAGTGAGTTTATAAAAACGTGGGAAAAACTTTACTATAATTAAAACGATTTTGCTGTTCTTACTCGAATAATATCGTTATCGTAACATATTGAAATTCTTATTATCAGTGCTATCCGTAATCACTTGAAGCGATATTATTCACGTAAATAAGTACAATAAATTTGTAACGGAATATTAGGGCTATGGTTATTATAAAAATACAAATTTGTAATGTACTCATAGGAAAAACTTTTTGAAAAAAAAATGTAACCGCCTTCAAAACAACCACAAAAAAGGGTAAAATAACCTTCAAAACTTTTCTTTCGGAAGTCGGTGACTTTTTTTGATTAATTTAATTGTCTTTTTGCCACCGACTTCCGAAAGAAAAGTTTTGGAGGTTATTTTACCCTTTTTTGTGGTTGGTTTGAAGGCGGTTACATTTTTTTTTTCAAAAAGTTTTTATTTTACTCTTTTTAGTTTAAATATTCAACCACAATTCTTGTCAAATACGAGTGCATCGTTAAAATCTCTTACATTCAGAATTCCCTATCTCAAAAACTACAGAACCGATTTTGATGAAACTTGCAGTATTCCCTAAGTTGAACAATACCTAGTACAACAAAAATACTAATTAATATATAATTATATAATTACTTAAATCGGACTTGTAGTTCTGGAGATAAGCGAACACAAACATAATTTACTAAATCAGACGATGCCAAGTCCTTACTAGAGAAGTTGTACCTTCCATCATCAGCTCAGCTACATGAGATGATGATTACCATATGCAAATACTTAAATTACTTCATAAAATTTGCGAAAAACGATGTGTAGGCCTATAAAATTTGAGGGTTGCCCTCGATTTCTCCAGGATCCAATCATCAGATCCTGACATGGTGACAATGGGACCACTCCTGAAGTATCTCCTTTCGAACAAAAAAAGAATTTTGAAAATCGGTCCACAATTGGCGGAGTAATCGCGTAACAACACACAAAAAAAAAAAACATACCGTCGAATTGATAACCTCCTTCTTTTTGAAGTCGGTTAAAATGCGAAAAAAATTGACAAAGTGTAAGAGAGTACCTACATGATGAATATGCAATAAAACGCAAAGTATCGTTATATCACATTACGATATTATTCGGTGCGAGGAGCGATTTTTAGGTAACCGGTATTAAAACGGTAACCTCATTAAAGGTTTTTTCTCGTAATCAAGGTCATCTTTAGGAAACCGGTATTAAAACGGTAACCTAAATAGAGGTTACATTTTTCTTCGGTCTGGTTACCCAGATAGCGGTTACCTAAGTCTGAAAAATAACCGAAATTCTTCAATACCGGTACCGTAATTTATAAAGGTTTTCGGTCCCTGCTTACCCCAACATGAAGTTAACATAACTTGCCATACCAAGAGAGAAAATATTTTAGGTGATTAATTTGTGTTTTTTTTTTATATAATTTGTAAGTGCGTTTCATTGTTAAAAAACATAGTTATGAAAAACAGAGCGTACAGGAAGATGGGATCATACGGGAAT
This sequence comes from Agrotis clavis, assembly GCA_954870645.1. Lineage (NCBI taxonomy): Eukaryota > Metazoa > Arthropoda > Insecta > Lepidoptera > Noctuidae > Agrotis > Agrotis clavis. The sequence continues at coordinate 5,323,177 of OX940939.1, read as the reverse complement.
CCCGATATTTGTGTGACCTACCTCACCCGGCGTTCGCAGCGCTTCGAGTGGAATATAACGGAACTTGAGTGACCACTCGACCACAAGGGACACACTGACTGACTTAAGTTATACTGTTTCAAGTACACGACGGCTTTAATAGATGGCGCTGTTGTCAGTAATGACCTAACCATTTGACACTACGACAAACAAAGACGAATCTGACTAGCGGTAGCGACTATTCAGTCAGGGACTGAGGGTGATTTATTTATACCAGGGTTTCTCAAAGTGGGGTACGCGAACCCCCGACGGCAGGGGGTTCGCGACAAGATTTACGTAATGGTGGCGACAAGAAACAAGCAAACCCATTACATAAATGTTAAAAAGATATCATCATAATATATAAGATAAAGGGTTCGTGGAGCCGAAAGTTTGAGAAACCCTGAATTATACTATTCATCATCATTATCATAATCAGCCGAAGGACGTTCACTGCTGAACATAGGACTCCCTCATAGATTTCCAATAGGCTGGATGCAAGCCGCTTGCATCCAGCTCGATCCTGTGATCTTCATCAGATCATCCACCTTGCAGGAGCGTGGTCTCCATTCGAAAACCTTAAGGCCCCATCAGCCTCTGCGTGACCTGCCCACTAGTGCCCACTACCACTATTTGACAATACTAATTTTAAACTAAGCATTACATTAGCATCGGGCACGCCGGAATTGCAGCGGTAAGACCCCTCTTTGGGAAGTGGCTGGATAGGCGTCACGGCGTCCTGACATACCGCATGACGCAGGACACGGAAGTTTCGGTAGGTACCTACCTGTGTCGGATAGGGAAGGTAGAAACGCCTGGGTGTCACCGCTCTGAGGATCGCCTGAAGGACACAGTGGAGCTTACGGTGTAGGACTGCCCTGCTTAGGCAGAGCAGCTTAGGAGGACTCATTCGATGTTTTTTTTTTGTTGTTTTTCTGTACCTATTACAGGACATAATATTTACGTGAAGCTCATCATGCATTCGTGCTAGCGCTTCTATTAGTGGAAATCAGTGTTAGTCACAATTTCATCGAAATGTTTACAGTTAGTTAGGTATATTAGACTTTGTCGTGATAATCACTGAATCTTAGGGTCGGTTTGAACGCCGCGTGTAGTACTGATTTTGCCACCCTTCCCGATAGCTCAAAGATCTAAAGTTGCCTAATTAAGGTAACTAACTTTCCATTTATCTATTTGAAGAACGAGCGCAGCGAGCTTGTAAAATTGTAGCTTATGTTGAATATTCATAAAGAACAAAAACGAAGTAAACAAGTGACAGTGGATGTCTTGTGATGAATTTATGACGAATGATTATGATCTGCACGCGTAGCATGGCGGCGTAGAAACGGGTTTTATCGACGGGAGAATAGACAAAATGACAGAACGTAAAAGATTTTTATCGATTTAAGTATAGCAATGTTTAAAATATAGAAAAAATATGTTTCTATTCTTTAATGGTGTAACAATCGTGTCATATTTGTGCAAAAAAACAGTCTTTTTGTATCGAAATAACGATGAAATAACTTTGTCTTTTCTTGGTAGAATAGAGATAGAATCGCCATGCTACGCGTGCTGGAGGTATTACCACGAGCTCTTAACGCGATCCAGTTTAGGCTGTGGGAAAGAGACAGAGCTATACAAGTCGTCTATGTCTTTCCCAAAGGCTACCTGATCTTAGAATAACTCGAATGTTTCGTATGCGAGGTAGTACTATGTGGTCGCCCAATTTGCAGCCCCCCAAGCTAGCGGCGGTCCTGGAATTGACGTGACGGTGCGCGGTGGTGGAAATGTAGGTATATCTTTTTGTGTAGAAAATAAAGTTAGATGTTGAGTCGCTCTATTGAAACGTGTGTGCAGGCGTCGCGTTTCGATGTGAATTGACCCTTACTGCGGTAATTATCGGAAACTATGCAACTAGATAACATAATTATTACTAGTAGTGAAACGCAATCTGTGGTACGAATTTCATTGATTTTGAAATATAATGCGCATTTTTTGCATTGAAGTCGATCACATAATCGTATCACTGTCCAATACTGTCCATCTCATTCCATGTCCGTGATGGGACAAAGCTCTATTTAGAGGTGGTGAAGTTTTGAGTTCCGAAACCGTCATGTCCCTGGCATTCCCGTTCATAAAATGTTCGCAAAATTTCTTCAACTCCTTACCAGTCATGGTCCGTTGATGGTCCGTCTCCGTCCCGGGTACGGTGTACACGGAGGCGTTTTTTGCAATTCGCTTCGCATCGCCCGAGGTCGTGAACAGGGTAAAAGGTGCATTCATACTATCGCAGGAATAAAGAGGATGCACTATGCACTTGGCCCGCGTGGTGGATAACATCCCACTCTCTCCGAGGATGATAAGTTTTTGATATATGCCTATTTTACGTTCGAAACGAATTCTTATATTTATGTTTTCGCCTGCCTTCGCTGTTTCAACACGCGTTTCATTTTCACTGTATATGTAGTGTCCTAAAATGTGCGAATGATAAAAAAATTGAGGCAGGAAAGCAAGGTCTATTTATATTACTTAACTACATAGTTTATAACTTCACACATTTTTGCGTGTTTGCCTTATGTAGGGTTGCCATCCGTGAGGGTTTCCCCGGATTTGTACTAGTTTAAAGAGCATCCGGGGAGCGACCAAGGCTTCATTTGTAGTCCGGGTTTAAAAAAAATTAAGTCTTGGGCCGCCCGCGACCTGCGCATACTTCACCGTCCCTTACGCAGTTGCCACGGTGCGCACTTCGATGTCCGGTTTTGGACTCTAAAATCCGGGGTTTTCACACGGTTGTCTTGGTTTCCAAATTTTAGAGATGGCAACCCTAGCCTTATGACATTCCATACAAAATTCCTTATTTTACGATAGCACTGAACGGACTTTAATGAAACTTCGTCTTATAAAATATATCAGAGAACATTTTCAAAGTCAAATAAAAAGTTTCTATGGAAAGTTTCTTATTCATTTAATTTATCTGTGACACAATTTTTCAAAAATATTCTCTTACAACATTTTAGACCCATGTATTCTGCTCACGCATGTAAAATTTCATTAAAATCGGTCCTGTCATTTCGATAGGTTATGAACTTGAAAGTTTGTATGAAAATGTCGTTTGTGGTGCACATTGTTTGTTAAGTAACAGCTCACCTTGAATGTCACTCACGAACAACATTTGTGTTGTGATCAGTGTGAATAAACTATTATAGATTTTATTGGTTTTAGAACATTCTCGAATCAGTGCAAAGTTTACTGACCGACCTACTTTTAAGAACAAGGTTGTAGATATTTTTATATCAAGTGACAAAGTGTCATTGACTTTTGCTTTCAATCACAATACTTGCGGAGATATTTAGCTACGTGTTGATTACTTTAAATTCCAACCTTATTGTGTTTTTTTTTTCGATTTAAGTAATGCGATAGATTTCGCGTTTGACCACTAGGTACTCGTATCTCGCCTAGTGGTCAAACGCGATGAGTGTTGAATGAGTCAATACAATAGTAAAGCAAGTAATTGCTTGGCCACAAATAACACAGTGATCCAACCAACCTAACACAAAGTTATTATGGTAGCAACTGCGAAGAAAAAAAAATTGTTTAGAGCATGCGAGGAGCTCGTGGATATATAACAGCCTCACGGGCCTATCTGCGCTTGCCGAAGTTGGTCTTTGGATCGGTGAACATCTGTCATAGCGAGTTTCCTCGTTGTTCCCGGCTGTCATTTGTAAATCTTTGACAGTCGTTAATTACCTACAGTCAGAAGCTCGAAAGTCTGACAACCAGTCTTACCATGGGGTATCACATAACCCAGTTACTGGGTTGTGGAGGTCCGATAGGTCGCTCCATGTAGAATACTGATATTCAGCTGCATCTGGTTCTGCTGAAAGCCGACCCCAATATATTTGGGAAAAGGCTAGGCAGATGATGACGTTTAGAGCATGCAACGAGCCTGAGACGAAAACTACGCATTGTACGCGTTGGTATTCACGCGATGAAAACAAATAAATAAACACGCGTGTCCGTGTCGCATCGCATCGACTGAGGTCGCAAACGGGGCTTAAACGAACTAAGGTAACATTCGTCCAAGTGTTAAATTCTCCAGGGGTGCTAAGACAGGAAACCTCCACGTACGCCCGTGGACTGGAGTTCCCTCTCGGATACGTCCGGGGGGAAGACCAGTTTTTTGGGCCGGTGCACCCTGGGATGCGGGCAAAAACTCTTTCTTAGGCACTGTGTGCCTAAGGGGTCTCTTTGCCCGTATGCGAATAGCCTGTCAGGTGGACGCTCCAACGCGTGTCCCTCTGAATAGCAGAGGGCACAGCGGCGGAGCGGGCTTGCGGACGGTGAGTAATGGGTAGCTCGCCGTCCGACCAAGGACCAAGCCCGGGTCGGTGGCGCGTCGTGTTTCGCGCCAAATGCCTGCTGGGGTCGCGGGTTTTTTCTTAACCCAGGATACCGTGGCCCCAGAACGTAAAGGGCATCCGAAGGAACACGGGTGGATTTTAGTCAGTAAGAGTCTGACAGTCCCTTCCGCCCCACCCAGGGCGGGAGGACTCATTTGATGATTTTACCACCTAAAAAAAAAAGTGTTAAATTCTCCACATGTCATTACGTAAAAGTCATAAGTTTTGTTATAAAGGTTAAGTGACAAAATGTCCATACGACAAAAAGTGAAAATGATTTTATATCTACTAATTAAATTATTAACGAAATTGGAACGGAAAGGGCTTTTGAAATAAAAAAATAATGAAATTTGTTCTATTACCTATCTACAAAAAAAATCCAGGTGTCGTTTTATCACAAAACCTAGGATTTTGAGCCATGTACAATATGACTTTTGGACAATAGAACACTTGTTGATTTTTGCAAAACTTAATTCTAACCAAATTGAAATATAACAATATGTTATTCTGACATGTGGACAATTTAACACTTGGACGAATATTACCATAAACCGCTTAAACGGTTTGAGAGTGTGAAAAATAAGGACGTTTGTGTATTAAATGATGATTGTGTTCCCACGCTATTACTAGAAGCGATTGTAAATAATGATACATATTCGTCATCTTTACATCTTCACAACACAACAAGTCGGGTCGCAAACAAAAAAAAAAACAGAATAATATTTATCATTACATTACGTCAGCGGTGTTGTTACCAAAAAATTGGTTTTCTTGGAATTGTGATTGATTTCGTTTAAGTTGGTAAATGGTTAAATGCTAATTACAGAGGCCTTACCACGAGCTCTTAACGCGATCCAGTTTAGGCTGTGCGAAAGAGACAAAGCTATACAAGTCGTCCAGCGCCATCTCTTTCCCACAGCCTAAACTGGATTACGTTAAAAGGGCATGGCAGGCCATCAGGTATTCCTATTGTCCTAATAAATCACCATTTCAGCCTATTGCAGCCCACTGCTGAACATGTACCGTCTTACCGCAAAAAAGATAAACATCTGTTGAACACTTGTCTAAAAAAACTGTCAACGACATTTCACTTTGATATAAGGGTAGTTTTTCAGTTACCTACACTTTTTTTAGACAAACATTCAACAGATGTTTTTCTTTTTGTTATACGACGATCATTATTCCATAAAACCAACTTGTTTCACCACTGGCACAATTTGACGAGAAGGAATTTTCATTCCTCGTCGTACCTCTGCTGAATGCCACCGAATACATTTTCAACTGTTAACTTTTTCTAATAGACACCTGCAGTTTTGACGCTGCATCCTTGCTGCGTTCTTAGAGAAGACCATCACTGCTGGTCTGAAACTGACTTCAGCTTTCACGCTACCCGTGTTTCCAGTGGACGTATTATTACTAGTTAGTTAGCTGTTTTAGGACGAGAACAGTTTTTATAGACCTATTCAATTTTTATGGCTGTATAATCAGAACGACTGTTTCATGGACTTCATTCGGTCTCGTTTCTAAGTTCCTGCAAACTAGTATTATATGGTCATGTCTGACGCAGAACCAACGAAACGTGGAGTAGGAAGGTTCTCGAATGGAGACCGCGTGTAGCTAATCGTAGGGTGGGACGCCCCCGGCAAGATGGACCGATGACCTGAAGAAAGTGGCTGGCAGTGGCTGGATAAAAAAAGCAGGAGATCGTGCGCTGTAGCGCTCCCTGGTAGAGTCCTATGTCCAGCAGTAGACTGCAATAGGCTGAAATGATGAAACAGTAGTAGGTTCGGTAGCATAGACTGGCATCATCAAACTGGCCCTACTGTAGACATGGCGTTCGACAGCTGCGCCCCAGGAACCTCCACCAGCCTAACATTTTGTGGGGTTTTCCGCAAACCGATAGGTATGATCGCGGGCCAGAGTATTCTAGGGCTCCTGCTTAACGGTAAATCAGATCAGATAGTTCATTAATACAATTAGAGAGAAATCGTTGAACCTGCGTAGGCCATCCTTGAATTGAAACTTGTTTTGAAATTTTTGAACGGGGATGAAGCGGACTTATGGGGATGCGGAGCCACTCGCATTTTCGGCTGAACCTTGGGCGAACTAACTGTTTCGGTGTGATGTTATAACTAAAAGGTTTCCGAAATAAAACTTAGTATAGTTAATAGGTTACCTAATTAAATATGACTTGTAAATGGACAACTATCTTTAAATATACCTAGTAAGTATTTTTATCATATAACTATTCCGTTGAAGGAGGTTGAAATTAGTGATGCATCCGATACCGATACCGATATATCAGCTAACCCGAAGTGGGTTAGCCGATATATCGGCATCGACGATATTTTTATGACCGATTCAACGATACTTGTTAATTTAAAAAAAAAACAAATTCCAAATCAGTTTTGTCGCATCAGAGAGACTATATTCCAGCGCAGGTCTTATTCAAAAGACTTGCGAAATTCGCATTTCTCCGAAAAATTTAAGATTTCTTTGTTTTTTGAACAAATTTTAGTTAATTAAATAATTAACTAAAATTTGTTCATTATTAATATTTTAAATACTAAAATTTATAATTATCTAATACATATCAACCATGTCACTACTTTTTATATTAATGGAAAAATAATCTGACTTGTGATTTATTTATTTTATCTAATTTTCTAATTCACAATAAGCGTATCGGTATCGGTATCGCCGACATTTTTATGAGAGTATCGGTATCGGTATCGTATCGGCGAAAAGGCGTATCGATGCATCCCTAGTTGAAATTCACTCAAAAGATTTAAACGGTGCTTAGCTTACTTTAAAATAAATCAACTGAAAAGATGTGAACAATGATAAGGTGAAACATTCATACTTAGTACATCACAATGAATTTAGTGATCAAAGCTTGCGTCAGACTCAAATGGTTCACAAAATACAAGAGCAAAATCAACGATTTTCTGCGAAATCAAAAATTCATTAAATTCAGTACTTATCCACTCAACAATAAACGTTTAACGACGTATATATACGAGCGACACGCACAGTGCCGTAGTGACGGCCGGGGCGCGAACACTTGCACAACAAGTGACAAACGAACAGAAATGAATACACTCGCCGCTTACACTATCGTGTGTCTGCTTATCACACTCGATGCACGAGTCATTCCAGACAACTACAGCAAAGAAAGAAGAGCTTTATTAGAAGAAGAAACACTCACAGCCGTTGGTGGAAAACAACATCTCAATGAAGACGAAACAATAGCAAATAATATCCTGATGAAATGGAAGTCGAAAGAACTCAAACTCTCGTACACCAATCCGCAGTACTTCAATTTCTCCAAACACTACTTTTCTTACAAGAAAGATATCGAACATTCAAAAGTGTATCAAATAATAAGGAAAATGCCGAAAGGCGCAGTGTTACATGTGCACAGCTCTCTTATGTTACATCCAGATGTGCTAGTGAAGTTAACTTATGAAGACAACTTGTACGCGTGTTATACGGACGACGATTTAAGATTCTATTTCTCGGAGACGACCCCAGACCGTCCTTGTTCGGATAAGTGGGCTCTTGTTAGTGAACTCAGGAATTCTTCCAACGATCCAGTTGCTTTTGATTCTCAATTGAAAAACCATTTTACACTTTACAGAGATGACGGTGAAGATTATGACTTTGTTGACATCAACACTGTTTGGCAGAGGTTTAACAAAGTTTATTATACCATCAAATCTTTGATTGCGTACAGACCAGCAAGAGAAAAATATTGGTACGAGACACTGAAGCAATTTTATGAAGACAACGTAATGTATTTAGAGATCCGCACAGGTTTACAAAACTTATACGAATTAGATGGCACGACACACAGCCAGAAATATTTAGTGGAACTCTTAAAGAATATCACTAATAACTTTATTGAGACGCATCCAGATTTCGTCGGGGTAAAACTGATCGTCACAAAACACAGAGCTCTAAGTATTAATCAGGTGCTAGACGCTCTAAATACGACAATAAGACTTAAATCAGAACTGCCCGATATGATAGCAGGATTTGATCTTGTCGGACAAGAAGACGTTGGCAGACCGCTGACAGATTTCTTACCTATATTATCTGATGCTAAAGACGTGATAAACTTCTATCTGCACGCTGGAGAGACTGCTTGGCTCGGAACTTCAGCTGACGAAAACTTAGTCGATGCAATTCTTCTAGGCTCAAAGAGGATCGGGCACGGCTACGCTTTGACGAAGCACCCGAGTCTGATGTCGGCTGTGATCAAAAGAGACATTGCTTTGGAAGTGAATGTGATATCAAATGTGGTGTTATCATTAGTGCACGATGTGAGGAATCATCCCTTAGCTTCGTATCTAGCTCTGGGTCTGCCTGTGGTGTTGTCGAGTGATGATCCTGGTGGGTGGAGCGCGGAGGCTGTATCTCATGACTTCTTCGTGGCGTTCATGGGGGTTGCAAGCAAGCACGCTGACTTGAGGCTACTGAAGCAACTTGCTCTCAACTCTATAACGTACAGCGCGCTGGAGGATGAAGGTAAAGAGAGACTGTTTAAAGTGTTCAACGATCGATGGAACAAGTTTGTGGAAGATGTGATTTCTGATGAATCTTTATCAGAAACTAGTGTTTCATGATTTTGTTTATTGTTAGCAGTGTGAATGACTTTTAATTGTTGCGGAAGTCCGCCATTGTTTGGCTTATATTTTCTTGCCTTAGAAATAATAGCTACTACTGATAAGACTTGTACAGAATTATTAAGTTAATTAGATAATATTGTAGGTGTATTATATATTAGATAATATTTAGATAATATTGTAGGTATACAACGTGTAACGTTAAATGCGCAAAACCTCTCGTGGGGTAACTCAGCCCATGTTACTGAACAATGTTTGTTCTAAAACATTTGGAAAAAAAAAATTAAATGATTTTTCATACAAAATGAGAAATTGATCGGGCCCATGAGTATGAAAAACTATTTCATTTTTTTTTTGACACGTATAATTATTTCACGTGTACTGATTTATTGCTAGGCTAATCCTGGCAAACTCTGTGATGCATATTATTTACTAGCTGTTGCCAGCGGCTTCACCCGCTGCAACTCAAAAATTATCCCACGGGAACATAAAATCGGGATAAAAACTATCCTATGTGTTAATCCAGGTTATAAACTATCTGTGTACCAAATTTTAACCAAATCCATTCAGTGGTTTTTGCGTGAAAGAGTAACAAACATCCATACATCCATACTTACAAACTTTCGCCTTTATAATAGTAGTAGGATTAGATGTATCAAAGGCCAAAATAGATTATTTAATCACAGAACGTCAGATATTTGTATTATCGTAGTAAAAAATAAGCTTAATGTTTGTAAACAATTGTGTTTATGTCTGACATATTATAAACAAAATATGATATAAAATCATTCTGACTACCTACTTAATGTAAATAAATGTGAGTTTAATCATCACATCACTGTGATTTAGAAAATTCTCGTTATGTAATTATTTATGATTCAAACTGTTTCAGTTTAAAATTACAAATTGATATTTAATATTATAAGTTTTAACTTATTTAAGACATAATGATTCAACAGATTTACAGATGTTTATTTTTCTTGTGGTAAGACGAGTGTTTGTAAGTAGGTAGGTACCTACTATGATATATGCGTTCTTAGAGAAGACCATCACTGCTGGTCTGAAACTGACTTCAGCTTTCACGCTACCCGTGTTTCCAGTGGACGTATTATTACTAGTTAGTTAGCTGTTTTAGGACGAGAACAGTTTTTATAGACCTATTCAATTTTTATGGCTGTATAATCAGAACGACTGTTTCATGGACTTCATTCGGTCTCGTTTCTAAGTTCCTGCAAACTAGTATTATATGGTCATGTCTGACGCAGAACCAACGAAACGTGGAGTAGGAAGGTTCTCGAATGGAGACCGCGTGTAGCTAATCGTAGGGTGGGACGCCCCCGGCAAGATGGACCGATGACCTGAAGAAAGTGGCTGGCAGTGGCTGGATAAAAAAAGCAGGAGATCGTGCGCTGTAGCGCTCCCTGGTAGAGTCCTATGTCCAGCAGTAGACTGCAATAGGCTGAAATGATGAAACAGTAGTAGGTTCGGTAGCATAGACTGGCATCATCAAACTGGCCCTACTGTAGACATGGCGTTCGACAGCTGCGCCCCAGGAACCTCCACCAGCCTAACATTTTGTGGGGTTTTCCGCAAACCGATAGGTATGATCGCGGGCCAGAGTATTCTAGGGCTCCTGCTTAACGGTAAATCAGATCAGATAGTTCATTAATACAATTAGAGAGAAATCGTTGAACCTGCGTAGGCCATCCTTGAATTGAAACTTGTTTTGAAATTTTTGAACGGGGATGAAGCGGACTTATGGGGATGCGGAGCCACTCGCATTTTCGGCTGAACCTTGGGCGAACTAACTGTTTCGGTGTGATGTTATAACTAAAAGGTTTCCGAAATAAAACTTAGTATAGTTAATAGGTTACCTAATTAAATATGACTTGTAAATGGACAACTATCTTTAAATATACCTAGTAAGTATTTTTATCATATAACTATTCCGTTGAAGGAGGTTGAAATTAGTGATGCATCCGATACCGATACCGATATATCAGCTAACCCGAAGTGGGTTAGCCGATATATCGGCATCGACGATATTTTTATGACCGATTCAACGATACTTGTTAATTTAAAAAAAAAACAAATTCCAAATCAGTTTTGTCGCATCAGAGAGACTATATTCCAGCGCAGGTCTTATTCAAAAGACTTGCGAAATTCGCATTTCTCCGAAAAATTTAAGATTTCTTTGTTTTTTGAACAAATTTTAGTTAATTAAATAATTAACTAAAATTTGTTCATTATTAATATTTTAAATACTAAAATTTATAATTATCTAATACATATCAACCATGTCACTACTTTTTATATTAATGGAAAAATAATCTGACTTGTGATTTATTTATTTTATCTAATTTTCTAATTCACAATAAGCGTATCGGTATCGGTATCGCCGACATTTTTATGAGAGTATCGGTATCGGTATCGTATCGGCGAAAAGGCGTATCGATGCATCCCTAGTTGAAATTCACTCAAAAGATTTAAACGGTGCTTAGCTTACTTTAAAATAAATCAACTGAAAAGATGTGAACAATGATAAGGTGAAACATTCATACTTAGTACATCACAATGAATTTAGTGATCAAAGCTTGCGTCAGACTCAAATGGTTCACAAAATACAAGAGCAAAATCAACGATTTTCTGCGAAATCAAAAATTCATTAAATTCAGTACTTATCCACTCAACAATAAACGTTTAACGACGTATATATACGAGCGACACGCACAGTGCCGTAGTGACGGCCGGGGCGCGAACACTTGCACAACAAGTGACAAACGAACAGAAATGAATACACTCGCCGCTTACACTATCGTGTGTCTGCTTATCACACTCGATGCACGAGTCATTCCAGACAACTACAGCAAAGAAAGAAGAGCTTTATTAGAAGAAGAAACACTCACAGCCGTTGGTGGAAAACAACATCTCAATGAAGACGAAACAATAGCAAATAATATCCTGATGAAATGGAAGTCGAAAGAACTCAAACTCTCGTACACCAATCCGCAGTGCTTCAATTTCTCCAAACACTACTTTTCTTACAAGAAAGATATCGAACATTCAAAAGTGTATCAAATAATAAGGAAAATGCCGAAAGGCGCAGTGTTACATGTGCACAGCTCTCTTATGTTACATCCAGATGTGCTAGTGAAGTTAACTTATGAAGACAACTTGTACGCGTGTTATACGGACGACGATTTAAGATTCTATTTCTCGGAGACGACCCCAGACCGTCCTTGTTCGGATAAGTGGGCTCTTGTTAGTGAACTCAGGAATTCTTCCAACGATCCAGTTGCTTTTGATTCTCAATTGAAAAACCATTTTACACTTTACAGAGATGACGGTGAAGATTATGACTTTGTTGACATCAACACTGTTTGGCAGAGGTTTAACAAAGTTTATTATACCATCAAATCTTTGATTGCGTACAGACCAGCAAGAGAAAAATATTGGTACGAGACACTGAAGCAATTTTATGAAGACAACGTAATGTATTTAGAGATCCGCACAGGTTTACAAAACTTATACGAATTAGATGGCACGACACACAGCCAGAAATATTTAGTGGAACTCTTAAAGAATATCACTAATAACTTTATTGAGACGCATCCAGATTTCGTCGGGGTAAAACTGATCGTCACAAAACACAGAGCTCTAAGTATTAATCAGGTGCTAGACGCTCTAAATACGACAATAAGACTTAAATCAGAACTGCCCGATATGATAGCAGGATTTGATCTTGTCGGACAAGAAGACGTTGGCAGACCGCTGACAGATTTCTTACCTATATTATCTGATGCTAAAGACGTGATAAACTTCTATCTGCACGCTGGAGAGACTGCTTGGCTCGGAACTTCAGCTGACGAAAACTTAGTCGATGCAATTCTTCTAGGCTCAAAGAGGATCGGGCACGGCTACGCTTTGACGAAGCACCCGAGTCTGATGTCGGCTGTGATCAAAAGAGACATTGCTTTGGAAGTGAATGTGATATCAAATGTGGTGTTATCATTAGTGCACGATGTGAGGAATCATCCCTTAGCTTCGTATCTAGCTCTGGGTCTGCCTGTGGTGTTGTCGAGTGATGATCCTGGTGGGTGGAGCGCGGAGGCTGTATCTCATGACTTCTTCGTGGCGTTCATGGGGGTTGCAAGCAAGCACGCTGACTTGAGGCTACTGAAGCAACTTGCTCTCAACTCTATAACGTACAGCGCGCTGGAGGATGAAGGTAAAGAGAGACTGTTTAAAGTGTTCAACGATCGATGGAACAAGTTTGTGGAAGATGTGATTTCTGATGAATCTTTATCAGAAACTAGTGTTTCATGATTTTGTTTATTGTTAGCAGTGTGAATGACTTTTAATTGTTGCGGAAGTCCGCCATTGTTTGGCTTATATTTTCTTGCCTTAGAAATAATAGCTACTACTGATAAGACTTGTACAGAATTATTAAGTTAATTAGATAATATTGTAGGTGTATTATATATTAGATAATATTTAGATAATATTGTAGGTATACAACGTGTAACGTTAAATGCGCAAAACCTCTCGTGGGGTAACTCAGCCCATGTTACTGAACAATGTTTGTTCTAAAACATTTGGAAAAAAAAAATTAAATGATTTTTCATACAAAATGAGAAATTGATCGGGCCCATGAGTATGAAAAACTATTTCATTTTTTTTTTGACACGTATAATTATTTCACGTGTACTGATTTATTGCTAGGCTAATCCTGGCAAACTCTGTGATGCATATTATTTACTAGCTGTTGCCAGCGGCTTCACCCGCTGCAACTCAAAAATTATCCCACGGGAACATAAAATCGGGATAAAAACTATCCTATGTGTTAATCCAGGTTATAAACTATCTGTGTACCAAATTTTAACCAAATCCATTCAGTGGTTTTTGCGTGAAAGAGTAACAAACATCCATACATCCATACTTACAAACTTTCGCCTTTATAATAGTAGTAGGATTAGATGTATCAAAGGCCAAAATAGATTATTTAATCACAGAACGTCAGATATTTGTATTATCGTAGTAAAAAATAAGCTTAATGTTTGTAAACAATTGTGTTTATGTCTGACATATTATAAACAAAATATGATATAAAATCATTCTGACTACCTACTTAATGTAAATAAATGTGAGTTTAATCATCACATCACTGTGATTTAGAGAATTCTCGTTATGTAATTATTTATGATTCAAACTGTTTCAGTGTAAAATTACAAATTGATATTTAATATTATAAGTTTTAACTTATTTAAGACAAGCGTTTAACAGATTTACGGATGTTTATTTTTCTTGTGGTAAGACGAGTGTTTGTAAGTAGGTAGGTACCTACTATGATAGTGATAATTTAAAAATAAAAAATAAATTGTTAAAAAAACGGTTACCTAAATACTTTTTTAAATATGTATAAAATAACAAAGCAATGCACATTAAATAAAACAGTTACAATATTATACATTTCGCCTTTTACTTTTAGACACATCAGTATCTGCCTAGCCTTTTCCTAACTTTTGGGGTCGGCATCCAGTTGAACCGGATGCAGAGGAATAACTGTATTTTACATGGAGTGTCGGCCTATCTGACCTTCAAAACTCAGTAACTGGGTAATACGATGGCAATACCCTTTTGTAAGACTGGTTGTCAGACTTGAGCTTCTGACTAACAGTAACGACTGTCAAAGATCTATAAATGACAGTCGGACCAACGTCTTGCTGCCGTGAGCAGCGACTTAGCGTGGGGGCGGCGAGCGGTAAGAAAATGTATGGAAGTGTTTGAAACACACCACGAGGAATAAGAATTACTAATTTTAATTAGGTACTTAAGAATTACTTTTTAAGTACACGTATTCGCCACTGGCGGCTCCAGTGAGGAATACGCGTACTTAAAAAGTAATTAGGCTGCGGTTCCACTGAGGCGGAGCGGAGCAGAGCGCAGAGCGATTCACCAATCACATGGCTTGTGTGGAGAAGAGATGTGGATTTTAATTACCTACTTAAGAATTACATTTAAAGTACACGTATTCGCCACTGGCGGCTCCAGTGGGGAATACGCGTACTTAGAACATAGGCTATCAAAACACCACGCGGGCGAAGCCGCGGGCAGAAGCTAGTAACAAATAATCTGATCACAGGTCTCGTCAGTAACATTTGCACATAATTCCAGGCAGCAAGTTAATTTATGCTCATTGCCAAGTCACTATAGTTATAATATAAAGAAAACTATTGATATAATTACTAAATGTTGATTTATAACTACTTACCTTACGAGGCTGACCTCGTACAAATGTACTGCAAGCCTCTAAATGAATGATTAAAAAAAACATATAATAATTTGAATAGGACTTGGCTTCTGTGAGATCTCAAAACTTTTTACGATGGAAAGACTGCATCGAGAGACTTGGCATTTTTTACATTTAATGTTTTTGGTGGGATCTCATTTATTTTTTGTAAGTGTATTTCTTTCTTTTTTTTAGGTGTCCTCAGAATTTCTTGGACTTCAGCTACTTTTTTGCTTAGGACCCATTCTCTATCTAACAAACTAAATAGAACTAAACTAACTAACAATTATCTAAATAAATATATATCTGCTAACTTACAAACTAAATATAACTAAACTAAATAACACGTAAACAACTAGATATGTAACTATGTCTATGTTATATTTGTCGGAGAATCAACACAGAAGCACAACAATTTAAAACAACGCCATCTATTATCGTTGCAGCGGAATCAAAACAGGAACACAATATAGAATCTCAATTGATTATTGTTAATTTAGAATAACGCCATCTATCTCTCATTGAAGGAACTATGTAGTTAAATTTGACAAATAACGCTTGGGAACTCAAGTTATTGATGAATAGACTTGGGGAAGGTTAGCGTGGGGAGCATTGGCAACACCGAGCGAATAGTTGAGTCAAAATGTCGATCGGAAGTTTACTCAGCTATTCGACGTTGACAAGTAGTGACGTTGACAGATGTTGGCTAACCTGTGTGGGGTAGGCCACATAAGCGGTGACAGTTGAGTGAAGAAGACTTGGAATCGGGCCGGCAAGCTGGGTAGACATCTTGGTTGCTCCGCCATGTTAAACTTCCCGAGTTCCTAAGTTTTTAATCGAGCGATATCTCGGGCATCCTTGACTATTTTGTATTCAGTGTTTGTTAGCAAGTAATAAAATTAAAAGTGTTAACGAAGATTTTGTGAGGATTATTTCCGATATCCCAACCCCTCTGATAACGATTCTCCGTTATATTAATAAACTATTTTCCTAAATAACTGTTTCAGTAACAATAATAAATCTACTCCGAATATCGCTACATTTTTTTTAGTTTCGAAATGGTTGTTCATAGATAGATGGCGCTATCAAATGAAAATTATTGAATTATTTTAAAGTACTACTTAGACTGCGCTCTGTAACGAAACCATAGCGCGATTCAGACAGGTACAACGCCATCTATCGAGCGCGCACACAATATTTATCGCAATACAATGGAGTTTTAGCTTTATTAATTTAATGAATTATGAACTTTATGTATTAATTTATATTAATTATAGTCTATGTATTACATTTATATTATTCCTTTCTATTCTATGTATGTATTCATCCAATTGAATACTAACTTAAACAACGAACAAAGTTAACAATGCAGTCAAAATCCATACACAATGTTCTTGCCAAACCGCAAATATAAAATTGTTTTCTATGGTATATTATTTTTTAATGTTTTTATAATTTTTCCTTTATATGTGGCTAATGACCTAACTTGGTACAAAATTTGAAGTTTCTAAGTCTGCTAGAAGTACCTTAGATTTTTGATGATCGGTCAGTGAGTCAGTGAGTGAGTGACAAAATGGTGTAACTTTGATAGACCGTAACTCCTAAACTATTCATTCAATTGGCATGTAATTTCGAACTTAAGCTTGTTCTAATGCCTACTATTATTCACCGAAAACCTAAACTCCTAGCTTTGTCCACGTCGAAGTTATAGGGGGGGCGAAACAGCCGCGAATCGCTTCGAGAAAAGATGGTACGGCCGTGCCCTTTTGCTCGAGACTTGGCGGGGCCCTGCCGTGCCCCAGATGAACTTTATATCGATCATTATGTTTTTAACTTGATACGAGATCCTAACTGCGGTAATACTCTAGAATGCTCGAGATTCCATGGAAGACGCGCAACATGAGTGATGACCATAGATCGGAATATAATAGGTAGATTGATTTTTGGTTTAATATACATGTATCATGAATGCACACAAAAAGAAAAACATGGATAAGCTATTTTTCCGGAAAGTAATTCCGGTATTTCCATACGTATTCAATTAAAATATTGCTAATATCGGTAGTGCTATTTATTACTACTCAATAAAAAATTCAAAGGAAGGTATTAAAACTAAATTAATTCATTATTTGTCTGTTGAATAACAAAAACAATTGAAAATTAATAGCTTTAATATTTAACGTTTTTGCTTTCCAGGGCCGTGGTACCTAACTCTTTCGAACAAATTCCGCAACCCTGGCATAATACAATCTACCTAAGTTCCGCCTTTTTTTATAAAATCAAATCAATTCCGGTGGAATTTCCATATTAATGTATACGTTTTGGATCAATCCCCATTCAATCTAAGTACCTATTCCGATCACTGTATGATGACATTAGGTTTCGGCCACTATTACATGGGACTTGAAAATAACTGGTGAGAGACAGGGACAATTAAATTAGGTCACGGAAAGGCACAGGATTACGTAGAAATATTTATTATACATTTTGGCGATATTTTGTTCTAATAACACTAAAGATAATGTTATTTGTTTTTGATTAGTAGATATTATTAGGAAATAGAAATGCGTACTTTTTATCTTTATATGTCAAATTCGTGGAACAGTTGACCCCTTGATCGATTCTTCTTAAACTTTTGTTTAGAAAACATGTGTGACGTAAGCTGTTGATGAAATGATATTGTTTAATTCTGTGAATAATGTGATATCGCGATTATTGAGAGGAAAACAGGAAACAGAGAAAGGGGAAGTCTTGTGTCTAGAAATTGTTTAGGTATTCAAAATCATCAAGTTCAGTCAGTTCAGTTCATCAGGATTACGTGGCGTATTTGGGGTTCCATTGCGGAACGTGCGTTTCGGTTTCCCCTAGTTAGTTTCGCGGCGGAGAAATAAACTACGGGCTACGGGCATCAACGACGACAGTTTATAACCCCTTACATTCTTATTATTTATTAGACCTTTTAAATAATAAATTCAAAAAATTACATGACAGTAATTTGTAGCACGTTTAAATAATGAGTCAGAAAACATCAAACTATCACTAGAAATATTTTTTTTAAATTCCGGGATTCCGGAATTCAAACACTGAATATCGAAACCCAATTCCGGAATTGAAAAAGCGTTATATATTCAGTCCTTGTTCAAAATAAGTAAGCAGTCGGTTAAAAACTTCGTGTTACAATAATTATAACAAGGACTGTTATTTACAATAATAAATACAGTATTTACTTTGTTATAGACCTTTCTTGATGCCTGTTAAAGTATCAACGAACTCGTAAAGAAGTTATATTAAGAACTAAAAACAACGTAATCAATCGGCCAGCCAGCTGTTTCTACATTTTCTTGATCGCGGAAATTTAATTGATGATTATGATACTACTCGTATATTGGCGAATCAGAAAAGTTTTTACACTTTCTCGGCACCCCAATAATAATATCTGCTCGACTCCTATTAGTGTTGTTGTACCTATAGCCTTCCTCAATAAATGGACTAAGGTACCCGAGGGTATTAAGGCCTAGCTAAGGGAAATTTGTAATAAAATGAAATATCCAACATAATCAACAAGTTTTATTATTAATCAGTCATGTACTTAAATTACTACAGAGTTTAAACAAAAAATAGCTTCTCTAGCTTAAAACCAAAACAATATAATATAGCTTTTTTTAAAACGCAGACTGTACTGTAGGCCTTATTATACTAGGGTAAGGTAAAAAGGCCTATACTTTAAACTATTCAAAACACAACTTATACTACGTAAATTGGTATTCTTGAGATCAATAATCATTAACATAAAGCAATAGGAAGCATAGTGGTCTTAGAAAATTAAATAAATTGCTTTTATTCGCATCCATCTGGACATTGAAAAACATCAGTATCTTCTGCAGTTAAACCGACACACTCTTCGTGGTACCACTTGGAGCATCGCGAGCATTGCCTCATTGCATCGTCCATTCTATCTTCTTTGCAGGCATGACAGTACCAACTCGCTTGTTTTTGTGATTTACCTTTGACGGTAGTAGACTTTTTTGCAGATACGATTTTAGCTTTCTTAGGATCTAAAGTCTTTTTAAACTTCGTTTTTTCTTTTCTACTTGCACAAGTTGAGCTTCCTCTTCATCATTTAATATAGGTTTATGACCCAATCTTTTCTTTAAACTGCCAGACTGCAGATGATATTTGATTGTTCTTCTGGGAACCTTATATCTCTCTGCAGCCGTATACTGCTCTTTGCTCTTTGTACTGCTCTAACAGCTGCGATCAGATCGTCTTCTGACCACAATGCCCGTTTGGGAGGCATCGTGACCGTATACGGTGCTAATATGCACTGAAAACAATGTAGTACAGTCAATATGCAATTTACGCTCCGAAAAATGACAAACCGACATTTGACCTTATAAATCGTTAGGGGGGCGTGTCAGGAGCCTACTGTAAAATTATGAAAGTCGCGCTGCATGCAGATTTTGAGAAATCCAAAAATTCAATAAAAAAATTTTGAAAAGCGTTTTTCTCAGAAAGTATAGGTTTTAGCGAAAAGTATATCATCAGAAAACATCAGAAAACATCATCATCGTAAGTAAACTTATAATTTCGTGAACATTAAGGGTGTCTGGCAAGGGGTTGCCACCATGATAAGTGTCTGGCTGATGAGGAAACATCATCTACTTATTACCCGAGTATTATATATAAAAATCAGCTTTTATACTATGACGTAAGTAAACTTATATTTTACGCATCTTTAGTACCGTTTACCTGCCAAAGCCACCATAACCCAAACTCCATAAATGGTCATCGTTCTTACCAGTGTTGGGAGCATCCGCTGACAAACTTTCAGCCTTTATAAAATAACGTAGGTCTGGGGTTCACGGGCTCTTGCTCTATCTGGACTTTGATTGTTTTCCTTCATGATTGGAATTATTATAAGGAGAACTTGGGATCCAAGAGCGAGCGAAGCGAGCTCGGGGCCTGTGGGCCTGTGGGCACCCCGACTCGGTGTTAGGTTACTTTAAACCATGCACGCAGAAATAGGAGCCCCGCGAAGCGGGGCTCCGTTGAGCTTCCTTTTAGGTAATCTTCACCTATACTTGTGATGTTCAAATGCCATTGGCTTTTAATTTACATCCCTGACTGTACTTGTTCACCAAACTCGACATATAGGTAATAGAAAGCGTAACTATCAATAGGTACTTTGGAGAACAATAGACTTCCAGACTCGACATAACGGGACTCGACATAAAGGGAATATCTTTAGAAGTATGTATAGATAAGCTTATAAAATTTTAGTTTTTGAAGGTCCATTTCACATTAGACAGTTCCCCAAAGCGCTCTCCTTTCGACACTTCCAAGTGTTTTGGCTGGGAAGAAGAAGTGGAGCAACAAACTCCCCAGCACCTGTACTTGATTTAGTTTCATATATCAAGCGCCTTGTAATAGTCGACTACTTATAATTTGATTCTTAGCGTCAAGTTGCAACGTAATCATTATGTTGCTTGTAAACGGAGATCGTACCCTTAGCACGAGTTTTCAGTATTTGAGACGTAAAGTAAACTGGAACTTTGACAATTTCAAATTGACAATTTTCAAGGAAAATATTAGTTCCTTCTTCGCACACCAGAGGCGCTGTTCCATTTTTTCATACAAGAAACGCTGTAAATACTGGAAAGACGCTGTAAAGTAAAAGAGTGAAAATTCGTGCTAAGGTGTACAGTTATTAAATTGTTTACAGCGGAAGGGACTGTCAGACTCCTAATGACTAAAATCTACGGTGTTCCTAAAATAGCCCTTTACGTTCCAGGTTCATACTTACCAGTTAAGACAGTCCCGCGACCTCTTTCTAATCACTTTAAACTAATTCCGTATCGATTAGATTGACCACCCGCTTACCTCGTAGATAATTGAATAGATCAGATATTATGTTTTAGATAATTTAATAGATATGTGTGTTTATTATAAAATAGATATGAGTAGCAATGAAAGAAAAACTAGTTCGTAATAATGATTTTGACGAACTTCTTATTAGAATGGCGCGTGTGTCTACAGTGCCTGTAACAATAGAGCAAGTTGAAAACAGCTTCAAGAATACTATTGCTAAATGTTTTACAACAACTGATTATTTAAGTAGGTACAGTTTCTTTAACATACCTGAAGTCAAATCTACACAGCCCTAAATCGCAAATAGCAAATGATTTTATCCATTCCGCTCCACCCAGGACTGGGGGAGCCCTAAAAATGAGGATGGTAGTAGGTGTCATTCTGTAGTTAGTCATAATAATATGGAGAATAGGCATAGAGCCTGGAATACTTAATTACAGCCGCACAGGTCGATCTTCCGGGTTGGTCTGTGGATGGGTGGACCATCTGTCATAGCGAGTTTCCTCCGTGCCTCGGAATGCACGTAAAGTTGTTGGTCCCGGCTGTCATTAGTAGATCTTTGACAGTCGTTATTGTTACGGTTAAAGATATTTATTTACTCAAAAGAATTTACAAAATTCACTTACAGAGTAAACATGGTTAATATTAGCGTATTTGCCAACAAGCGTAGACAAAATAGGTACGTATCTTAGAATTAACATTTCTAATAATCACTTCGACTCAAACAAAGATGTATCAAACAGAACAAAACATATCAGAATCAGGTAGTTACACACAAGAAAACAGAAGTTTTAAGCGATGAGGGTAGGGTGCAATTTAATCGTTGTTGCGTGTTTACTAAGGCCTATGACACAGTGCACAAAGGTAAGCGATTTAGTTATTTTTAAACGTATTTTACTGTTGTATTGTAAGTCCACACTGTTTTGTTTTATTATTTATTGGATTTTGGGTATATTTCATATTATTGTATTATTTAGTTATTTCTTATATTATAATTATTTAATGTAGTTTAATACTGCTTTGATGTGTTTTTTAATGTTTTTTTTTTTTTTTTTTTTTTTTAATTTGATTTTTTAATAATCATTTAAGGCGCGGCCCTATCTTTTAGGATATATTTCTTTAAATGTTTCTTATAAATGTTAAACGACTGAGTTTCTTTTATATCTTTAGGTAATTTATTATAGAAATTAGCCCCTTCATACATGATATTCCTCTTGCCGTATTTAGTTCTAGGCTGGGTTAAGCAGATATCATTAGCTTGCCTGGTTAAAATTTTATAAGTTTGTGCCCTCTTTGTAAAAGTTAGTTGAGAGTGTATATCTTTAGTTAGAATTTTTCTGACGAGTATGCATGTGTTATACTTATACATTTGATTAAGGTTCATGAGTTGTGTTTCTTTGTAGATTTTTTCAGTTGGAGTTAAAAAGTTATATCTAAATAATATTTTAATTATTTTATTTTGTGCAGTTTGGAGTATTTTTAAGTTTGTTTTGGTGGCAGTTCCCCAGACCTCAATCAGGTAGTCCAAGTGAGATTTAACCATCGAGTTATATATAGTGTAACGCACATTTTTAGGAAGACATCGCACTATACCACGGAGCGCACCTGCTAGTGATGTGAGCCTGCTTCTAATATGTTCTATATGTGGTTTCCAAGAAAGTTGATCATCCAGTATAAGTCCAAGATATTTTTCATGATTCACTCTCTTCAGCGTTTGACCATCAATTTGTAAGTTAATGTAATGTCCAATTTTTTTATTTTTTGCAGCGAATATTATATAATTTGTTTTAGTTATATTTATTGTCAGTAAGTTTGATCTAAGCCAAGTATGTAGAAGATTTAGGTCATGTTGAGCTTGTTTTACGATTGAACACATTGAAGTACCAGAATAAAACAAACTCGTATCATCAGCGTACAGTGCAATATCCCCTTTTAGGCCAATTTCATGGATGTTATTTATGTATATGAGAAAAAGTAAAGGCCCAAGGATTGAGCCCTGGGGGACGCCATAAGTAATAATCCGCGGTCTACTTTGAATTTTACCGATCTTGACTATTTGATATCTGTTTTTAAGGTAAGATTTTAACATTTCTAAAGCGGAACCTGATACACCTAGATGATTCAGTTTCAACAAAAGTATTTCGTGGCTAACAGTGTCGAAAGCTTTTTTCAAATCTATAAACACCCCTAACGTAATCTTTTTGTTGTCAATGTTAGATTTGATTTTTGTTATAAGATCAGTTGCAGCTGCGACGGTGTTTGACTTTGGTCGAAACCCATATTGCTTTTCGAATAAGAATTTTTTTGTTGTTAGGAACGCAGTAAGTCGGTTGTGTAATATTTTTACAAACACTTTTGAGACTATTGGCAGTACAGAGATCGGTCGATAATTGCCTGGATCTGATTTATTTCCCGACTTATAAATAGGGCTTACTTTCGCAAGTTTTAAGGATTCCGGAAATAAACCCTCTGTTAAGCACCTATTGATACAAAGAGTTAAGTTTTCCGCAATTTGGTCTTTGATACATTTCAACATTTTGACACTTACACCATCAATACCAGCGCTTGTATTTGCATCTAAATTGTTAATGATTTTAAGTACCTCTATAGTTGTAGCAGGTTCAAATTGTGTTAGTTTGACAGAAGTGTCCGCTTTGTTTACTGATACTTGTAAAGCTTGATTATTATGATATGATTTTGGAATTTTATCGGCGAGTTCTGCGCCTATGTTCGAGAAAAATAAGTTGAAACACTCACTGATTTCCTTTGTGTCAGTAATTTGCCCTGATGGGGTGTCTAATTTTACTGGAGTAGAGCTATGTTTTGTTTTGTTGCTAGCCAGACTATTTATTAATTGCCACATTTTAAGAGGATTTTTTTTACAATCTTTAAAAGTTTTATAATAGTACTGATTTTTAGTTGATTGAATTTCTTTGAACACAATATTCTTCTGCTGCAGGAACTCATCTTTCAGTTTTTTGTCTTCAGTTGATGAGTGTTTCAATTTATGCCACAGTATGTTTCTTTTATTTATTGAACTTATAAGTTTATTGGTGATCCAGTCTTGTCTTGGCATATATAGTATCTTGGTTTTTTTAATTTTATTTTTAGCAATTGTTTCCAGTAGATATCTTTCCAGTACTGTAAAATCATCGTGTATAGTGGATAAAGTAGTATCTTTTATAGTTTTATATAGATTCTCATAATCAATAGCTTCGTATGTTACTTTTTTGGGCCTTTCTGGCTTGATTCTGTTTATCTCAAAATAAATTTGTTTGTGATCTGACATGGCACTTTCCACTAAAGCCATATGATAATTGTTATCTTTTAGATTTGTACATATATGATCTAATATTGTGTTAGAAGTTTTAGTGATGCGAGTGCAGTACATTTTATCAATTTTATTTAGTATTCTTAGTCCGTTTTCTTTAAGTACAGTCTTATATTCTTTAATAGAATTTTCTTTACTTAGTAAATTCAAGTTAAAATCTCCAAATATGACAGTTCTTTTCTTTTTGATTAGATTTTTTGAATATGTTTCAAGAAATTTTTGTAAATTTGCTGCAGGCTGTTTATAGACTACTCCAATATCCAAAGAAAGTTTGTCCAGATGTATCCATAAGAAATGATTGTCATCTTCGCATTGTCCATCTATTAATTCATGTTTCAGTTGGTTGTGGACGTATATTGACACTCCACCTCCTCTCGAAGCTGTTCTATAGTTGTAATAGTGTGTATAATTTGGTAATTTTTGTCTGAGGGCTTCGTTTTCATCTTTTATCCACGTTTCAACAAGTAGTATTACATGTACGGTGCACTTGAACGTTTTTAAAATACACTGTAGTTCGTCTAGTTTCCCTGGTGCAACAATACTGCGAACATTTGCGTAAAGAAAGCTTAATGATTTAGTTTTCGTTGTAATATCTTCATAGTTATTTGTTAATTCGTATGTTATTGAGTTTGTTATTCTTACAACTTCTAAGCTACTTAGTTTTTTGGCTGTTCTTTTACTATCTTTGGTGTCCCTTTTGAAAATTTTATGATTAAATCCTTTTCTCCATTCTCTATCCTCTCCTGTAATTCGTCTCTAAGATTTTTGAGAAACTTTTGTTGTTGAGGAGTCTGATCAGAGTAAATTCTCACACCATCTACTTTCAAATTAGCTTTGTTTCGCAATATATTCTTAGCAATGTCTTGGGAAGAAAAGGATAATTTAAGTGGGCGTACCTTCTTGCCATCATATTTTCCGACTCGTAACACTTTTTCTGCTTTAGGACAATCTGGATATATGGTTCTTATAATTTTTTCCGCTTCATCCCTTTCTTTTTCTCGTCTCTCTTCGCTGTTAGTTATATATTTCTCAGGAATACCTACAATGATGATGTTCTTACTTCGATCAGCTCGATCCTGAAGTTCCTCAAACAGATCTTCATAACTTGTTTGTGGCGCTGCCTGTATATGTGTCGATGTCGTAGAAACACATTTAAATTGCTCAAAGTCGGCTTGAAGCGATGTTACTTTTTCTTCATTTTCTTTAACGGTCTCCGTCAGTGAATTAATCTGTGTCTTAAGACTTTTGTTCTCTGCTATAAGTTCTTCGGTTGTGATCTTCATATTTCGTAACGTTTCATTGATGGAGGAAATATTTTCACTTATTGTTTTTATATTTTGGTTCTGGTTTTTAAAAGATTCCTGTAATGTTTCAACAATTTCTTTCAACATTTCCTGTTTAAATTCAGTGAATTGATTTTGAAAGTCGCTATCAGGTATTTTCCTCTTTCGGAAACACACATTTTCCGAGTATATCTCATTCAATTTGGACAAATCAGGTTGAGAGCTGCTTGTTTCCCCGGAAAATATCGTTCTCGTCGTAGTTGGAGTTTTAGTAGGAGAACGGAAAGCTTTCATGTTGATTTTAGCTGGGAAATATCAAGAAAACAATGACTCCGCTATTCGCTCCGCTTATGCACTGCGCGCACCTTTATAATACTGCCACTGCTGCGCGTACCTACTGCGAGCTATGTCTTCCGCACTTTTGAATAGGTGATTAGTTAATTAAAAACACTCTGAACCCGTAGAAAAATGAACTGACTTTATATAGTAATTAAGTTCAAATTCGAACGATCTTATTAGGTATTTAACAGCAAATCAGTAGACACGACCACTCACTACGCTTGCCGCTTTTGTAATTTTTGTTAGCACTGTTAGTCGCAGAAGCTCTAAAGTCTGAGAACCAGTTACATGGGTTGTTCAGGTCTGATAGGCAGTCGATCCATGTAAAATACTGATATCCAGCTGCATCTGGTTCGACTGGAAGCCGACCCCAAGATAATTGTGAAAAGACAGGCAGATGAAGATGGAAAATAGGCGTGAGTTTATGGATGTATCTAATTTGTAAGAAACTTAATATGCAAGCTAAAACTTTGAAATTAACATCATTAATAGCTCTGTATTTATAACACAATTAGTTCTATTCACGAACGAGTCGAATGTTAGCATACAGTGAAGATAAGTACAGAAGGGAAAATAAACACAGTCATTCAAAAATGTTTGCGATCACTTTGAAAAATGGAAAACTTTTTTGCTACCTACTGTAGATTATAATTATGATTTCTTCTTCTATTATTATGTAAAGAAAACAGACAACTAAGATTTTTTATTGATAAAGTTCAATTGAATTTTTTACCTTATGTGCCTACTTAGTGATCACATTTTTTTTATGTGTGTATGTAAGTCTTTACAGGCAGTTTTACGTGAAAGCGGAACATAAGTACATAATTATTATTTAACGCAGCCGCACAACGATATAACTTTTTATTTTCATTTTTTTTTTTTTTATGTTGTGTTCTCCTGTTGGCTAGTCAAACATTTTATCATTCTATTTTACATACAAACAAATATACATAGGTACCTACAAACTTTCGTATTCATTATATTATTAGGATTGGATTTGTTGTTGACTTTTTAATAATATTATTACTGTCGTTAATATCTCCGCCATTCTTAATTATTTCTCATTATGGTTATTATTTATTTAAGAGCGTGCAATTATTAAAAAAAAAACGTGCAAAACCTCACAATATGGCGCTATTATAATTTTGTTCATACCATAGTCTTACAAATTCTACTTACACTAAATCAAGTGAATCTTCTGCATTCTCCTACATCACGGTCTCTGTCGGTGTCAGCGCCGCAATCGCAGCGTGAATGTTCACAGTTGTGCACCATTACTTCTCTGTCGACCCCCTAATTAGTTGCACTTGCTAGCATGCGCAACTGCGTATCTCTGATATTAGAACTTTTAAAGTGCTTTATAGTAGGTATATTAATTCCACCTGGAAGAGCTCGTGGCCGTGTGTGAAGTGTGTTTGACGCAGAAAGTGCACTTCGCAAAATGTGCAGTTGACGCAAAATGTTCAATGGTAATTCTAAAATGAGCACTTCTCAAATGGTACACTTTTCAAATTAAGCACTCCTCAAAATTAATCCAAACTAATCCAAACTAATATTATAAATGCGAAAGTAACTCTGTCTGTCTGTCTGTCTGTTACGCTTTGCCGCTTAAACCTCTCAACCGATTTTGATGAAATTTGGCACAGACAATCTTTAGACCCTGAGAAAGAACATAGGCTATCAAAAAACCACGCGGGCGAAGCCGCGGGCGGAAGCTTGTGTGATATAAATCTATCTTCTTTCTGCTAGAACGTCGGACCCGGACCGGATGAATGTGAATATAAATCTATCTTCTGCTTCTTCCTTCTATCTTCTACAGACCATCTCTTCAAAATACTGTAACAACGAGGCAAAGTACAACTCTAAAATCCCCTAATATCTAAATCCAAACTTACTCCACTCCCGCGCAGACCTGTTGATCTAATTAAGCTAAGTTCACACTGCCGCGGACACGGGCCGTTTACGTCCATAATCGTTATCTGTTCACACTAATTGGTGTCAGCCGCTAGTGGCCCTTAAGATTTATGATCAGCATGTTGTAGACCACACAAGTTTTATTTGTTTATTTAGCTGAATTTAGTGTTTAATTGCCTGCTGTCTGGAATATTTCATTCGATGCATTTGAGTCTATTGACAAACGCGACGGGCCAAGAGGTATCTGAGGTATTCCTAAACTCACTTATTTTGCTGTGCCCAGACAGGGTCCAATCCATGTTATGATCTAGTAATAAGTTCTACCACCTTAGAATACTCGTACATGTGGAATCCAATAAAAGTATTGAGTATTGAGGCTTATGGGCTATGAGATGCTCTGGTTGAATCTAAGCTCCAGCATTGAATTGAACATCGACGCCGTGTTGCCAGCCTGTCGGGCCCTTTCCATTATCGGACTACAAGACGTGTAGGTACGGCAATGCGCCATCGTTATTTATTTATTTATTTTATCCTTTATTTCAGGCAACTAAGGCCCATAAAAACACAATACAGTCATGTTTAATTATAAAAATAATAACTATAAACTCTAATATTCTTAAAAACTATTGCACACGAAGTGTCGGCGTCGTGTTATATGATGGTTAGGTATATTGTAGGCATTTCCTCCGGTACGCACTCACCTACTTACAAAGCTTATTGCAAATAAATACTTTTTCATCCCCCCATCTCGGAAAGGCTATTTTTTCTCTTCGATATCTGAGCGTAAAAGCCGTTTTTATCCTCTAGTGGATAAAGTAAATTGAATTTAGAACATGCACGTGCACTAAAGAGTTGTACCAGTAATGACTGCTGCTGACCCCAACAGCTGATCGTTTGCTGTGGTGCCAACTTGAAGTTCGAAGGTGGTCGTACCACATCAAATTTCAAAAATAGAATTAGGTGGCATTAGCTGTGAAAAGCAGAGTACGGACCTCGGGAGTAAAGCTGCGTTGCCTTGTGCTAACTTGAATCCCGAACCAGAATCCTTTGGTGCGTATCTACTTTCAGACTCGGAACCTTCTTGACTCAGAACTTTTTTTAACATTTTTTTATTTGCTTTTTCACGTCATGTTGTTAAGACAAACCAAGATAAAATATGAAACTTGAAAACTACTACCTATACTATAACTATATTTGTTTGTATTTAAAAATTAATCTGTAATACTTACCTATAATAATGTAGTAGTCAATACCTAAACTGAAATAAAAGTAACTATCTTGTGTCGAACAATGTACATCTTTTTTTGCGTTTAGTCATTTCCTCGCTGAGGTAGGATGAAAAGTTACGTGTTGCACTCGAGTGCAAAGATTTTTCACCTTGTGCTCTTTTGATTCCGTCGCTACGCCTCATGATTCTAATTTTGAATCACTCGTTGCATTCGTGATTCAATTTTAGAATCATTCGCTAGCTCGGTCATCAAAATTGAGCACGCGGTTAAAAAGCAACTTTGCACTCTTGTATAACAAATAACTATTATTGTACGCACAGCTAATGGAATTCGTTTCCTACGGGATCTGTATTGCCTGACAAGTTGAAGAATACTAAAATCAAAATCAAAGCATTTATTTCAAGTAGGCCAGTTACAGGCACTTTTGAATTGTCATAGACAATTAAAGGAATATTAAGTATTAAACACTAAAAAGTTATGGTGCTACAGTCCCAGTCACAAGACATAAAAACTGTGAAAGTACCGTAGATGCACGTTCCAAGTCGTAGATCTCTATGGAGAAGAACGTGCAAGAAACTCCATGGACACTCTTTTCAGATCGCCAAAATTATTACAGAATCATTGTTACATCATTCACTGTAAATTAAACTCATAAATCTTGTGATAAGGCTAAGGTGCTTTCTGTTCCAATATTTTGGTATTTCCCTAAGCTTGCTATCTACTTAGGTGTATTGTGATTACGAAACAGTTCTGAGAAATGTACTGTTATTTAATTTTAATCGTATTGCTAAGGAACATTTGTTATCGTTATTATTAATAACAACTACTTCCACTTACAAATAATATTTCGATAATGATAGGTAACCAAATGATATCGGTCGAATATTATTATTGTGACGAAAGATAGATAGCCCATTGTTGCCTAGTCATAAGTAAAGGTGAAATTTTATTGAAATGTTCATGAAATATAGCTGTTCCAAGAGGATTTATCTCGAAAATTATCCTACGGGCAATAATGCAGAGATGAAAAGAAACCTATGTGTTAATCCAGATTATAAACTATCCGCAAGCTTTTCATCCAAATCCGTTCGATAGTTTTTTGGGAAGGAGCAACAAACATCCATCCTTAACCAACTTTCACCTTTATAATATAGCGGATTACTAGGACAGGATAGTAGGATTATTACGATTAACATAATATTACTTGTATTACCTAAATAGGTAATAACAGCCAATGACGTATTAGACAACATTATTTTTTGTTTATGCGAAAGCCGATACACCTGTCCAATATTTTTGTGTAAAAAATCTATGTACAAAATTTTAAAACCGTATCATAAAAAATCACAAAGTTATAAGCTTGTGTATTACTTGGTTGTCCGTTCAAAAACATGCTCATTTCGCGGTACACCCGCGTAAACCGCGTCTACTGTGTTATACATTCCTTATAATAGTTTGGCAATAGATACCTAACCGTACGGCGATTGTATTGTATTTAACTGGTAATAAAATTTAATCAAAATATTTTTGAAAAAAAAATAATTTGGTGTAAATATTATTGGAATCGAATCAGTTACTGATTCTGAACAAACTATATTCAGGTTTCGCATATACTAAAAATAATGTTGTAAAACAGCCACATCGGTTGATCTTCAAGGTTAAGCTTCAAGGTGCATATGGGTTAGGGTTATCATCTATCGTTATCCATCTATCTATCATTGGTTTGTCTCCACGGATCCCGGTATCAGATTGAATTAGCCACGGATCACGGCAAGTTGCCAGTTTGACCAGCGATACCGTGATCCGTTTCAAAAAAATACAAAACATGTTTGTAGCCACAGATCACCGTATCCGTGGCTACAAGTGATACCTATAAATTATACAACGTGTAACGTTAAATGCGCAAAACCTCACGTGGGGTAACTCAGCCCATGTTACTGAACAATGTTTGTTCTAAGACTTTTGGAAATTAAAAAAAAAAAAAAAAAAAACATACTGATGGGCCCGATCAATTTCTCATTTTGTATGAAAAACCTTTTTTTTTTTAATTTCCAAAAGTCTTAGAACAAACATTGTCCAGTAACATGGGCTGAGTTACCCCACGAGAGGTTTTGCGCATTTAACGTTACACGTTGTATAATTTTTGGAAACTCGGTGTGTAGAGACAAGAAATAGATTTAAATACATATTTTTACGAGGTATTCCCATTTGAGCAATTATTTCCAGAGCACCTAACTTAAGAGCAACTATTTTTATTCCCAAATGAGCACCTATCAAAATTTTGACACACTGCTCAATCGGGAATGAACTTATAATTCTAATCTATTCCCATTAGAGCAACTACGGTAGTTTCTAGTGACGGGGTGTGTATACAATAATAGGCAGAGGTTCATGGTGGTTTGTTCATAAATCCTTCAGGGAAGTTTAAACTAAATACCTACTTGCAAGCAAAAGTACTAGGCTAGCATAGGTTCTAGAGGGTACGTTTTTAAATAAAGTGTCCTCTGTGTTTCGGAATGCACGTCTTAGCAGTTTGTCCCAGCTGTCACCCATAAAAAATACTGAATTGCCCGAGCACAGGGGCAAATTAAGGCAAAAACAAAAACTAAACAATTTTATCTAAGTTTTCATCGAAACTCCATCAAAATTGGCTCGGCAATCTAGCCGAAAAGGTGAACTGAAGATCAATTTATCGATTATCAATATAAATACGTAATAAGATTTAGATATTAATAATCATAATGAATAACTGTCATGTCGGTACTTTACCTGATGTAAATGAATGATCAGATGATATCAAAAGGATTATTACACTTCGTTTTATTAATAGTAAATATTGCGTGGAAACGTTTGGGCACGTGTGCAGATTTATTGATTGCAAACAAACTATTGCTCGCTGCTTTTCTCGTTCAAATATAGACTACTAGCCGTTGCCAGCGGCTTCACCCGCTACAACTCGAAAATTATCCCACGGGAACATAAAATCGGGATAAAAACTATCCTATGTGTTAATCCAGGTTATAAACTATCTGTGTACCAAATTTTATCCAAATCCGTTCAGTGGTTTTTGCGTTAAAGAGTAACAAACAAACCTACAAACCTACATACACATACATCCTCACAAACTTTCGCATTTATAATATTAGTAGGATAGGACTAGCGGTTTCACACGCTACAACTCGAAAATTATCACAAGAGAGCACAAAATCTGGATAAAAAATATCTTAAAATAATGTTAATCCAGGCTATAAACTATCAGTCTGTGTGCCAAATTTGATCCAAATCCGTTCGGTGGTTTTTACGTGAAAGAGTAACAAATATCCATCTATCCAAACAAACTTTTACATTTATAGTATCTAACTTATAGGTAGTAGGATAAGAAACAAGACACCAAAAATTAAACAAATCATAATGTTAAACAATTTATTTCACATGCATATATAGTGACATTATAAATAAAATACTGTAGGTACCTATACTGTAACAATATGTAATGCAGTTGAAAATGAGCGTCTTATGTTCCATTTCACATTATCCTGAGACAAGTTTTTTTTTTTTTTTTAAATTATGTTTTATTGTTTTCATTGTTTGCTTCATTAGAACAGTGACAACTGTGGAGAAAACAATTAATTGCTTAGATTATAATTATGAAGACAGATTAATGAAATTGCTTGTATTATTTTACGAGTAACCGCAACGCGTCGTCTTGTGATAGAACAAGTAGCGTACGCATTTGTCGGTTGATGCAAGTCGCATTGTCTCTAGGTGTGAAAGGGGTACTGGTTTATACGCATTAATTCCAAAATAATTATGAATACTACAATATTCAACATGATAAACAACAATCAAATAAATCAAATCTAGATTCTACATTACCATGCATCCTTAACAATCGTGTTAATGAATTTTGTCCAGCGAATTTCAAATTCATGAATCAACTTGTCCTTTTCAGGATACGAACTGTAATATAGAGAATTTAGGGCTAACTGTTTCAGTAATTTGAGGTCTGCATGACGGCTAGCAACTGCAACAAATGTGACGTAGAAGTCGTGGGATATAGGATCCGCTTCCCAAGGTCCAGGATCATCGCTTGACAATACTACAGGCATGTTCAGACTTAAGAAAGTCGCTAAAGGATGATTCCTCACGTCATCAACTAGTTTAAGAACAGAATTTGATATAACATTAACTTCCAGGGCAATTCCTCTCTTCTTTACTTCTTCCATCAATAGAGGATGTTTTATGATTGCGTATCCATGACCTATTCTTTTAGTTCCTAACACTATGGCGTCGAATAAATTCTCGTCAGAACTGGTACCGTACCAATTCGTCTCACCAGCGTGTAAGAACAAAGGCATGGACTTTCGAATTTCAGCCAGTTCTTGTACAAACTCTACCAGTGGGACTCCCAAGTCCTCTTGGCCAACCAAGTCGAAACCTACCAGAAAATCTGGCATACGTCTCTGGATTTCCAGGGCGATTTTGGTATATTGACGTAACGTTTCTCTATTGACTAATTTTAAAGGAGCATAAATCAGTTTTGCTCCAAAGAAATCTGGATAATCCTCCATGAATTGTTCGGTGACTAGTTTGTAAATCTCTGCTGTCTCTACAGCGTCGTAAGTGTTCCCTTCTAAGTCATATAGCGTCGGCAAAACACTTCTCATTTCAACGTACATCACTTGATCTTTCCTGAATTCTAGTAACGTATCATAATAATATTTTTCCCAAACCGGTTTGTAAGAAAACAGATTACCGGTACAAATAAAGTATTTCTGGAATTCTTGCCACACTGTATTCACATCGGTGTAAACTTCGTTATAATTTTCAATCACTAAACTAAAATGTTTTCTAATGTCTGCATCGAATTGTTCAACATCGCGGGCGGCATTCCTTGCATTTTTCATAAGTTGCCACTTAGTGTCACATGGATGATCATTAATATTAGGCTTGGCTTTAGAAAATAAGAACGTGATATCTGCCTTGTCTTTCGAGAAGCAAACCCAGAGGTTTTCTAAGTAAGTTAACTGTAGTACGTAATCTGGGCTCAACAGTCCCGTATCATGTACATGTAATACAGCTCCTTTCGGCATCGCCTTGATGATCTGGAACAACTGGGTGTCTTTCACGATGTCCTTATATTCAAAGAAATGCTTCGATAGGTTGAAATATTTCGGTTCAGCAAATCCTCGTTCCACCTCATCGTGTTTAAGATTCATTATTATTTCGTTCGCTTTCAATTCACTGTCACTAAGTTCTATTGAGCTTCCGACCATCATAGCAAGTTCTCTTTCATGGAGATCACTTCTTTCTTGCATTACTTTATCTATACTTTGGGATTGAGTTATTATTGCATTGGTAAAGAATAATATAGCAAGGGTCCACATTGTCACAGGTCGCGATCGAACGCCGTACTACACGATATCAGCCAAGATTGGTATGGCGAAACTGATACCTCAGTTGATAAGTAGGTGAGATATGACGTAAAAATCAATTCAGTTAGTGACAATGTCTTTTATTCATAATGCTTGTTATTATTATTTAGTTATGTTGCTTTGGTTGGCGATTGCTTAAGTGCTAGTCGGCATGTAGCGGTAGAGTCAGCGAAATCTACAACAAAGGTTACACGTCATTGGAAATTGTTATGATTAGGTACTTACAAAACATGTTTTTTCAATCATTATTTAGGATTGGTCTAATAAGGAACTTTGTTTTGTATTTATGAGTATCAACAATTACTTATTATATGGCCTTTACTATTATTGGGTCGGTGTCGGCTATGTCGGCCGCAAACCGAAAAAGTCAAATGAGCTAATTTGAGAAGTCCTGTCACAACTCAGAAGGCGTTGCAGTAAACCTCGAAGCTGATGGCCGCGTGCTGCACAAAACCAACGACTATTGGTCGACTATGGATCTTGAAAACCACCTGGATCGTGAAAACTGGAATTCATGGTGCTTTTGCCCAGCAGAGGGATGATGCAGGCTAATAGTGTCAGTAAATATTAAAATCAGAAAGAAATAAGACTCGACTAGGGCTGGACGCCGCCCGCAGCGCCTGTCCAGCCAGTTTTCAAAGAGAGGTCTGACTGCTGCGATAACGATGTGCCCGATATGGAAAACTCAATAACATCATGTTTTTTTGTCGTGGTAAAGTCATCAAATGAGTTCTCCTACTCAGAGCGGAGAGGGAGGGACTGTCAGACTTGTACTGAATAAAATTTACGGTGATTAAATAGACCGTTACGTTCCAGGGTCAAGGTTTCCTGATGAGACAGTCCCGTGACCTTGGCAGGCAATAACATCATATTACGACGATTAGGAGCCAGCTGTAAAAAAAGGCAAGAGGAACACTAAGCCAAAACAAAATGATAGCGCAAGAGGCTAATGAGAAGCCATGAGTCAGGACTTCAGGAGCCAAAACCACGCGAACGAAGTTCTGGTAGTTGCCTGGTTTAGCAGTTACTATAAAAAGATATTATAAGTATATTGGAAAACATCGTGAGGAAACCGGCATGTCCTAGAACCAAAAATTCGAAGACATGTGACATCCACCAATCCGCACTGGGCCCGCGTGGTGGATTATGGTCCACGCCTACTCACAGAGAGGAGGCCTGTGTCCCAGCAGTGGGAACATTATAGGCTGATGATGATGATAATTAGATGTAAGTATTTGTAACTGCAAAAGAATCAAAAGAACAATTGGGTCGAAGTGAAACTGCAATTACATAATACGTTCTTGGGTCATGAACAAATTCGTGGTTGAATAGTTTGGAAAGTAACAAAATAATAATTACGGAAAAAAACTACAGTGTATGGTATTTGTGTCTACTAGACACGGCACTTCTAAGCCCTTCGTGTATAACGCGATGCTAGTCTCCGATACCTTACTTCTTTGGAATCCAGGTGACTATCGCAATACAAATCCAAAGTGGTTCGTACACAGGCACTTGTCAATGGATGCCAAAGTCGTAAGGTATCAGAGACTTGCGTGGCGTTGTATACGAAGGGCCTTACAATAATCGCGGGTACAAGCAACTGTACAGCACTGGTCTTGAACGCGCTTTAGTTGTGTTGATCGCGTTCAGTATCAATGATCAGTCTGTTACTTTTCACGCCATAACTATGATAACTATAAAATTTTGCATTATACGTTGTCAGTGTACACAGACGGCCAGAGGGTTACCTTTCAATTTCCGAAAAAAAAACTGTTCCCTCTATAGATTTTCCCTTTTTTTCACCTGGTCAAATCATCCAATGAGTCCTCCCACCCAGGGCAGGATGGGGAGGGACTGTCAGATTTTGCCCTTTACGTTCCGGGGTCACAGTAACGTGACGAGAAGGTCTCGCGACCCCGACAGGCCTCTTAGATTTAAGTCTAAGAATGCAAATAGTAGGTACTGAAGTAGATCGATATCACGCAGTCGATATTAAGATAAAATGTGTCAACGTTCGGTCGTAATCTACTATTTTGTACTTTAACAAATGGGCGAGACTGTGACAAATCTTTGACATAATAATGTCGAGGTATAGTCGATATTACATGTAGGTGATTATATAAAAATCGACAAAACTGTATCCAGGTGCATCCGGTAGCGCCCGACATAATCGCATCATGTTCCACGCGCGCCTTAAAGAGCTGTCAGTGATATGACGAGGCCCTTAGAAGGCCAAAGCCTGCCAGGGTCGCGGGACTATCGGGTAACCGTGGCCCCGGAACGTAAAGCTACCTATTGAAAGACACCGTGGATTTTAGTAAGTACAAGTCTGACAGTCCCTCCCGCCCTGCCCTAAGTGGGGGACTCATTTGTTGATTTTACCACGTAAAAAAAAATTGTGAATCCGGTAAATCTGGAAGCTAAGAAAAACGGTCGATTTAGGCTTGGTCCTTGACGGACGGCGAGCTAGACATTACTCGCCGTCCGCAAGTCCATCAGTCAAAGGCACTTTTTTAAGATGCTAAAATCACTAACGGGAGTGAGTGATGGGTATGAATATTGATGGATGGAGAGGAAGAGGAAGGCAAGTCCAGTCAAAGGCACTTTTTTTTAAGATGCTAAAATCACTCACGGGACTAAGGGAGTGATGGGTATGAATATTGATGGATGGAGAGGAAGAGGAAGGCCAAAGAAAAGGATGGATTGTCTGAGGAATTATGTGTAAAGAAAAAGGAGTAAATGATACTGTGACGTGTGATAGGGGAGAATGGAAGAAGAAAACGTGTTGCGTTGATGATGAAAATCATCATAATTATGATTTCTCATGGCTTGTGTGTAGCGAGAGGGACTGTCAGACTCGTACTGACTAAAATTCATCGAGTTCCTTTAATAGCCATTTACGTTCCTGGTCACGGTTTCCTGTTTGGACAGTTCTGTGACTCCGGCAGGCTTTGGCCTAAATAGGAATAACGTAATCTTAATATATATAACTCAAAGGTGACTGACTGACATAGTGATCTATCAACGCACAGGCACAGTCCAAACTACTACTGGATGGATCGGGCTGAAATTTGGCATGCAGGAAGATGTTATGACGAAGGCATCCGCTAAGAAAGGATTTTGATCAATTCTACCCCCAAGGGGATAAAATAGGGGATGAAAGTTTGTATGAAACTTTGTCAATTTTATAAAAAATACATTGTTATGTTCCGATATCCACGCGAACGAAGTCGCGGGCACAGCTAGTAAATTATAAAATGTTATTATTACTATGAATGTAGAACACTTACCTTTGTTTCAGATATTTCCAATGTGTCGAATCCGTCATTACTTATTCACGGACACGGTACTATGGCTACATAACAAGTACGTGGGTGCGATTGTATCAAAAGTTTTCTTCTAATACCGTCATTTGTAAATTTTGTGCTATGCTGTGGCTGTGTATTACATTTCTGTACGCAAGAAATGTGATGATGATTGTGATATTTGCATTGCTGTTATCTCTAATGTTATTGTTTTCCTTTATTATTATTTTTTACTTAATAATTGCATACTTAATTATCGAGATCGCTGAGAGCGCACTGCAATGATTGTTGATACGAGTATCACCATCCCTCATGACAAAAATCTCATGAAAGCTGAAAATGATAAAAAAATTAAGTATCTCGATTTAGCACACGAGATTTTCGACATGTGGGACGTGGACTCAGCAATCATTGTGCCGATAGTCGTTACGCTCAATGGAGTAATTGCGAAGAGCCTCGACCAACACCATAAAAGGCTCTCATTGTGTGTCAGGCTTAAGGGCTTGTTTCAGAAAGCAGTTCTCTTGGAAACGGCGCGCATAATGAGGAGGTTCCTCACTCTGGAGCCCTAAATCACCGGCAGCTTGGGATGTTGGTGGTCAACTATTTGGACAACTATTTGGACACGTCAATGAACTCATTCAAATCGTCAAGTTTTACTTGAACATTACGTTTAACAAAACTATATTTTGTTCATTGCTATTTTTTATTGTTGTTTATTTTAGAGCGTGAAAGTACGTGACGTCACAATATGTCGCCATCACAGGTTCAGCTTCTGCGTAGTCGCATAGTAAGTACTTCACATTATGAATTCAAAAACTTCGCAGTATGAGAAACATTATACCCGGCTCACAGACGAATAAACGCCTTAAAAACTAAAAGAGCAAACCCTTTATCAAGCTAAGTTTCTCACAAAACATACCAGACTACATCAATAAAGAAAAGAAAGAAAAAAATAATAATCCAAAAACTCTGGTATACATTACAAAAATCGGTATCGCAAAAGGGGGTTTCGCTTTCAAAGTTGAAGTAAAAAAAATGAGAAACACCGCCATTGCTTCGCTCGTGATTTCCCTGCGAAAGGGTTGCAGGATTAAGTGGCACTTTAGAGTGCCGCCCTACAGTTGAAAAAAAACATGGCTGCCTCAGCTACGTCACATGTAGATCGGCCCCCCGTGTCACCTAACCCTTTAATCTTCTGATTGCGGTGGTAATGTTAGATGTTCGTCGTTTTAGGTTTTTTTTTCAGTTACCTATATCTTTCGTGGATTAAAAGTGCTTTGAAAATTAACACACACAGCTAAGTAATTTGAGTGTACGATATTCCCGGACAAAAGGTTAGTAAGGTTAGTTTGTGTTAGGAATAGTATGATGGTTACTTTACTTAAACTTGGTTTTAGACACAGTTTTAGACTAATTTTCTTAGTCTAAAACTGTATCTAAAAAGATATTTTTGATTGCAATTTATATCAATCCTGGGCTTTCAAGTATCAATTTTACGTTATACTTGTTTTCGGGTTTTGAGAACAATGTTGCAGTTTTCTAATGCGCTGAACAGAACTTCTCACGTAGTATTAATTGTTGTGGGACTATCTACTGGCCTATTGGTCTAGTGGTTAGTGACCCTGACTGCTATGCCGGAGGTCGTGGGTTCGATTCCCACCCAGGACAAATGTTTGTGTGATGAGCACGATCATTTGTTCTGTGTCTGGGTGTAATTTATCTATAATAATGTATGTATTTAGAAATATATAAGCATGTTTATCAGTTGTCTAGTACCCATAACATAAGCTCTGCTTAGCTTGGGACTAGGTGGCGTTGTGTGATAGTTGTGGAATATTATTATTATTATTATCTAAGTAGGATACCGCTCGTGCTCCATGTCATCATGAGATTGAATTGATACGA
Organism: Agrotis clavis; assembly: GCA_954870645.1. NCBI lineage: Eukaryota > Metazoa > Arthropoda > Insecta > Lepidoptera > Noctuidae > Agrotis > Agrotis clavis. The sequence goes on along the minus strand of OX940939.1, from coordinate 5,283,230 downwards.
GATAAATCGGAAACCGGGATGGGTGTCTTTAGATTACAGACAGACAACGATACAAGAGTGAAACTAAATAAAGGCTTGCTAAATGGAATTCACATTGACATTCATTTTGTTTTTGAAAAAGTTGAAATTGCAATCATAAGGGCGCATAACCAGAAAGTTGGCAACGTAGCTAATAGCTGTCAAATATTTACAAGTTTTAATTAATTTGGCAATGTTACTGTATGGAAATAAGAAATATGGCTCTGTAGTGCACTAGAAAAATGATATAGGAATGCAATCAAAACACTGAACTTGATGTTGTAACCGGTGTATAAAAGGCATTCATGGAATGTTTCCAAATGCTTTTTTTACGTCTAAAACTATATAATATTCGGTGTTACGATATTAATTATTGCATTCTCTAATCACTTTTTTTTAGTGCACTACAGATTACAGAGCCATATTTCTTATTTTCATACAGTAAATTTCTGAAATTAATTAAAACTTGTAAATATTTGACAGCCATTTGCCACGTTGCGAACTTTCAGAATACTTAGTTCTTTGTTCAATCGTATTTGTAACGAATGTGTACAATTATTGTGTAGTGTACCTTTTTATCATCATTTATGATCAATCATCAAATGAGTCCTCCCACCCAGGGCAGGATGGTATGGAATGTCAGACTTGTACTAACTAAAATCCATGCCTCCACGGTGATCCTTCAATAGACCTTTACGTACCAGGATCACGGTTACCTGATGAGATTGTCCCGCGACCCCAGCAGGCTTTGACACTCTAAGGGGGCGTCAGATTGCTGACAGCTCTTTGAGGAGCGCATCAGACACGTCCTTGATTGGACGGCGAGTCATCCATTACTCGCCGTCCGCATGCTTGATTATAATTATTGCGTACCTATTAATACGATTGTTTCCGAAATGACCCGATGCACAATATTTATTCTGAAACACTGCACGTGTTATATACCTACCAACATTCCATTCATCCGAACATCAATCAACTTATCAGCATAAGTTTCAACCACTCTCGGGTTCTCACGTACATAATAATATGAGTCAGTCTCAATTACCTACTATTGTTACCATATTTATAAGCGCTGAGCTTATCACGTGGCATAAGGTCATCGCTCCTCATTCCTCCTCAGTTACAATTTAACGCCGGACCGCGGCGAACGTATCATACAATGTGGCAAATAATCTTCACATTACTCTTTGTTTACGCGAATTGTGACGAAAGTTACATTGTGAAACGCCGGCAGTTAGTTGAACGAGAGTTACGGTCAGCTCTCGGAGGAAATACGACACTCAGCGATAAAGAAAATGTTGTAAACAACTGTTTGATGCAACACAAATTCAAAGAACTCGACTATGGATTCGAACACCCGACTCAGTTCAACCTGTCTCATCATTTCTTCACTTTCAAGGACCAAATAAAGAAGTCTAAAGTTTACAAGATCATCAAGAGTATGCCCAAAGGAGCCGTTCTTCATGTCCACGATATGGCGATCATCGGACCTGATTACCTCCTCAACATCACCTACATGGACCATCTCTACGTGTGCTTTGGGAAACCTGTAAGGTTCTGGTTTTCAAACAACGTTCCTAACATGACGTGTGACGTGAAGTGGCAGCTGATGAGTGAAGCTCGACGTGCTGCTGCTAATGTGACAGAATTCGATGCAAATCTCCGGACACACTTCACCCTCGTCTGTGACAATCCTGATGTTGTGTACCCTACCATCAATGAAACTTGGACAACGTTCATGCATTACTTTAACTCAGTGTACGCTTTACTCACATATAGACCAAATTGGGAACAGTATTTCTACGACGCTCTCAAATTTTTCAGAGACGACAACGTAATGTACGTTGAAGTTAGGAGTGTGTTACCCAATTTGTATGAGTTAGATGGCACGGTGTATGATAAAATGATTACAGCAAGAGCTTACAGGAAAAGTATAAACAGATTCGTTAAAGATCATCCAGATTTTATTGGAGCTAAACTCATATATGCTCCATCGAGGAAGGTGAACAGAGAAGCAGTCGCAGAATATATACGAACAGCTCGACAGATCAAGAGAAATTTGCCGGAACTTTTTGCTGGATTCGATTTAGTTGGTCAAGAAGATGCAGGGAATCCTTTAATAGAATTTGTACCCCAGTTACTTGAAGCAAATGATCTGAACTTCTTTTTCCACGCTGGTGAAACGGATTGGTTTGGAACACTTACTGATGAGAACTTAGTAGATGCTATATTGCTTGGAAGTAAGCGTATTGGCCATGGATACGCTTTTGCAAAGCACCCAGCACTTATGCAAGAAGTGATTGATAGAGACATAGGTATTGAAGTGAATGTTCTTTCAAATACAGTGCTGTCTTTGGTCAGGGATGTCCGCAATCATCCTTTGAGCATTTTCTTAAGTTTGAACTTACCTGTTGTGTTGTCAAGTGATGACCCTGGTGCCTGGGAAGCTGATCCATTGTCTGATGACTTTTACGTGGCATTTGTAGGAGTGGCTAGCAGGCTTTCGGACTTGAGAATGTTGAAGACTTTAGCTCTAAACTCTCTGAAGTACAGTGCTTTGGAATCGGAGAGAAAAGTGAACGCGATCCGTGAGTTTCATAGACAATGGAATCAGTTTGTTGATAATTTTGATTGTAGTGCTTATTAGGATGAAGTTTTCGATTTGTAATTTCAAATTAAATTTAATGTACCTACCAAAGAATAGTCAACAAAACAACAAATCAATTATCAATTAAAAGACTTAAGCCAATTACATTTTGATTAATTTAATTACCTATTAAATTACCAAAAAATCATTTACTTGCAGCTGAAGATTTCCTTCAGTTTACAAAAGAGATACTTATATTATTGTGTGCAGGCAAAAAGTGTTTTGTTTTAAGTTTCCAAGGTGTTTGCGTAATTATTTAGGTATTTAGCTGTATGGTAGCATACAGCCAGCAAATAGTGCATACAGCGACATAATATAGCACAAACAGCATACAGAAAAACCGTTCAAAACATACTGCCTGCACACATTTTTTTAATGTTATTTCCTACAACAAATCTTAGTACTTATTTATACCTATGAAATAGCTTTTTTTTTTCATATAGGTACTATATGAGCAGGGTTGGCATGATTAAAACAAGTTGTTTTAAAACACATGTTTAAAAAAAACAGTGTTTAAAACAGTTTGAAATTAAACAGTGTTTTTTATTACATGTTTAAAAACAAAGATTAAAACATTGTATAAAACAGTACGAAAAAAAACATGTTTTAAAACTACTTTTCATGTCTCATAATAACTGAATATAAAATGAAAATAAAATAATAAGTATTTGAGTCTGAATAGTTCAACATAAAACCAATCGAGTCTCTATTTGCTGTTATATTTTTGAACTTTCAATGGCATTGTAATATAAAAAAATCACAATCATTTTTTTTTATAAAACGTTGCCCCACACTAGGAATTTCTACTGTGTCGTGGGTGCGTTTACAAACATTTAAACTCAAAAATGCCGCCAACATTATTTTTATGTTATGTAGGTATTTTCATTCAATCAAACAAATATCTAAGTACCAGGATTTGTATTGGACAAGATAGCAGCTATTTTTGAAACATCATAATAATTTCAAAACAATTAAAATTGTAACAATTTCAATTAATAAACAACATTAGTCATAAATAAAAATGTAAACTTCGATCCCTAATGTCGGCTGTCGAAAGAAATTTGGTAATTCCCCTATTTTTTAGAGATATAAGTAGGTCGGTGTTTCTCAGTCCTTTGTTTATAAGGTAGATCCCCGCACCGCGGCGCGGGGATCTACGAACGAATAGGAGGCGCGCCGCCTGTCCCGCTAGGAAAGTCCATTGATCGTTTTTTTGTAAATATTTAATTTATTAGGGCGAGTTTATAAAGATCTAGCCTAGAAAAGAAACATAGTCGAATCAATTTGAAATAATGCCCTAAACTAAAAAAAAAAAAAAACAAAAAAAAACACTTGTTTAAAACATTTTGAACTGTTTGTTTTACATAATTTAAAAAAAAAAAACAGTTTTTTTTCCAACCCTGTATATGAGCTCAAACTTTCGATCCCTCGTTACGCTACAGGAATGTGTTACCGCTATGCTTGTGGCTATGCTACTAGGATATAAGACACCCACGGTTGGCTCAGTGACTGAGCGATCGATTGTTGTGCTTCGTGTCACGTTTTCGAATCCCGGACCAAAAAAAAATTGTGCCTACCTATATCATCTCCAAGTAAACAGTTGCGGGATATCTTCCATTCATTTGAGATTTGTACAAAAGAAAGTAAATACATATTTATTTCATCTACTAGTGTTTGCCCGCGGCTTCGCTTGGGTTAATTTAGAATTTGAGAAACAATACGGATCGTGTAAGTGGCGCCATCTGGAATATGAACGTAATTAATGTACCGATAATATTGTGGTAATTGTCAAATATTAGCTAAGACCTTATTTTCGAAACTTATTGAAATTTATATTTATAATGTAACTATTAAATTACAATTGAAAGTTTTAATTTTCATTTTGCAACAACCTAAGTCACTTAACTTTGTGAAACGTTAAATTATAACATCGCTACAACCATTTAATTATAACGTTCCTAAATACGTGTTGCAACAACGTTACTCTTTTAACATCATTATTTAATATTTGCCTCTACCTTGCTGGTGAAAGCTACTGAAATGTTAATTAGTGAAATTGCATCAAAACGTCTTTTGTAATATAACTTTTTTCATTTATTGACAACGTACAAGTGATCGTTCTGTAAAGTTAGCTTAAAAATTTTGCTGGAATCATATATTTGTAATTGCTGGAAAAGTTTTTTGGTACGGTACCTAACATTGGTTAGATTGGTACCTAAGTACATATACTAGCACCCGAGTTTGTACTTATAAAAATGATATTATGATGGCTGTCCTAAATTAAATGTATTAAGTACAAGAACAATTTTAATAATAAGTAAATTAAGTGACTCCGCGGACCTGAATGACGGTCAGAACGACGGGTGTACATAGACGATGGATAAGAAGTGTATGAGGAACTTGTACCTACTTACTTAATAGTAGATGTCATAATTAATGTTAATTATATATCTACCTTATATTTTTACCACAGAAATGTGCATGCCTTCAAATGTACCTATAGGCTTATACACCTAAGTACCAACCTAATTTAACCTCCCAAAAATATTATAATAACAATAATAGGTAATTATTTTTTTGGCTGGTTTGAGGTGGAGATCGCAAGAGGAAAGAAGTATTATCTTAAGTACCTCATACAGAGCCTTAACACACTACACATGCCCTCACATACGCTATCACATGCTTTAAAAAACCCACCAAACTTAACACCTGTCGTATCACCCGGAAGTTTCTGACTTCTTCGACAATATCACTAACTTCTCAATATATTAAACTTCCCTTTACACACTGGCCCGTGTGTAAAGTCTCTAACTTTATAACAAGAGAAGAATAAGAACTTGAAATAATAATCAGAAAATATAATGCGACGAGTACTATACCTACCTATGAAAACTTTTGACGCCTACCAATTTTTTCATAGCAATAATTATGTCGAGTACCTAATTTTGCTCTGCTTCATACTTTTTCCCCCAGTTTTTTTTTAATGCGCCAACCGTGCCAAATGCCTCTACTTTTATATTGGTGTACAGAAACAAATTAAGGTGAAGGCTAGGCTCCAACCAGACCGCGATATTCAAAATTTCGTACGTTTTTTGCAATTTGCAGGCCAGTGCTAGTTTGTATGTTGATTATAATGTTAATTGCGGCTGTAAGACGTATGTAGTTACAGAATTAGAATCATCAATACAAGCTTCCAAGTTCATAGAGGTGTAAAAATGACTTTTTCAAGTTCCTGCACCTTTTTATGTAGTATAAGTAAACACGATTGCGTTCGAAAATAGTAGATAAATAGCTAAGATAATTTATCCGCAAGCCAGCAAATACGGGAGCTGACTGCCGTTGCATATTTTTCCGTTGGCCGCACCCACGGTTGTCTACTACCACAGTATAATATTACCGTGCTACTACCGTTCGCGATCAAACTGATCAAACGCGAATATTTTAATTTGGAGTGGGGATCGCTTTGCGCATCGTTCGACAAATGAAACGCACAATAAAAGGCACAAACATTGCGCACAAAACAACGAATCCCGAGTGGCGGCTATGACGCGATGCCAATGGGCCAATCACTACACTTTCCCCCAATGAGGTTTTACCAATAGAGACGTCATACACATTGTAAAGAAATAAAAACATGGCGATATTTTAGAAACATATTGTTGACATGGCAATTGTCAACGACAGACAATGACGTTTCATCGGCTCCCAGCTAGAGTGAAATGGGGAAAAATAGGCATAGAAGGCAGAATGAAGAAAATAAACAGTTTTTTTTTAAATAAAAATGTTTATTTACAAATTTTATTCAAAATCAAATCAAAAGCATTTAATTCGAGTAGACCAGTTACAGGCACTTTTGAATTGTCAAAGACATAAAAAATATAATTAATCATTACAAAGTTATGGTGCTACAGTCCCAGTCACAAGACATAAAAACTGTGAAAGTACAGTAGATGCCTATTCCAAGAAGTAGATCTCTATGGAGAAGAACGGGCAAGAAACTTCATGGGCACACTCTACTTTGGTTGTGCACCACGATTCTGAAAAAAAAAAACAAAATGGCGAGTGACCGATAGGCTCACCCTCCATAATAAAATCTGCTATCCCCTTTGTATAATAGCTTATTTTCTTAAAATTTTATTATTCTCTAATATAAAAGTCGGTGACAAAAAGTCAATGAAACAAAAAATAAAGTCACCGACTTTCGAAACAAAAGTTTTTTTATAGGTATTATTTATATATTTTGAAGTTTTTTTGTGGTTGTTTTGAAGTCGGTTACATTTTTTTTTGAAAAAGTTTTTTTTTTTGTAACGTACCTACTTGTCTCTTTCCACAAAGTGTTGAGAACAAATAGTTGAGTAGGTATGTCGTTGGCATCCATTAATCTTCTCGTCGTTGTTTTCTTACCACTTGTGTCCATTTTTCTTTTATTAAACCGTCTTTAGGAAATCTAAATCAAAATAGAAATTAATTTGGAAAGTCAATTAATGTTGTTGATTCTGTTGTTGATTGTTGTGTTGTTGTTGTTGTGTTTACCTACAATGGAAATACCAGTAGTGAAAAATAATATTGGAGTCGTACGGCCATATGGGGCCATAATTATGGCCGTACGACCCCAACATCCTCTAGCATCGTTCAAACTGACAACACCGCGCGCCATTTTCTCGTTCTCTCTGTCACTCATACATGCAACGCACTATTTGTCTCGTTCGTGTAGGTGGCAAAACGGCAACAGCGCGACAGTAGTGATTTTTGAGTAAAATAAAATTTTTGATTTTCCGTTCTAAATAGATTAGACGATACTTAACAAATGAAAAGACACATCCTTCTTGCTTTTTACAGCCGGCCCAGTATAAGTATTGCAGTTTCGAAAAACACAAGTAGGCATCTTTGTTTATTTTTTACCTATCAAACCCGCTGACATAAATTGGCATCGCAGCCAGACGCAGGACGGACTGAGTTGACTCGAGATAATTAGCTTGTATTTGTATCGCCACGCAGACGTCAGTAAGACGTATCTACCTCAGATTATATATAATATATCATTGCTTTCCCCGACCCTTCCTCACTTCATCTACCAAAGGGACCTAATAACTCACAGGGCTGCGTTCAAATCAATTATCCAGTCTTTTATACTGACTAAATGTCAAACACCCCGTTCAAGCACACCGAGAGGTGAAAAATAAAACTAACCAAAATTTAATCTGCCCCCTTTACGGTCGTCCGCTGGTTAAGTTTTTGGTGAAAGGAATGGGGATGGCAACTCAAAGCTAATCGTAGATGGCGCTGCGATAGTTGGTCCCCACGTCTACCTTGTACAAAAAAACAAACAAGATTATTTGTTATAAAAATTGAGTATAAATACAAAACAAATATGGAAAATTATTCGTCCATGCAAGTACTATATACTAAAAGAAGAATTAAGACGCCGCGGCGCATCTACAAGAGAAAAAAAGTGATTTAATTGAGTGGTTATACATTTGATTTTACCGTAATAAATCCACAATTACTTGTAGTTGAGGTTTCAATTTTTGAGTTTAGGTATGTTTTACCTGTCCTCTCCTTTATCAAGAATATAATGCTGCTTTTGACTTTCTATTTTGATAAAATATCATAATGTTTTAAGTCAGTAATTTTAACCTTTTTTTCTATTTAGATTCGAGAAATATCACAATATATTTAATTTCTTAACACCACAACTATTACAAAACTCGTTCCAGGTGATAATTCTTCGATTTTCGAGCGATGCAATACTGGTACATAACCTCCAAAAGAAAAGTAGATATTATTTTGAAAAGTGTATTCCATCATTTTTACAGCTTATTACACAACATCTAGTCATTTTACATCAATAAATGTTTTTTTTTTCTGAAAATTCCTTTGATTTTACAGTTCTTTGGGGACCAAACTGTCATTTTCACTTTGACACTTGCCTTCCCCATTAAGCTGGAAACACATTATTAACACCGACGCCACCCGATGAAACGTGATGCGTGTTGGGTCAAATCAAATGTATTGTTTTCTATGACCAGAGTCACACTATGAACACCCGACGCGACGACAGGACGACACGCGCTCACTGCACATCGGGTGTCGACACGTTGCGTCGCCTGGCGTGTTAAATAATGTGTTTCCGGCCTAAATTTTTGCGACCTTTAAGTGTCGAGAAGAGTCGAAAAGAAAGCAACAAGAAAAGACAAAACGCTAGAAAACTATGGAGGTAAGTACTAAATTGAAAGTAAAATTATGTAGTAAGTAGTTGTAAGTATCCATAGCAAGTAGAACTTTTTAATTATGTTCTTCTTCTTGTCTCTTGAATAACCTCCAAATCGAATGTCCAAGCGTAGGTAGTGATTAAATCTGTGGTGCGAGTTCAGTCCGTCACTGCCAGCGTTGCCAGACCGTAGTACGGTTTTCCGTACTATTCATCACACAATCGTACCACAACCGTACCTCAGAGTAGACCGTACCTTTTTCGTACCTTTTCTATACTAGTTATTTATTTTTCACTACACAGGGGAAAAAAAAAAAAACGCTTTTTCCTGTTTTTATCAGCATTTTGAATTTGCGTTTAAAAAACTTTTTTCTTCCAACCAAATAAGACTTGGCTGTTTGGGTTCCCTTTCATTTGACACTGAAATTTATACACAAATTACTTAAATGTTTTTTTTTAGTTCCTTGAACATTATTTTCATATTTTTATGAAAAACAACTTGTTTCCGCTGTAGAATTTGAGTGGACGGAGTCGACCATAGCATTTGCCAAAATTCTAGCAAAACCGTACGGGTCGGAATACTTTTGCAAGAATTAGATCAGTTTTTTCTTCTTCGAGTTGCGATTGATTCAAACTTCGACTAAAAAAAATAGATGTAATTTGATGTTTTTAGACCTAAAAATATCAAATTACCTAAATCTAACTTTGTTTTTCCGGTATTTTAATTCAATTAAACAACATTATTATTGTAATTTCTTTTCAAGCACATACTCGATAAGGATTCAAGTTTCTGATAGGTATGTAAACAGCAGAATTTTGCACACCCAACTCGAAGAAGTAAAAAACTGAGTATCCCGAATTCTCGAGCCAACCGTACCTTGAAGTTAAAAACCGTACCGAAAGCCAACCGTACTTTTTTGGGAAATCATACTGGCAACACTGGTCACTGCGTTGTATAACCCCGTCGGGCGTCGACTGTTAATTACATATTACTGTCCTGTATCTATAATGTCTGGCTACAATTAAACATTGAAGATCAAGAATCATCTCCATAATAATTCCCCACATAAGCTGTCAGAAGTCCATTAAAAGAAATCGAAGAAAGTCTGAAGATTGTCGAAAAAATGCTAAATCAAGGTGACGTCGTCCTTAATCAAGATGGCGAAGGAGAAAAAAGTTTAAATTCTCAAATAAAGCAACTGAATATTTCGTCAGATCCAGCTAAAAACAATGCCGAGTCGTGGAAACGCTGGTGGCAGCAGCTAGAACTTTATTTGCTAGCTACAGGCCTGGACAAGTCTAGCGAGAAACGGGAAATCGCAATTTTACTCCATTTTAATTGGTGAACGTGGATTATATATATTTATTAAGATCAATTTAAAACTCGATGGGAGCACGCTCAACGAAGTCAAATCCAAATTCGACAATTACTTCGAGTCGCGAAGAAATGTGACCATGTGCAGATATACATTCTTCACACGTCGGCAGGGAAGTAGTGGAGATCAAAAGTAAAAATTGTGAGTTTGGCACAGTCAGAGAAGGGCTCATCAAATATATTTTTATTGCAAATTTAAATACATGACTTGTCACATGTTCGTCAAAGATTGCTGCAAGAACCTGATCTGACATATCAGAGGATGTAAGAGCTAACAAAAACGCTCATAGTCGCTCAGCAGGATGCTGAAAGAATCATCAAAGACAGCAGTGTCCCTGGTGAAAATGTCATGCAGTCGGAGGAGCCGTGGTCGAAGAGACAGTCGACAGCGAGCTTCCAATGCAGGTCATGTAAATCTTTTGGTCATTTTGCTAAATATTGTCTCAAGAATAAAAAAGTCAGTCAGTTACAACCATTGCATTATATGGCATTATATTTTCAGCGCAATTATATGGTGGTAATTTTTACCGCCCAAGGGGAAGAATTTGTGTCAGCTGCACCATCAAAATGGCTTCTTGAAGACACAAAACTGATGTGGCCACCTGCAAAAAATATGGAGAGAAAAGCCTGAAATGATTGGATATGTTACAATGACGTTCGAGTAGTGGGATATTATGGTAAGTATGATTCACGTTTCATTTCCAGAGGAAGAGGCAGAGACTTATAAAAGTATAATAATAACATTAACTTTTAATTATTATTAAACTAGCGACCCGCCCCGGCTCCGCACGGGTGCAATATAGATGTGTAAACCTTCCTCTTCACTCTAATGTATTGATGAAAAGTTGAAAACCTCATTTAAATCCGTTGCGGAGCTTGAAAGATCTAAGCATACATAGGGACAGATACGGCAGGAAGTAACTTTGTTTTATAATATTGTAGTGATAAAGTTGAATATTTACAGCAACGTTAACAGAAGCCAATGTGGAAAAAGACAAACAAAACAGTACCACTTGCAGCGAGGCAGAAGTCAGAGAATCAGAAGTCAGAGGAAAAGAAAAAAGAAAAATAATCCTCCACCTGCAGTTGACGGTAAGTATTATTGTCACACGTTTAGGCTGTAGTGCGGAGTGCAAAGATTTCATATTTTGGCCAATTTTTAGTTGTTTGTATTCGGTTCACGTGCGAAGTATCTAGGTACACATGATATACATCTCATGTAGCACATGAGAATTTGTCATTTGCAAGTTGAGACAGTTATGTGAATTGAAAAGAAACGGTTCAAAGATTTCTCTCATTTACCTAGGCGGTTGTGTATTTTTTAATTTTTCTAAGTCTGACAATGAAAAAGCTGTAGTTGTTTAAAAAAAATCTCCGTTGAACCTCCTGTAAATATTAATATGTTCTTGTATAAATTACATCATACTGTACTGTACCTACATGTTTTTAGGGTTCCTTACCTCAAGAGGAATAAAAACTTTTTCAAAAAAGTAACCGACTTCAAAAACAACAACAAAACAAAAAAGGGTGAAATAACCTAATTAATAACTTCTTTCGGATGTCGATGGCTTTATTTTTTATTTCACAGATTTTTAGCCACCGACTTCCGAAAGAAGTTTACTTTTAAGGTTACTTTTTTGAAAATATTTTATTTTACCCTTTTTAGTTTATTTATTAAATATTCAACCCAAATTCTTGTAAAATACAAAATTTTCTTACTATGCACTAATCTTGTAATCCGTCACAACATAAAAAAATCCATATCTCTAAAACTACTGAACCGATTTTGATGAAACTTGCAGTGTACCCTAAGTTGAACAATACCTAGTACAACAAAAAAGAATTACTTAAATCGAAATTTGGCACATTTGTTCGGACGCTGATATAGACTAACATATATGAAAACTGGGCGAATTGATAACCTCCTTTTTTTTGAAGTCGGTTAAAATGGAACCCTTATGGGATCACTCACCTGTCCGTCTGTCTGTCTGATTAGTATATTAACCTATATTCATAATACCTGCTTATAATGATTATTATTTATGTTTTTGCAGAAACAGATTTTCCTACTGTAAAAGACATAATCAACGCGAAAATTTTACTGGAGCCCCCTCCAGCAGTCGTCTTGGAAATTGAAGGACATGAAGAAAATACAAAAAAATCAGAAGATTGCATTGTCATTTCTGAAGCAAGCGGTTCAAACTTTTTTGGAAATGATAATAATATGGCGAGCTCATCTGTCGACGTAATGCAACAATCTCCATCAATTAACAATTTAAAAAAAACACCGAGTGACACAGAAAGTCTTCAAAGCGATTCTGCAAAAGGCGGTTCAAGTTTTTCTGGAAACAGCTCTATAGGTATTGTTATTTAACTGTATTCTTCTTTAATTCTAGATTGTTTACTTATAGTCAACTTGGAGTATTCCCGTTTGAACAACTATTTATTGAGCACCTATGCATTAACCTATGGGAATACTTTGGTGCTAAATGCATAGGTGCTCAAAAAATAGGTACTCAAACAGGAATACTCCGTCAATTTATGTGCTTAAGTAGGTACTAAGTGTTTTTATTTCTTATTAATGCAGATGAACTTGTATCGGAGATGAAACAGATAAAACATTTTGTAATGTATACTATGCGCAAAGTTGAATCATTGGAAATAACTCTGGCCAAGTACAAACCAGTTCCGTCACTTGAGCCACAAAAATCTCTCTTACCAAAACTCCCATTAATGGAAATTGCGCAGCTTCGTACCCTAGGTGACAATCTCGAAAATGAGAGCATTCGGAGAGAATTGGTACGTGATTTATAGTATAGCCTACCTACTAATAATTACACAAAAGAGACAAAGGAATGTGACACAAAACAGTAGACACTGATAATAATATTTATCATATAATAATTGAATAAATATTGTTTTTTAATTTTAGTTTGACATGCTGAGACACACCGGAGGAGCAAAAGAACGTGACTGTGTCACTCGATGCTTAGAAAAATTATTTTCTAATTACCTAGGGCAATACTGCTCATGGACTGGAAAAAAGAACAATTACAAACTGTCATCAATGAATTTGATGACTACATTAAAACGTAAGTATTTATAACGTTATTTTTAAGCATTATCATAATAATATTATACTGGTATTAGTTACCGCGCCTACGGTGGCCGGAGATCATCTAGCGACGTCCGTCGCCGTGGGCGTCTACTACCGCGGATGGGGCGGAGGGAGGACTCTGTCCTCTCTCGCTCGCGGCCCGCCTCCTCCTTCGCGAGCATTACTGCTTCGCAGAAGGAGGCGACCGCTTCCCACTCCGTCTCGCCCCGCAGCATGGCCGCGACCAATGCTGGGCGCGAGAGGTCTCCGCCTATCGCAGCCGTGAGGACACGTCGGTGCTCCGCCCAAGCTGGGCAGTCTTGCACCGTATGCTCCACCGTGTCCTCCGGGCGATCTTCGCAGTGGTGACACGCAGGCGTCTCCTCCTTTCGCATCAGACACAGGTACCTCCCGAAACTTCCGTGTCCGGTGAGGACCTGCGTCAAGCGGTAGGTCAGGACGCCATGACTTCTCTCCAGCCACTCCTCAAAGAGGGGTCTTACCGCCGCAATTGCGGCGTGCCCGATGTATACAAGTTTAAAAATTAATGTTATTATTGTTTTAATTTAAGGGGGATGCTCCAACCAGCCCGCGAAATTCAAATTTTTTTACGTTTTTTGCAATTTGCAGGCCAGTGACATGTTGTAGCTTTATAAATATATGAGTTGCGCTAATAACAAGTATAATTTTAAATATAAAAATTATCAAAAAACTCGCTCCATCAGCTCTCACATAGAAAAGGTGCATCATGTTAAAATCTCCGAAATCTAACTACGATGCACCTTTTCTATGTGAGAGCTGATGGAGCGAATTTTTTGATAATTTTTATATTTAAAATTATACTTGTTATTAGCGCAACACATATATTTATAAAGTTACAACATGTCACTGGCCTGCAAATTGCAAAAAACGTAAAAAAAATTGAATTTCGCGGGCTACATCGAAGCAATCACCTTAAATGCTTTTGTTGCTTAAATAAAATTCTTATGGCATTTCTCTTTTCTAACAGTTGCCGTTAGGGAGACATTCCCTAATATTACCGACAATAGCTTCGAGCGTCACGTTATGGGGTGGTTCCAGCACGCCGGTAAGAGACTGAAGCGTGAAAATTAGTCGCTGTTTTATATTCCAAATAAGATTGTATTTTTTAAGGATTTTTACTATGTATAGGTTATATATTCTGTGGTATAGGTATATGTTTGAATATGATGTTATTCATAAGTCTTTTGATCAAACGCTGCCACCGTCTAAGCGTGATTGCTCCAATGGTGAAAAATAACAAATTCGCGATTAGTCCAATTTGCAATTGTTCCAAAATAAAAGGATTTATCCAAAATTAAACAAAGGAGGTCATATAATTGTATGCATTTTAATTGTACATAATTATAAGTATCTTGAAGCCATTAATTAAAAACTAGTTTCGTATTGTTTATCGTTTATAATTATGTAGGTATAATTATAATGCATCCAAATAAATCACCTCCTTTGTTTAATTTTGGATATCCTTTTATTTTGGACCAATTGCGAATTGGACTAATCGCCACCCTAAGCTGGATACTCGGAAAACGCTTGTCCATCTATCCACCCCATCATACTATCGAATCAAGTATGATAGGGTGGCTGTCTCAGGGTGGATAAACGATATAAGCCCTCATTCTCAATGGTGTATCTTTTTTGCTGTTTCCAATGAAAGTGTATACCCATCTATCATTGTACTCACCAATCTCACTATATCTATTTTCGATGTCAAATATTGTCTGAATGGAAACATTAGAATTTGACATAGTTTCCCTATTGAATACAAATGACATAGTTTAATAGTGAATACATGTATATTTTTTTTAAACCAAAGTAAATGCTTTGGTAGCATAATCCACTTGTAGAAGTTCCTATTGGTTCAGATTTAAAATGCACCTGCAAGCCTGATATCAGGCTAGCCACTCACTTTGTTTCTAACTATTTGGATCTGAAGTTGTGCATTTGTGACCATTCTGTCAAGCCAAATTACAACGTAGGTTACAAAAATAGGATAAATATCAATAATTCTATTGTAATAATAAATATAAGGATAATGATAAAGATAATTATTATAAATTGTTTTTTTTTAATAAATGTATGGGCACTGTATTACCTCTTATTATTTAATTCCTATAATTATATATATAATAATTTGAATTTTTGTATTTACTATTCGTTTTTAAATGTTTATTTTTTAGTTCTGTTTTATAAGTGTTTGATTTCCTAGTATGATTATTAATAATAAGTTCCATGGAAGTTTCCTTAGCAAGCTACCAATAATGTTACGATTATAACATGCCATGAATTGCAGCTTGTTGCAGCTGAAAGAATACAAGGATATACATACAACACGAAGGTCCATTGTAAAAATCCAGGAACTATCTGGAATTAGAGCATTATTTTGTCTTTCGAAAATATATAAATAATATTATCAAAAGATAAAATAATTCTCGTAATCAGGTAGTTCCTGGATTTTTACAATTGATCTTCGTGTTGTATGTATCCTTGTATTCTTTCTGCTGCAGCAAACTGCAATTCATGGCATGTTATAATCGTAACATTATTGGTAGCTTGCTATGGAAACTTCATGAAACTTTTATTTGCAACATTGCCGAAACAACAAAAATTCAAGTTACTGGAACCTTACAACTGAAACTTTGATGCAATATATCTAGATAAACTTACACACAACTTTTAAATACAACTTTGCAGCAACTTACTGTACGCATATAACTGGAAACTTACATTTGCAACATTAATGCAACTTACTATTTGCAAGTTACTTGAAAGTTATTTAGAAAATATTAATGCAATGTTAAATTTGCGACGTCCATGTAAGTTACATTTGCAACATTAATGCAACGTACTATTTGGAAGTTACTTTAAAGTAATTTACGAAATATAAACGCAATGTTAGATCTGAAGCATCCATGTAACTTACATTTGCAACATCAATGCAACGTTAATGACATTACTTACATAAAAATTATAAATGTTAAGTTGTGACAATGTAACACTCAAAAGTTTTTGAAACTTTACCTAGATACTTATTGAAAATTTCAGCTGTAATATTACCGTGACATTGCGTTTGAACGTTACTGAAAGTTTTATAGATTAGGGCTGGGTAAGTTACGGGGTATATATAATGGGTGGCCGTTAGGGCTTTGCGTCAACATTGCTCACACATTGCAGGGGCTTTGCGTGCTCCCGTTTGTGACGTTCAGCAATATTGCTGCGATTTCTGCTTGCTTAGCGGGGTGTCTATCATATACATACCCTACTCCTGACAACGTATATGCTACATTTTGGGACGATCGATTCAGTAGCTAATAATGCGTGAAAAGGTAAAAAAACAAACATAGGTACTTGCATTTTTATTATTAGTTTAGATCAATAATGTTATACCTAGGTAAGTACATAATTTGCATAGGAAACATCCTTATTTGAGCGACATTAATTTCAAAGATCCGTGTTTATCTTAAACATTAGACCATAATTTTTTGGTCGATTTACAGTATCGCTGCAAATTGAACGTACGATAGCATTGCTCTTCTCCCTTTAGCATACCGCGTGATACCTAAAAAATAACTAATTGTTTGACTCGATGAGTACAACTTGTCGTCTTTCAAACAGAATCTATGCACTCGTTTGAGCACCAATTCAAAAAATAAATAAACAAAATAATAGAAACACTGATTGTTTTCGAATCTTTCAAATTCCTACACTTCGAAACAATTACAGTTAAAAAAAAAACCAACTTACTACCTACAATTTAAAATCAGTGTATATCCTAGAGAACTATTGAAAAAAAATAGTAATGAATTAAAATTGCGAATAATATTGAAGTAAAACTATGCACATTTTTTTTTTATTTGAAACTCAGGACAAATAAAAACAAAAAAATGAAACATAAAAAGTGAAAAAGAAAATTGCATATTTGATCCTGAGACCCCTTGCACGAAAGTCAAGCAGGTTACCAACCAGACTGGCTAGTACGCTGACAGTAGTTTTCAAATAGCGGTTCTTATACAAATGTCCCCAAGGAGAATAGCGTAATTATACATATCCTATTAATTGAAGAGCAGTTTAAGGAATATTTCAGAAAAAAATTAATAAATAATATCCAGTGGTTTAGCTTCCAACTCCAAACAAACATTTAAAAACAACAAAATTCAAAATTGCTTACCTCCCAGGGAAAATAGCGTAATAATACATAGCCTATTAACAGAAGCATATTATTAGAAATATTTGAGGAAAATTTGATCGACAACTTTACAGTAGTTTAGGAGATAGATCAAATCAAAAAATCATAAAAAAAATTCGAAAAAAAAGTTGATTTGGCATCAGAATCGATCCCTTATCTCGAAAAAAATACAAAAAGAAAAAAATATTCAATGTACAGGAATGACAGCTCTACGATTTTATTATATGTAAAGATTATTAAAAATAAGTCGGGTTTTCCTTCCTGACGCTATAACTCCAGAACGCACGAACCGATTTCCACGGTTTTGCATTCGTTGGAAAGGTTCCGTGAGGTTTATAGCAAAGAAAATTCAGGAAAAAAAAACGAAGCCATCTGGTGGCGAAACGAAGTTCGCCGGGTTTGCTAGTTAAGTATATTATTATCTTTCTTGGGGATAATTTTCGCATATCGCGCGGATAAAGCCGCTGGCCGCTGGCAAAAGTTGGTCTTAAATGATGAAGTGTTTTTTTGTTTACAAAGTAGGTACTTTATTCTTGTACATTATTAATTTTCAGCTAAAGTATTTATTTTTCCTTGAGTCTTTATGCATATCATATTATGTTTTGTTTTAAAACAATGAATTATACATACACATTACACACCAGCAGAAATTGACGAAGAAATGCTACCTAGTTTACATAAAGAACCGCCTGCTGAATTAGGCCCATTCCCTCTCACAGAGAGGCCTGTGTCTAATTATAGTCTATTATTAGACGTCAGATCAATTCCCGCCATCCCGTACGGGACAAATATTTGCATGATCTACAAGTACTTATCTACTTAGTTGTTCAAGGTCTATCTAATTGCGTTAAATGTCTGCAAACTGCAAACGCACCCACTCAATGATAAATTATAATCATTGCACCCACGACACAGATTTGCAATGTTTTTTTAATCTGCTTTATATACTAATTTATCTATCTACATAGAATTTTCCTAAATTTTGAAGTATGTGCGGAGGTAGGTTAGTATAAAGCCGGAAATACATTATTTAACACGCCACGCGACGCAACGTGTCGACAACCGATGTGCACCGTGCGCATGTCATCGCGTCGGGTGTTCATAGTGTGATTCTGGTCATAGAAAACAGTACAACATTTGATTTGAATCAACACGCATCACGTTTCGTCGGGTGGCGTCGGGTGTTAATAATGTGTTTCCGGCTTAAGTTGTGTAACAGATGAAACGCCCACAAAACACATGTCATCATAATATTTCATTGATTGATAAATTAGTTTATCGTAAACTTCATATTTAAACTCTTTATCGTTTTTATAGGTCATCGTAATTGTTTACCCACATAATATTCATAGCCTTCAAAGACGGGGGATTTTTGGCCGCGAGTGGAATCCCCGAAACATAACTGGTACAGTGTGAGTATTCAGGCATTTACTTTAATATTCTCTGCCTAAACCATTAATAAAATATAACCAATAAAAATAACTTTATAAACATGTCCAAATGTGAGTTTCATGGCGAAAGCTGTTTAGTATGACCATGACGTCTATCGTCCCCTTGACGATTTACAGTGATTAAATCGACACCCGTAAAATTTTGACAATACACCCTCGAAATCTCACACCCTTCTTTAATCAAACATAATCAAGCCATATGATAGGTAGTATAGCGGGATACTTCAAAAAAACAACGTTCCCCTATTTAAAAAACGTATAATTCTTAAATATTTTCAAAATGAAAAAAAAAACATAACAGAAATCAGTTGGGTTGCGATTGTGCCAGGTTATCGATAGTATCTAGTATTGAATTATAAAACAAATTGGTTGCACACAATTAAAACTGAGTTATTATGCGATTATGTCAGATTAACCAACGAAAGTATGAATTAATTGTTACTTAATTTATTAAGGGAAAACCAAAATCTTGAAGTTAGAGGTAAAATAATCAAGCGAACCTTGCGGTAATTAACTAATTGGCCAATGCTAATTAACGCGCCTCGGTAAGAATAGAAAGATTGTGTAAGATAGTGGTTTTTAAATGCCTAAATCCTCACACATACCCTGAGTAGGGGTTGTATTGCTAAGCCTTACATAAAAATATCAATTTTAACATTAAAAGAAATAAATAAAACAGTAAAATGGAAATGCTCAGCTGGATCCTGTCAGGATGACGAGACGCGCTGCCGGCCTGCTGCGGAGCACCGTGTTGATAACCTCGGTCAACACAGAAACAGGTCTTCAAAAAAATCTGGCTCTGGATCACATTTGCCGGCTTAAGAGCCTGGCAAATTCAGGAACCGGAAAAGGCTGTACGCGACCACACCGGGTCGCGGCGGAGCGTTGCTCCAGACTGCTATCTTATAAACTTATGGGTGATGCCGTACTCAGCGTTTCCTGCACAACGTAGAAAAGAAAAACAGGCGGCATGAGACCAAAAATACGGACTGAACAGAAGACAAATTTGCAGAAAAAATCTATTAAAAAAAACTTACCGAACCATGAGAAAATTTTCAGATTACGCCATTCCGGCGAATAGAAGAGCAATATATTTATTTTGCAGCACTGATATACTCACTTCACTGATTTAAAGCCCAGATTTACAACGAAAAAATAAAAAATTCAGCGATTAAACGTAT
This sequence comes from Agrotis clavis, assembly GCA_954870645.1. Taxonomy (NCBI): domain Eukaryota; kingdom Metazoa; phylum Arthropoda; class Insecta; order Lepidoptera; family Noctuidae; genus Agrotis; species Agrotis clavis. The sequence continues at coordinate 5,263,025 of OX940939.1, read as the reverse complement.
CGGGCAACAATCCACCACCAACTGACACAAAGAAAAAAAATCTTCACTTTTTTTCGAGAACAGAAACAAATTCAAATTTAAAAAGATTCAGAACTTAAAAAAAAATTGAGTCAAGGCTTCCAAAAACAGGTTGCATAACAATTTCTATTAAAAAAGGTGCTACTCAAAAATGTAGCGTTTTTTTAAAAACGCTGCAGTACCCCCTTTCCAAGAAAAAAAAGTCCGGCAATAAGCAATACAAGAAAAAAGAACAACTAGCCCAGGAGGATAAAAGGGAAAAAACCAGAGGAAATTAACCTAGACTAGCCTAAAACACTATCCCTAATAGTTGACCTAAACTAAACCTAAGATTGTCCGGTCAAGAAGATAACAAGGAAAAATTAAGTCTAAGTAAAACTAAGCTAACTTAAGAGTAGTGCAAGTAGCAGCTACCTAATTATACAACTAACTTCATACTAGAACGACAAAGTCAACAAAGTGACCTGAAAGAGCCAAAAGAATAAAGATAAAACCTAAGGTAAAAATAACACCTAGTTGACAAACGCGATCGATTGAAAATAATCTAACAGCTTCGGACAAAGAACACCATGGCCTAAAAATCGACACCAGACAAATCCACAATGAGTCTATAAAGGAGACTTCAGAAAAGAAAAGACAAAAAAAAAACAAAAATATCTCAAGTCAAAAATAAGGCTTGGACATAAGACAAATGAACTTCAGTTCGAACAAAGGAACGTGAGTCTTAGAGAATACCAAAAATCAGCGTTCAAGTTCAAAGATACAACTTGAACGACCAAGTAGTACTCCGGTTCAAACCAGGAACGGGAGACAAAGGGAGGTTTTGGAATAAACCGAACTCAAGATATAACTTGAGCCTAAAGTCAAATCAAGTAACATTCGAACTTAAGAAAAAGTTTCAAAACGAAGATAAAAAATTCGATAATAGATTTTATCGACACCTGCACATCACTAAAGAATGCACCAGTATGGCTGAGTTCAAAGATTAAGAAAGTGACAAGTCTACCATTTCGGATAGGTTAAGCACAATAATTAATTAACACAACGCCCTACCAAGTTGTGAAACACGCCATCTATAAATCAATTGTTTAACTAGATGCATCGAAACAACCAAAGAAGTTTTAATACAAAATTTAGAATAACGCCATCTATGATAGAACTAGCTATGACGCGACTTGACAAAGTACTGGCATAAAGTTTAGAAAAACGCCATCTATGTACGTTTATTGGAACTTAATGCTAGCAAAAACTCGACTAAAAAAGTTCCAACACAAAAGTTAGACCACTGCCATCTGTAATTATTTGTTGTTACTGAACCAATAGACAATTTCTAAGGGTCAAACTGAGCGCGATAGAATCGCTTGAGTCCCGTACAAAATACTTGAATAAAAAGATAGAGAAAAAAAGTTACTTTAGGATATCTTTAATATGATATCTACCAGAATGTACGGAATCACAGTCCTGTAGCAAATAAGTAGTCCTAGAAATAACTTGCAAAACACGACACTTAACAAAACGTGGAGCTAGCTTTCCAGAGAAAAAGTCTTCTCCAGATGACCTGGAGAAATTACGTCTCCATACAGTGTCACCAACATTTAGAGTAATAGCCGACCGATTGGAATTATAAGCTTGGGAGTTACGGAGGAAAGCCATAGAAAGATTATCAGCCACCTTCGCATATACCTCACGAAGAGAAGACAAATTCGAAGCGTGACGAGTCCGACTGTCCGCTAAATTAGAGCTTTGAGTCTGACTATTAGCACGGCTAGAATCCATAAGTACTTCCCTACCAAACATGAGAAAGTTAGGCGTGAAGCCAGTGGCTAGATTGACACATGAGTTAAGATAGAGCTTTACTCTAGGCAACATCTTAGCCCAACATCTTTGGTTTTCACCAACTAAAATCCCTAAGCATGTTACTACACTTTGGTTATAGCGCTCAACAGTATTCGCTTGGGGTGTATAATAAGGTGTAAATGTAGGGGATTCAATATGGAAAGATCTGAGGAAATTTAGAAACTGACTACTGCGAAAAACAGTGGCGTTATCGCATAAAATAGAACGAGGTACACCGAAGTTAAAGAAAATTTCGGACTCTAAAGCTTTTATAACAGCAAAAGCGTCTACTCTCTTAAGAGGAACAAGCCACACGTACTTTGAAAAAACATCGACCATAGAGATAATGTACTTATATCCGTAATAAGCGAGGGGCAACGGTCCAATCACATCAATCGAAATCATCTGCATGGGCATGGTCACTTGCTTAGGGTAGCAAATCAGTCCGCGAGGTTGCGTGTTCGCGATCTTATACGCTTTACAAACCTCACATTGTCTTAAAGTGCTAACGACGTCACGGTACATGTTAGGCCAATAAAAGGTTTCCTTAAGTTTTAGGTACGACTTGGATACACCTGGATGTATTGAAGGAAAACTATTATGTACTTCCCAAATCGCAGAAGTAACCTTTTCAGCTGGCAAAACAACACGCCATGGGTCGGAAGACAAGGGACTGGTGACAGGCATACGTCTTAGTAAGACACCGTTATGTATCGCGTAAGCTGGAAACATTTGTGGTGTATCACGGGCACCTAAAAATACCTTTTTGTACCAACGGTCGTTAGTATGTTCTGGACCCTGATCAAACGACACAGGACTAGCATATAATCTGGAAAGAGCATCTGGTACTATATGTTGTGTACCCTTGCGGTGTATGATATCGAACGTATATTGGGAGATCATAGTAGCCCAACGAGCTAAACGACCTGAGGGGTTGTTCAAAGTGAGAAGCCATTTAAGGGCCATATGGTCAGTTATGACAGAGAACTTGAACCCATCCAAATAGCACCGAAAATGTTTAATAGAATCTAAAACTGACAAAAGTTCGCGCTCTGTAGTGCTATAATTACGTTCAGCTTTGGAAAATAGGCGCGAATAATAAGCGATTGGATGCTCTACATCATCAATTTTTTGTGTTAAAACTGAACCAAGACCAACAGCAGACGCATCACACTGCAAGATGAACGGTTTCGAGAAATCTGGACATGCCATAACAGGGGTATCGATCAGAGCTTCTTTTAATTTTACAAAAGCCCGTTGAGCCGCGTCGTCCCAACTTATTGGATCACGACCTTTTCTCTTACCAATTAACGCAGTGAGCGGAGCTATTATGGTAGAAAAACCATTCACAAAACGCCTGTAATAGGAACACATACCAATGAAACCACGTAAAGACTTAGCAGTAGTAGGAGTGGGATAATCCCTAATAGCTTCGAGTTTACTGGGATCGGTTTGAAGACCCTTCTCATTTACAATATACCCTAAGTATTTTAATTCGCTCTTACAGAACACGCACTTTTTTAGATTAATGGATAAACCAGCCTTCTTAAGACGAGCTAGAACTTTCCTGAGAAGCGCCAGGTGACTATTAAAGTCCTTGGAAACTAAAATTAAATCGTCGACGTACCCGAAAACGCAGTCGTCGCTGGTAGAAGTAAATTCATAATTGACAATCATGTCAGTAAGACGTTGCATCTCAGAAGCGGCATTTGTAAGGCCAAATGGCATTCTAACAAATTCGAAAAGACCTCGTTGTGGAACAATAAAAGCGGTTTTCTGACAACTCTCTTTATCTGCGAGCGGAATCTGCCAAAAAGCACTCCTAAAATCAAGAGAGCTTATGTATCTAGCGCCTCGAAGGTTATCAAGAATATCATGAATGCGCGGGAGTGGGTACGAATCTCTAATGGTCACACTATTAAGCTTCCTACTGTCAACACAAAAACGCACCGAACCATCACTTTTTGTAACCATAACCACTGGACTAGCCCATGGGGAACGAGAGGGACGAATAACACCCAAGTCTAGCATTTTATCGATCTCCTCGTTGAGAATTTTTAATTTAACTGGAGATAAAGGATAATAACTTTGGCGGATAGGAGGTCCTGTTGTATTGATTTTATGGGACAGCCAAGATGTTTTTCCCAGGCCTATTTTTTCAGAAGAGATGTCTTCAAACTCATTAATGACTTGCTGAAGGTTCATCTCTTGTTCCAGTGATAAAACGTTGCGTGGATGAACGTATCGAACCTCGCTAACAGAGGAAATTTGTGGAGGTGAGTGCTGAACAGACGGGAGGTACATATTACCTCTAATATTTTTATCAAAAGCTTGACTAAAAACAGACGTTAAACCAAACTTATTCCAAAATTCGATACCTAATATCACGGAAGACGACATAGAACTTGCCACTAAAAACTCATGCGTAAAAGTTGTACCGTTAAACTGAACTGGGAGATAAACAGTACCCAGAATATCGATAGGCGAATTATTAGCCGAGATTGCACGAGGACAAGCATCACTCGCGTTCAAAGAAAGACCAAATTTCTGTATTAAACTATGACTAATAAGCGACATCTGTGCTCCAGAGTCAAGTAAAGCCTTAACAACCTGGTTACACAATAAAATTTCAATAAAAGGTCGATTATCAGTCGAATCAGTAGATATAACCGGCGACACTGTACGGTAAAGAGCGTGCCGTCGGTGGCTTAAGCATTTTTTGGATTGCACTTAGGACAATCACGTGTTATAAAACCTGGAGTGCGACACTTAAAACATAACATGCCGGTGACCTCCGGGCAAGAACGGTATGAGTGTCCGGGTTTGTTGCACTTAAGGCAGTGTGGTTGAGACAGACTGCAGGTTGGACAACTCTGAACCTTACTTTCACTTTGGTGGGATTTTGGAAACTGGGAAGCGTGTCCAGAAATAGGTGTCGGGTAAACGGTACTATCCAGACTAGCGACTGCTTTTGGAGTTTTAATAAAAGATTCAAAATGGGAAGCGGCCTCAATCAGACTATTTAAATCTGGAAACCTCTGTATAGACAAACAGGGGGTGTATTTAGGTAACATATTGTGTGTAATAATATCAACTAACTCTGGTTCCTCAATGGGTTTGACGAGTTTGGCATTAAGGTACGTCACACGGATAACAAACTCCCTCACAGACTGCTCAGGTCTCTGCCTAAGATTACGGACCTCTTGTCCAGTCCTGAATTCAAAGTCAGCTGACCCGAATGTTCTAAGGAAAGCCTGTCTGATCTCTATAAACGTCAGACCGGGTCGACGAATGGACCTATAGTATTGTAAAGCGATACCAGACAAAACCTCGTGGAAACGCCTAACGAGATAACTATCCGTTAGATTGTCAGCCTCCCTGCATTCTTCTAAACTAGAAAAAAAATCGCGAACACATGTCTTGCCATCAAAAGAAATTTTCCATTTTGACAGAGAGAACTGCTTGACGTACGGTGGACCATCATCGGATTTGATTGGTGAAGGCAGCATAGACTGGTTGGAACTACGAGAGACTCTAGGTGGAATAGGAGGTGGCGGTCGAGAGATGATAGGACTATCACGATGCGGAGTCTCGCCAATGGAATTTCCTTCTTCAGACATGATGTAAATAAAACTAAAACAACCCTAGGCAAAACACGAGCATAAAACTAGAATAAGTACGACGGCTGTGAATAAAAAGTCGATTTGATCCTAAGCAAAAAATAGGCACCCCAAGTACAGCTGGACCCAAACACAAAAAAAACTAGACACACAGCGACCAGCCGTGACCGGAATTGCCAAGCTAGGAAACAAAAGACACAACTAAGAACAGACAACAACCGTGCATACAGAGCTTACCTTTGCAACACGACGCCTATAAGTTCATACAACACACTCATACACTACGGGTTCTAACAACCGCTAGCTAAAGGAAAACAAATTAAACACAGGGGATAATAATTAGGTAAATTATGTATTTGATGGGTGAGAAATAAAAGAGGGTTGTGTGTTTTATAGTTCACAAAATTATTTTATATAAATGATGAATAATTACAAGTCACACAAGCAAACAAAGCACAATACCCCGCCAGTTCTTCGTGATCGTATCTGTAGTTCAGGGCTCGTGATGTATCACCATGGGAACAGTCCAGGCTCTAGGAATCTCTTAAACTGGCCACTTGGGTAATCACGTTAGAGTCCTGAAACAAACAATAGGAATAAACAGAGAACAAATTAGCTCACACAGTGGAAGAAATTATTAGCTCACTTGGAGTGAGCTACCACCCTCGATTTGCAAAAAAAAAAAAAAATATGTGATGTAGAGTTAAATAACAAGTAGTATGGACAAGAAAAATACTTACTTTATTAGTTCGGGCGCCATATATAGCGGGATACTTCAAAAAAACAACGTTCCCCTATTTAAAAAACGTATAATTCTTAAATATTTTCAAAATGAAAAAAAAAACATAACAGAAATCAGTTGGGTTGCGATTGTGCCAGGTTATCGATAGTATCTAGTATTGAATTTGTGAAGTTCTGACTACGGGAGGCACAAGGAAACGACTTATCCAGGAACACAGCTGTATTTCGAATACCACACCCAATCACCGTCATCTTACTTATATGTAAAAGTTTATACGTCTACCTTCAATAATGATTTATGTTTACAATGTTTACCCACATATACTACATTCCTCCACACTTATTTATGAATTACCAAATAAAGTTATGTTCACACTTCACGTCTTAACATTATAATACAGAGACATCTTTGTTATTTATACAAGCTGAGGTAACAACATATAAAGTAATCTTATTAGGTACATTCATACACATTTATAATTCTTACAACGAATTTATACAATTGGTTACAGTTTATAATTAGGCCGGTTAAGTCTACAATGTCTTACGAGCCGTGTCCCGGACCCTGGTGATATTGTTTTACCGGAATCCTGGGCAGGCTCCCGAGGGACCCCAGTTCCCGGCGCATCCACGGACCGCTGCGCCTGCTCCGACTGTTCAGGGGACTTTAACCGCTCATCGGGACCCCTGCCAGTCTGTAAGACATCTCCCATGACTTCCTCCTCAGATACCAAGGGTTCCGACGAGCCAGTCTGTATGGATCGGGATGACTGCCCCGGGTCAGGGCAGACCAAGGAACTTCTGCTCCTGCGTTTCAATTGGTCAATATGACGATGTACTTGAGCATCCCCCCCTTTTCCTACAACTCTAAAATTCGATGGGCCTAACTTACAATCTACTTTACCCGGTAACCACTTTTCCCCCTTTAAAAATTGCCTGTACCAAACCTCATCCCCGGGACTAATGGCTCGGTCCGCGCCGCCCGCGTCCTCCACTTGGCGCTGTTGCACACGACGGACCCTCGACTCCCTGTCCGGCTTGAGCGCATCTAACTTCGTCCGTAAATGTCTGCCTAACATCAACATTGCGGGGCTTTCCCCAGTGGAAGCGTGTTCAGTATTTCTGTAGTACAATAAAAATGTATACAACGCTTTTGACACATTTTTCCCTTCAAACACCGCCTTTTTAATAACTCGTTTTAACGTTTTTACCGCGTTTTCAGCCGCACCGTTTGACGCCGGATGATACGGCGCTGTAAAAATATGTTCTATACCTGCATTTTTAACGAATGATCCGAACTCACCGCCCGTAAAGGATGTTCCGTTATCAGTGACAACCTGCCGCGGAAGGCCCCATCGGCTCCACAATTCTGTTAATTTTTCTATGCACCAGTTTGCAGCCGTACTGGGAACTTGAAATATCTCTAACCACTTAGACATGGCATCTACCACTACTAGATAGGTTTTACCATGTATGGGACCCATAAAATCTAAATGTAGCCGAGTCCAGGGCCGGCCGGGCCAGGCCCAGGGCCGCGGTGCCTGTCGCGGTGGCGCGTCCGCCTGCGCCGCACAAACTTTACAGTCACGACACATGGATTCAATGGCTTCATCAATGCCAGCCCACCACACATAGCTTCGAGCTAATGATTTAGATTTAACTATGCCCATGTGCGGCTCGTGCAACATTTTCAAAACTTTCTCCCTACATTTTTCCGGAATCACCACCCTATGTCCCCACATTACGCAACCTAACTCTTCATACAATTCATTACGCCTATTGAAATATGGTTGCATGCCTACGATGTCACATTCTGAAGGCCAACCGTCACGAAGGAACCCTAATAACCTACCTAATATTAGATCTCGACCCGTACAACTTTTTATTTCATTATAATCTAACAATAATGCGTCATGCGCAAAGTGTAAATGTGTTTGTTCGGGTATCGGTGTCGAAACCGGTTCTTTGCCGCGCATCGGCAGTCTAGACAATCCGTCCGCTGAATTGTTTCCTGATTTTACAAATTCTATATCGTAAGAATATGCCGATAATATTATCGCCCATCTTTGCATTCGACTGGCCGTCATAGTTGGGATTCCATTATTTGGACCGAAAATAGATACTAAGGGTTTATGATCTGTACGCCCACTAAACATGAAACTTACAAGAAGTTTCAGTAAGTTTGTTTATCACGCATTTGGAAGTTACAAAACAAATGTACCGATAATATTGTGGTAATTGTCAAATATTAGCTAAGACCTTATTTTCGAAACTTATTGAAATTTATATTTATAATGTAACTATTAAATTACAATTGAAAGTTTTAATTTTCATTTTGCAACAACCTAAGTCACTTAACTTTGTGAAACGTTAAATTATAACATCGCTACAACCATTTAATTATAACGTTCCTAAATACGTGTTGCAACAACGTTACTCTTTTAACATCATTATTTAATATTTGCCTCTACCTTGCTGGTGAAAGCTACTGAAATGTTAATTAGTGAAATTGCATCAAAACGTCTTTTGTAATATAACTTTTTTCATTTATTGACAACGTACAAGTGATCGTTCTGTAAAGTTAGCTTAAAAATTTTGCTGGAATCATATATTTGTAATTGCTGGAAAAGTTTTTTGGTACGGTACCTAACATTGGTTAGATTGGTACCTAAGTACATATACTAGCACCCGAGTTTGTACTTATAAAAATGATATTATGATGGCTGTCCTAAATTAAATGTATTAAGTACAAGAACAATTTTAATAATAAGTAAATTAAGTGACTCCGCGGACCTGAATGACGGTCAGAACGACGGGTGTACATAGACGATGGATAAGAAGTGTATGAGGAACTTGTACCTACTTACTTAATAGTAGATGTCATAATTAATGTTAATTATATATCTACCTTATATTTTTACCACAGAAATGTGCATGCCTTCAAATGTACCTATAGGCTTATACACCTAAGTACCAACCTAATTTAACCTCCCAAAAATATTATAATAACAATAATAGGTAATTATTTTTTTGGCTGGTTTGAGGTGAAGATCGCAAGAGGAAAGAAGTATTATCTTAAGTACCTCATACAGAGCCTTAACACACTACACATGCCCTCACATACGCTATCACATGCTTTAAAAAACCCACCAAACTTAACACCTGTCGTATCACCCGGAAGTTTCTGACTTCTTCGACAATATCACTAACTTCTCAATATATTAAACTTCCCTTTACACACTGGCCCGTGTGTAAAGTCTCTAACTTTATAACAAGAGAAGAATAAGAACTTGAAATAATAATCAGAAAATATAATGCGACGAGTACTATACCTACCTATGAAAACTTTTGACGCCTACCAATTTTTTCATAGCAATAATTATGTCGAGTACCTAATTTTGCTCTGCTTCATACTTTTTCCCCCAGTTTTTTTTTAATGCGCCAACCGTGCCAAATGCCTCTACTTTTATATTGGTGTACAGAAACAAATTAAGGTGAAGGCTAGGCTCCAACCAGACCGCGATATTCAAAATTTCGTACGTTTTTTGCAATTTGCAGGCCAGTGCTAGTTTGTATGTTGATTATAATGTTAATTGCGGCTGTAAGACGTATGTAGTTACAGAATTAGAATCATCAATACAAGCTTCCAAGTTCATAGAGGTGTAAAAATGACTTTTTCAAGTTCCTGCACCTTTTTATGTAGTACCTATAAGTAAACACGATTGCGTTCGAAAATAGTAGATAAATAGCTAAGATAATTTATCCGCAAGCCAGCAAATACGGGAGCTGACTGCCGTTGCATATTTTTCCGTTGGCCGCACCCACGGTTGTCTACTACCACAGTATAATATTACCGTGCTACTACCGTTCGCGATCAAACTGATCAAACGCGAATATTTTAATTTGGAGTGGGGATCGCTTTGCGCATCGTTCGACAAATGAAACGCACAATAAAAGGCACAAACATTGCGCACAAAACAACGAATCCCGAGTGGCGGCTATGACGCGATGCCAATGGGCCAATCACTACACTTTCCCCCAATGAGGTTTTACCAATAGAGACGTCATACACATTGTAAAGAAATAAAAACATGGCGATATTTTAGAAACATATTGTTGACATGGCAATTGTCAACGACAGACAATGACGTTTCATCGGCTCCCAGCTAGAGTGAAATGGGGAAAAATAGGCATAGAAGGCAGAATGAAGAAAATAAACAGTTTTTTTTTAAATAAAAATGTTTATTTACAAATTTTATTCAAAATCAAATCAAAAGCATTTAATTCGAGTAGACCAGTTACAGGCACTTTTGAATTGTCAAAGACATAAAAAATATAATTAATCATTACAAAGTTATGGTGCTACAGTCCCAGTCACAAGACATAAAAACTGTGAAAGTACAGTAGATGCCTATTCCAAGAAGTAGATCTCTATGGAGAAGAACGGGCAAGAAACTTCATGGGCACACTCTACTTTGGTTGTGCACCACGATTCTGAAAAAAAAAAACAAAATGGCGAGTGACCGATAGGCTCACCCTCCATAATAAAATCTGCTATCCCCTTTGTATAATAGCTTATTTTCTTAAAATTTTATTATTCTCTAATATAAAAGTCGGTGACAAAAAGTCAATGAAACAAAAAATAAAGTCACCGACTTTCGAAACAAAAGTTTTTTTATAGGTATTATTTATATATTTTGAAGTTTTTTTGTGGTTGTTTTGAAGTCGGTTACATTTTTTTTTGAAAAAGTTTTTTTTTTTGTAACGTACCTACTTGTCTCTTTCCACAAAGTGTTGAGAACAAATAGTTGAGTAGGTATGTCGTTGGCATCCATTAATCTTCTCGTCGTTGTTTTCAGAGTTGCCACCCGTCCCGATTTTGCCGGGACAGTCCCGATTTCGAAGACATTGTCCCGCGTCCCGACGGCCTATCGATTTCGTCCCGATTTTTTGACCAGAAGTTGAACGCATTATTTAGTGTTGTATCTCGTGCTTTGAGCATACCTCTTTCAAATGCGTAGATAAATGTTGAGCGCGTATTTTCACTAATGACCATGAAATGGTAGAAGCAATGGTCTAAGAAGAATGGTTTTTTTTATATGTTAATTGAATAGAATTAATGACTTTTACATTTGTACACCATTAAATGGTAGGCATAGTGATCATTGATACTGCATTGACTGTAACATCTATTATATAACTATGTTCTCAAATAAATAAATTGAAATCAAATCGTTGCTCGGTAGATTTGATAAAAGCAGAATTGCTAATTTCTTTGAAAATGCACATGTCTTGTTCAGACTTCATAAATGAATACAAAAATGATTTACAACGTGTAACGTTAATAGCGCAAAACCTCTCGTGGGGTAACTCAGCCCATGTTAACTGAACAATGTTTGTTCTAAGACTTTTGGAAATTCACAAAAAAAAATTGCTTATTCATACAAAAAATACACAAAATAAAGTTTCATTTTCCTTTGACTGTCTCATGGGTAATTTTTTTTTCACCGAACTCCGAATGTCTCATAAGGATGCCCGATCGTCCCGTTTTTTTTTCCCCTAAAGGTGGCAACCCTGGTTGTTTTCTTACCACTTGTGTCCATTTTTCTTTTATTAAACCGTCTTTAGGAAATCTAAATCAAAATAGAAATTAATTTGGAAAGTCAATTAATGTTGTTGATTCTGTTGTTGATTGTTGTGTTGTTGTTGTTGTGTTTACCTACAATGGAAATACCAGTAGTGAAAAATAATATTGGAGTCGTACGGCCATATGGGGCCATAATTATGGCCGTACGACCCCAACATCCTCTAGCATCGTTCAAACTGACAACACCGCGCGCCATTTTCTCGTTCTCTCTGTCACTCATACATGCAACGCACTATTTGTCTCGTTCGTGTAGGTGGCAAAACGGCAACAGCGCGACAGTAGTGATTTTTGAGTAAAATAAAATTTTTGATTTTCCGTTCTAAATAGATTAGACGATACTTAACAAATGAAAAGACACATCCTTCTTGCTTTTTACAGCCGGCCCAGTATAAGTATTGCAGTTTCGAAAAACACAAGTAGGCATCTTTGTTTATTTTTTACCTATCAAACCCGCTGACATAAATTGGCATCGCAGCCAGACGCAGGACGGACTGAGTTGACTCGAGATAATTAGCTTGTATTTGTATCGCCACGCAGACGTCAGTAAGACGTATCTACCTCAGATTATATATAATATATCATTGCTTTCCCCGACCCTTCCTCACTTCATCTACCAAAGGGACCTAATAACTCACAGGGCTGCGTTCAAATCAATTATCCAGTCTTTTATACTGACTAAATGTCAAACACCCCGTTCAAGCACACCGAGAGGTGAAAAATAAAACTAACCAAAATTTAATCTGCCCCCTTTACGGTCGTCCGCTGGTTAAGTTTTTGGTGAAAGGAATTAAGCTGGAAACACATTATTAACACCGACGCCACCCGATGAAACGTGATGCGTGTTGGGTCAAATCAAATGTATTGTTTTCTATGACCAGAGTCACACTATGAACACCCGACGCGACGACAGGACGACACGCGCTCACTGCACATCGGGTGTCGACACGTTGCGTCGCCTGGCGTGTTAAATAATGTGTTTCCGGCCTAAATTTTTGCGACCTTTAAGTGTCGAGAAGAGTCGAAAAGAAAGCAACAAGAAAAGACAAAACGCTAGAAAACTATGGAGGTAAGTACTAAATTGAAAGTAAAATTATGTAGTAAGTAGTTGTAAGTATCCATAGCAAGTAGAACTTTTTAATTATGTTCTTCTTCTTGTCTCTTGAATAACCTCCAAATCGAATGTCCAAGCGTAGGTAGTGATTAAATCTGTGGTGCGAGTTCAGTCCGTCACTGCCAGCGTTGCCAGACCGTAGTACGGTTTTCCGTACTATTCATCACACAATCGTACCACAACCGTACCTCAGAGTAGACCGTACCTTTTTCGTACCTTTTCTATACTAGTTATTTATTTTTCACTACACAGGGGAAAAAAAAAAAAACGCTTTTTCCTGTTTTTATCAGCATTTTGAATTTGCGTTTAAAAAACTTTTTTCTTCCAACCAAATAAGACTTGGCTGTTTGGGTTCCCTTTCATTTGACACTGAAATTTATACACAAATTACTTAAATGTTTTTTTTTAGTTCCTTGAACATTATTTTCATATTTTTATGAAAAACAACTTGTTTCCGCTGTAGAATTTGAGTGGACGGAGTCGACCATAGCATTTGCCAAAATTCTAGCAAAACCGTACGGGTCGGAATACTTTTGCAAGAATTAGATCAGTTTTTTCTTCTTCGAGTTGCGATTGATTCAAACTTCGACTAAAAAAAAAAGGTTGCACTCCAGGAGTGCCGGTAGAAGTGAAAACTTTTTTGTTACTATGTTTTATTTTTAATTTGAATGACGTCTTACTCATTTTCGATCAGGGTCACGTGACCCTGACGGTCACGTGACCCTGACGGTCACGTGACCCTGACGCGAGTTTTAAATTTTTTACCCATTACAGAAAAAGTGTACAACGCCGCTAAAGAAGTTTTCACTTCAAAAAATAGATGTAATTTGATGTTTTTAGACCTAAAAATATCAAATTACCTAAATCTAACTTTGTTTTTCCGGTATTTTAATTCAATTAAACAACATTATTATTGTAATTTCTTTTCAAGCACATACTCGATAAGGATTCAAGTTTCTGATAGGTATGTAAACAGCAGAATTTTGCACACCCAACTCGAAGAAGTAAAAAACTGAGTATCCCGAATTCTCGAGCCAACCGTACCTTGAAGTTAAAAACCGTACCGAAAGCCAACCGTACTTTTTTGGGAAATCATACTGGCAACACTGGTCACTGCGTTGTATAACCCCGTCGGGCGTCGACTGTTAATTACATATTACTGTCCTGTATCTATAATGTCTGGCTACAATTAAACATTGAAGATCAAGAATCATCTCCATAATAATTCCCCACATAAGCTGTCAGAAGTCCATTAAAAGAAATCGAAGAAAGTCTGAAGATTGTCGAAAAAATGCTAAATCAAGGTGACGTCGTCCTTAATCAAGATGGCGAAGGAGAAAAAAGTTTAAATTCTCAAATAAAGCAACTGAATATTTCGTCAGATCCAGCTAAAAACAATGCCGAGTCGTGGAAACGCTGGTGGCAGCAGCTAGAACTTTATTTGCTAGCTACAGGCCTGGACAAGTCTAGCGAGAAACGGGAAATCGCAATTTTACTCCATTTTAATTGGTGAACGTGGATTATATATATTTATTAAGATCAATTTAAAACTCGATGGGAGCACGCTCAACGAAGTCAAATCCAAATTCGACAATTACTTCGAGTCGCGAAGAAATGTGACCATGTGCAGATATACATTCTTCACACGTCGGCAGGGAAGTAGTGGAGATCAAAAGTAAAAATTGTGAGTTTGGCACAGTCAGAGAAGGGCTCATCAAATATATTTTTATTGCAAATTTAAATACATGACTTGTCACATGTTCGTCAAAGATTGCTGCAAGAACCTGATCTGACATATCAGAGGATGTAAGAGCTAACAAAAACGCTCATAGTCGCTCAGCAGGATGCTGAAAGAATCATCAAAGACAGCAGTGTCCCTGGTGAAAATGTCATGCAGTCGGAGGAGCCGTGGTCGAAGAGACAGTCGACAGCGAGCTTCCAATGCAGGTCATGTAAATCTTTTGGTCATTTTGCTAAATATTGTCTCAAGAATAAAAAAGTCAGTCAGTTACAACCATTGCATTATATGGCATTATATTTTCAGCGCAATTATATGGTGGTAATTTTTACCGCCCAAGGGGAAGAATTTGTGTCAGCTGCACCATCAAAATGGCTTCTTGAAGACACAAAACTGATGTGGCCACCTGCAAAAAATATGGAGAGAAAAGCCTGAAATGATTGGATATGTTACAATGACGTTCGAGTAGTGGGATATTATGGTAAGTATGATTCACGTTTCATTTCCAGAGGAAGAGGCAGAGACTTATAAAAGTATAATAATAACATTAACTTTTAATTATTATTAAACTAGCGACCCGCCCCGGCTCCGCACGGGTGCAATATAGATGTGTAAACCTTCCTCTTCACTCTAATGTATTGATGAAAAGTTGAAAACCTCATTTAAATCCGTTGCGGAGCTTGAAAGATCTAAGCATACATAGGGACAGATACGGCAGGAAGTAACTTTGTTTTATAATATTGTAGTGATAAAGTTGAATATTTACAGCAACGTTAACAGAAGCCAATGTGGAAAAAGACAAACAAAACAGTACCACTTGCAGCGAGGCAGAAGTCAGAGAATCAGAAGTCAGAGGAAAAGAAAAAAGAAAAATAATCCTCCACCTGCAGTTGACGGTAAGTATTCTGCCGCGCTATCGATAAGAGCAGTAAGTATGATTTGCGTAGTTTTGAGTAATTGGCCCGCAAAGTTTTTGTTACAATTTTTGTTTTTCCAGACTTCTTTTTTTAAGTTTTATTTATTGTGATGGTTGAAACGTGTAGCCCAAATAAAGCGCTTTTATATTATTCACTCAATAAAATTGTATATATATTAGAATAGTTTTAAATGACGAAAATCCTTTTATATCTAGTGTTAGTTGAAGCAACTGAAATATCAATTGCATAGAATAACAACAGTAAGTACTAAGTTACTGCTGTTATTATAAGCAACTCATACTAAGTTTAGGTTATTGCTTAGGAACAAAAACGGAGTGTTAGATAAAAACGTTCATGTTTATTAATATTTCTTACCTTACGTATTATTTTTATATTTAATAACGAGGTTCACTAGTTTCATTATTAGAGAACAATAAAATTTTAAGAAAATAAGCTATTATACAAAGGGGATAGCAGATTTTAGTATGGAAAGTGACCATACCGGTCACTCGCCATTTTGTTTTTTTTTTTCAGAATCGCGGTGCTCAACCAAAGTTATATATTTAGATAGAGGTCACTTAGAGGAACAATAAATATAACGGACATAATATCCTAAAGCATCAGGTTACGGTTTAGGATCAGTTGTCGACTTATATCAGTGAACAACTTTAAAACCTGACGCTTTAGGATATTATGTACAAAATACTTTTTGTTCGTCTAAGTATCCTCTATCTAAATATATAATTTTCGTCGTGCACCGCGACAGTATTCACAGTTACACATCGACAGTTTACACAGTTACTGCACATATGTTAAGTAATAGTAAAACCTAAATGATAGAGCTTTACATAATAACCCGGAGTAACTATACTTACTGTTGTTATATTAAGGAAGATTTGTCATTTATTGGACTTACTGCCTTTATCCTTAACGAAATTAACTGGTTCCCGATAAGCTATTAAAACAAGTGTCAGCACATCTGGTAGGGCTCATTGCGCTGATTCAGGATCAATATTTAACTCATTTTGTAAAAAAAATCACTTACTGCTAATATCGCTAGCGCGGCAGTATTATTGTCACACGTTTAGGCTGTAGTGCGGAGTGCAAAGATTTCATATTTTGGCCAATTTTTAGTTGTTTGTATTCGGTTCACGTGCGAAGTATCTAGGTACACATGATATACATCTCATGTAGCACATGAGAATTTGTCATTTGCAAGTTGAGACAGTTATGTGAATTGAAAAGAAACGGTTCAAAGATTTCTCTCATTTACCTAGGCGGTTGTGTATTTTTTAATTTTTCTAAGTCTGACAATGAAAAAGCTGTAGTTGTTTAAAAAAAATCTCCGTTGAACCTCCTGTAAATATTAATATGTTCTTGTATAAATTACATCATACTGTACTGTACCTACATGTTTTTAGGGTTCCTTACCTCAAGAGGAATAAAAACTTTTTCAAAAAAGTAACCGACTTCAAAAACAACAACAAAACAAAAAAGGGTGAAATAACCTAATTAATAACTTCTTTCGGATGTCGATGGCTTTATTTTTTATTTCACAGATTTTTAGCCACCGACTTCCGAAAGAAGTTTACTTTTAAGGTTACTTTTTTGAAAATATTTTATTTTACCCTTTTTAGTTTATTTATTAAATATTCAACCCAAATTCTTGTAAAATACAAAATTTTCTTACTATGCACTAATCTTGTAATCCGTCACAACATAAAAAAATCCATATCTCTAAAACTACTGAACCGATTTTGATGAAACTTGCAGTGTACCCTAAGTTGAACAATACCTAGTACAACAAAAAAGAATTACTTAAATCGAAATTTGGCACATTTGTTCGGACGCTGATATAGACTAACATATATGAAAACTGGGCGAATTGATAACCTCCTTTTTTTTGAAGTCGGTTAAAATGGAACCCTTATGGGATCACTCACCTGTCCGTCTGTCTGTCTGATTAGTATATTAACCTATATTCATAATACCTGCTTATAATGATTATTATTTATGTTTTTGCAGAAACAGATTTTCCTACTGTAAAAGACATAATCAACGCGAAAATTTTACTGGAGCCCCCTCCAGCAGTCGTCTTGGAAATTGAAGGACATGAAGAAAATACAAAAAAATCAGAAGATTGCATTGTCATTTCTGAAGCAAGCGGTTCAAACTTTTTTGGAAATGATAATAATATGGCGAGCTCATCTGTCGACGTAATGCAACAATCTCCATCAATTAACAATTTAAAAAAAACACCGAGTGACACAGAAAGTCTTCAAAGCGATTCTGCAAAAGGCGGTTCAAGTTTTTCTGGAAACAGCTCTATAGGTATTGTTATTTAACTGTATTCTTCTTTAATTCTAGATTGTTTACTTATAGTCAACTTGGAGTATTCCCGTTTGAACAACTATTTATTGAGCACCTATGCATTAACCTATGGGAATACTTTGGTGCTAAATGCATAGGTGCTCAAAAAATAGGTACTCAAACAGGAATACTCCGTCAATTTATGTGCTTAAGTAGGTACTAAGTGTTTTTATTTCTTATTAATGCAGATGAACTTGTATCGGAGATGAAACAGATAAAACATTTTGTAATGTATACTATGCGCAAAGTTGAATCATTGGAAATAACTCTGGCCAAGTACAAACCAGTTCCGTCACTTGAGCCACAAAAATCTCTCTTACCAAAACTCCCATTAATGGAAATTGCGCAGCTTCGTACCCTAGAAGACAATCTCGAAAATGAGAGCATTCGGAGAGAATTGGTACGTGATTTATAGTATAGCCTACCTACTAATAATTACACAAAAGAGACAAAGGAATGTGACACAAAACAGTAGACACTGATAATAATATTTATCATATAATAATTGAATAAATATTGTTTTTTAATTTTAGTTTGACATGCTGAGACACACCGGAGGAGCAAAAGAACGTGACTGTGTCACTCGATGCTTAGAAAAATTATTTTCTAATTACCTAGGGCAATACTGCTCATGGACTGGAAAAAAGAACAATTACAAACTGTCATCAATGAATTTGATGACTACATTAAAACGTAAGTATTTATAACGTTATTTTTAAGCATTATCATAATAATATTATACTGGTATTAGTTACCGCGCCTACGGTGGCCGGAGATCATCTAGCGACGTCCGTCGCCGTGGGCGTCTACTACCGCGGATGGGGCGGAGGGAGGACTCTGTCCTCTCTCGCTCGCGGCCCGCCTCCTCCTTCGCGAGCATTACTGCTTCGCAGAAGGAGGCGACCGCTTCCCACTCCGTCTCGCCCCGCAGCATGGCCGCGACCAATGCTGGGCGCGAGAGGTCTCCGCCTATCGCAGCCGTGAGGACACGTCGGTGCTCCGCCCAAGCTGGGCAGTCTTGCACCGTATGCTCCACCGTGTCCTCCGGGCGATCTTCGCAGTGGTGACACCCAGGCGTCTCCTCCTTTCGCATCAGACACAGGTACCTCCCGAAACTTCCGTGTCCGGTGAGGACCTGCGTCAAGCGGTAGGTCAGGACGCCATGACTTCTCTCCAGCCACTCCTCAAAGAGGGGTCTTACCGCCGCAATTGCGGCGTGCCCGATGTATACAAGTTTAAAAATTAATGTTATTATTGTTTTAATTTAAGGGGGATGCTCCAACCAGCCCGCGAAATTCAAATTTTTTTACGTTTTTTGCAATTTGCAGGCCAGTGACATGTTGTAGCTTTATAAATATATGAGTTGCGCTAATAACAAGTATAATTTTAAATATAAAAATTATCAAAAAACTCGCTCCATCAGCTCTCACATAGAAAAGGTGCATCATGTTAAAATCTCCGAAATCTAACTACGATGCACCTTTTCTATGTGAGAGCTGATGGAGCGAATTTTTTGATAATTTTTATATTTAAAATTATACTTGTTATTAGCGCAACACATATATTTATAAAGTTACAACATGTCACTGGCCTGCAAATTGCAAAAAACGTAAAAAAAATTGAATTTCGCGGGCTACATCGAAGCAATCACCTTAAATGCTTTTGTTGCTTAAATAAAATTCTTATGGCATTTCTCTTTTCTAACAGTTGCCGTTAGGGAGACATTCCCTAATATTACCGACAATAGCTTCGAGCGTCACGTTATGGGGTGGTTCCAGCACGCCGGTAAGAGACTGAAGCGTGAAAATTAGTCGCTGTTTTATATTCCAAATAAGATTGTATTTTTTAAGGATTTTTACTATGTATAGGTTATATATTCTGTGGTATAGGTATATGTTTGAATATGATGTTATTCATAAGTCTTTTGATCAAACGCTGCCACCGTCTAAGCGTGATTGCTCCAATGGTGAAAAATAACAAATTCGCGATTAGTCCAATTTGCAATTGTTCCAAAATAAAAGGATTTATCCAAAATTAAACAAAGGAGGTCATATAATTGTATGCATTTTAATTGTACATAATTATAAGTATCTTGAAGCCATTAATTAAAAACTAGTTTCGTATTGTTTATCGTTTATAATTATGTAGGTATAATTATAATGCATCCAAATAAATCACCTCCTTTGTTTAATTTTGGATATCCTTTTATTTTGGACCAATTGCGAATTGGACTAATCGCCACCCTAAGCTGGATACTCGGAAAACGCTTGTCCATCTATCCACCCCATCATACTATCGAATCAAGTATGATAGGGTGGCTGTCTCAGGGTGGATAAACGATATAAGCCCTCATTCTCAATGGTGTATCTTTTTTGCTGTTTCCAATGAAAGTGTATACCCATCTATCATTGTACTCACCAATCTCACTATATCTATTTTCGATGTCAAATATTGTCTGAATGGAAACATTAGAATTTGACATAGTTTCCCTATTGAATACAAATGACATAGTTTAATAGTGAATACATGTATATTTTTTTTAAACCAAAGTAAATGCTTTGGTAGCATAATCCACTTGTAGAAGTTCCTATTGGTTCAGATTTAAAATGCACCTGCAAGCCTGATATCAGGCTAGCCACTCACTTTGTTTCTAACTATTTGGATCTGAAGTTGTGCATTTGTGACCATTCTGTCAAGCCAAATTACAACGTAGGTTACAAAAATAGGATAAATATCAATAATTCTATTGTAATAATAAATATAAGGATAATGATAAAGATAATTATTATAAATTGTTTTTTTTTAATAAATGTATGGGCACTGTATTACCTCTTATTATTTAATTCCTATAATTATATAATAATTTGAATTTTTGTATTTACTATTCGTTTTTAAATGTTTATTTTTTAGTTCTGTTTTATAAGTGTTTGATTTCCTAGTATGATTATTAATAATAAGTTCCATGGAAGTTTCCTTAGCAAGCTACCAATAATGTTACGATTATAACATGCCATGAATTGCAGCTTGTTGCAGCTGAAAGAATACAAGGATATACATACAACACGAAGGTCCATTGTAAAAATCCAGGAACTATCTGGAATTAGAGCATTATTTTGTCTTTCGAAAATATATAAATAATATTATCAAAAGATAAAATAATTCTCGTAATCAGGTAGTTCCTGGATTTTTACAATTGATCTTCGTGTTGTATGTATCCTTGTATTCTTTCTGCTGCAGCAAACTGCAATTCATGGCATGTTATAATCGTAACATTATTGGTAGCTTGCTATGGAAACTTCATGAAACTTTTATTTGCAACATTGCCGAAACAACAAAAATTCAAGTTACTGGAACCTTACAACTGAAACTTTGATGCAATATATCTAGATAAACTTACACACAACTTTTAAATACAACTTTGCAGCAACTTACTGTACGCATATAACTGGAAACTTACATTTGCAACATTAATGCAACTTACTATTTGCAAGTTACTTGAAAGTTATTTAGAAAATATTAATGCAATGTTAAATTTGCGACGTCCATGTAAGTTACATTTGCAACATTAATGCAACGTACTATTTGGAAGTTACTTTAAAGTAATTTACGAAATATAAACGCAATGTTAGATCTGAAGCATCCATGTAACTTACATTTGCAACATCAATGCAACGTTAATGACATTACTTACATAAAAATTATAAATGTTAAGTTGTGACAATGTAACACTCAAAAGTTTTTGAAACTTTACCTAGATACTTATTGAAAATTTCAGCTGTAATATTACCGTGACATTGCGTTTGAACGTTACTGAAAGTTTTATAGATTAGGGCTGGGTAAGTTACGGGGTATATATAATGGGTGGCCGTTAGGGCTTTGCGTCAACATTGCTCACACATTGCAGGGGCTTTGCGTGCTCCCGTTTGTGACGTTCAGCAATATTGCTGCGATTTCTGCTTGCTTAGCGGGCGTAAAGTAAAACGCCTACCATACAAATATTGATGAAATTTCTTCATACAAAAAATTATAGCCAGAGCTTCCCTGTGAATTTGTGAATAATTCTTTTCGGCGCTATTTAGCGTCCGCGAAACGAAAGCAATTGGTCGCTCCGCGCCGTCGGCACACGGCTGCGACAGCACGCCCCCGACACCCGCCGCGCTCGCGTCACACGTCACGATAAGCTCTTTGTTTGGGTCGTAATGAGCGAGCACCTGAGAGCTGGTCAAAACCTTTTTGATTCCTTTGAATGCGTTTTCACATTCCTCTGACCAATGCCAGTTAACACCTTTTTTTAGTAAATTATACAGTGGAACTAACCTGATACTAAAACGCCTAACAAATTTTGAAAAAAAATTTGCTAACCCTAAAAATGATCGTAATTCCGGGACATTTTGAGGTCTTGGAATTTTAACTACCGCTTCAACCTTCGCTGGGTCTACCTTAATACCATCTTTCGATAAAATGTAACCAAGGTAAGACACTTCCGACACTAAAAATACACATTTTTTTTCTTTTAACCGCAGGCCGCTCGCTAGCATTCTTTCAAATACCGCTTCGAGTGCCTGTAAATGCTCCCGCTTATTTTTGCCGCCTATTATGACGTCATCAATGAATACCGCCACGTTTGGTATATTCTGCAATAAATTCGACATAATACGTTGAAAAATGCCTGGACTTGAAGATAACCCGAAAACCAACCGGTTATAACGGAAAAGGCCCCGATGAGTGTTAATCACTGTGTATTTATTAGATTCGTCCAAAACTATCTGATTATATGATTGGGAAAGATCTATTTTACTAAACAATTCAGCTCCATTTAACGCCACAAGTACATCATCAATTCTGGGTAAGGGGTAACGATCAACCAACAAAACCGGATTCAAAGTTGCCTTATAATCTACACAAACCCTGAGCGATCCATCCGACTTGTTAACGGGCACGAGTGGAGATGCCCAGTCGGAGCAGTCAACGGGTTCAATAATTCCCGCTTGCAGCATTTTGTCCAGTTCAGCATCGACGCGCTCGCGCAATGCGAACGGCAGTGGGCGCGCTCGATGGAACACGGGTACCGCACCATCGCGAACGCGCAATGTCGCCTCGCCCCCCGTGAACCTGCCCAGGCTCCCGTCGAACAACTTCTTATACCTATTCAACAAAATATTAATTTCATTATCTACCTTCCCAATATGGTTGCAATGAAAGGTCGGGACCTGAATTCCTAATTCAGCTAACCACTGCCTTCCTAAGAGGGAAGTAGTTCCACCTTCTATAACAAACAATTCTAATTCTTTGACCTTATCCTTGTATTTAACAATGACTTTAATGAAACCTAGCGGTTGAATATTTGAACCGTCATAAAATTTTAAACACAACTTGAATGGCACAATGTCGTTATTTTTAAAATATTTGACATAAGTATTCCTACTGATACAAGATATCGCCGTTCCTGTGTCTATTTCCATTGGAATGATTCTATCATTAACTGATATAGGCAAACTCACCGCCTTGTAGTCCCTCAAACACAATTGATGTAGGTCAAGGTCGTCCTCCGACTCCGCCTTCCGTTCTCCTGATTCGGCCTTGGTGCTTCCATAGTGGAAACCGCGGTCACCGCTGCTTGTCCGCCCCCTCCCGTTCGCCCTGGTTCCTGGCTTGTTCCAGGTTGAGCATACCCGCCGCAAGTGACCCGTGCGCTTACACTTGCTGCAGACGTAATCGCGGAATCTACAGTCCCCGTAGCCGTGCCCCGTCGCTCCGCAGCCCTTGCAGTACGCGTGATCCCCGGACGCCGTCCGTGTTTGCCCCGGCGCGGCCCGTTCCCGGCCACCAACGCGCCCGCGCCCGCTCCGCGCTTGCTCCGCTCGCCCGCTCGATTGCAGCGCATGCACCATCTCCGTCTCTGGCACAACCCTTGCCTCCACCGCAGCTGCATCGCGTTCCGCTGCTTCCAGTGAGCTCGCAATTTTCACCGCTCCGGTGAAAACCAAACCGTCGTCCTCAGCAAATAACCGTTGGCGGATGACGTCACTTTTCAAACCGCACACAAATTGGTCTCTCAAATTTTCGCCAAGCCCTTCATTGAATTTACAGCTCCGTGCCATTTTCTTTAGTACCGCCACGTATTCGCAAATGTTTTCTTGCTCTTGCTGCCTCCTCTGCCGGAACCGGAACCGCTCGGCGAGAATCGACGGGGTCGGTTGAAGGTGACGGCTCAACAATTCGCTTGCCTCCACGAACGACAATTCCGCCGGTTTCTTGGGACTCGCCAAATTAAGCAGCAGCTCATAGGCCTCATCCCCCATCAACGATATCAGCGTCGGTAATTTAAGGTCTTCCTTGATATTGTTAACCTTAAAATACATTTCCAGTCGATCCGAGTACGACGACCACGCACCGTTCTTCACGTCAAACTCCCCGATTTTTCCAATCGACATTTTGTTTTATGAGTATAATGCACGATTCAGTGTAATACTTTTAATACTCGTCGCCAATGTGAAGTTCTGACTACGGGAGGCACAAGGAAACGACTTATCCAGGAACACAGCTGTATTTCGAATACCACACCCAATCACCGTCATCTTACTTATATGTAAAAGTTTATACGTCTACCTTCAATAATGATTTATGTTTACAATGTTTACCCACATATACTACA